>JAEBUR010000012.1:0-1200000 GCA_023014455.1 Amanita exitialis
TCGTTGCCCTTTGATTCTGGCAGTGGTCCCATCAGATCGACTGAGACAACTTCCCATGGTGCGTCTGGTACTTCGTTGGGAACAAGTGGTGCCGCCCTAGCCTGTCTGTCTGGCTTGGCGCGCTGGCAAGTCTCGCATCCCGGGATGTACAGCTCGATGTCCTTCTTCATGTTAGGCCACCAGAAGTCTCGTGTGATCAGTTCAAGAGTCTTGGCTACTCCCGGATGTCCCCAGGAGTGATGGATCTCGATAACGTTTTCTCGTAGTTCTGTGACCGCCGGTACGTAGACACGTCCCTTCCATGTAACAACTCCGTCCTTTCATTGGAACTCTGGGTTTCCTTCGGCCAATCCCTTTTTGACCTGCGTGTCCTGGTACCGTGCTGCTGCCTTGGAGATATCTTTAATAATATCTTCGATGGCCCTATCATCATCGTAGACCCGCACAAACAGTTCGTCTTTGAGTAAGATAACTCCTTCATTGTCGTTGGTTCCTCGTTCATGCCCTGCTCTCCTTGAGAGGATATTGGCTTTGGAGTTGGACTTTCCTGATCGGTGTTTAATGACAAAATTGTAATCCTGGAGGTCTGTGACCCATCGTGCCTGTCGCCTGTTTAAGTTTTGTGCCTTCCGGAAGTATGTTAAGTTCTGGTGATCCGTCAGCACTTCTACCGTCTGCTTGGCGCCCTTAAGATAATGCGACCATTCGTAAAATGCATGCATGACTGCCAGCATTTCTTTGTCATATATCTCGTAGTTTCGTTCGGCATCATTGAGCGACCTAGAAATGAATGCTACTGGCTTCCAGACTTCGTCCTTTCCTTGTTGTGACAGGATTCCGCCAATTGCAAAATCTGATGCATCCACTTCAATCCGAAATTGACTGTCGTTGTCTGGGATTTTGAGAACAACCTCCCTCCCCACAAGGTCTTTCAGTCCCTGAAACGCCTCGGATTGCATCTGCGTCCAGTTCCATTCCTCCTTGCCAGTTAATTTGGTTAGGGGTTTAGCGATTTTGGCGAATCCCTCCACAAAGCGTCGGTAGAAATTTATGAACCCCAAGAACTGTTGAAGTTCTCGCTTATTCGTGGGTTCTGGCCATTCCATGATCGCCTTAATCTTTCCGGGTTCCATGCTAATGGAGTCGTGACTGATGACAAGTCCCAGGAAATCGATCTCTTTCTTATCAAACCAACATTTTTCTGGTTTCAGAGACAACTTGTGGGTTTCCAACTTGGCGAGGATACGGTTAACATGACCCTTATGTTCCTCTATAGTTTTTGAAAATACCAGGATGTCATCCATGTAGATGACGACCCATCCTTCTGCAATTTCCACTCTGAATATATCATTCATCATGGTTTGGAAAGTTGCCGGTGAGTTGGTAAGTCCAAAGAACATTACGAGCGGTTCAAATAGTCCTCGGTTTGTCCTGAACACTGCCTTCCACTCATCCCCTTCCTTAATACGGACATTATTGTATCCCCAACGGATGTCCATTTTAGAGAACACTTTGGCTTGTGACAATTGGTCCACCAATTCCCCAATTAAAGGTAACGGATATCGGTTCTTTATTGTCATTTCGTTCAACCGTCGGTAATCCTGAACTGGTCTTAACTTCCCATCCTTCTTTTTGACGAAAAAGAATGGTGAGGCCATCGGTGATTTGCTAGGTTGAATGCGTCCTGTGTCCAAGTTCTCTTTCAGGAACTCATCCAGCTGTTCTTGTTCGTTCCGGTTGAGTGGGTAGATTTTACAATCTACAGGGTTCAATCCAGGGATTAACTCAATCGCGTGGTCCCAAGGGCGTCTCGGCGGTAATTCGTCGAAGGTCTCTTTGGTGAAGACCTTCTTGTGTCCCAGATAGTGCTCCGGCACTATCTCCTCCAATGTCCTTTTTGTGGCCTTTTCGTTCTCCTTGGCCGCAATGTCCGTTGCCACTGATTGCAACTTAAACTCCGGCTCCCCGATGTGAATGGCCAGTAATCTGTCACCCTCCTCTAGAGGTTCCATGCTGTCGACCTCATCCTCAGGTTCTGCGACGTCCAACTGTGTCCAACATGTTCCTGGACAGCGATTGAACTTTAGCTCTTTCTTCTTCCAGTCAATTGACGGGTTGTGGTGTTGTAACCAATCATGTCCCAAAAACAAGTTTGTTTTTCCTAGACGTGCAACTCCACACTCGATAATCTCCTCATGATCCCCAATCCGTAATTTGAATTGTGTCATGTACTCGAGATTCCCCATTGAGTTCCGGGATCCGTCGGCATTGTACACCGGTACTGGCCGTACCAACCTTCGTTTGTTGAGTTTGTGTTTTTCTACAAACTCGTCATTTACACAAGACTGTGTGCATCCGCTATCTACCAGTGCCGCTACGTTGATGGTAGCTCCGGTATCCATAGATGTGATAACTCCCTTTACATCCATTTCGTTTCGCCCAAACGTTTTGACCATTGTTTGTCGCAGGTGCGCTAAATTCCATAGCGCCTCTTGTTCAGTCATCGCATTTAGTTCTTTTAGGAGATCTGATGTGATTTCCCGTTCCCGTGCATTGTGCGCCCAGAAGTGCAAACATTCCAAGGCAGTTTTTTCGTCCTGCTGCCATATCCTCCGCACTACCCACTCCGGGGTCCAGGTTCTGAGTTTTGGTTTGGTTGCACTCAAAGTAACGTTCCTCAGATGGTGAACTTGTTTTGAACATTCGTATAATAATTCGGGCACATTGATTCCAGAATCGTTAGATACAAGTTCGTTGTCCTTAGTACTGTTACAGGCCAGTAGAGCTGAGCGCTCGTCTACTGGCTTTCACCAAAACCCTTCTCCTTGCCGTATTCCTTCCACTCAGCTTCCGTAATGTCCTCCACTCGAACTTCTCAGATCTGTCTCCCTTTGCCTTTTCCAGAAGGCTTTCGTGGTTCCGGACATTGTCGTGAGAAGTGTCCTGGTTTTCCACAGTTATAGCAACTGCCGTATGGCTTTCTGGACTTATCAACATCCATTGCGTTAGGATCTCGTGTCGTGGTTGGTGCGGTGGGTGGTGCACTGAACTGGTACTGAGTAGGCCTGGTATCTTTTGGCACTTTCTCCTTGTAACTATCCATTCGACGTTCAGGTCCGTAGGCCTCCTGTGCTTGGCGATATGCATGCACTAGCTGGATTGTGTGTTCCTGAATTTTCATCAGGGATGCATCTTCCTCGAGGTTTCCATGTCTGATCAGGTCTCGTCCGAGTGCCGGATTGATGTGAGCCAAGAATTGAGCTACTAAAGCTGCATCATTCCATTCGACCAAAGGTGACAAAGCGTTGAACCGAATACAATAGTCTTCAATCGGCGAATTCCCTTGTTTTAATGCAATGAGAGAATCGATCGCCTTCTGTTTGGTCTCTGTTGACATGAAGAATTCATGCATCTGGTCCTTAAAGTCCTGCCATGTTTTGAATGGGAATTTCTTAGTCAGGGGTTCCCTGAGCCAGTTCATGTCGTCATCAAGCCGACCCTCGTTTAAATCTTTCCACGAGATGTCTCGGGACCATGCCTCTTCAGTCTGCTTTTCCTCGTACTCGCGCTGAGCATCCTGTACGGCTCGAAGTTTTACCCCCGCCCAGTCTCCCGCACGGTTATCCTTTCCTTTCCTGATGCGGTAGAGACAGATCGAGATTTTTCTATCCAATGTCGTTTCCCGTGACAATGTGAAGTAAGTTTCCATCTGCCGTACCCATGCATCAACCATACGCGGGTCTCCCTCATAGTGATCTGGTAGTTCCAGCTTCGTCGTGGGAGCCTGGACTATTGGCTTGGCGGTACTCATTGATGACATCAGAGATTGATTGTGCAATGGCGGTAGAGGCTTCTACCCAACGTTGTCCTTGTCGATAGATCTGGTCCTCCCGATGCACTCGTTGAGTTGGAGTCCCTTCCGTGTCTCCCATTGTCTGGTGCGTTTCCTCTTGGAAGGTTTGGTACCCTATGAGTGCCTGCGTGATATGTGCTACCATATCCGCTGTTGCCCGGAAGATTCTAGCACCGACCCGGTGATGTCCATAGCCTTTTCTCATCATGAGGCGGATCTGTTTCCATCCTCGGACATGTCCTTGGTTTTCAACGTGCCATACACATGTGCCGTCTTTGGGCGATCGGAGATTAACTCGTGCGTTGTTATTGCGCAGCTGTTCATCAAAGTCCCAGAGGTCTTGGACTGTTGGATATGTGGGCCAAGTGTATTTAGACCATAGCTCCGGTTTGATCAATCGGAGATAACAGTATCCGGCCATTGTCGGGTGTGGGACTTGAACCCAGGTAAACGCTTTCTCAATTTGGGTTTGTTCCTCATGGCTCCCATTGCCATTTTGCGCATGCATTAGCGCATTCCAGTCCGCCGGTTCGATGACCATGCCCTCATTGGCATATAGTTCCATGACAGCTGTAACGTGGCTGTCTAACCGCTTATCCTCACGGTAATTCTCATATCGTCGAATGGCGTCCTTGGTTTTGTAACACCACATGAGCCATTGATTATATTTGGATGCTGCCAGCGCCTGGTACATCCGATCGTTTTTGTTGCCCTTGTAGACAACCTCTAGAAGGTTTTCCAGGACCTTCCAATCCTTTTCCACTCGGTTCAGCACCCATTGCGCCCGAGTTGCCACTCGACGCATGTGTTGTAATTCTAAGAGTTCGGCCCATGCCGCCTCTTGTTCCTGGATTTGCCGGCGCTCCATATCGTCTAAGAGCCGCTGGACTTCTCTGTGTTGTTGCCGTTCTTCGCGCCGGCAGTGGCGCCTCCAAAGTCTGACATGGTTGTCAAACTTCCGTATATATCCATTGCTGGTGATCGTTGGCGTGCATGTGATAATTGTAATGTTGGATGCCCACTCCACGTTGAAGATCGATCCGATCTCCTCCAGTGTCGCGTGGGCGTGTGGTAGTACGTAGATAAATTCGCACTGCATGGCGATGGTCGTGTGATGGTGTGGTATGATTTTGTCTTCAACCGGTTCCATTCTATCTCCAACGGCAATCGGTCCCTTCGTTCGGCAGTCGCCTAGTTCCCTGCGCAGTTGCACAGGTTTGTTGCCTATTTGCTCGTCTGCTCGTGCTTTCCGTCGCACGAGGTTTGTTCGATTGGGTCAATAACGCACCCCAACTCGAATGTTCGATTTAAATTCCACCAACTGCCAATTCAAAACTAAAGTGCCTGGGAATTCACCCTACAGATCGATGAGATCTGAAACGGGACTTTCGGCCCCTTGATACACTCGTAATGAACCGGTTGTTTCACCCGTTCCGTGGGTTTTTCCGCAAGTATCGGTACAGCTAGCTCACCAGTGCCTGCCCGCACTTTCAACGACGCTCAGACTGTTCTCGTCCAATTCCTGTTTTGTAGCCAGAGGGGATGAATTACCCCATAGTCAGTAATAACGATTTACTGAGACTATCTGCTGTCATAGTCGATGTCGCCTAGCTCCTCGAGGCTGTTCGTGGCCACGTGTTGTTACGTGCACGAAGTCAGACGATTATCGAAGTCGAAATTGAAACTCGCTTCGCCGCCGTGAGCTGCAACGAGTAAGACGTACTCGGCGCTGTGGCGAACGACAAAGGGCAAGGTTGTAAAGACTCTGGATTATGTTAGGAGCTACCCAAACACAACCTCAAGCCTCATCAACGAGGAGAAGAGAAAGGAGACGAAACCAAACACAAACTAGATTGAGTCCCGGGTAGGGAAACTATCCAGAGTCTTAGGGACTCGCTACTACAAGAGCTACTACTTATATACCTAATCCCTGGTCTGTGCGCAGCAAACCCTAAGCCCTAAGGCTGTGGTGCGCAGCAACAGACCCAGACCGCTCCATGCCTCATGTTACCCCGGTCCCCTGTCTAGACCGATCTAGCCCCTGGCCATACTGTCGGCCAACCCTAACCCCAAGGCTCTTGCAGCCACTCGCTGACTAACCCTTGGGCGTCCTAACATAGGGGTGGTAACGTCCTGCCTTAAGTAGTATTTCCCCATAGAGGCCCCAGACAAATAAGTAAAAATATGGAAAAAAGAAGAGAAAAAGAAACTGAGTCCGTAGGATCGTAACAGTTGCGGTAGATGTTGATGAAGGAGTGTGTTGTATCATCAGCTGGGCGTGTGAGGGAGAACAGCAGGATGTTTGGGTCGTCAAACAGGACAGTGTTGACTGTCAAATGGTATTGTGAATCGACGCGGATGCGGTGGATGTAGGCTGCTACTTGAGAGTCCGGGTGTACATCACGAGGTCCTTCAATGCAGACCCAGGCCGGGTGAGATGGACCACCCCACACACATGTACCATCTGGGGACGAATGATGGCCACAAGCACATAAGTTCACATATGGGAACTCTTGAATGAAAATGACATCAACATCATTTTGAAGGCTATCGAGGATGGCTGAGAGATTCTTGAAAGAGCATTGGGCATTGAAGAAAAAATATTGTAATTGATGGGCGAAGGGATTCATAAAGGGGGTGTCGTAGCAGCTTGCATGCTGTCTGCAGGGTGAGGGTCTGGGATGTCATCGATGCGGGCAATACCGGGTATTGAAGTCTCAGCTTGGTGGGCGACTGCAGCACTTGTGCCTTTCTTGAGTTGTTTCTTTTGGAGTGCCGCAATTTCCCGGAAGATCTGGCCACCTGAATGCTTGTCAGAGTGGGCATTGTATAGTTTCTTAACTGCATCACCACTGTTGCATGCCAAATAGAAGGGGCAGGACTTGTCTGTGGCATTGTGCGTGGGGTCTTTCGAGCCAATACAGTTAACACACAAATGGAGTTGACAGGGTAAGCCTCCAGCAACACAGGCCTGGCAGTATTGACAGTGTTGGTGTGTGGGGTGTGGGCCAGCACACTTTGCACAGGTAGCTGTGTTGGCAACACATTGGAAATTGGTGTGTCCCCATCTGCAGCACGTAGAGCATTGTGGTAGGGGGTCCTTGAAAAGCCACTTCATGCACCTGACTGGTTTGCCGTGGATGCGGACAATCGTGTTTCGAAGGTGATTAGCATTGGTGCCACTCTTGAAGTCCTGGATTTCGACTAAGATGGTGCCGCTGGCACTGAGAGCCGTCTGACCACGTGCCATGATCCAACGGGGTTTGCCATAAAATTGGACATTGACCCACTTAGGGTGAGCTCGGAGGTCTGCGAGGATGTTATCGGGTGTGTACTCTCCCCCATCATTGCTCCGGGTGGGCACGGCGCAGAATTTCAGACTCGAGGTCGTGGGTCGGTTGCGGATGAGGTCATCGTTGGCTTCAACATTGTGGATAGTGGCGAGAACACGAAGGAGTGTCTTGGACTGTGACACTGTGATTGGGTGTTGGCATGCAATGATAGCGGCATCACGCTGGCTCCAGGATGCAGAGATGACCGCATTTACAGCCTCATCTCGGAAGTGGCGCAAGTAGTCTGGCTGGGTCGGGAGCAGGCGTTGAATAGCATGTAGGAGGTCCGGTGCGGCCAGCCGGGAGTCTAGGTCCGGTGTGTTTGGATCTGAGGGAGGGCGGAAGATGAGGACATTGTTGCGTGTGCCGCGGGTTGTGCATTTCTTTGGGCGAGCCTCCCGCCACGCCGAGGGATGGCTGAGCGTCGGGGGGTTGGTGGCGGTGACACGTGTGGAGGGCAGAACCGTAGAGTTTGATGCTGCAGCTGTTGCATATGAGGGTGGACCTTTGGAGGGGCTCCGCTTCTTCGAATCAGAAGAGATGATGTCGGAGGCGACAATGAATGCATCTTCAATGGAGATGTTACGAGCGTTGGCAATCGCTGCGGCAACTTGGAAGGTGGAGCGGACGTCTGCTGCCGCAGTTGCTGCGGATTTTGTGTGCGCTGTGTCTTTTGCGGTAACTGCCGAGGGGCCCAAAGACTTGGGGGTTGGGGGGTTGGGCGAGGAGCGCTTGGTGGGTGCAAGTCGAATAGTCGGGCCATGGAGGGATGCGTTGGGACGCGGGCGTGCGAGGTTGGTGGCGGCCCGGACTGGGAAACGGTGGGCTTCCTTTGTGGGGAGGCCTGCAGTAACCGCTGTGTTGATGGCAGCTGCCTTCTCTGCTGTGTCAATGGAAGCCCTGTGGACCCATGCTGAACCAATAATTAGGGCGATGGGGAGAGCGCTTGACACGAGTGTAGCTTTCTGCCGGGCTGTGAGGGGAACGTCAGCCAACGCCTTAAGAGCAGAAGTGAGAGGGGTGAGAAGGGACTCCCGAACTTCTCTGAGCTGTTCCTGTGATATTGACAGGCGGTCTGTGCCCGGGATGGGGGTGAAATTGGATTCGAACTCCTGGATGACTTTGGGGAGGTGTTCGTCGAGGAAACTGGAAAAAGAGGCATCGTCAGCAGCGCGGGCTATGCTGGCCGGGTCAGCGTGTCTGGAGGCGTAAAGTCCCTCTGGCTCGAGGTTGGACGGAAGCTCCGAATCTCGACCCGTATCCATGTCCGCTGTAGTGCGCACTCGAACGGCCGCGTCAATAATCGTGGCCACATCTGCTGCTGCCTGAGCTATGGATCGTTCGTTGAGGCGTTGGACGCCAGGCGTTTTGTCGGAGACCCCAGGTAGGGATCTAGCTTTTCCTTTGTCTCGGGGGGTGATAGAAAAATCCGGGGCCTGGCGTTGACAGTGGGTCAGGATGGAGCGGAAGCGGCGGCGGTGGGAAGAGTGCAAGCTCTCCTCGGCAGTGTGACCATGGGCCTGGAGCCAGGCGCGTGAGGCATCGGGGCCTGCCGGGGTATGGGCGAGGAAAGACGGCAAATTGTTGGGAGGGGCATCCTTGTCCTTCGGGGGAGGAGGGATCGCTTTCAGAGGAGTGCTATCGTCTTGCATCACGGCGTCTGGGGTGGAAGCTCTGGTGCTGTGGCGAGTGGTGTCGGGGGTAGCTTCCCTGGCCCCCGCTGTAGGCGGGGGGGCACTTGTGGGGGGTCGAACTGGTGTCGGGGCAACCGTTGTGTGGATAGGGGTGGCTTTGGTGCTCTGATAGAAGGGGTGGGCCCTCCTGCGGTCCATTTTGAGCCTGTGGACTAGTTCTTCATCAACCGCCCGGACTACGAGGGCGGCGGCTGCCCGGGCCGAGAGCGCGTGTGGGTCGGGAACCGTCTGGAAATATGAATGACGGCAACCGTTCCGTCCGCGCATCTCTTGACAATTAGGGCAGACGCCCAGATGCTCGCAGTCCCTGGATGCAAAGCGAACGTGAGTACATACTCCGCATAGCTCAGAGGAGAAAGTACTTAGCGCGACATGTAAGTCATCCCACCTCAGTTTTGAGATGGGGCCCGAGAGGGTTGACAGGGCTCTCTGAAGAGGTGCGCATTCGTACATTTCCTGTGAGGGTGGGACTAGGACGGAGTCAGCGATGTCGGCCAAAGCATCTCTCATTTCTTGCGCAGTCAGTTGTCCTGACTCGTCGTACGGGTTGCCCCGGGGGGCGGCCAAATGTTTTTCGACAGACGATGCACCAGGGGCCGGAGTCGGCTGCCGTGAGGGAGCATGCATTGAATGGGCGACCGAGTATACGGGTGACGGGGCCCCTGGCGACCCCCCACGTTGGGCGGTGACCGGGAGCGCTGCCGTACTTTGCCCAAGTTGATCAACTTGAGAGATGCCCGGAGGGAAGTAGTCCAGGGGGTCATCAAATAGGCCGGGAGTGGACACCGGGCTGCGTTGACCAGTGCCACGGGTGTTAGTATAGGTGTGAGGCTGCGGTCGGTGTAAGGCCTCAAAGGCTAGGACGTCTTCATCCAGGGGGATCGTAAGAGAGGTCGGTATCGAGAGCTCTGCAAACACGTGTGGCACGTGCCCACGTGTTTGCAGAGCTCTCGATACTGTGAGAGTCCACATCTGATGCAGATCTTGGTGAGGGAGGCGGCGGCGACAGACAGCAACTCCTCCACTGGACGAGACGAGATAGGGCCACGAAGATCGCGGTCCCGTAGGCCCTCAAAGCCGTAATGCAACTTGGGTGGCGCAGAGAAGACTGGGCACGGCCGAATGGTGTCTGCAGAGTCGACAGGCTCCCCGGGTCGGGGGGGATGCGAGTGTTGTGTAACTGAAGAAGGTCGAGATCGGGGGGGGGAGGTAAGCTCCATAGTAGCCGAGGAAACGCGCTAGGCTGTGGGACGGAGGGGGAAAAAAGGAAAACGCTACGGGCAGAGAGGTTGCGGAGCTAGGGCTCGACGCGAGAGACGGAGAAGGAGAAAAGCTTCAGGTGGACGTCGACAGCGCAGACGACGAATAACTCTAGCTGCGCCACCCCGTGGGAAAAACAGGGGATGGTGTTGGTAAGAGTCAAAGAAGCGATGTGGTACATCTGGAGCCAATGGCCACAGGCACAATTGGCAGCATGCTTACACTAAAATTAACAAGCTGCTGAAGTGTCCACTGAACGTATTTATGCCTTCATGGTTCCGGTATGACCCTCTGGTACGCTGACCGTTGTGGTATCATCGAGGTGGATCGGAAGCGACCAGTTCCTCAGCAAGCCGTTCTGGGACTTTCAAACTTTTCTGCTCTCCGCGACCTGCGTGTTACTGAACACTGACTCGAACCCCACCGCATTTGCCCTTCACAACAAGCACCCCTAGCGGGCACGCACGAACCAACGAATACGCGCCCAGGCGGGTGAGCAGTGGCGAGGCCTGTGGCAGGCCCGAAAAACAGGGAAGCAAACTCTCCGCCTGAACGACTCCAGGCGTGAGATCACGCCCTCCACGGGAGGACAACGGTACCGCTTCGTGAAGAAAGCGAAGGACATCACGCTGTTTTCCAGGTTTGTCCGCATCGTAACGAACCATATGCCGTCGGGCGAATACCGCCGTCGATTTTTCCACATGGACGATCCCGGATGCCACTTCTGCCGACCGTCCCGCTTGCCCCTGTCCCGCGCCCACATCATGTGTAGGTGCGTACGTTACGTCTCTTCTTTTTCCTCCATGCACAGCTTCCACGTGTTGCGGAACAACTACTTACATCTTTTTAAATTCCTGAAGCAAAACCGCACTGCAGCCACTTTTGGGGATGCAGAGGGCGTCGGATAAAACCTCGTTTTCCTTTTCTCCTACTACGTATTCTCTGGAGCCTACGCAAAGGATTTTTCATGTTGCTGACTAGCCCTATGGTGTCCTATACGTATGCGGGCGCACTGCGCTCCGCTGTCCATTACCCGCTCTAGTTACATCCCATGTACATGTTTCTATGTGCGTAGAGGCGGTCGTAGACCGCCTCAAATATATCATATTTCTATCCAAAAAAAAAAAAAAAAAACAAGCACCCCTAGTTCAGCAATTTGTGATGATGTGACATGGCCGATCACCTGACATGTCACGGAGAATTCCCAATCTCCTAATCGCACTTGTCCTGGGAATGAGCGATGAGTGACAGCGAATTCCAGTCCAACTGCTCTGTTACTTCTCCTTTTTCCACTCTACAACTGCTTTATTATAACTCCTAAATGTCATCCAGACTTCTTCCACCACCAATGCAAACGACCAAACTGTGCCAGCTCTGGTGTCTTCTTGAAGGCGAGGCAAATCCGTTCGAGGTTATTGCAAATGTTGGACAGAACATGTTCCAGCTGAAGAAACTCATTCAAGGAGAGAAAGCAGCTCTTCGCAGCCTAGATGCTTCGGATATAGTCCTGTGGAAAGTGAGTATGTTTTAATTGCCAATGTACACATTCCACTCACGCTGCGTAGCTCGTCAATCCTATTGAGATCAAACCCGTAAAGACACTTTCTAATCGTCTTCCGCGATTCCCCTCTGATTTTTTCGTCAACCTGGGCGAGCCGACGGATACCATCTCAAGTTACTTTATCCAAGGTGTTCCCAAGGACTGTCTACATATTATCGTGAGACGACCAGCTGGTGAGTGCGCATATAGATCAGGTTTCTAGGCCCCAGATTACCAACTGATCATCAGAGTTGGAGCCAACCCACGAAGATCTACCTCGTAAGCGAAGTTAATGCCCTGTTTTTTTTCCTGCACTTATCGGTATCTTAGGAGTTTCCCGTAGCGATACAGTCTTAGCGTTATATCAAAAGTTGCATTTATATCAGTTCATACAGGTAATTGCACAATATTGGATAGCAGCTCGAATCTGTTCTGAATCACCGCCAGGTTCGCGGTACTCCTGGTACTGGAAAGACCTCACTTTGCCGGCTACTAGCCCATCATATTACTATGCATGAACCGGCGGCCGATGTAATTAGCATCCCTACGTGGTCTATCAAGGCGGAAATTGCGAGCGGCGACTGGAACAGACGGCTCAAGCGTCGAGGGTGGGTTGAGCAGAATGAAACGGTGTTTATTTTCGATGAAGCGCAAGTATCATACGGCGATGCGGACCTCTGGAACAACTTCTTCAAATCTATACATGAATATCCCCGTTGTCGCGCTATCATTTTCGCAAGCTATGGCAGTCCTACCACACGAATCACAATCGAAGATACACCAATCATTATTCCCGATCGGCAGAGGGTCACATTACGCGCTATTCGGCATGAAGACAAACTTCCGGCTGCTGGACTGCTTTTCACTCGAACGGAGTTCAACGATCTGGTCTCAGTGATGTATCCTTCCCCCGAATACGTGTTCGATATTTCTTTCTTCGATCGTCTTTTCAATATTACAGAAGGACATGTGGGAGCGATCATCGACTTCATGCGGATAATCCTCGCTGACGACGTGCGTCGCATTTCTTTTGGACTCTGGTGATGATCTGACATCGTACCTCAAGTCTTATCGTGAAATCAGAAATATTCCCGACCAATCTTACACTTGGACTAGGTTTTTGCAATGTATCAGCCCACGAGTGTTACTTGAACAACTCTGCTCCGGTTCCGTTTTCGCAAGGGGCTTGCCACCTACTCTGGAACTACAAGATCCAAATTTCGTTGCTGTATTTGAGGCTGTCCTTCTCACAGGCGTCGTCATGGAGGGTGATTTTACCCACCCCGGTGCGAAGGATGCGATTTTGCAGTGTTTCCGCGGAGGTTGGCTTCACACTGATAAAATTAATGGACAGAACGGTTTCGGGTACTGTTTCCCATCTCCCCTACATCATTGGTATGTCGAATGGAAGCTATGGGGAACCACGCCATCCACTCCGGTCAACATGACCAACCTCCTTGATTTTGCGGTGACGGTCATCCGCATGTTTTCTCCGCAATTGCTGGCTACTGGACGCAAAATTGGCCCTGGTTTTATTCAGCGTCCGCCGGAAGCACAATACCAGGACGAATTTTACCGCTGCTGCCACCAATACTCCAAGGGTTCTCTTATAACCTTTCCCGAATACGGAACAAAAAGCGGCCGGGTAGATTTTTATATACCCTCCAAAGGATGGGGTATCGAACTCCTGCGTGATGGCGAACAACTCGAACAGCATTCCATTCGGTTTTCATCAACAGGTGCCTACGGAGGAGCATTATCTCTTTCCGACTACATCACCCTTGATTTCTGTGCCAACTCTCCTCAAAAGCGTCATTCACGTAGGTGAAGTTTGTTTTCTGTGCCACCTGTGTAACGTTTCGTGTGAATCAGACATTCCCAAACTATATCATGTCGTGTTCAGTGACAATTTTCGCACTGTAAGAATTATTGGCAACGATCTTGAGGAAGTTTCCGGTGGACGTTTCGCATTGTTGTCTTCGTCATGATCATGGGGGTTCGATCCGATTTGTCGTTAATCCTCGATGTAAGATTTTTCGTCTTCATTATTATTATCAATCAGTGAACTTTTCGGATGACATCCTCCGAAGGCCGATGGTCTGATACCGACTTCCGCACGGAATTTACGACCATCTTTCCATTTTCCTCCGCTTGGCAGCGAGAGTCCGTATCCGCAGATGAAGATGTTGTTTGATGCAGTCCCAAAGTGGATGGTGTACGTCGGTAGCAGTGAAGGCTACCGATGCAGGGGAATGGCGGAGGTCAGAACGAGAGAAAGGAGTGGTGGCCAATTACCTCTTGGTAAAGATCTGTGGGCCCGATCAATGCCATTTCCCGTCATTCCGAGGTTGATGGCATGGTCACCGTTGTCGAAAGTGAAAGGTTCGACGGCGGCCAGAACAACAAGGCCTTCAGTGACACAGCTCGAGTTGGCCATGACGCTTGCAAAGGATTATTTGGTAAGGTTTCCAACTACGTTTGTGTTGCGGGTTCAGATTCTCACATGGTACGACAGGACTCGTGTAATTTTATGGAGGACGAGTTCAAGCACCTTGAGCATGAGATCAAGAAGAATGCGCCCGAACTGAAACCCGATAGCGCCGCGCTCCGAGACGTGTATTTCGTCCCACTGTCCGATGAGCAATCCATCTTTTGCGATTGCCATAAGAGGCAAGTCCTCACCTGACATGCGTCGGAAGGTTATTCTTGCGTTTTCCCATAGCTGTGGATCCCCCGAGACGAATGTATTTGGCATCCACGTTTACATAGTGTTTGCTGCGCTTCTCGCACGAGTCGAATCCAACCTAAGCAGTATTTGGCTGCTTGAGGGAAGGAGCGGGATGACCATGTATGGACGTGGGAAGACATGAGTCAGAACTGTGTATTCGAGCCGGGCAACCGAATCCAGTCATTGTTCCTTTGTTGCGCCACGACCACCATCGTCTCCATCGCCAGCCACAGCGAGCTGCCATGACTCTCAGGCGCCCCAGCTTAGACAACATCCTATCGACCTCCCCTGCCTCCACCACCGCCTCTTCGTCTCTTCCCACTCTTCCCTCCGCCACAAACCCGCCAACCGTCACCGGTCCGTTCGGCTTCAAATTTTCGCTTCCTGGCGCATTGCAAAAAACCCTTTCGTTCACGTTTGCTGCCCGCCTACGCGCCTCCATCAAGAATACGGCCGTGGGAACCGCCTACCAAACATCCGATTCTCACCCTCTACCTGGCGGCTCAAAGGCTTCTGCCACTATTGATATCGGCATGTCGAGCGATCCCAGTGAGATGGATGAGGTTTGTCGGTTTCTTATCTTCTGATGATGTCATTAACACGTTCAAGGATCCTGCTTCCCAGATACCCCGTCCAGTCTCTCCGGTGCCCACGGAGATCATCGAGGATCCACCTGTGGAGAATATCATATCCAATGTAGAAGCACACGGAATTAAGATACGAGACTTTGCTTCACCCGAGGAAATGCAAAAGACATCACTGCGACCAGTGTTCGAAGTGTTCGACCCATACCGAGCTGTGGCCGAGTTTGAATATCGCCTGGGCGTAAAGACTTTTAGACGGCCTGTCCCCGGAAAAACTCTTCGACGACTACTCGAAATGGGTTGGATCACATCTGAAGAAGTTGCGCAACGGTGCGCTCCCATGGATATTGAGTCTCTAAAAACGTACGATGAAAAGATGGAAGCGGACGTGAATGAAGGAAGAGGTGTATACCCTTGGCGCGCGCTGAAGTGGAATACAGTCCCGACTGCGCAGGAGCGAAAAAGGCTTGTCGTCAAATACATGTGGCATTTTGTCGCTGTGGACAGGGCGAGGAAACACCTTGAGGCGCTGGAGCGCAAGGCGCAATTATCCAAGGAGCAAGCGGAGGAGGATGAAAGGCTCGCTCAGGAGATTTTGCAGCGCCGCGAGTTGGAGAAACAAGAGCATGTACAGCTCGGTGTCCTACCAGACAACTGGGACAGTCTGACGCTGCCGAAGCTCTTCAAAGGTGTAGGCGAAAGCTCGAGGAAGAGATCGTTGAATGACATCACGGATCAAGCCGGTGGTACACCAGATGGTCGCGAGACGTACGATGGGAACGACAACGACCTTGGCGACGACGCACATGGTAACCCAAAGCGCATCTGTCTCTCTCCCCCAGCGGCATTTTCCGCGTTCCCGCCTTTCCTACAGGACAGTGCGCACTTATTCCTGCCGCAGTCACAGGAAGAATACCGGTCATTTACCCCACCAGCAAAGCAATACCCTGCCCCTCTATCATCTTATGATCCCAGCATTTACCCAGAAGCCGCAAGCATCATCAATAGTCAGTCACAGCAGCGTGGACTGTCTGCCAACGTATCAACGCCTCCTGGAACACCCCATACGAAATCACAATGCCTACCCCTGGAAGAACCTTTACCTTCTAGACTGCAGAGTAGTCTGCGGGGAAAACTCGCCCGGACCCAAACCTTCACGTTGCTCTGAGACATCCGACGGACCATCATCATCACCTCCACGAGCCAGTCTCTTCGCCTCAATAATCACATTGTTGCACGTCGCCGCCGTAACATAATGTAAAGGCTTCGTGGTGAATATGTACCATGTTCCAGAATCTGAACGTTTATTCTCTCTCTCTCTTCCTCTTTGTCAAATTTTCGTGGACTGCTGGGATGTAGCGTTTTAGAAGCGTGTGGATTGTTAATGACCATCTGGTGGCGTCACGAGATGGGTTCTCGACGGCGTTTTAGCATCGGGCTAGGCTGGATGTATTATACGAGCTTGGTAAATTAATATATGCGAGGTTTCTATCACATATGTCGCGCGCAAGTCTGGTTAGGGTTTACGCGTTTACGTCACAACCGTCACTTGAGTTGCCGCATTCCTCAAAGCGGCACCTCCATGCCAAGACAATTGCAGACGGCCACCGCAAGGGGCCAGGGATTTCGAGAACATAAATGTTGTGGAATCGTGGAGGAGACCAAGTTCCACGTCAAAACAAGAAGAGAAGCCAGGACGAAGCAGCCGTGGATAGTCCTCAAGTTCATGGTGTTGGTCACGGTCGGCGTTATGGCGTATTCCGCATATGTGTACATTGGACGATTGTGCGTTCCCCGCATCAACAGGAAACGCGACAGAGCGGCTGGAAGTACGCACATCCATCTAACTATGCTTTGTAATCGAGTCTTACCGCAGTTTTGTAAGTCGTTTTGTTAATATTATTCGTAATTCTTTTCTTTTGGATGCTTTGGAGCTATATGAAAGTGTGTGAGCAGCCCATGCTTGCGGTCAGCAGTCTGACCATTCTGTCGCTAGGTCGTTCTCACACCGCCGGGTTACGCCAGAGATGTGAGTTGCAATACGAGCGAGCCATGCTTTCCTTAACGACCTTCATTGACAGCATGTGCCTCGTACGCCACAACCATCAAGCTCCCAACAAGCTGTACCATTCTCGCAGCCGCAAATGTCACAGAGGTCTTCTCATGATTCACAGCGTCAAGTACCTATTAGCGACCACCGTTTCCAACATAGGACCGAACCGTCACTCCCCTTGTCAGTAGGAGAAGACTATTCTAGGCAGGGCGATATGGCTGGCCCTTCTTACGAAAACATCCTCTTGCGCCCAGGTGTAGAGAGGGCGCATATGGAGGCAGAGGAACAAACGGATGCGCTCGAAACACTTCCAAGACCTGCCATTTCTGTGGCTTCCCCGAAACGGAAACTTCAGAAACTCCTCCGCCCTGGAAAACCAAATCCTCCGAGGCCCAAGATTTACATTGCGCGGCGGCCGCCGATGACCCCAATGCTGCTTCCAGAGAATCGGTATTGTCGCCAAGATGCCATTGTCAAACCATATCGGTCACACCACTGCCGGCATTGTGGCACCGTAAGCCATTCTCCGTCCGAATTTGTGTTGGTGTCACACTCATAAGAGTGTTAGTGTATTCTCAAGTACGACCACCATTGCCCGTGTGCGTGATTTTCCCCCTTTCGTCTAACCAACTAACCCGCTTATGGTTCGATTAAAGGGATAGGCCAGTGCGTTGGAGCTAGGAATCACAAGGTATATACAATCAGTCGTTTCGTTGGTATATGTTGACGATATGAATAGTTTTTTGTGAATTTTACTAGCGCAGCCGGAACCTACTGCGCGTATGTATTCTCCACGTTGGTTGCATATAGTGTGCATGATGCCAAAAGTCTTGGCGCTGGCGTTGACCCCCAATTTGTAGTCATCATTACGTTGTGAGCATGAAATCATCTACTGGAAGCAATGTCATTGACTATGGCCAAGGGCTTTTCTATTTGGCTTGTTCTCATGGACGTTGACAGTATCACACATAATGCTCATCGTAGGTAGCCAGACGACCGTTGAAAGCATGTTAATCCGTCGTATGAAAGAACGAGAAGCGACGCAGTTGAGCAAGGCCTTTGCATGCTATGACCTTAGGCACGTATTCGCATTTCACGTTGTGGCGTCCCTTGACGGGTATGGAAACAGATCGAAAAGGTACATGCTCAGAGAGTGGGATAGAGAATGGGGCGACCTTGAAACCGAAGGTCACATATGGTGGACGGGTGATAGGCGGGCAGCGTGGACGGATGTCATGGGGAACAATGTTTGTGGTTGGTTTCGTGAGTACTCTACACTTGTTCCAAAGATCCGTGTTCTACTTGTTCGCGATTTGTGACAAGTTTTTCTCTCATCTGACACTGACACTCTTGTTTTTGACAGTGCCAATATCTCACGGCTTGAATGACGGAGTGTCGTATCCTGTCAATCCTCGGTTTGATTCAGATGGACGATGGAGGAGGCGTTCAGAATGGCCGAAAGGGTTCCAATAACATATCCTTTAATTACATACATTATGAATTATCATGACACGTACGACGCGAGAAGGTGTTGAAGAGATTGTCAGGTTGACAAGCCCACATTTTCGCGGTGCAAGCGGAAGTATTTGTTCATGTTTGCACACTATGCTTGGCCTACACAGTCAAGAGCCGAGTCAATTTTTCCGCTCTCAAATGACGGACCTTTGTCTTATTTCCTTGGTATTCGCAATGCGAGACGATATGTTGTGACTCGAAAAACTAGGTTTTGCGGTTGCCCATGCATGCCGAACTTCTTGGCTGGTAACTCCACCGACGATGTTCTAATCCGCAATTTCACGCCGGGGAAAATTCGCCAAGAGGCAAGGACTCCCTCTCGTACGATCGGAATGTGCGATGAAGCAGCGTCAACGATCACCGTACGATCATTCATGGAAGCTATGGTCCGATCACAACCAGGACGTTTGTTTCGTCAAAGAACTCTACGCCAGACGGATCTTCAGTCTGATAGCATATTCTTTTGGACGTCGTGACAGTCTTCTTGAAAGTCCTGTTTGTATGAGTCGCGGCCGCTGTCAAGTGACATGGAACAAGCGCCATGTCTGTGATACGGCTCAATAAACCACGGAAGTGACACGCAGTTTTGTGGCACCAGAAACAATTTCCACTGCCTGGAAGACCTGAGAGACATCACTTGGCGGCGCTACCTGATATAAAGCATGGGACGCCTTCGTCGTACCTCATCAACCGAACATGTTACGTATTCTCACTGTCGCCACTACGCTATTCATTGCGTTGCCTGGACGGTTGGCAACCAATATCGACGTCCAAGTCGGGCCCAATGGTCAGCAAGTTTTCCAGCCACAGTTCGTCAATGCGAACCCTGGGGCCACCATCAATTTCATCTTGCAAGTGCTACCTTCGGTTGTCTGTGCCACTTTCTGACGCTTCATCCAAGCTCTCCCAAGGCCCATAGCGTGACTCAATCAAGCTTTAACCAGCCCTGCGAGCGAATCAATAACGGATTCGACTCTGGAACGTACGTCCAGACGCGTCTGGCTACTCTGGGCTGACTCAGCTAAACTCTCCCCGTCTAGTGTCACTACGAATCAAAATCAACAGAGTCCCACTTTCCAGGTCCGCGTGAACGATAACCAACCGATCTACATCTTCAGCAGCGCGGACAATGACTGCCGAAATGGTCCGTAGTTTCTCTTACTTGTCTTTTGCAACGGTGTACCCACCATTGTTCACTCAGGAATGGTGTTCGCTGTGAACATAGATCAGCAACGGTTCCAGCAGTTCCAACAGAATGCTCGTCAGACGAATCAACAACAGCAGAATAGTCGCCGCGCGCTCTGTAAGTAATTCTATGGGTGAAGACCAAACGACTAACTTCCGCTGTAGATGTTCGCCAGCAGAACCAGAATCAGAACCGGCCCAACCAGAACCAGAACCAGCAGAATCAGAACCAGCAGAATCAGAACCAGCAGAACCAGAACCAGAATCAGAACCGGCCCAACCAGAACCAGAACCAGCAGAACCAGAACCAGCAGAATCAGAACCAGCAGAATCAGAACCAGCAGAATCAGAACCAGAATCAGAACCGGCCCAACCAGAACCAGAACCAGCAGAACCAGAACCAGCAGAACCAGAACCAGCAGAACCAGAACCAGCAGAACCAGAACCAGCAGAACCAGAATCAGAACCAGCAGAACCAGAATCAGAACCAGAACCAGAACCAGAACCAGAACCGGCCCAATCAGAACCAACCGAATCAGAACCAGAACCAGCAGAACCAGAACCAGAACCAGCAGAACCAGAACCAGAACCAGAACCAGAACCAGAACCAGAACCAGCAGAAGGCGCAGCTGGAGCAACAAGAGGCGCGACTTGAACAACAAGAGCAGCAACTCGAACAGCAGGAGCGGCAACTCGAACAACAACTCGAGGCTTTCGAACAACAGGAACGGCAGCTGGTTAATCAAGCGGCGCAGCTCATCCAACAGCTTCAGCGGGTTCAGAGCCAAGAAGCGCAAGTCTTGCAACAGCAACAGCAGATTTTCCAGCAGCTCGGGCAGAATCCACAACAACAGCAGCAGCAGCAGCTCCAACAGCAACTCGAGCGTCTTGAGAATCAGGAAGAACAGTTTGAGAACCAAGAGCGCCAGATCATCCAACAGCTCCGGCAGATAGAGGACCAGTTATCGCAGATTGAGCAGAAGGAACAGCAGGTCATTCAACAGCTTGCGCCTATCGAGCAGCAGGAGCAGCAGATTGAACAACAGGAGGCTCAACTCGAGGCTCAGGAACGCCAACTTATGCGCCACCGACGTCGCTCTCTGGGTACCCTCTTTTTTTCGAGTTCATCGAATGTCGCGCATTGATCATATATCATAGTTACTCGTCAGCAAAATCAGCAACAACAGCAAGAGCAGCAGCAGCAACAACAACAACAAGAGCAGCAGCAACAAGAGCAGCAACAAGAGCAGCAGCAGCAACAACAACAGCAGCAGCAGCAGCAGCAATTGGAGCAGCAGGAGCGGCAGCTCAAGCAACAGGTGAACCAAATTCGTCAACAGGCTGCGCAACTCGAGAATCAGGAAGGCCAGTTCATCAATCAACTCGCTGGCGTCAATGATCAAATTCGACAACTCGAGCAACAGCGACAGCAGCTCGAACAGCAGCTCGCCCGTGTCGAACAGCAGGAACAGCAGATTGAGCAGCAAGAGAAACAGCAGAAACAACACCAACGTCGTGGATCTTTGAAACTTTGTGAGTCGTTTGAATGTCATCGTCTCGGAACTCAGGAACTGACATTCAGCGATAGTCGCTCGTCAGCAGAATCAGCAAGAGCAACAGCAGCAGCAGCAAGAGCAGCAGCAACAGCAGCAACAGCAAGAGCAGCAGCAAGAGCAGCAGCAGCAAGAGCAACAAGAGCAGCAGCGGAAACAACAACAACAGCAACAACAACAGCTCGAGGAGCAGGAGCAGCAACTCGAGCAACAAGAAGCGCAACTCCAGCAGCAGCTGAATCAAGTCCGGCAGCGGATCCTCCAACTCTTGAACCAGCAACGACAGATCATCAACCAGCTCTCCCAAGTTGCCCAACAGGAACAACAGTTAGCGCAACAGCTGCAACAACTCGAGCAGCAGCTCGCTCGTATCCAACAGCAGGAACAGCAGCAGCAGGGTCAGCAGCACGGACGGTCCCGCCGGAGCGTTTAGGCAAAGTTACGCGCCACGAAGCGCTGACAATTTAGAGAACCTTTAGAATCATGGACTCTTTTTGTAGAATTGAATGAATTGAAACATGCGACAAGCTTTTTTCATTATGACTTCGAGTGACCCTCTGAGTTATGCGCTATTGTGGCAAGTTGCGAATACACATTTTTATTTTACTTTTCTCCTCTCTTTCCGCTTCCTTCCGATAATGGAACCAATCGTCTGACCGAGCTTCTTAGTCTGCGTAGAACCCTTTCCGGAAACGTCGTTGGAATCATCCATCACTTCATGGGCTGGCTTTGGCGGTGGTGATACACGCCGTTTCTTCCGTGGGTTGCCTTTCTCTGCCTCACCGTCACCGTCACTGGCGTCTCGTGGTCGGGTACCTTTCTTCTTTTGGTTCGTTTTGGTACGAGATGGCTCGGGTTCGGGCTTGTTCGATTGGGCGTCATCTAACATTTTCTTTCCCATGCTCGATACTCCCTCCGTCTGATGCTGGGTGATCGATTTCAGAATCAAAGGAACGCATTACAACCGAGTAGATAAGCCACTCACTTTTGCGTTGTTCTTTTGCACTGCGTTCCGCCTCTGAACGACTTGAACGTTCTCGATGGAGAATTCGACGATCAGCGTTCCTCTGCTTTTACTCCGTCCTTCGTCTCGCTGTTTGTCTGCCTCCCCGTCCTCCTTGCTACCTCCATCTTTCCTCAACTTTTCCTTCTCCAGCTCTGCCACCATCCTCCTCAACCTCGCGTCGGTTTTTTTTCTTTCTTCTTCTTCTTCCTCGCCCTCGGCGACTTTCTTCTGCTTATCCCGCTCCACTTTGATGAGCCGTTCCAGTTCCCCTTTCCACCACGTCCTGAGCAACCCGTCCACATCCGAATTCCCATTCGCCCATCTCAACACGCGCAGAGCGTCTGCATGTGTACACATCTCGATAAAGCCGTAACCGCGACTACGACCTTTTCCCGTGATGATGACATCCATACGGTCTGCTTGACGTACGATTTTGGCCTGTTTGACGCCGCCAGAACTCCCACCTTTGTGCCGTGACCAGGCGAACTTTCGGAGCTGCTTTGTTTTGCGTTTGGCAGTGGCAGTGGCAAGAAGAGAGGAAGGAACATTCTCGTTACCGGCCTCGCTTGCATCGGCATGTCCGGGCTTCTCCTCCTCCCTCTCCTCCACGCCGGACTGCCCTGCAGGATCTCTCAACTCTTCTTCAGACAACGGGTTCCTTTTGCCCGTTTCCACTTCTTTTTCGAAAGCGCGTACGGCGTAAGCGGCGAGCCGTTTCAACATCCGTTCCGTGACGTACAAGGGGATCTGGCGGACGCTAAGCCGTGTTTTCGATATGTACAGTGAAGGGTTGGACTTGAGTAGGGCGCGGCGGGCGTTGAACGAGTTGGTCCGGCGTTCAAGGTCGGTGGGAGAAATGTGGGCTGCTAATGGGCTGTTGGGTAAGATGACTAGCATACATATATGCGTTGGTTAGCACACAAAAAAAAAAAGCGGTGGTGAGGGGAGGAAGAAACGCAAACGTACCTCCTTCGCGTAACAGATACATGTTGCGCTTGTCCGCCTTTTCGCGAGCGCGCTCGCCCACCTCCTTCAACCTCCCTGCTTCGTCTCGTGTCACGGCGCGTATGACGTCGAGCGCACGGCCGTGCAGAACAAGGTTTCGAGCGAGAGAAGCGGACGGATCGGGCGTCAGGATAGAGGGAAGAGTGAATGGGTTATGTTTTGGCTTCATTTAGAAAGAGAAAGGAACGAGTCAGTCAGTCGTCGCTCCTGGCAATGGCGTGTCAACCCACCACAATTGTCGTGTTACCGCCCGTCGTTTCGGCTTTGAGAAGTTCACTCTGCTCAATGACTTTGTCCGCGTCTTCTTTGTTCCAGAAACAGGCGAATCCTGTTCCGCGAGATCGGCCGGTTGCGTGGTCCATTGTGATACGAGCGTATCGAAGCGGGCCAAATGCACGAAACCTTGATACTTATTTTTGAGCTCTTTGATTATTTAGAGGACGGAAAAGTGAGGATGCATACAGTGTCCGGAGTTCATCCTCAGTAGCATCGTATGGTACGTTCCGGATGAACAATGTTGTACCAACGTCAGTTTGAGGCAGCTGTGGTTTGACAGGCTTATCGTCCTGGTTCCGCTCCTCTTCCTCACTTTGATCTGATCCGCTCTCGCTGCCACTGTCTTCATCCGAACCCTGGTGATCGTGGATGCCCAAACCGTCTTGTTCGCTCGCCGACTGGTCTTCATCCGACCCGGACTGAACCTCGTCGTCGTCGTCGCCATCATCGTCTACCATCGCCTGTTCGATCTTTGCCTTTTCTTCCTCCCACCTATCTTTACTCAAAGCCCAATCAACCGCAATTATACGTTCATTCTTGTCCTTGTCCTTATCGTTCGCCTTTTCAGCTACTTCATCCTCACCACTATCCTCTTCCTCTCCTTTCTCTTTTGCTACTTTCACCTTTGCAAGTTTGAGCTCCATCCTCCTCTCCTTCTTCTTTTTCTGCTTGCCCTTGACGAGTTCCTCTGCTACGCCCGCACGGACGACGGTGCCATTGCGCTCCCGCATCGCTTCTTCAGCATCCTTGCGGGAGTAAAACCAGACAAACGCAAAGCCTTTGTTCCGCTCCGGCCTTGCCGTCTGCGGAACCCCACCGTCACGTTGAGCTTCTTCCTTCTCCAGCCCGACCGGTTCTGATTTGGGATATGCCGTGTCTTTCGAGGGGACATTGATGGAGTAGATAGGCCCATAAGGGAGAAATATAGAGCGGAGGTCTTGTGCCGTAGCGGAAAAGGGGATGTTGCGTATAATGAGGCGGTGTGCGTGACTAGGAGTGGTATTGAGTTTTTCGGACGGTGCCTTGTGGGAGACAAGAGTGTCGAGACGTTTTTTGAGTGTGACGGAGAGCAGGGAACCTTTGAAGACGTGGGCGTGCAGCTTATTAACGGCGTCGAGCGCCAAGGGGGGCGTGGAGAAGAGTGCATGGGCTATTTCAGCATTCTTAGAAGCGGGAGTGCGGACGCAAAGGTATCATTGACTTGCCTGAGGAAGAATCTTCAACGCCGTCGTCACCCGATACAGGCCATTCGATCTTTTCTGCACCCTTGTATTTGCGGATTTTCTTCCACAGCGACTTGGAGTCTATAGAAGACGGCAGACCAGAGATAATGACGGTGCGGATGGCTAGGGGATCTTGACCGGTCCTGTTAATTCGTGGTAGTGGTCGTGCTTTCTGCGATGGCTTTTGTTGGTCGTTGGCGTCACCCTTGTCTTTTTTCACCTTGGGCTGCGCATAGAGCGACAATAGATCAAGAACTCGAGAGACACGAGTTCGTACAGATATATACCTTGTTTTCCGCCCACTGGATCCGTAACTTGCGCCCTACAAGCGTCAAGTCCTCCGTATTGATCTTGTCGAATGCCAACTGCGCATCTTCACGCATCGCAAAAGAGACATAACCGACGCCCTTGGAAACACCTGTTCCAGATCCACATACTACGAATGCATTGCGAACAGGAGCGATGTCGGAGAAGAGGGTTTGCAAGTCTGTCGAGGTCGCGTTGTAGGGCAGATTAGACACGAAGAGAGTTGAGCTAAGTATCATATGAGCTTGTCTGCAGGAACGAGACCCTGGACTACAGACCCGCGATGCTCTTGGACTTCTTCCTCGTCGCGCTCTTTCCGCTTGCCCAGCGCCATATGTTTTTTCTGGTTCACGGCCCTTATTTGCGTTTGTTGACTGCATCAATCACCAGGACAATTATCGATTATCACTGTCATCAGACGTCCAACGCTATGGCAGCCCGAATATAAATGTCTGATCCTCGCTCTTCCAATCTTTCAACTTTTCACTGCGATGCGACTGACTTTGTCACTCTTTTTATACAGTTTCATCGTATGCGCATTAGCAACGTCACCGTTACAATCCCGGGACAGTAGATCGTTATCGGTAACACGTTTAGCCAGTAACTCAGTATAATCCAGGCACCAACTGCGTTCCACAGAAACAGCAACGTATACTTGGTAAACTAGGAACAAAGGATGCTAAACGGTAAGTCTCTCTCTCTCCAACTTTGATGCGTTTTTAGAGCCGGACCGTTACCAGCCACTGCCCACCCGATGCCATCCGGAATGCTTGGGACAATAAAGGAGCATGGAAGCGCACCCGAACAAACGATAACGAAGTCCGCACCGAGTACGAAGTGATCGGTGGTTTCCTCGGCACAGACGCAGTTATCGCAGAAATTATTCCACGACATGAAGGATACGAATCGAACGTGGGCGAGCTCAACAACCTATGGAGGGTTGGCCTGCTTCTCGGGTATGGATTGAAGATGGAGCGCGACGGCCCTGCAGCATTCTTCATCGTTAGAAAAGACATGGGCATCGATGAAATCCAAACAAAATTGAAAGGCAGCAAATTACAGAAATTGAAGGAAAGTGCAAAACAGCGTACTGAAAAAGATTATGGCATGTTGCCAGTGCAAGTCTACTATGTGTTATTGGGTACGACGACGAACCTGACATTACTTTTGCAGGGATTTCTGGGAGTTTGAATTTAAGAAAAAGCCATGGAGGCTGCCGTTCAAGTCATGGGTAGCAACTCCCATCGACTGGATGGTTGCAACTTCTAAAGGCTGCCCTAAAAAATGCCCTCGTACATTTACTAGTATTTGTTTTGAAATTTGGTGAATGTGGCGTGGTCACTGGGCGTGAAAAGAATGCAGGCAATAGGAGAGACTCTGTAGTCGAGCGAAGATATTATTGTTATGTGGTGCAGGCAGGCGTAACGCATGAATCGGAGCGCTGTGAATAAAAAGGACTACGACCATGTCAGAATCCATAAAGTAAATACATCGATCATATGTCAATCGCTCACTGCCTAATGTCACATAATGCTCTGCCTGATATCTGTCCTATACATGCTGGGCCGCATTCTCTCCGGAATAGACAACTGATCGTCGAAAGACACCGTCGGTGTATCAGACTGTGGCTGTGCAACAGTGATCATTATTACAGAACGCACATTTATATTTAACTGTCCTTCGATAAAACAAGCATGGCATTACGGACGCGTCCGGGATTCCAGCATTCCAACCAGCACTTAATTCGAAAACTGGGACGCGTCAGCAACCTCGGCGTGGAGTGGGAAAGAACGCCAACAGTCCAGGTCATGATGGTCAGCCACCGTGGCCAGAGCCCCTAACTTCTCTCGAAAACCACCTAACCCACACAACTGCCCTCTGCGATATCTGAGATATCTCATAACTCATACTAGCCATACATGATGGACATCATTATTATCCACCCCAATAACCGTCGTAGCCACACCGTCATGCACGGCCTTTCCGCCGCGCTCATCTCGCCTGTTTCCAAATGGTATCGCAAGCCAATACCGTGGTGGGTCGACGGCGTTGAAGAGGGACGTTTGCTCCCTATTTCTGAGAGTGATGAGTTCGCAGAGGAGCTGGAGATGGACGACTGCGTTCTCAGAGGTCGAAAAGTCGAGGATGTTGGCCTCGCCGGCGAGGTTGACGTCCTCAAAGATGTTAAGTTTTATATTGATAGTAAGCTTCCCGTCACCGCTTGAAATCAAACTGACCTGTTGAACAAGGTGATGACAATGACGTCACGCTGGATGGTTAGGACCAACTCTATTAGACCTGATCGCCGTGTTTTCATTTCGTATTCCAGATGTTGCGCTTGCTTCCGGTTCTCAATTCATCGAGAAACTAGGAGATGACGATGGAGAAATTAGTGTTTTGGTAGATGAAGGTAAAGTTGAACGATAGCCGCAGATCTGATGCTAAAGTTAGGACAGTTACCTTCATGGAGATCGTTGAGGAAGTTGGTCGTGATGGAAAGGTCGACGTCTTCATGGATATGACTTTAAGTAATGAAGGTATGTCCAACTCGGAGAATTTAAAGCCCTTTGTGCTTATACGCATGTATCCCAGAGGTTACAATGGTGCTCGAGTGGGATGAAACTACGATAAGCATTATCGCCCAGCTAGATTGGGCAGGAGGTAAGGCGAGGCATGACAAATCGGAAGATTGGGATGAGGAGGCCGAGACGAGTATCACGGTTGACGACGTTGATGATAAAGGTGACGATGAATTGGTATGGGATGGGGACGTAGCATGGAAACCGAAATCGTGCATATTCTGCGCATCGTTCCATTTTCTCTTTTCTTTCTTCCGATTGTGTAACTGACGTTTATAGTTTCCTTGGAGCACTGGCGACTGGCAACCGTGATTCGTAAGTCCCAACATTTCTCGTACTCCACACTCGCTTCTTCTTTTCACTCCATCCATCCTCTTTCTCCTCCGTTTTTGCTGATATTTGTAGGCTTTTGTATGAGAGTAACAGTCAAACGTGGGCGGGAAACTCGGGGCTAGCAGGAGGGGGAAGGGCGCGTGCTCTGGTCAAGGACCGTCTAGAACCCTCGTGTGATGCCTCGGGGCCGGGAGTAGAGGGTGCGAGCCCTGACCCAGTTCGTCGCTACTCGCTCTCAGGCATGGGTGGGACAAGTATCCGGCCACAATCCTAAGTCCCAGCCTTACCTCTTTCAATTATTTATCGGTTGCGTTCTAGACCTCTTTCCTGAAATCTGAAAACCACAAAAAAAGCGAAAAAGAAAATCCTCAAAAAGACTATAGAGCGCTGGCGCACGTTCCTCTTCTCGTTCCGGTCTCTAGTGTTCTACTGTTCTTTTGTTAGGCTGCGGAGAGACGTCGTTAAAACGGACAATCTGCATATACGCACATGAGAACGCTGCAGCGTAGTTCAATCTCACTCGCTACGTCCAGACCTTTATGTTTCCCTCTGTCGCTGTCACTGCTGACTTTTGCAGTTTACAGGATCATGGACGTTTGGAAAGTTGCAAGCAGGGGCGAATGGGGAACGACGGGGTTCGCAACGAGCAACACAACGAATTACAAGCGGTGATGGTTGGGGTCCGAACCAGGCTTTGTTCCCTTCCATCTTCTTCATTGGCGTGGCTGAAAATTTTTATATGCGCTTCCTTCCGTCCCCCCAGATGAGCTTCCTTGAATCGGCCATTTTCTCCGCTTCCTCCGGGCGCTCGCCTCCCCTACGCGAGAATAACACTCAAAAAATCGTCAAAAAAGATATTTCCAAAAGCGCTGGCGCACCTCCCGGTCTTATCTGTTGCGTTTCCTCTGCTCCCGCAAAACGTCCCGCAAAACTCCCAAAATAATAATAATCAGAATCATAAAAACCTTAGACGTGTCGTGTTTATTTCTGATCCTCTGCTTTTCTCGTGGCTTGGCTCTCTCGGTACCTTACGGACGATCACCTTCAACCATAAAACGTCTTAAAAAAACGAAAAAGGAATAAATTTAAAAAAAAAATTCAAAACACGTAAAACCTCTAGGCCTCACTTTTATTTTATTTTCCGCGGCCGCCGCTAACGTTTACAGATTTTAGTCTCTTTCTCTTCCTTGAGCTACTCTGTCTAGTACTCAACTATGGTGAACATCAAGAAAGGCGGGCGACGGCAGGTGCGCCGGATCATGGACCGGAGGAATTGATATGCAAATTGGGACTGAGCGCGGTATCGCTACTCTTTCCCGTCATTCATGTGCTCAAGTCTTTTAAATGCTCGCTATTCTTCCTTTGTCTCTCTGTTGACACGGTTGATCTTTCTAGTTCAGTTGCGGTGAACGTCAAGAAAGGCGGGCGAGATGGGCGTAATAAAACAAGAATCGGAGTAGTTGAGATGAGAAGTCGGGGGGCTAAGCGAGGTTCTTTTCCTATTCATTACCGTGTGCTGAAATTCTTCAGATGCTCGCTTTGCCTTTTCTTTGCTTCTCCATTGACACAGCTGACCTTTTCCAGCTCATTTGAAGCGAAAGTCAAGAGAGGTGGGCGACGGCGACGCGCAATAAGTTACGAGCCAGGCCAATCTGGACGAGAAGTTGGCGCTGGGCGAGGCTTTGTTTCCTTTCATCTTCATTGCCATGGCTGAAATCCATTATATGGGCTTCTCTTCCGTTTCCGCATCCTTGGATCAGCCATTTCTCACTTTCTTCTCGACGCTCGCTTCTCTTGCGTTTCCCCACTTTTGTTGAGCGATTCCTGGACCCTCTTCATTCAGGCAGACGGCTACAATACACTCTCATAATTGCTAAAACGAAAAAAACATCGTAAAAGGAAACCCAGAAAAAAAAACTCTATAGAGCGCTGGCGCACCTCTCTCGGATTCTCTTTGGTCCTGAAAAACGTGCCGAAAGTCGTAAAAATTCTAGACGCATTCCGTTTCTTCTGCTTCTCCTGTGGTTCGGTTTTCTCTACATTCACATAGACCGGACGGACGTCAACTCCAGGCGTACGATCCCCCGCATATCCTTCAAATCACAAAACCTCGTAAAAAAAAAAAAAGACGTAAAAAAGAATCAATTCGAAAAAAAAAATCAAAACAGGAAAAAACGTTGTCTCTTCCGCTACCGCGTTAACGTTTTCAGCTTCTCATTTCTTTCTCTTCATTTACACAGCTAACCTTCCCAGCTCAATTGTGGCGAGTGTCAAGAGAGGCGGGCGACGGCGGGGAACAGCAAGTCACGAACCAGAGCTGTTGAGATGAGGTTTTGTTCCTGCTCTTCTCCATCATTGCCTTTCTTCCTCCGTTGACACAGCTGATGTATCTAGCTCGATTATGGTGAACGTCAAGAAAGGCGGGCGACGCTGGGCGCAATAATGACGAACCGGAGAACGAGGTTTTTCCCCCATCGTTGGCGTGTTGAAACCATCTAGATGCTCACTGCTTCCTTCTCTCTTTTTTTTTCGCCGTCAAACGGGAAGGATGGGCATCGTTGGACATCAGTCCTGGCCAGGCTGGCGCTCAACGATTCCTTGACCCATGCGTCTTATGATACTGGTAGATACTGGTAGATAGTTCCCAGGGAAGGTGGAGAGGCGGTCTAGCCTCTTTTCCTCGTGCTCCCTTGCCGTGGGCCCTGGGCTTAGACCTCCCGGTCGACCAGACGCACGTTAAAATCAATATACGGCGACATTTGGTGGGCAGCGTTCTCTTTGATGGCAATGGCGGCGGGATGTCCAGAACGGCGAGCGACTACTTCATTCAAGTCAATAGCCCCGAGCGACAGGACGGAATATTGGTATGCATGCCCCCATTTTCGGTTGTTTCCATTGTCGTCGTTGACGTCGAGTAGGAAACGGGTGGGAGCGGATCTACTCATAACCATCTTTTTGGAAAATGAATCAATACTGAAAATTCTCGGGATACGCCAAGCAAGCCGTACGGTGTACTCGATATGTAGGCACTCATCACCCTCTCAGCCCTTCTTCAATAGTCTGCGGAGGGGGATGAAGGCGATGAAGGCGCATGGTGACAATCGCCATGTTCAGTCCCGCATACGGGCAGGGATGAAGGCAGAAGCACAACTTCGCGTACGGAATAGTGTGCGAGACATGCCGGGGACTCCAATAACCTGACAGGAGTGCGTGACTGGGCGGGATCGTGACGTATGCCGAACGAGAGTCTGTCAAAACGTTTGCTCTATTATCGCCGAAAAAGTAAAAAGAGGGGGGCGGGGAGAACGTACCTTTTGGACTTGCGAGTTGACGCGATTGATGGTGCTGAGCCACAAAAGTTGGGCGTTTTGGAGTGTAAACAGAGACGACGCCTGATCTTTTTGGTCTTCGTAGACTGGGCACACGACAATAGCGAACTGCGGAAATAACGAGAAATGCATGTTTTGGACTTGGGGGGGAACTTGTAATGATACAAGGATGAACACTTACGAGTCTCTTTGCTGGTGCGCACAGCGCATGACAGGACGACGAATATCGGACGACGCTGCTCCTCTTTCCTACCGAGTCACACTCGCTTGTGATGCGTGACAAACGAGCTTAGTCAGCTCAAAGACGAGTGGTACGATTTGGATCATCTTTCGCTTCATGTGATGGCTTCAGCACTGATATATGGTGATCCCGAACTAATTTCTTATGCTTCTTCCCTGATGCTGTCTTGTCGTCGCTTGCCCTTCTTTTTGGTACTTCCATGATGGCGGGAGGGCTGAACAGCCGTCATCTATCACGTGATATGCGATTGTTGTTTTGATCGCCGTTCGTACGGCTTAGTTGGATATTGATAACCACCCAAGACCTTTATGCGCTGTTTCGTTGTGAACCTTCTCGTCTTCTGTACCCCAGTCCGCGAGTGACCGTATTCCATTCCGAGCCCATTCATACTGTCAAGCCACGCCCCTTTGAAACCAGAAGTTTAATTTTATTGATTTGCCTTCCATAAAATGTGTTGCGCCAAGCATCAAGATTGTGCGAATACGGCCACTTTCAATTACTCGTATATATACGATCCTCATGACCAGTTCGATGAGTCTACATGAATCTCACGTCAGCCACGATCACGAAAAGTGCTTTCCCTGCTTTCGGAATGGCCGTCGAATATTCCACATTCACTACTTCCCGGGTGAACATCGATCTTTAATCAACTTCTGTGGATGTGGAGTAAGTTAATTAATGAAAATTGAATTTGGAAGTTTGCGTGTATATGTCCTTTGAGCGTTTTGGGAATCTTGAAAGTGACCAAAGACCCCTTTGTGACCTTTCCCTGACGCAAAATGCGTTTAACATGTTGCAGAATGGCCATCTACGATCCGCGCAGGCTATCCGTCTGCGATAATCGTCTTGTCTTTAAGAAATTTGAAGACGCATATGCATCTTGATGTATGCGTACCGACATCATTGATTCTATCAGCACGCCATCCATAGAGAGGAATCGCGCACTACGCGTGTGTGATTCTTTCAAGTTGTCATTCATGCAAGAGCACTAAATAAGGAAAGACGGGGTTTGTGTGGCTCGATGGATGCTGTTATACGCTCGACTACTAGACGGCTGGGGGTCGGCACTCAGAACGGATGCCATTTCCAGGAACGACCGAATAGATGGCGTACATTAGAGCTTCAGGCATGCTGTGCACGGGTATTTTAGCGACTCGTCTCAGCACAGACGGATGCATACTTGGACAATTCTCGCCAACTTGGACTCTGCAACTACATGTGTACTTGGACACTATGGTCATCAATTGCGAGAGTAGATATGCTGATATTGAATTGCGGTCGCCAGTGAACCAGTTGAGTTTCCCATTGACGAATTTGGAGAAAACGGATTGTAGAATCCACCCTTGATGCGCAAATTTGCCTGTGCCTTTCTCGAGGGGGAAATCGAAGGGACAGCGGTGTAGACACCACGCGACTGGTCTACGCGGTCCCAATACAGGATATTGTCTTGGGATCGCACATATCGAATTCGCTATTTCGCAATACCAGTCTTTGTGATCATTGAAATGTCAGTCGCCATAGTGCTCGGAAAAGCATTGCGCCAAGTCGTCAAATAGGATAGAGTGCGTTTTGAAGGACAAGGATAAGTGGTAGGAGCTCAAATCAGATACCAGTGGTGGAACAGAGTGATAAATATTTGATTGACGAACCCACCGCGGCATAAGGAATTTGATCCAATGTACAGTCTGATAAAAGCTTGCTGGCGATGTAGGGGACTTTAAAAACCGTCCCACATCTCTCCCATCAACTCCCCAAAACGATTCGAGTACAGACTATTCCTGAGCACTTTGGTATGCCACTACCCATTCCGAGAATGCGAGATGAACGAGAAGTCCAAGGATTGAGACAAGTACGAGCCTCCTCGTGATCGTACTGCCATCACCTTCCTTATGGGGAAATGGCGTCCAAGCTTGCACGTCACCGCGTCCGCTGACGACAACAAGCCCGGACCCCTCGAAAAGCAGCCAGGCAAGGAATCTGATTCCTTCAAGGGCGGAATATCTACATTGGCTATGAGCTTGCTTCTCGTTAACGTCCACCCATTGCTCTCCTAAACAGTGGCTGTGCAAGAGCCATGACGATATATTAATTAATATTAGACCAACAACGCACATTTATTTTTAACTTTCCTTCGAATAAACAAGCAGGCAATACAGACGCGTCCAGGAATTTCCAGCATCCCAACCAGCACGTAATTCGAAAACTTGAACGCGCCAGCAACTTCGGCGTGTGGGAAAGAACGCTGGCAGTCCATGTCAACCACCGCGGCCAGAGCCCCTAACTTCTCTCCACCTAAACCACACAACCGCCCGCTGCGATATCGCTATGCACAACCTTTCCGCCGCGCTCATCTCACCTGTTTCCAAATGGCATCGCAAGCCGATACTGTGGTGGGTCGACGGCGTTGAAAAGGGAGGTTTACTACCTATCTCAGAGACTGATGAGTCCGCAGAAGAGCCGGAGATGGATGACCGCGTTCTCAGAGTTGGAAAAGTCGAGGATGTTGGCCAGGTTGACGTCCTCAAAGAGGTTGAGCTTCACATTGATAGTAAGCTTCCCGTCATCGTTTGACATCAACTTGACCTGTTGAACAAGGTGATGACAATGACGCGACGCTGAATGGTTAGGACCAACTCTATTAGACCTGACCGCCGTGTTTTCATTCGGTATTCCAGATGTTGAGCTTGCTTCCGGTTCTCAATTCATCGAGAAACTAGGAGATGAAGATGGAGAAATTAGTGTTTTGGTAGATGAAGGTAAAGTTGAACGACAGCCGCAGATCTGATGCTAAAGTTAGGACAGTTACCTTCATGGAGATCGTTGAGGAGGTTGGACGTGATGGAAAGGTCGACGACTTCATGGATATGACTTTAAGTAATGAAGGTATGTCCAACTCGGAGAATTTAAAGCCCTTTGTGCTTATCCACATATATCCCAGAGGTTACAATGGTGCTCGAGTGGGATGAAACTACGATAAGCATTATCGCCCAGCTATTGGGCAGGAGGGAAGGCGAGATGAGAAATCGAAAGATTTGGATGAGGAGGCCGAGACGAGTATCACGGTTGACGACGTCGATGATAAAGGTAACGACCGCGATGACTTGGTTTGGGATGGGGACGTCGCACGGAAACCGAAATTGTACTTATTCTGCGCGTCGTTCCATTTTCTCTTTTCTTTCTTCCGATTGTGTAGCTCACGTTTATAGTTTCCTTGGAGCACTGGCGACTGGCAACTGTGATTCGTAAGTCCCCACATTTCTCGTACTCCACCCTAGCTTCTTCTTTTCATTCCATCCATCCTCTTTCTCCTCCGTTGTTGCTGACGTTTGTAGGCTTCTGTATGAGAGTAACAATCAAACGTGGGTGGGAAACTCGAGGCTAGCAGGAGGTGGAAGGGCGCGTGCTCTGGTCAAGGACCGTCTAGAACCCTCGTGTGATGCCTCGGGGCCGGGAGTAGAGGGTGCGAGCTCGACCCAGTTCGTCGCTACTCACTCTCAGGCATGGGACAAGTATTCTGCCACATTCTTAAGTCGCAACATTACCTTTTTCCATTATCTCTTTCTTTTTATCGGTTGCGTTTTAGACTTTTTTTTCTCAAATCGGAAAACCACAATAGAAGCGAATCCAAAAGACTATAGAGTGCTGGAGCACATTCCTTTTCCCGTTCCGGTCTCTTGTGTTCTACTGTTCTTTTATTAGGCTGCGGAGAGACGTCGTTAAAACGGACAATCTGCGTATACGGACCCGAGAACACTGCAGCAATCTCACTCGCTACGTCCAGACCTTTATGTTTCCCTCTGTCGCTGTCACGGCTGACTTTTGCAGTTTACAGTTGGGAGGGGATCACGGACGTTTGGAAAATTGCAAGCAGGGGCGAATGGGGAACGACGGCAACGAATCACCAGCGGGGATGGTTGGGGGGTCCGAGCCAAGCTTTGCTCCCTTTCATCTTCTTCATTGGCGTGGCTGAAATCTTTTATATGCGCTCTCTTCCGTTTCCCCAGATCAGCTTCCTTGAATCGGCCATTTCTCTGGGCGCTCACCTTCCCTACGCACAGATAGGTCCAATACACACTTAAAAAATCGTAAAAAAAGAAATTTCCAAAAGAAATCTAGAGCGCTTGCGCACCTCTCGGTCTTAATCCCGTTTCCTCTGGTACCGCGAAACTCCCAAAAATAATCAGAATCGTAAAAACCCTAGACGTGTCGTGTTTATTTCTGATCCTCTGCTTTTCTCGTGGCTTGGCTCTCTGTACCTTCATAGACAGGACGGACGACCCCTTCAACCATAAAACGACTTAAAAAAAACGAAAAAGGAATAAATTAGGGAAAAAAAATCAAAACACGCAAAACCTCTAGCCTCGCTTTTATTCTATGTTCCGCGGCCACCGTTAACGTTTACAGATTTTCGTCTTTTTCTCTTCCTTGGGCTAATATTTCTAGTCCTGGCGAACATCAAGGAAGGCGGGCGACGGCAGGTGCGACGAACCACGGACTGGAGGAATTGATGTGTAAATTAGTTCGGACTGAGCGAGGTATTGCTCACACTCTTTTCCGTCATTCATGTGCTCAAGTCTTTTAGATGCTCGCTATTTCTCATGTCTCCCTCCGTTGATACGGCTGATCTTTCTAGTTCAGTTGCGGCGAACGTCAAGAAAGGCGGCGAATGGGGAACGACGGGGTGCACAACGAGCAACGCAACGAATTACAAGCGGTGATGGTTGGGGTCCGAACCAGGCTTTGTTCCCATTCTTCTTCATTGCCGTGGCTGAATATTTTATATGCGCTTGCTTCCCCTACGGGCGGATAGGTTCAATCCAGACTCTGCTACCACCAAAAAATAATTCAATCCAGACTCAGAAGGAGAGCACTGGCGCACCTCTCGGTCTTATCTGTTCCGTTTCCGCTGGTCCCGCAAAACGTCCCGCAAAACTCCCAAAATAATAATAATCAGAATCAGAATCGTAAAAACCTTAGACGTGTCGTGTTTATTTCTGATCCTCTGCTTTTCTCGTGGCTCGGCTCTCTCGGTACCTTCATAGACAGGACGGACGATCCCTTTAACCATAAAACGTCTTAAAAAACGAAAAAGGAATAAATTAGAAAAAAAATCAAAACACGTAAAACCTCTAGGCTCACTTTCTTTATTTTCCGCGGCCGCCGCTAACGTTTACAGATTTTCGACTTTTTCTCTTCCTTGAATCTTTCTAGTCCTCAACTATCGCGAACATCAAGAAAGGCGGACGACGGCAGGTGCGACGAATCACGGACTGGAGGAATTGATATGCAAATGAGTTGGGACTGAGCGAGGTATTGCTCACTCTCTTTTCCGTCATTCATATGCTCAAGTCTTTTAGATGCTCGCTATTCATCCTTTGTCTCTCCGTTGACACGGTTGATCTTTCTAGTTCAGTTGCGGCAAACGTCAAGAAAGGCGGGCGAGATGGGCGTAATAAAAAGAACCGGAGTATTTGAGATGAGAAGTCGGCACTAAGCGAGGTTCCTTTCCTTTCCTATTCATTACCGGTGTGCTGAAATTCTTCAGATGCTCGCTTTGCCTTTTCTTTGCTTCTCCATTGACCCAGCTGACCTTTACCAGCTCATTTGAAGCGAACGTCAAGAGAGGCGGGCGACGGCGACGCGCAATAAGTTACGAGCCAGGCCAATCTGGATGAGTAGATGGAGTTGGGCCAGGCTTTGTTTCCTTTCATCTTCATTGCTGTGGATGGAATCCTTTATATGCGCTTCTCTTCCGTTTCCCTAGATCGGCTTCCTTGGATCAGCCATTTTTCCACTTCTCTTGCGTTTCCCCACTTTTGTTGAGCGATTCCTGGACCCTCTTCATTCAGGCAGACGGCTACAATACACTCTCACAACTGCTAAAACGAAAAACATCGTAAAAAGGAAACCCGGAAAAAAAAGACTATAGAGCGCTGGCGCACCTCTCTCGGATTCTCTTTGGTCCTGAAAAACGTGCCAAAAGTCGTAAAAATTCTAGACGCATTCCGTTTCTTCTGCTTCTCCTGTGGTTGGTTTTCTCTACATCCACATATACCGGACGGACGTCAACTCCGGACGTACGATCCCCCGCATATCCTTCAAATCACAAAACCTCGTAAAAAAAAGACGTAAAAAAAAAGAATCAATTCGAAAAAAAATATCAAAACCAGAAAAAAACGTTTTGTCTCTCGTTAACATTTTCAGATTGTCATTTCTTTCTCTTCGTTTACACAGCTAACCTTCCCAGTTCAATCGTGGCAAGTGTCAAGAGAGGCAGGCGACGGCGAACAGCAAGTCACGAACCAGAGCTGCTGAGATGAGGTTTTGTTTCTGCTCTTCTCCATCATTGACGTGCTGAAATCCCCTAGATGCCTGCTTTTTTCCTCCGTTGACACAGCTGACGTGTCTAGCTCAATTATGGTGAACGTCAAGAAAGGCGGGCGACGCTGGGCACAATAATCACGAACCGGAGAGCGAGGTTTTGTTCTCTTTCTTCTCCACCGTTGGCGTGCTAAAACCATCTAGATGCTTACTTCTTCCTTCTGTTTCTGTTTTTTTCGCCGTTGTCACAGTTGACCTTTTGGAGGCAGGCGGTCCGCATAAACCCTGGCTAGGCACATCGTCCAAACGGGAAGGATGGGCATCGTTGGACATCAGTCCTGGCCAGGCTGGCGCTCAACGATTCCTTGACCCATGCGTCTTATGATACTGGTAGATACTGGTAGATAGTTCCCAGGGAAGGTGGAGAGGCGGTCTAGCCTCTTTTCCTCGTGCTCCCTTGCCGTGGGCCCTGGGCTTAGACCTCCCGGTCGACCAGACGCACGTTAAAATCAATATACGGCGACATTTGGTGGGCAGCGTTCTCTTTGACGGCAATGGCGGCGGGATGTCCAGAACGGCGGGTGACGACTGATTCAAGTCAATAGCCCCAAGCAACACAACGAAATATTGGTATGCATGTCCCCATTTTCGGTTGTTTCCATTGTTGTTGTTGACGTCGAGTAGGAAACGAGATGGGAGCGGATCTACTCATAACCATCTTTTTGGAAAATGAATCAATCCTGAAACTTCTCGGGATACACCAAGCAAGCCGTACGGTGTACTCGATATAAAGGCACTCATCATCCCCTCCTAGCCGCATGGTGACAGTCGCCATGTTCAGTCCGCATACGGGCAGGGATGAATCGCCGAAGCACAACTTCGCGTACGGAATAGTGTGCGATACATGCCGGGGACTCCAACAGCCTTGCAGGAGTGCGTGACTGAGCGGGTATCGTGACGTATGCCAGAACGAGAGTCTGTCAAAACGTTTGCTCTATTGTCGCCGAAAAAGTGAAAAGAGGGGGAGAACATACCTTTTGGACTTGCGAGCGTCAAACGCGATTGATGGTGCTGAGCCACGACCACGTGAAAGGTTGGGGGTTTTGGAGTGTAAACGGAGAGGACGCCTGGTCTTTTGGGTTTCGTAGACTGGGCACACGACAATAGCGAATCTGCGAAAATAATGAGAAATGCGTGTTTTGGACTTGGGGGGGAGGGGGGGGCTTACTCTGCCTGTGCAAAGATGGGACCACGTTTATAGAGCAAGTAGTCGACGCAAAACCTTTTTTGATGACCCAGCCCAGAACGTGGTGGTAGGCGGCGTAACGTATCAGAAATGGATTGTCGAATATGTCGTTGGGAACACTAGACAGATAGTGTACGCCCAGCATAAGACCAAGTCCTCATATACATTCGGCCAAATGAATTAGTCGTAAGGCGACCTTAGTCACAGATCACGAGTTGACGCTGGTTCACGTGAACTGGGTGTTACAATTAATCTCACGGACTGTCATGGTTGTTAAAACTCCGATAGAAACCCCGTCTAAATAGTTATCTTATCTTATCTTATCTTATCTGACTAATGATAAGATTATCTGATATTAATTAGTGTCTTATATTTAACTAAATATAATATTCAATCATCAACAACCATGAGTCAATATGACTCATAAGGAGCTGATATGACTCATATGGAATGTCATAGAACATCTATAAATAGAATATGACTCAATATGAATCATATAGAAGGATATGATGTCATATAGAACATTATAGAAGGAATATAAATAGATATGACACAAAATGACTCATTACAGTACCAGGTAGGGTCCCAATAATAGTAGTGTAACCATAAATAGTAGCATACATTGCACTACAGGCAAAGGGTAATTTTAGGAGGGTAAAAAGCAGGAAAAAGGTTCCAAATAAAAACTCATTTTTCCAAAATGAATAGCAAGCAAAATGTTATTAAAATTACAGATTTTAATAGCATGAATATTCTCAGTGGCACTGTAAATAAGAATATTCATGTTTCACTTAGGTTAGGGTTACAGAAATGTATATAAGGAGGTCATTATCCTTCAGTTCAATCTTCTACCCAGACAACCACAACTACAACCACAACCACAACAACCACAACTAAATGTGAGTAGTTGAACACTTGCTTAGCCATCTATCAGGACTACCCTTGCCAGTGATCAGCCTAGGGCCCCAAAGGTATCACTTAGAGGGGAGAGGATAGGAGTTGACAAGGGGGAAACCCAAGAGAACTTGAATGGAGTCTCTGGGCATTTTGTTACAAATCAACCCCTAAGTTCGACGCTTGGACGCTTGGACGCATTCGACACCTTATCCAATGTCTCACTTATCTAAGAGAGCACTATCTATTTACAACGCAAGGCGTAGGGCGTATACTCACCAATGGGGCTCAGTCAACTACATGCTACATGGAAGCCTTACTACAGGCCACAGTAACAGTAACGAGACAAGGCCATAGAAGGTGCAACAGTCGTGGAGGCTATATCACGCGTCATCATCAGTCTAGGATGTAGTACCAGAGATGGGACCAACGTACAGGTCATGATGGATACATTGGACAACTCACAAAGCTTATCGGAAGAATAAGATCTTATCAAGTGATCTTATCTTATCTTATCACTTATCACATCAGGATGGGATTCCTTATCGGGGTTATCAAGGATCTTATCATAGATAAGATAAGGAGGACATGAGGCTTAGCATGAGGATGCAGTATGGCAGAAGCACAGTAGGCACAGTTGGACATGAGGGAAGGGCAAGGAGGCTAGGTAGGGGTATATAAGGACTCTTATAGGAATAGTTACTCTAAGACTCGAGATAGTTTGTCTTGCTCAGGCAACTACCTAGTTTTCAATTCCATTCATTCTCTTTTTCTCAATCTTCTCTTTGCTCGCTTGTAGTGAGCTTGAGTGTTGTGTTGTTTGAGCGTAGCTCCTAACACATTTGTTGCACATCTTATATACCTAGGTACATGGTCTGTGCACTAAACCGTACAACCCTAAAGGCTGTGGAGTACTCTGGGTAACCCTAGTCTAAGTATAGCATAGAAGGTTCTGGAATGTTTACATAATGCAGATCAATGATCCTGAGTAAGTCATAAGGAAAGCATAAGCAAGGCCACACATCTGTAATCTTATCTTATCTTATGTTGATTAGATAATCATTATCTTTAATGTTTGGTTGCAACCTTAGATAAAAACAAAGAAAATGAATATAAATGTCTTAGAAACAAAACAAAGAAAAAGCAAAAAGGAGCAGTCCATGACACCAGCAGTGCACTGTGCTGCTGTCCCACCATTTTGACAATGGTATACATATTACTATCATCATCATATGGATTTAAGCACTGATCCCAGGTGTTATGATCTGATGATATACTCTCCCCAGCACTGCAGGAGCACAGGCCAACTGGGGGTAGAGGCTGGGGCAGGTCCTGGAAGATTCCTGACACCTAGTCCAGGCACAATGTCATCATCATTGGGTGCTGTGACAGTGACAGTGACAGTGTGTGACAAAGATGGGCAGCAAAGATGGGCAACAAGCAACAAAGGTGAAGTGAAGGAATGACTATGGCATTAAGTTGAAAATACAAGTAGGAGTGCCAGACTTGCTTACTAATACTATCAACTGACTATACCAAGACCTGCTTACTAATCATGTCCCAAAGTCACTGATGCAGCAGTGGCTCCAGCCAATGCTCATCACCAATGGACGTTTCTCTTCATTTTCATTATTTTTCCATATTTGTCTGGGGCCTCTATGGGGAGATACTACTTAAGGCAGGATGTCACCACCCCTATGTTAGGACACCCAAGGGTTAGTCAGTGAGCAGCTGCAGGAGCCTTGGGGTTAGGGTTACCAATGGGATGGCCAGGGATTAGATTGGTCTAGATGGGGGACTGGGGTAACATGAGGTCTGGGTTGGTCCAGATCTGTTGCTGTGCACAGACCAGGGACTTTTCCTACCTGGGACTCAATCTAGTTTGTGTTTGGTTTCATCTCCACTCTTTTCTCCTCATTGATGAGGCTTGAGGTTGTGTTTGGGTAGCTCCTAACACCAGGGTAGTGTTGATGTCTTGCACCACTATGAAGACCTGCTCATGTTTTGGGGAAATCAGTTTCAACTTCTGTCTAGTAGTTCTGAATTCTTCCTCCTTCACCATCCAAGACTGCTTATCCTCAACAATCCACACAAAATCTGTTGTCAGTGTATAAATGTTTTTTTCCAATCAGTCCATCAAGAATAAAATGCTGCCTCTGAGTCTTTGTGTGTCTTAGAAATTGTTACTTGAATTGCTGCTGTTTTCTTCTCTGCATTGACTTTGAGATAAAGGGCATCAATGTCCTAAAGAAGGGATCTTTGGTAATGAAGAATTTTTTGAATGTGGTGGCTGTAAAGCATTGCCACTTGATGTTACAATGGTAGAAACCAGTTGCAGAATGAGACATGCTTGCTCTACTAAGAACCCAAGAACAGAAGGATTATTCTAGAAAGTATGAAATGACTGAATCCACATTTCACTGCACAGTAGGCCTGGTAGCCCCTATGGATGACAACATTGGTGTTACAAATCTGCCAGCACTTTACACTGGGCCATGCATTGTATGTAGACCCACATAGACTCCAGGTACTCTATGTGGAGTCTACATAGACTTTGTCTGACTTGAATGTACTTCATATTTTCCATTTAACTGGACATGGATTTCACATAGACTCAAGGTCTTTACACTCCCCCACTCATTCCACGTGGAGTCCTCATGGACTCCAGGCACTGTGCCTGGACTGTCCTTGCATTTTTACATATCTTGGTTTGGCAGGGCACCCAGCCAAAATGGCTCTGGACTGGACCTGGACTGTGCCTGGAATTCTGGTCATTTTGCAAGGACTAGTCCTGCTACTGCAGGGAGTCCTTGCACCTGGACGAGGCAGGGAGTGCCTGGAGTCCAGGCACTGCTAATAATGTGAGGTGTTCTATTGTTGAACATACTGTGTGTATCTTATGTTTGATGTTGTTTGTCAACTATTTCAAACTCAGCCATATTTCCCATATGTTATTTCATAATTTTGACTATTATTTGGATTTTCTGTTGGCTACTGTGTGCAACTATTGCATCCTGTATTAAAATATCAAATATCTCATGATCTAACAATGTCATTGATATTCTACCTTTGCACTCAGGGTCATAGCAATGTTTGCTGCATTTTCTATTTTGTTGACAATTATTTGGAGTTCCTGTGGGCTAGTGTGTGCAACTATTGCATCCTGTATTAAAATATCAAATATCTCATGATCTAATGATGCTGTGAGGTCTTTATGCATATGGCATCCACATCTCATTTACTCCCACCATTGTCCCATTCATATTCCCATCATGTTCCTGCATGACTGATGACATTCTCACCATATTCCCACACCACCTATCCAATTTCCCACCATGTTCCCATTTACCTGCCCATTTTCCCACCTGGCCCACATTCCCACCATGTTTCCATACTTCATCTTCACTTTCCCACCATATTTCCACACTTCATCTTCACTTTCCCACAATGTTTCCACACTTCATATTCACTTTCCCACCATGTTCTCACACAATTCCTACAATATTTTAACAGTCATGCTTACATTCTCACTGTGTTCTACCCATTTCCTACCTCACCATATTCCCACAATGTTTCCACACTTCATGTTAATTTTCCCATGTTCACACATTACCTACTTTCTCACCATACTTTAGCCTCCTCCCTTTCACATGGAACACTGAGGATGTTACAATTATGCATTTTCCTTCTTTGGTGCTTATGCAATCACATCTTCTGTCATGTATATGCAATGTCACACATCACTTGCTGTGGCTATATTTTCATCCATGCCACATGCTTACCTTTTTTCATCATACTGATGTTGCTATGACTTCACTCATGATGTGTTATGATATCTATGCCTATTACATCATATCTATGAACTGAATGCATCACTAGGTGGTTTTGAGTCAATTTTGCAGAGGACAAAATCTGGGAATTTCAACTGGTTCTTGCATACAATGCTGTTCTACCATACAGTTTAAGAGAAGGGGAGAGAGAAAGAGATGAGGATGAGGTTGGTGAAGATGATGGGAACCTGGAATCATAGTTGTATTTGATAGTTACAATGACAAAAATGTCAGGAGTCTACAATGTACACTCCACATAAGTCCTTTAGTTGGTTGCTTAGATATTGCTGTCCAAGCACATGCAAATCCTCAAATTGATGTTCACTAACTAGATTGAGCATTGGGAGAATGAAAAATGTGTCTAAACACTGTTTTATGCAAAATAAATACTCTACCTGGATTGGACCTGGACTCCACAAGGACATGTGGGGGAGTGTAAAGTGCTGGGTGCCCTGCCAAACCAAGATATGTAAAAATGCAAGGACAGTCCAGGCACAGTGCCTGGAGTCCATGAGGACTCCATGTGGAATGAGTGGGGGAGTGTAAAGACCTCAAGGTCAGGGCACTTCATTAACCCATGGTACAGCCTAGAGACAGTCTGCATGGTACTAAGACCAGCATTTATACTCATTGCACTATTACCTGTGGAGCATGCTCATCAATGTCAAAATGTGTCAAAGTGTCAAACTTAGGGGCTGATTTGTAACAGTTATGCACCATGACACCCATGCCCACCACCCTTTTACCCACCACCCTCTTACCCACCACCCTTTTACCTGCCATCAGAGAACATCTAAAACTGTTAGTGGTTTTATTTGTTCTTCTTATGAGTACTGACCAGGTTCTCCCCTCCCCATCCTCACCCTTCCCCTTGATGACTTACTCACACCATCAGAAACTCACCTGTGCCCTCCTCAATGCACTCACATTGTCAATGCCCACCCTGTATGCTTGTCAACTCACCACCACCTTTGACAACTCAACTGCACCACTCACAACCCATCCCCACCTTTGATGACTCAACCACACTGCCCACACCCACCCTGCACTATTGTTGATGCATGCCCACCCTTGGTAATTCATCCACACTGCCCACACCCACCTTGCACCCTTGTTGATGCATGCCTACCCTCAGTAACTCATCCACACCACCCATGCCGACCCTGTGCCCTTGTCAGCAGCAAGGCATAGTGGAGAGGCCAAACAAGGCCAAAGTTAATGCCACAGTGTTGTAGCATCATTTAGTCACATGACATAGTTGTTTCCAACATAGGACTCCCACAATCACATGACTCATACCTAAGCTTAGTGAGTCAATAAACAGAGCAAAGAAACTGTCTGGAGGCCCTCACCCAGAAGTTTGATTATTGGTCACATGATTAGTCATACTATAAGGTCATGTGAATGTCAGCATATACATTGGATCTATGTCTATCACTCCTGATTTTAGTCTAATTTATTTCTGGAGTTATGAACCCACCTTTCCAATCCCACCAAACATCCAGACAGTTTTTTGGGTCACTGTAAATTGACTGGTTTTGTTGGCAGAATGCTATGATATCATTCTCTGACTCAAGAGCCTGGATCTCATTGCACACATTAGATAAGGGAGGATTAGCAAAGGTGCTGTTAGGAACACAATCCTAGCACATGTTTTTATTTTATTTCTCAGTGGTCCAGGACCACTCCAATCACTACCATATGGTCTGGGACTGTTATAGGACACCAGGAGAACACTTCATGTGGGCTAGTGTCATGGACTGCTCCCTTTCACTTTTTCTTCATTTTGTTTCTAAGACATTTATATTCTTTTTCCTTGTTTTGATCTAAGGCCACAGCCAAACATCATAGATAAGATCGTGATTATCTAATCAGTATTAGATAAGATAAGATAAGATTACAGATGCGCAGCCTTGCTTATGTTCTCTCTATGACTCATTCAGATCAATGATCCACATTATGTAAAGCTTCTTGAATATTCTATGCTATTATTATACTAGGGTTACCCAGAGTACTCCACAGACCATGTACTTAGGTATATATACTGTGCAATGAATGCCCAGAGACTCCATTCAAGTTCTCTTGGGATTTCCCCTTGTCAACTCTTGTCCTCCCCTCTCATTCTAGTCTCTCTTGGGGCCCTAAGCTGATCACCAGCAATGATAGTCCTGATAGCTAGCACACCAGGGCACTCACTGGAAGATGAGATGAAGGCAATACAAGTCATTGCCTACACAATAGGAAGGAGGGACACACCCCTATCACCATCAGTGCTTGGGATCGGTACCTGTCACCTATCAATAGATCTGCCATCACTGCCATTATGCATCAGACAGGCATGGGACCTGTTACAAGGATATGCTGCATGAGTGTTCATAATGCACACTGGCATATAACAGCATAGACACATGGTACTGCACAGGAACAGGTCTAGATAGAGTCCAGGCAAGGCCCAGACAAGGCTGGAAGGATCCATGAGACCTGGGTACACAAGGCAGTGTAGAACCACATGGTGAGCACAGCATGGCACCCACAGCAACACTAGGGCACAGGGTATTGGATGCAGCATGGGAAGGCATGAGGCAGGTGCTGGTGGGACTTGGGCAATGGCAGGGGACTTTTTAGTATAGGTATATAAGCCAGTCCAACATCTTGAGTCTCTCAAGACTTAAGATGGTTTCTCTTACACTCATGTAGGGTACCACTTAGCATAGTCAATGGATTCATATCCTCCTCTCTCTTCTTCTCTGTGAGGCTTGTGGTTTTGTCTCTGAGTGACAGCTCATAACAGGTGCAGAGGTGCTGTCCACATGTAGGGCATTGTGTTTTGTATCAGCTCTTGGCAGTCAGGTAGGTCTACCACCTGTTTCCCATTGCAAGATAGAAGGCCCATGAGAACCACAAGCATATGTGACTTGCCATACCTGTTACGATTTGATCTTATCTAAAGATCTTATCTTATCTTATCTTATCTTATCTCTTATCTCATCAAGACGCGATCTCTTATCGGGTTATCGTATATCTTATCTGGAAGATGACATAAGCACGTCACGTGACAGGACAGGTGTTGAACATGAGGATGGACATGAGGGGACCTGGAGGAGTAGGTGAGGCTGGGGGTATATAGGTAGTGTAGGAGCGTGTTGAGCCCCAGGCTCTTGATTGTCATAGTCATAGACTATACAACAGAGTTTCTTCTTTTCTTTTTGCTTTTCTTTTCTGGTTGTGTCTTTGGTCTACCGACCTTTTTGACAATACCCCATTGTTCCTTGGGTAAATAATTGGCTGAAGCCTTCCCTGATCTTCATTTTTCAACAGTCTGGAACAGTTCAGAGAAGGCCCTGTGACCCATATACTTGAAGTGAAAGTCTCTGAAGTCAAATCACTCTGCTGGTAATCAATCACTGATGAAAGGAAAGGGGAAGGTGGTCTGAATACTGGCTGGAGTTGGGATTGATTTTTTGTAATCTCTCATATAGCAAGTTGAGAGAAGCTGTTCCAAGAGTGGGCATAGATAAATGCAGCCATCTTCCAAAGAAATAAAAACTTACATTCCAATGGAAACACATGGATTTGAGGGTTTTTGCTTTCCTCCCAGTCAATGTCTGGGGTCCCAGGCCATTTTACTCAGTTGTGCCCTTTGTGGTTGAACATCAGCAAGGCATGGGTTGAGGTGAGATAGGAGTGATGACTAATGTAGTGAGATGAGTGAACATGAGATATACATTCAACAGGATGCAATGGCAAGCAAGGGGTGGAGTAGAGTACAGGCATGGAAAATGAGGCAACAACAGTGGATAACAAAGGACATATGGAGATGAGAGCAATTAGTGATGGTCAAACAACAACTATGGGCTCACTGGGAGGAAGGTCCACCAGTATATGGATGTGATCTTCAACAGGGAGCTGTGATTGTGAAAAGACTGATGACATCTTCTGTGTCAGGCTGGCCAACTTCTCAGCAAATGTCATCACATTGCCTTGCAACCCAATATGCAGCCCAAGAGTACATGCTGGTTCCACAGGTTCTGGGACAGCTAGCTGGCAAGATAGTAGAGTCAGCTATCACAATGGCAATGCAAGTAAATAATAATAATAAACCTTCCAAAGCAGTAAATTGGAGGCAGCAACATCATGAAGAGCCATTTTTCTCTTGATATCCTTCTTCAAGCAGTTGACATTGAGATCTACATGGACAGATATGTCAAATGGAGCTGTGCTACTACTGTTGACACCACACCAAAGAGTACGAGTGTCCTCACCATACATCAGGGATGGTGGAAGTACAACAGGGCAATGGTAATGACATGAACATCAGCAAACCTTGGGTTTCCCCACAGTGCCCACAGTGTTGCAGGACTGGCAGACAAGTCACAGACTTCAAGTAGAATGTTTGCAGACAGCTGCAGTGCCCACAGTTCCCACAGTGAATCTGCAGTGACTTGGCAGTGAGTTGGCAGAATGTTTGCAGACAGCTGCAGTGCCCATAGTGACCACAGTACTGACAGTGCTGACAGTGAATCCACAGTGAACTGGCAGTGAATTGGCAGAATGTTTGCAGGCAGCTGCAGTGCCCCCAGTGACCACAGCACTGACAGTGCTGACAGTGAATCCACAGCAAATCTGCAGTGAATTGGCAGTGAATTGGTAGAATATTTGCAGACAGCTGCAGTGCCCAACAGACTATCACAGACTGTGGCAGTACTGCACAGAACATATACCTTATATCCAAGCTCTGTGGGGCTCTGTGGGGTTCTGTGGGGTTTTGTGGGCCTCTGTGGCTTATTGGTACAGATTTTTTATCAGACTCCCAGCAGACTGCCACAGAGCCCAGCAGACTGTGGCAGTACTGCACAGAACATATACCTTAAATCCAGACTCTGTGGGGCTCTGTGGGGCTCTGTGGGCCTCTGTGGGCCTTTGTATCAGCACTGCAGCTGTCTGCCATCACTTGTCAATTTGCAAAACATGAATAACTTAGGAACCACTGATTGGGATCATTCCTGCCAGTGACAAAGGTTGTATGCCTTCTTCCATACTACAACTTTTGTCACTAACACAAGCCTGGAACTTTAGAACCTGACTTGGAAAATAGGGTTTAGTCAGGTAAAGGCAGTGGCAAGACTAAGTCCACTGCAGAGGATATAGGATATATGTGTTTTTGAAACCAAAATCACAATGCCAGTTTGGTCTAATGGTTTGTATTGCATCAGCTGTGCTCTAAGGTTGTGAGTTCAATGCTGGTCATGTGCAAGTTATTTATATTATGTTCATGTATTTACTTATATCATTGATGACATAATATGTAATATAGTATAACTGATGACATAATATGGAATATAATCTGCATAGAATATATACTTTTTGTCCAGGCTCTGTGGGACTCTGTGGGACTCTGTGGTTGACTTGTACAGATTGTTTCTACAAACTCCCACAGATGCCACAGACTGCCACAGACTGTGGCAGTACTGCACAGTGCTGCACAGAACATATACCTTTTCTCCAGGATCTGTGGGGTACTGTGGGGCACTGTCATCCTCAGTGGTCCTCTGTGGTTGACTTGTACAGATTGTTTCTACAGACTGCCACAGATGCCACAGACTGTGGCAGTGCTGCACAGAACATATACCTTATCTCCAGGTCCTGTGGGCTTACCTCTGCAGAGAGCCCCCAAATTTGCTGATGAATGATGAAATGCTGCATTGGATTGGAACTTGCTCATCACAATAGTTATAAGGAGGGATGGTTGGAGTTTGAATTTGCATTGTCACTACATTTATTTATTTATTTTTTGAATGGAAATAATTTTATTCACTCCTCTCACTGATCGCATTATGTATTAAAATATTTTAGTCACTTGAATTGTGGAGACTCCCGATGCTGAGAACCGACACGTGACTTCCCTAGATATAGCAGTTGAAGCGCATGGCCTCCATGACTACCCATACCAGATCTAACACCCTCGGTGTATCTCCCCAACGGTACCACGTTGGTATGAGGGGGTCATTGATGTATGTCATGTCCGCCTCGCTCATTGCTTTGACCAAGTCGATCGCCCGCTTGTCATCCTTGTGTCGCTACGTCATTGCGACTCGATCATGTTTACGTTAGAAAAGACATGGGCATCGATGAAATCCAGACAAAATTGAAAGGCAGCAAATTACGGAAATTGAAGGAAAGTGCAAAACAGCGTACTGAAAAAGATTATGGCATGTTGCCAGTGCAAGTCTCCTATGTGTTGTTGGGTATAACGAATCTGACATTACTTTCCCAGGGATTTCTGGGAGTTTGAATTTAAGAAAAAGCCATGGACGCTGCCGTTCAAGTCTTGGGTAGCAATTCCCATCGATTGGATGGTTGCAACTTCTAAAAGCTGCCCTAAAAATGCCCTCGTCCATTTACTAATATTTATGGTGAATGTGGCGTGATCACTGACCGTGAAAAGAATGCAGGAAGTAGTAGAAACTGTGTAGTCAAGCAAAGATATGATTGTTATGTAGTGCTGGCAGGCGTAATGCATGAATCGGAGTGCTGTGAATAAAAAGGATCATGCTAGCTATAGACTGCCTAGCCAGGGCTATTGAGAATTGTGCATGGATCAATCCATGAAATTCAACCAGGAGAATCTGATATCTGTCATATACATGCTGGGCCACATTCTCTCCGGAATGGACAACTGAGTATGAGTTTAGATCGTCGTCGAAGATGAGTGCAGAAACGTATATCAGACTATGGCTGTGCAACAGTAGAACGCACATTTATTTTCAATTTTCCTCAATAGACAAGCATGGCATTACGGACGCGTTCAGGGAATTAGAGCATCACAACCAGCACGTAACGTAATTCGAAAACTTGAAGGCGTCACCAACCTCGGCGTGGAGTGGGAAAGAACGCCAACAGTCCAGGTCATGGCAATTGTCAGCCACCGCGGCCAGAGCCCCTAACTTCTCTCTCCACCTACTAAAACCACCTAAACCACACAACTGCCCGCTGCGATATCTGTGATATCTCATAGCTCGTTGCACATACTAGCCATACACGATGGACATCACCATTATCCACCCCAATAATTGTCCTATCCACACCACCATGCACGGCCTTGCCCCCGCGCTCATCTCGCCTGTTTCCAGATGGTATCGCAAGCCGATACTCTGGTGGGTCGACAGCGTTGAAGAGGGACGTTTGCTGCCTATTTCCGAGAGTGATGAGTTCGCAGAGGAGCAGGACATGGACGACTGCGTTCTCAGAGGTCGAAAAGTCGAGGATGTTGGCCCCGCCGGCGAGGTTGACGTCCTCAAGGATGTTTACATTAATAGTAAGTTTCTCGTCACCGCTTGACATCAACTTGACCTGTTGAACAAGGTAATGACAATGACGCGACGCTGAATGGTTAGGACAAACTCTACTAGACCTCACCGCCGTGTGTTCATTTGGTATTCCAGATGTTGAGCTTGCTTCCGGTTCTCAATTCATCGAGAAACTAGGAGATGCAGATGGAGGATTAGTGTTTTGGTAGATGAAGGTAATTTTGAACGACAGCCGCAGATCTGATGCTAAAGTTGGGACAGTTACCTTCATGGAAATCGTTGAGGAGGTTGGTCGTGATGGAAATGTCGACGTCTTCATGGATATGACTTTAAGTAATGAAGGTATGTCCAACTCGGAGAATTTAACGCCCTTTGTGCTTATTATATACATGTATCCCAGAGGTTACAATGGTGCTCGAGTGGGATGAAACCACAATAAGCATTATCGCCGAGCAAGACTGGGCAGGAGATAGGCACGACAAATCGAAAGAGGAGGCCGAGACGAGTATCACGGTTGACGACGTCGATCATAAAGGTAACGATGAATTGGTATGTCATGGGGACGTCGCATGGAAACCGAAATCGTACTTATTCTGCGCATCGTTCCATTTTCTCTTTTCTTTCTTCCGATTGTGTAGCTGACCTTTATAGTTTCCTTGGAGCACTGGCGACTGGCAATCGCGATTCGTAAGTCCCCACATTTCTCGTACTCCACCCTCGCTTCTTCTTTTTATTCCATCCATCCTCTTTCTCCTCCGTTTTTGCTGACATTCGTAGGGTTCTGTATGAGAGTAACAATCAAACGTGGGTGGAAAACTCGGCTAGCAGGAGGGGGAAGGGCGCGTGCTCTGGTCAAGGACCGTCTAGAACTCTCGTGTGATGCCTCGGGGCCGGGAGTAGAGGGTGCGAGCCCTGACCCAGCTCGTCGCTACTCACTCTCAGGCATGGGTGGGACAAGTATTCGGCCACATTCCTAAGTCGCAACATTACCTTTTTCCATTATCTCTTTCTTTTTATCGGTTGCGTTCTATACTCTGTTTCTGAAATCTGAAAACCACAAAAGAGCGAAAAAGAAAATCCCCAAAATAGTATAGAGCGCTGGCGCACATTGCTTTTCTCGTTCCGGTCTCTTGTGTTCTACTGTTCTTTTCTTAGGCTGCGGGGCGAGGTCGTTAAAACGGATAATCTGCGTATACGGACCCGAGAACGCTGCAGCAATCTCACTCGCTACGTCCAGACCTTTATGTTTCCCTCTGTTGCTGTCACCGCTGACTTTTGCAATTTACAGTTGGGAGGGGATCACGGACTTTTGGCAAATTGCAAGCAAGCAGGGGCGAATCGGGAACGACCGCAATGAATCACCAGCAGGGATGGTTGGGGTCCGAACCAGGCTTTGTTCCCTTTCTTCTTCATTGGCGTGGCTGAAATATTTTATATGCGCTTGCTCCCCCCTACGCGCGGATATGTTCAATCCAGACTCAGTTGCTATCACCAAAAAATCGTTCAATCCAGACTCAGAAAAAGAAATTTCCAAAAGAAATCTAGAGCGCTGGCGCACCTCTCGGTCTTATCTCTTCCGTTTCCTCTGGTCCCGCAAAACGTCCCGCAAAACTCCCAAAATAATAAGAATCGTAAAAACCTTAGACGTGTCGTGATCTTCTGCTTTTCTCGCGGCTCGGCTCTCTCGGTACCTCCATAGACAGTACGGACGATCCCCTTCAACCATAAAACGTCTTCAAAAAACGAAAAAGGAATAAATTAGAAAAAAAATTCAAAACACGTAAAACCTCCAGGCTCACTTTTATTTTATTTTCCGCGGCCGCCGCTAACGTTTACAGATTTTCGTCTCTTTCTCTTCCTTGCGTTAATCTTTCTATGGTGAACATCAAGAAAGGCGGGCGACGGCAGGTGCGACCAATCATGAACCGTATGCAAATTGATTGGGACTGAGCGAGGTATTGCTCACTCTCTTTTCCGTCATTCATGTGCTTAAGTCTTTTAGATGCTCGCTGTTCATCCTTTGTCTCTCCGTTGACACGGTTGATCTTTCTAGTTCAGTTGCGGCGAACGTCAAGAAAGGCGGGCGAGATGGGCGCAATAAAACAAAAACCGGAGTAGTTGAGATGAGAAGTCGGCACTAAGCGAGGTTCTTTTTCCTTTCCTATTCATTACTGGTGTGCTGACATTCGTCAGATGCTCGCTTTTTGCTTCTCCATTGACACAGCTGACCTTTTCCAGCTCATTTGAGGCGAACGTCAAGAGAGGCGGGCGACGGCGACGCGCAATAAGTTACGAGCCAGGCCAATCTGGATGAGTAGTTGGCGTTGGGCGAGGCTTTGTTTCCTTTATATGCGCTTCTCTTCCGTTCCCCTAGATCAGCTTCCTTGGATCAGCCATTTCTCCCTTTCTTCTCGACGTTCACTTCTCTTGCGTTTCCCCACTTTTGTTGAGCGATTCCTGGACCCTCTTCATTCAGGCAGAATTGCTAAAACGAAAAACATCGTAAAAAGGAAACCCGGAAAAAAGACTCTATAGATCGCTGGGGCACCTCTCTCGGACTCCCTCTAATCCTGAAAAACGTCCCAAAAGTCGTAAAATTTTTAGACACATTCCGTTTCTTCTGCTTCTCCTGTGGTTCGGTTTTCTCTACATTCACATAGACCGGACGGACGTCAACTCCAGGCGTACGATCCCCCGCATATCCTTCAAATCAAAAAACCTCGTAAAAAAAAACACGTAAAGAAAAAGAATCAAATCGGAAAAAAAATATCAAAGCAAGAAAAAAAACAAAAAAAACGTTTTGTCTCTTCCGCTACCGCGTTAACGTTTTCAAGTTGTCATTTCTTTCTCTTCGTTTACACAACTAACCTTTCCAGCTCGTTTGTGGCGATTGTCAAGAGAGGCGGGCGACGGCGGAGAACAGCAAGTCACGAACCAGAGCTGTTGAGATGAGGTTTTGTTCCTGCTCTTCTCCATCATTGCCTTTCCTCCTCCGTTGACACAGCTGACGTATCTAGCTTAATGCTGGTGAACGTCAAGAAAGGCGGGCGACGCTGGGCACAATAATTACGAACCGGAGAGCGAGGTTCCGCTCCCATTCTTCTCCATCATTGGCGGGCTGAAATCATCTAGATGCTCACTTCTTCCTTCTGTCTCTGCTCTCGATTTTTTTTCGCCGTCGTCACAGTTGACCTTTTCGAGGCAGGCGGTCCGCATGAATCCTGGCTAGGCACATCGTCCAAACGGGAAGGATGGGGATTGTTGGGCATCAGTCCTGGCCAGGCTGACTCTCAACGATTCCTTGACCTATGCGTCTTATGATAGTCGTAGATAGTGGTAGATAGTTCTCAGGGAAGGTGGAGAGGCAGTCTAGCCTCTTTTCCTCGTGCTCCCTTGCCGTGGGCCCTGGGCTTAGACCTCCCGGTCGACCAGACGCACGTTAAAATCAATATATGGCGACATTTGGTGGGCAGCGTTCCCTTTGACGGCAATGGCGGTGGGATGTCCACGGCGGGTGACAACTGATTCAAGTCAATAGCCCCAAGCAACAGAACGGAATATTGGTATGTACGCCCTTATTTCCATTGTCGTTGTTCACGTCGAGTAGGAAACGGGATGGGAACGGATCTACTCATAGGAAAATGAATCAATACTGAAAATTCTCGGGATACACCAAGCAAGCCGTACGGTGTACTCGATATGTAGGCATTCATCACCCCCTCTCAGCCCTTCTTCAATAGTCTGCGGAGGGGGATGAAGGCGATGACGGCGCATGGGGACAATGGCCATGTTCAGTCCCGCATACGGGCAGGGATGAACCGCCGCAGCACAACTTCGCGTACGGAATAGTGTGCGAGACATGCCGGGGACTCCAACAGCCTTGCAGGAGTGTGTGACTGGGCGGGTATCGTGACGTATGCCAGAATGAGAGTCTGTCAAAACGTTTGCTCTATTATCGCTGAAAAAGTAAAAAAGAGGGAGAGAACGTACCTTTTGGACTTGCGAGTTGACGCGATTGATGGTGCTGAGCCACGACCACGTAAAAGGTTGGGCGTTTTGGAGTGTAAACGGAGAGGACGCCTGGTCTTCTGGGTCTTCGTAGACTGGGCACACGACAATGGCGAATCTGCGAAAACAATGAGAAATGCAACTTGGGGGGGAGGAGCTTACTCTGCATGTGCAAAGACCGGACCACGTTTATAGAGCAAGTAGTCGACGCAAAACTTGATACCTCCTTTGACGACCCAGCCCAGAGAACGGTAGTGGTGGTAGGCGACGTAATGTATCAGAAATGGATTGTCGAATCTGTCGTTGGGAACACCAGGCAGATAGTGTATGCGCTGAAACGCGAGCCAGATCTCCTGGAGCGACATGCCATTCCGCTAGGAATGAACATGAACCTGGCATAATGATGTCAAGGCTGCGTGCCACGCTTACCGAATTCGAGTCGAGAATAGTCAAACCATCAATTGCCCAAGCGAGAAAAAACGCTTCTTGGGTTGTCAACTGCAGATGTTCAATATCTTCCGGGGGAGGAGCCTCCTCGGTGACGGGTTCGGGTACAGCCTCGTTTGTCGTGGAGGGCTTGCTGGGTCGCCAGGTGGACGAAGATGGGATTGCCGGACCGGAGAGGGCGGGCAGCGTGACGTGGCCTTGAGTCGCAAAAATGGCCTCGGCTTCCTCTGCGACGGCAGCGATGGCTTTTGCTCGGTCGAGTTTGAACTGCCTGCGCTCCGCACGCCTGCGTGCAGTCACCTCTTCGGATGTCATCTCTGCGCCGCGTTGTTCAGCGCTGCGGGATAACCCGACGCGACTGATCAAACGAACGTACGTTTTCGCTCCTGCCGCGCCAGCCACGTGGGCTCGCTCCGTGAGAGGTCGCCCTTGCCAAAGAAGCCATTGCGCCAGAGTACCAAAGCTTGGTCGCGGGTCGTAATCCACACTGATTTTGTGAGTTTGTCATACACGCCCTGGACGTGAGCCGAGCAAGAGAGTGACATTTTGCAGCCACGTGGCCGTTATCTTATTAATTATATTAGGTGGTGATATTGGCTCCAGTGCGCTCTCCTTTGCACCACTCCATGTCTTCCACTCCCCAACACGTGACAACAAAGGCGTACGATGGCCAGAAGCCCGGAACGTCTGGTCTGAGGAAACGGTGTTGTCCCTTTCCATCACTCCCTGTGTGACGCCATGGTGACTGTATGCGCCCAGCGTCAAGGTTTTCCAGCAAGAGGTGCGGCTTCCATCGCGTCCCCGTCCCACTGGGAGCCCACGCACAGCGCATAGAACTACACTGAAAACTTTGTCCAAGCCATCTTTGACTCCATCGATGCACAGGATGCCACCATCGTCGTCGGCGGTGACGGCCGCTACTTCTCCCATGAGGCGGTCCAGATCATCCTGCGTATCGGATCGGCCAATGGCGTGGGCAAATTTATCATCGGAAAGGACGGCATCCTTTCCACGCCCGCCGCCTCCAATGTGATCCGAAAGTACACGGCGGACGGCGGTATCCTCCTTACCGCCAGCCACAACCCCGGTGGTCCAGACAACGACTTTGGCATCAAGTACAACGTGTCCAACGGCGGCCCTGCCCCCGAAAACGTCACGGACAAGATCTTTGAAAAAACCAAGACCATCCAGACCTACAAGGTCATCAACGAGCCTGCCGTAAGTGATATCCATATCGATTACGTTATGTCATGTGCTATACATCTCGACATGGATAGCTTGATCTTTCCAAGATTGGCGAGTTCACGTTCGGTCCTTCCAAAGTATCCATCATCGATTCTGTCAAAGACTACGTGATCCTCCTCGACGAAATCTTTGACTTTACCCTCATCAAACACTTCCTTGATACACGCCAGCCCGAATTCCGCGTCCTGTTTGACGGTCTACATGGCGTCACGGGTCCGTATGCTAAGGCCATCTTTATCGATAAACTCGGTCTCCCTGAAAGTTCCGTCCAAAACTGCATCCCTTTGCCCGATTTTGGCGGAGGACATCCCGATCCCAACTTGACGTACGCACACTCCCTCGTCGATGCTGTGGAAAAGAACGATATCCAGTTTGGCGCCGCAAGCGATGGCGACGGCGATAGGAACATGATTTACGGCAAAGGTGCTTTCGTCACCCCGTCTGATTCCGTGGCGATCATTGCCCACTGGGCCGACGTCATCCCATATTTTAAGAAGAACGGCGGCGTCAAAGGTCTGGCGAGGAGCATGCCGACCAGCAGGGCCATCGACCTGGTCGCCAAGAAGAAGGGAATCGAGTACTTTGAAGTCCCCACTGGATGGAAGTTCTTTGGCAACCTCATGGACGCTGGACGACTCTCCATCTGTGGCGAAGAATCCTTTGGCACCGGATCCGATCACATACGCGAGAAGGACGGCGTGTGGGCGATCGTCGCATGGCTCAACATCCTCGCCGCCGCCAACAAACAGTCTCCCAACAAGCTCGTTGGGATCAACGACCTGCTGTACGCCCACTATGATACGTACGGCCGCCACTTCTTTTCGCGGTACGACTACGAGGAGGTCTCGTCCGACGGCGCCAACGCGCTCGTCGCGCACCTCAACAAGGCCCTCCAATCCGGCTCGCTCGCCGACACCGTGCACGTCGCCAAGAGCGCGGAGACTTTCACCGTTTCGGGGTTGTACAACTTTGAGTACAAGGACCCGATTGACAATTCGGTGTCGTCCAATCAGGGGCAGGTCATCACCTTTTCGGACGGCTCCCGTGTCGTGTTTAGGTTGAGCGGGACGGGGAGCCAGGGTGCGACGGTTAGGGTGTACGTGGAGAGGTACGTTGCGCCTGACGCTGGACCCGAGGCGCTGCGGAAGGATACGGCGGAAGGACTCAAGGGCCTGATTGAGGTTGCGCTTGAGATGAGCAAGTTGAAACAGTTTTTGGGACGGGATGAGCCCACGGTGATTACGGTACGTTCCAAAACGTTTGATCGCTGACTGGTTTTATGATGCGCTAACGGTGTTTTTTATTTTGGTAGTAACGCGACGAGGGTTATTTAGAACAAGATCATAGACAGGAAGTGTGTTGTTGATATTGTACTTGTATACGATAGAACTTGCTCGGTTGTGACCAGTCGATCTTCTCAGAAGCGACCAAAGGTTGTGTAACAGATAAGATGAGAAAACGATCTTGAAGGTCGAATGAAAGAGGACGCGGCGCAGCTGGACGATGTTGCTAGTTACCTCGCACGCGTCTCTGTCCTTAATCACAAGGGTAGATCACAAAGGTACATTTGGAGCATTCAATACATGGGTACGCAAAACACAAGGTCGTGACACAATGAGCAAGCGGCGTGAAGAAGAAATTTTTTGGGGGGTTTTCCAATCAACACATCTTCCTAAACCAAAACCAAAACATTACAAGCTAATTGCGGTTTGCATTTGCTGATATCAGATCCATAAATGCATCTCCCAAGATCAGTTGTCAGGGACTTACACTAGACATGTATGGATGTGACGGTGTAGGTAGCGGGCTCCAAAACTCTCCTCTGCCCCTCCTTCAGCTCGAAGGTTGGGAAGGCTGAGTGGAAGACTAGGGTCTCTTGCCCAACATTGACGATGGTGACCTTATCCGCAGGAGGGACATTAGGGGTCGGCTTCGGCGGCATCTCTACAGAGGCGATTTCGTAGACGCCAGGGTCCAATGGTTTCAATCCTCCCGGGAGGATCTCATGAATAGTGGTGTCGGGATATTTGAGCCAGAAACGATGATCTTTGTTGCCGTTCACCAAGCTGTCGAACGGACGGACGTTGAATACATATATATATCAAAACAAGTTTTGGTTACTAGTAGTAGACTTACGTTGCCATTGTTGATCAAGTCGATGAGATAGAGCTTTGGTGAGGATGGTTGTGAGTTGAGTTGGCATTTCACTTTGCCTTGCTGAGCCACTTATATAGACTTTTGCGCTTTGAGATTGTTTGTCTGCGATTTCCAGATCTGTTCAAGAACAGTCACTAATTAACCGATGAAAGACCCAATGACAGATGGCATTCACAGTGGAGTGCAGATTTGGAATGACCCAGCGATGCGGCGGGGCTGAATGTGCCACATCGATCACTTTTGGCAATAACAAGAGATGATTGAATGAGGGTTTGACAGGATGCAGGCTTCCCAATCCCTTGTAACGTAAGCTCTGTGGGAAATGCCGATGTATGGCTCAATTAAAGCGACTGGCATTAGGAATGTTTTGATCGCCGTTCGTACGTTACCGAGTGCTTAGTACTTGGATATTGATAACCACCCAAGACTTTTACTAACGCCCTGTTTCGTTGTGAACCTTCTCGTCTTCTGTACCCAAGTCCGCGAGTGACCGTATTCCATTCCTAACCCATTCATGCTGTCAGGTCGCGCCACAAGTCACCCACGGTAGTTCCAGGCTTCCTAACATCTAATTTTGTGGTGTTAATTCTATTACCTTCATAAAATGTGTCGCGCCAAGTATGTGCGAATACATTCACTTTCAATTATTCGATCCTCATGACCAGGTCCATTTCCGTTCAAACAATAGCCAACTCCATGTGAATCGACTAGCATAAGGAATGTTCTGATCGCCGTCCCTTATTGATAACCACCCCAGAGGCCGCCTTGTCCTGAGATGGTGCCGGTGTTTCCAATGTTAAATTCGTCAATGAGACGAATCGCACAGGAGAGTTGTACTATACCACTAGAGACGTGGGTTGGTGGGCTCTATTTCGAGCGACACTAATAGTTTGCTTCTTTGGGAAACCTTCCATTCAATCCGTCATGTCGTGAGTATCCCACGTCATGTATGTGTTCGGTACTGGAGAAGTACACGTCACCTGGTTGTTCAGCAGTCCAGATTAGGAATCAGGATATGATTAGCTGACCCCTATCCTTCATTTTGAACCTTCTCGTCTTCTCTACCCAAGCCCGTGAGTAACCGCATTCCATTCCGAGTCCATTCATGCTGTCAAGCCACGCCACAAGCCACCCACGGTCGTTCCTAACATCATGCCCTTTGAAACCAGAACCCCAATTTTATGGATTTAATTCTATTACCTTCCATAAAATGTGTTGCGCCACGCATCAAGATTGTACGAATACAGCCACTTTCAATTATTTGATCCTCATGACCAGTTCCATTTCCATTCAGACAATAGCGTCGTTACTCTTTCTGACGAGTTCTACATTGTTTCATGGATCTCACGTCAGCCACGATCACGAAAAGTGTTTTCGCTGCTTTCGGAATGGCTATTGAATATTCCGCATTCACTACTTCCTGAAGTATATGAACATCGATCTTTAATCAACTTCAGTGCATGTGGAGTAAGTTAATTAATGAAAATGGAATTTGGAAGTGTGCGTGTACATGCCCTTTGATCGTTTTGGGAATCTTGAAAGTGACTAAAGACCCCTTTGTGACCTTTCCCTGACGCAAAATGCGTTTAACATGTTGCAGAACGGAGGATGTGTTCCATCTATGATCCGCGCAGGCTATTCGTCTGCGATAATCGTCTTGTCTTTAAGAAATTTGAGAACGCATATGTATGAGTACCGATTTGGACGAAAGACTTATATTCCGCTTCCCGGCATCATTGATTCTATCAGCACGCCCTCAATAGACAGGAATCGCGCACTCTACGTGTGTGTGATTATTTCAAGTTGTCGTTTATGCAAGAGTACCAAAGAAAGAAAGAGGGGGGTTGTGTGACTCGAAGGATGCTGTTAAACGCTCGACTGCTAGAGAGCTCGGGGTCAGCACTCAGAATGGATGCCATTTCCAGGAACGACCGAATATATGGCGTACATTAGAGCTTAACTTAAGATATGCTATGCACGGGTAGTTTAGCCACTCGTCTCAAAAAACAGACGAATGCATACTTGGACAATTCTCGCCAACTTGGGCTCTGCAACTACATGTGCACTTGGATACTATGATCATCAATTGCAAGAGTAGATATTCTAACATTGAATTACTGTCGCCGGTGAACCAATTGAGTTTCCCACTGACCTGTAGGCACTGGAGGGACAGCGGTGTAGACACCACGCACCTGGTCTACGCGGTCGTAATACGGGATATTATCTTGGTACATGCAATATGCATTCGCCAAGTTGACAACCCTTTGAGGAACGAATTCACGATCTCGCATACCAATCTTTGTGACCATTGGAATGTCGATCGCCGTAGTGCTGGGGAAAGCATTGCGCCAAGTCATCAAACAGGATGGAGTGCATTTTGAAGAACAAAGATAAGTGGTAGAAGCTCAAATCGGACAACACCGGTGGAACAGAGTGATGAATATTTGATTGACCAAACCACAGCGGCGTAAGGAATTTGACCCAATGTACAGTCCGATGAAAGTTTCGCAAAAACGAACTTGTGAGTTGGCGATGTAGAGAACTTTAGAAACCGTCCCGCATCTCTCACCGACTGGATAAATGATTAAAAATTATTAGCCAAGATGACGAATTACATGTTTTCTCGCATAGGATTTTACTATGCCACCGCCCATTTCGAGAATGCGAGAATGAACGAGAAGTCCAAGGATTCAGACGAGGTGATCGTACGGAAGAAATATCCGTCACCTTCCTTATGGAGAAACGGCCATTTTCTCCTACCGTGTAGTCCTTCCCTCAAGCATAGACGGGTCTCCTGAATACGACATCTTTTACTGGGGGCCTTCAAGGGCGGAAAATACACATTGGCTATGAGCTTGCTTCGTTAACGTCCACCCAAAGATGAATCGATGATCGACTACTCCTCCTGGACGTTCCACACGTTGCCTTTGCCCAGTGCGAGCTTCAAAGCTTGAGCGCTCCTTCAGTATGGAGTAGCAATGCTTGCATCTACTCAGGTACTGCGATGTCATATCGGCCTCGAGCAGCGCCCATCCTCACTCGTACGTTCTATGGCCAGTGAGATTTAGCCAATAGAGCTTAGCGTGTCACATGCGGCTTGTCGGCGATGATATCAACAATGATAATTTATAAACAGCATATATTTCTCCGTGATTTTACATGCTCAGAACCTTTACAACAACTTGATGGTCAACTTTCCAGCTTGTCCCTCAGGGATTACTAGAGATTATGATCACAATCATACCAATATTTGCGGGGTATTGTAGACGTACTCATAGGTCGTCATCAATCCACGCGAAATGTCCAGTGATGTGCGTTGCAGGGACAACCGACTCGAGTGAACCCTTGATAAGCAATTGGATTTTGGGACTCTCGAGTTTAAGGGAAATATGGTGAGGTCCAATAGTGGATCCGTGAGCAATCGAATACCGCCCCGAAAACGGGTTGGGTATCAAGCTGTCGACGCTGTCGGCGGAATTTCCTAAGACTACGTCCACTGCTTTGAAGGATGCGACGCCCTCATTGAGTACACCCACAAAGTGCTTGTACCCGCTGCCAAGGTTAAGTTTGCCTTCGAAACCGGAGCCGCCGCCAGTCATAGTGCCGGTGTACTTGTCAGACATGATATCACTATCGATCTGGTCAGCAAGTGCACGATGCGCCTGAAAGGAAGCTTTCGCACCTAGATGTTGTGCTAGAGATGTGAGTTGTGGTTTTTGCAACAAACGCACTCGAACATCCCTTTATGCGTTTTCAAGCCGTTGCTGTCTTGCCTTCTTAGGTAGTTGTAAGTCATCCATACTAATTTTGCTCTCGATATAGTACATGCATCCCATATATATCATGTGTTCTCTGCGGTCCTTCCACGCCGCCGCAGCCAGGTTGTCATTTGTATCTTGCCTTCTTAGGCATGCTTCCATTCAATTCATCATGCCAGGATCACATAATTTTTGGAGCGCTGTTCTCGTAATACTCGAGCTGGAATTCCGATTGACAGAGCATGGGAACTTATGATATGAAAGGAGGTTTAGTGGACCCAGGGACCAAGGTCGCTTCCAGCAGCACGTTCTATACATCCTGTCTGTCGCGGTTTCAAACTTGGTCCGATGTCTACAATAGTGGGCGGGTTTTTCCTCGTGCATATCCTGAGCTCACATGTGCCGCAGTCAAGTTACATTTTCGAACGTTTTGACAAACACAACACGTATCTTCCAATTTCCGTTACACCAATTCCGACAACTTGCAATTTCCAATTATTGTCAAGCCATTATGCGCACTTAGGGGTCAAAGTCATAAGCATTTCTAAAATTATGAAATACTGATCTTCAAGGCAACAAACAGTTGGTCAGGGCGGAATCGGTAGTGGTGCCTTGATTTCTGTCCATTATTTCACGGTTCCCATCGGATAAGTTGTGCGACTCTGGCCATCTCTACTCTATTATAGTGTCAGAATCAATCTATCTAATATAAAAACTAAGGTGCGAATGAAGATTTCAGAACAATAGCGACCCGACTAAAAACTATCCAATAACGAAATCCGGAATAAGTGACAAACCATAAACCATCGCCTAAAAATGGCCTGTCTCACATCTAGCCACCAACAGAGGAGGAAAACTCACCCCAAGAACTAGCGCTCCGAACCAGGAGAAATACGCTCCACGACTAGATGGAGCTGCCAGAAGACTGGGCGAATGAAGCCGAGGTTTTAGTGGTCACCAAGGTGATAAACCGATAGTAATAGACTGAGCCCCGCATCCACAACTCTAGCTTGGCATGCGTAAAGGCATTTCCTCGGTCTAGATTTTATGAAAATTATAGCGGGGATATCCCGCGACACGACAGAGGCTTCGCCTCTTGTTCCTCAAATTAAATTAAATTAAAGTTGTGCGACTCGACTTGAGAGGAACTCCTTGTGGGTGTTGGAAGCGGACAAGGACTTCGCCTGAACAGTACGGTAGGTGGATTCGACCATCCTAAGATGCTGGCGGCTGTTGGCGAGAACAGCGGCGGGGGTTTGAAATTGACCGAAGGGGCTAGGGTAGCGGTGGGCAGAAGATTAACGGCGGCATCCATTTTCTGATTTTGAACCTGGATAGCCCGATTGCAAGATTGCATGACGTGTCAATTTTATTGTTCAAGTGAACGGGTTCGACTCCAGTAAAAGCAGATGACTGGTTATGGTTGGCCATGATGAAACCTGGGTTTGGAGGGCAGGACATTGCGTTGTACGTGAACAAGAACATTAATGGAGAGAGTCGCACTCAGTAACTGAGAGATGTCTGGGAAGCGAGGGCCTCGAAGGGGTCTGTGACAAAGCGTTCAGCGAGATCTCAGTCAATGAAGACTGCAGTAGGCGTCGCCATTGAACTGAAGTGTGGGAACGGGCCGTTGGCCGACGGAAACCGGATGGGGCCATGGGCATTTTGACATAAGACAATCGGAAGCCGATGCCATTACTCGTAAAGAAGCGCTTCTGTAACTTGTGGTTGGGTAGATTGGCGCCAGTCTCCAGTCGGCGTCAATGTTAGGGATTTGTCTGAAAACCCCCGTCTGGGAGAATATCCGTGCGTGGCTCGTTGGAGACGACCGGGGAGATAAAAACGAAGACGTGATCAAGTGGGTTGCGCTTATAGGGAGGGGCGTAGACGAGCTGAGGGATCTTGGCAGTGGGGTCCGTCACGGAGTCGTTGTAGGACTTGATGATTAGCTTGGCCTGCTCTACAGCGGTATTGACGGAGGTGCGGTCCAAACCGGAGACAATAAGCCCCCTGCCAACATAAATCGTGATTGGAACAGCCTTCAAAGTGGAAATGTCTTCAGATGTGAACCTGTGATGGTGAATTTCATGTGACATGTGTGACGAACGGATGCGACGCCTACGGAAGTGCTAACCGACATTCTGTACCTATGTAACGATCTTGTCGTTGCCGAAACGTACCAGACATTTGCTGCTACTATACTCTAACCAGTCGCTCTGGACTTGTATTTCAACCGGGCGTCAGTTCACGCAAAATGGACCAGATTTCTTGCGTGCCAGGCTCAAACGCGCGTGCTAACGAACGAATGGACGAGCGTCGAACATATATGGAGGCTCTCATAAGTTACCTTGCATGATGCATGCATCTCAGTCGCTAATCACAAGTACACATCACAAGCGTATAATTCGAAGCACACAATACATGAATTCAAACTAATTTTTCGGGTTTTCTAATCAACATTTTCACAAAATCTCAAGATATTCGTGGTTTGAACTCCTTGATTCCAAATGAATATATCTCCAAACTTAGTTTTTAGGGACTTACATTAAGCCTTCTGGGATGGAATATGGATGGAATGGATAATGTATTCAACATCTGCCAATTCTTTCGATTGCTCGCTGGGGAGAATGAAGTTGTAGTCGTCGTCCTTCGCTACGAAGACTATGGTCTCTTGACCAACATTGGTGACAAAGACTTTCGTCCCCGGAGGGTTATTAGGGACGGGCGTCGGCGCGATCTCTACAGAGGCAATTTCGTATCTGCCAGGCACCATCGTCTTCGGCATAATCGAGGCGCCAGGGTTGATTTGTTTTATGTTGCCATCGGGGTGTTTGACCCATAAGTTGTGGTCGTTGTTACCATTGCTGATGCTAACGAACAGATAGGCATTGAATATATATAAGGACAGATCGATTAGTGGTATACTTACGATGGGGCCATTGTTGATCGATTCGATGAGGTTGGGTGGAGAGTGCTTTGAAAACGGTGATGAGTTGGGTAGGGATTTCACTATCCTTTGTCGCGCCGCTTAAGTAGACTTCTATGCTTTGACGTTATTTGTTTGCAAAGAACAGACCTTCGGGCGGTCCTAAAGGGCTGTTGGGTGTCACGTCGGGCTGAATGGCTGACAGTTTTGGCAACAACAGATAACACAAATAACCCAGCAATTATGTTGTGGTATACTATGAATGAGGATGTGACAGGCTATTCCTTCTAGAGTAAAAAACGCCAAGCCTAAATCTAATTTGGTCACGGAACCTTGGGGAATATTGAGCTAAGAATAGTTTTCCAAGCGGCGTTCCATCTCCAGGTGAATCTAAAGTATGATCGCCGTCCGTAGCTCGCTTATTATATCTGTTCTATATTTATCTGTAGCACTCAGCCAGATGTTGCCTGGTTCTTGCTGACATATTGTGTTTCTAACGTTGAATCCATCAATGATAAGAATCGCACAAGAGAGTTGTACCGCACCTGGAGTCCCCACTAGGGAAGTGCGTTGGGGAGACCTTGTCCATATGGATTCGTCTATGATCTCCGAATGATGCTAGTTTGCTTTTTGAGACGTCTTCCATTCAATTCATCATGTCGTGAGTTTCCCATGTCACGGCATTCAGATTAGGAATCACCGAGGCCCGTGAGTGACCGTATTCCATTCCGAGTCAATTCATGCTGTCAAGTCATGCCACAATTACCCACGGCCGTTCCAACATCACGATTCCGCGTTCAACGCGGTATCAGTATTGAGGCTGGGGATTACTGCCTTCTTGTTATTCGGTTTAAATGTCAATCAATCAACAACTTCAAACGAAGCAGACAGGATAACAATTCTACTGAGAGGGCCAATTATACGCATTCATAATTCCAAGCTATTATCGATGCTCAGCGTGCTATACTTTCCATTCGGCCCAATTTAGTGACTGCAGATCTGCTCGCCTAGGCCTTTTCGACATCTGACGCGCTTCAGAAGCGACGTTCCATTCGACCTATGTTCCATATCGTTTTGGACCCCACATTTTACACAGCATGTGTTTCTGTATCACCTGATTACTACGCAGAAAGCATGCCGCGGGTTTGACAAAGTCGTTCTTCCTGTCAACGCTTTCAGCGATTGTGACTGGCGCGAGAACCATGAAACCGCGTACGCTCCATTAGAAAAGCTAACCATGCTCGGAAATGGAGCTGGTGATCACGAGGATCCAAAGATGCTTGAAAATGGTCATGTGGCGCATGAAAGTGGGTGTATTCCCGAAAACTAGGCGCAACATAGCACGTTGGTGCACGTCCAAACATGGTTTTTGAAGGCAACAGAAGGGTATGAATCGTTTTTACACATGACAGAGGGCGAGCAGAACCCTAAGCGAGCTTGACTCCACCGGTAAACCACCAGCAATTTTGAATTCCGTCTAGCAAACTCCGAGAGCTAGCTCTAGAAGAGCTATTGCCAATCTGTCATGCGGATTTCGCTCGACAAGCAACGGAGTACAGTGTTCCCGTCGTTGCGCAAAGTGAACGCCCTGTCGGGGTAGCACACCCACCAGGAACTTGAAAGCATTCTATTAACGGACCACGAAATCTCTTGTGGAACGCGTGCACCGAATCCATATTGCGGGGGACATGGACATGGAGATGCATTGGTTACAATTTTACAAATGAATAACTCTGTTGGCGCCGATTCAAGGCTGAGAGGGAAATAGCGGCGGGTCTTTGCCGGAAGTGGCACGGTTTCGGTGCGAAAATTATGTAAAGTGACCAATTCCAACCCGTACCCTCTTACTGTAACCAAGTAACAAAGTGTGAGGAGAGCGGTGAGATTTATGAGACACAACAATAAATGACACCGCTTTACGATATCTGTTATCGTGATCACGATGCCCATCAGCCATCACTCGCATTCTGGCCAGTTTTGCAAGCACGCCACCGGTTCTCTTGAGCACGTCGTTCTTGCCGCCATTGATCGTCAATTCCTCATCTACGGCCTGTCTGAGCACGTTCCGCGGTACAGGCCGGTTGACTTGTACCCTGAAGAGGCGGACTGTCCTCTAAGCACGCTAGCTGATCAATTCCACGCCTTTGTCGAGGAAGCACATCGTCTCAAAACTCTGCACGCACCACGCATCCGCCTCCTCGTTGGGCTCGAAACAGAGCATATCACTGCTCTTGACTTGGTCCGGCTCACGGATACGCTTCAAACGTATGGAGATAGGATCCAGTACCTCGTCGGCTCGGTGCATCATGTCAACGAGGTACCAATTGATTTTGATGTAGAGACGTACAAGAGGGCTGTCGCCTCTGTCGCTGCTAATGAGTCCGGACCTCCATTGCTGGGAGGGTTCCTCGTGGCCTACCTAGCCGCGCAGTATTCTCTGCTACAACGATTCCACCCCGAGATTATCGGCCACATCGATCTTTGCAGATTGTACACCCCCGACCTGCGCTTCGCAGACTACCCCCGCGCGCTCGAGCACCTGCGAAGGAACGTGCGGTATGCAGTTGCGTATGGTGCCTTGTTCGAAGTCAACGCGGCCGCGTTTAAGAAAGGATGGAAGACGGCATATCCGGGGCGGGACGTTCTCGAGGTCAGGCATCCCTGTCTTTGACTTATATCCTCCGCTTTATGACATGACACACTTCAGATGATACGCGAAGAGGGCGGCCATTTTACGTTGTCGGACGATTCACATGGGCCGCACACCGTCGGACTTAATTATGGGTTGATCCAAGAATATCTGTTGTCTGCAGGCGTTGGCGAGTTGTGGTATCTGGAAGAGAGCGACGTACCCAACGCCGGCGGGAGAAAGTCGCGCCCAGTTCGATTGCCAGGTGAATGGTGGACGAATTCTTTTTGGCGCGTATGATACAAGCATGTTGATCAATTTTCACTAATGTTATGTATGATTCCGCTCTCGGTTTATATCATCCAAAGGAGACGCTACATCATGCCTCAACGTATGTCGTTCTGGTCGTCAATCAAGGTGACGCACGCCAACAGTGTCAATCACGCGCCCCCATTCTCAGTCTCCCTCACCGCATTCTCCACGCCCTCGGGCACAGTACACCCACCCACAGACACGCCCTCTCCCCAAAGCACTGATACTCTGAATATGAGTGTCCATCGTCAAAGCAAAAGTGGACGCCTACAAGTTGCCGCGCTATGACCCTCCATCCCCTTCACGACCAACCCATCCGCAGTGTCCTTTCCTTTCCAATATCTCGCCAATCTCGCACCAGAGTGGTGGCTTTTACTCTTCTCGGGGAGGCCACAGTATAGCCATTGTGGATGCTCGTGGAAGATCAGTATTGAAAGGATGATTTATTTGGAGTAACACGGTGCGTGTGGTTCGGTGAAGCGGGTGCGTAAAGGCGTTGAAGATCGGCCAGGACGACTCGGAACCGCCCAATGCAACGGCGAAGTGGCCATGGTGAAAGGCCAACCAGACCATGCTATGTTCATACTTTAAATAATCCACGTCTCCCATGCGAAAAGAAAGAAGCAACCATATCAATAAACGGTTGGGTTGCTAATAAGATAAGATAAACGGCGCCAGATGGGCTTCGTCGGGTTATGCAAGAGACACACAGGTAGTAGAAGACGGACCGCAGTGCTGGTGGTGGAGACTAGCATGATGTCTCTGTCCTTAATCACAAGGGTAGATCACAAAGGTACATTCGGAGCACTCAATACATGATACGCAAACCACAAGGCTGGGTACAAAGGGACAAGCGGTGTGAAAAAGAATTTAAAGTTTTTCTTTCTGAATTTTCCAGTCAACATTTTTCAAAACCAAAACGTCACAACAAGACGAGGAGTGCAGTTTGCATTCCCTGATGTCAGATCAATGAATGCATCTCCCACATCAGTTGTTATAAACTTACACTATGGAATATGTTTGGATGTAACATCGTAAGTCTCATGGAATTTCAATACTCTTGTCTGAGATTCCGCGAGCTCGAAGGCTTCGGACAACGATTTGAAGATCAAGGTCTCTTGCCCAACATTGGTGATGACGACCTGCGTCACAGGTGGGATATGAGGGGTCGGCGGCGGCGGCGGCATCTCTAGAGACGCGATTTGGTAGTGGCCGGGCTCCAATGCCTTGAGTTGTGCGGGGCCAAGCAACTCCAATTGGCCGCTGGGGTACCTGAGCAATAAACGATGGTCTTTGTTCTTGTTCACCAAGCTAAGGAACGGAAGGGCATTGAATAGGGTGTATTATACTTTGGTTACTAATGTACTTACGTTGCCATGGTTGATCGATTCGATGAGGTGGTAGAGATACGGTTGTGAGTTGGATTTGTATTTTACTCTGCCTTGTCGCGCTGCTTAAGTAGACTTCTGTGCTTTGACATTATTTGTTTGCGATTGCCTGCATCTATCGAAAAAGTAGTCCTTCGACCAGAGAAGACTGCCATAACAGCCAGTCATCATGGGGCATGAACGGTGCCACGTTCGTTGATGCCTTCACATAGATCTTTAGTACAGATCTGGGGGGGCGATATGGCGGGCTGTGCCACATCTATCACTTTTGGAAACAATAGATGACACGAGTCCCCCACGAGTGAGAATGTGACAGGGCGCACCAGGTCTCCGCTTCCTTCTAGAGTAACCTGAACCCAATTTGACCAGGTGAACTTCTTAATGGAAAACGTCCCAATGGCCATAAGACTAAGCCATGGCGATATTTGAACTAAGAATATAGTTTTGGCATTGCAAGCTGTGTTCCTTCTTGAGTGAACCTGACAGTTATGGCTTGATCTCCGTCCTTATGCTTACTTCTGTTCTATATTTATCTGTACCATCCAAGAGGCCGCCTGGTTCTGAGGTGTTCAACGTTAATTTCGTCAATTATACAAATCTCACAAGAGAGTTGTACTGTGCCCGGAGTCCGCATTAGGGATGTGGATTGGTGTTTCCGCGGGAGAAGGCCTTCCATTCAATCCGTCATGTCGTGAGTTTCCCATGTCACTATGTCTGGAAGTTCCACACGTTCCTTGTATCGGAGAAGTCAGTCATGCAGCAGTCCATATTAGGAATCAGGATATGATTAATCGACCCTTATCCTGTTTCGTTTTTAACCTTCTCCTCTTCTGTACCCAAGTCCGCGAGTGACCGTATTCCATTCCCAGTCCATTCATGCTGTCAAGTGACTCAAGTCACGCCATAATTACCAACCAAGCTTCCTAACAGCATAATTCAATGCGGTATCAATAAGTTTTCCATGAAAATGATATCAACAAGTTCGTAGCTGACGTTATTTGGTACGCAACGCACTTCATGTTCCGCACTTTCCATTCGGCTCAATTCGGTGACTGTAGACTAGCTTGTATAGGTCATTTCAACATCTGACGTGCTCAACTGTACCCTTTAAAACCAGAAGCTTCATTTTATGGATCTGAAGGTGTGCTTGGCAAATGTTTTGGATCCTCATGCAGTTCCATTTCCGTTTTGTGTCGTCACCCTTTGTGATGGTATACGTTGTTTCATCTCACGTTAGCAACGATCACGAAAAGCCCACTTTGTCACATGAGAGGCAGGTCCAAAATTATGTCGAATGTTCACACGACAGGTCGAATGGAACATCATCTGGTGGGCATGTGTAGGAGAAGGGGACTAACAAATCATCCGCACCTCTATCGCGATATCTGGGTGCGATACCCTTGATGAGTACGCTATCGAAGAAGGCGCCTGAACTCGTCTTTTTGCTGCTTTTGGAATGGGGGTGCGGTGAGTAGCGTTTAGCACGTAAGCGTCCCCTTGACTGGCATTTGAGGAACGACATGAAGCGCACATCGAATCTGCCATATTGTAATGTGCCTTTCGTGACCAAGGGAAGATGGGAGAACACCAGCATGGTGAGCCTAATCCTGGAATGTTCGAGATCGCACCTTGTTAAGTTTGACCTGCCCTAAAGTGGCACGGAGCTTGATCGATGATCGATTCCGAGGGACGAGATTAACCAGCTGGCGGACACGTTCGTCGGCTCGGTCTACCAGACGTGATACAAGAATTTGAATGGTGGACGAATTGCTTTTCGCATGTATGATACAAGCATATTTTCTAGTACATTTAATAAGTTACGCGTCCAGGTGATGTCCCACCCTCAGCGGCCGGAGACGCCACATCGCGTCTCTTCGACCGGATTCTGGTCAACTCGTCGTAGCGAAAATGGACGCCTCCAGGTTTCCGCGGTACGACCTGTATTCCTCAAGGTGGGAAAAGAAAGAGGAAACGCAAACACCGACTCACGACATTCACAAAGTGACAAACTCCATCATGCTTCCCAATATCCTTCAAAAACTGGCTCAAAGGACAGCTGATAATGGCATTGATCGATCCGAAAGTATCATATTTGGGCAGCGACAAGTTACAACAAACCGAACTCTCGTGCCCCCACTGGTGCATCGTATACACTTTATTTCCGTCAATGCACCATCTGTTCTTCTCGCATGGATCAGATTTACCAACTATTGGTCGAACGTACATATTGAATTCTGGCCAGCAGCCAGTTCCTTTGAGGGAATGGAGATTCGAGCTCATTCCCTTACAGAAAATGCCACCTTTGTATGTGACGAAGCTGACGACGGCATGGAATCAATCTTCTGCGTGAAAAAGCCTAAATCTTTCCCGTTTCCCTCTGTCTTAGCCCCTCTACTGCCCTCCTTCATTGCGTATGGTTCAGCAGCCTCCTTTGCTAGGGTTGTTGCATGCTGACGTGACAATTAAGATGAACTTATCGACAAAGAAGAGGTAGCCTCAATCTGTTAAAGCGAAGCAGTCTGAGGGAATACGATCTTCGGGGAAAGGCAAAGAAAAGGCGGTGGAGGACAGTGCCTACAACTCGAACGAGATGTTTAGTATGGACATTGGTTCACCTAGACGTATTGTGCGCTCCCCATGACTTCACTATTGGTTTATGTATTTCATCCTCTTCTACCACGTTTCTGAAACGCTTACCCCACCCTCTGTACTCGTTCCAGGATCCGCGGCATCATCTGAAAAGGTGCGGGCATGCTACATGCTTAATGAATCCAGTCACCTTGCATGATGTGTCCCAGTCCCTAATCACAAAGGTGTATCACAAAGAGCATCACAAGCATACAATTCGAAGCACGCAGACTACAAACACGACGAGTTACAGAATGAAGAAATATTTTTGGGGGTTTTCCATCAACATTATCCTAAACCAAAACGCCACCTAAAATCGCAAGCTGATCGCGTTTCCATTCGCTGATGTCAGAATCAATGAATAAGTCTCCTAAATTGGTTGTTGTGGACTTACACTACGCAATATGGATGGAATGGAGAGTATACGTCTTACCCGGAACCAAGGTGTGCTTTTGCCCTTCCTTGAGAAGGAAGTTGTCGTCGTCGTCGGTCATCGATACGAATACTATGGTCTCTTGCCCAACGTTGGCGACCATGATCTCTGCCGGCGCAGGGCGATGGGGCGTTGGGACCACTGGCGGGGGCTCCAGAGAGGCAAGTTGGTGCAAGCCAGGCTTCAACTCTTGTTTATTGCCGGGGTTCAAGAGGTTCTGCCCACCGTCTGGGCCAAGGACGTATATCCTGTGCTGTTTGTTGCCGTCGATGATGCTAACGGGGGTGAGAGCCGTTGAATATATATCAGGATAGTTCGTTTACTGGTATACTTACGTTGCCGACATTGTTAATCGATGCGATGAGGTTTGGCTGAGAGGAGTTTGAAGATGGTTGTTAGTTGGGTTGGAGTTCACTCTGCCTTGTTGCACCGCTTAAGTAGACTTCTATGCTTTGACGTTATTTGTCTGCGATATCTCAAGAACAGACCTATGACCTACGAATATCCGAAAGGACGGCAATTAGCGGTAGCACGTTCGTTCCGAGTTCTTCTCCATAGATCTAGAGTACAGATTTGGGATGACCAGAAGGCGATACAGCGACTTGTGTCACATCAATCATTTATGATGAATCATTGAATAGGGGGTGAGCTTCCGACTCGTCGTAAGTAAATAAGCTCTGTGGGAAAGGTCAGAGTTTCATTTTGAACCTTCTCGTCTTCTTCTCGTCTTTTGTACCCCAAGTCCACGAGTGACCGTATTCCATATTCCATTCATGCTGTCAAGTCACGCACGGTCGTTCCAAGCTTCCTATCCTAACATCATGATTCCGCATTCAATGCGGGGTCAATACATTTGCCATGAAAGGATATCAACATGTTTGTTGCTGACGTTACTCTGAGAAATTTTGGTGCACAACGGGCTGTATGGTCCACAAATTTCCATTCGGCTCAATTCGGCGACTGCATCTAGGCCATTTCATGGAATTGAAGGCTTCAATGCTTTCCTCCTTTTCGGTACCTCCATAAGAGGCTCCACCCGTCATTGCTTTGGCGAAAGAACCAGGCCAAGCTTTTATTGCCTTCATAAACGTGTTGCGCCAAGCATCAAGATTGTGAGAATACACACCACTTGCATGTACCAGAAGACCATCTTCTGACGTTATTGCATCCTCATGACCAGTTCCATTTCCGTTCAAACAATAGCGTCGCCACTCTTTCTGATGGGGCATACAACATGTTTCATGGATCTCACGTCAGCGATCACAAAAAGCGTTTTCGCCGCTTTCGGGATGGTCGTCGAATCGTTCAAAACATTCGGACCAATCCCCGATACAGAATTGACTGGGCGTTCACTACTGCCTGGCGCATATGAGCAATCGACCTTTAATCAACTCGTGTATGTCGGCTACCATGCGATCTGTCATTTGGCAAGCAGAATTCGAACAACATGATTGGGCAATGTGCCTCGTCGAGAGCTGGTGTTTTATGGGTAGCGCTGAGCGCGCAAGCCTTCCATTGATTAGCATTTGAGGAACGACATGCGAATCCAGCGTATCGCAATGCCAATTTCGTGATCAAGAGGGTTGTTCGAGGCTATGGCCGTACTTGGAGCCTGAGAGTTGCTGGTTCACTTTGAGCGCCCATTGGTCATATTGGTCTGAGTCAGTTGTTGGGGTACAGGAGTAAAACGCAATTCTATCAAGTTCCTTTTCAGAATCTTCGCCAAGAAGAATAATGTTCAATCGTTCGTTCGAGGTACAGAGCTCTGTGACCAAATGATAAGGAGACTTATGTCGAGATCAACAAGCCCAAACAAAGGCGGAGCCACGCCACTCAGAGTAAGGCAAAGCGACCGCCATTGGCTCCTCACAATGTCATGTATACCAACGCCTACACCCATTAGTACGACCCACTATCATCTCGTGGGTCACATTCGTAATAACAGAGAACTTGGCTTCCTCGAATTCTTTTATACAGCTCCTAAACAAGTCACCGATACTCAAAGGCATTGAATGCACCTTTCTGCATTACTCCCTGAAGCGCATGCTCCCTCGAACATAAGGTCCCTGGTGACCCCGACCCAGGACTGGGCAGAGCTAGCGTCAACTCCTTTGAAGAGTAAGTGCGCCTGGAGGGTATTCTTAGCAGGTATAACATCATCAGTCGAGACGGCGACGACGACAAGAATTGCACTCAGGGCGGAGTCTTTCCGATAGAAGGATTGCGGGCACTATCCAAGAAGGTGGAGACCCATAAATTATCATCTCAGTTCGATAATCACAAGCACACATCACAAACGTATAATTCGATGCACACAATACATGGTACGGAGAATTCAAACTAATTTTTTGGGTTTTTTAAATCATTTTCACAAAATTCGCGGCTTGCCCTCCCTGATTCCAAATGAATGAATATATCTCCCAACCTAGTTATTAGACGCTTACATTAAGCACTCTGGGGTGGAATATGGATGGAATGGATAACATATTCTACATCTGCCAATTCTTTCGATTCCTGGCTGCGGAGAATGAAGTTGTAGTCGTCGTCCTTCGGCGCTACGAAGACTATTGTCTCTTGCCCAACATTGGTGACCATAACATTCGTCCCCGGAGGGAGATTAGGGATGGGCGTCGGCACGATCTCTACAGAGGCAATTTCGTATTTGCCAGGCGCCATCGTCTTCGGCATAATCGAGGCGCCAGGGTTGATTTGTTTTATGTTGCCATCGGGGTGTTTGACCCATAAGTTGTGGTCTTTGTTACCATTGCTTATGCTAACGAACAGATAGGTATATGGGAGTAGTTCGGTTACGGTATACTTACGAGGGGGCCATTGTTGATCGATTCGATGAGGTTGGGTGGAGAGTGCTTTAGAAACGGTGATGAGTTGGGTTGGGATTTCACTATACCTTGTCGCGCCGCTTAAGTAGACTTCTATGCTTTGACGTTATTTATTTGCAAAGAGTAGACCTTCGCGCGGTGAAAGACAGAAAGAGCAGCTAGTCATGGTGTCACGTCGGAGTGGATGACTTACGTTTTGGCAACAACAGATAACACAAAAAACCCAGGAATGAAGATGTGATAAGGCGCACCACCTTGAGAGTAAGATGAATGGGAAATGCTAAGCCTAAATCACGAAACGAGGTGAACTTCTTAATAGATCACATCCCATTCGACGATGAGGCTAAGTGATGAATTAAGAATAGCTACCAAACCCGGAAGCGTTGCGTTTCCATGTGAATCGAACAGTCTCAGGTAATCTCTGATCGCCGTTCATACACCGCTGAGCACTTATACTTGGCTTCTGTACACAAGGCAGTTATACCGCACCTGGAGTCCGCTCTAGAGCAGTGGGTTGGGAGTGGTTCGGCTATGTATATCACACTAGCTTTTGTTGTCAGGAAGCCTTCTATTCGGATACGGTCACTCGCGGACTTCGGTACCAGAGGACGGTCTGGGGGCTTTTGTCATTATATCCCGATTCCTAATCTGGACGGCTGGAGGACAGTATTACAGGGACGTGTGCAACCCAGATGCACATGTCAGTGCTCTTGGGGATCGTGATTGGCGTAAGGACCATGAAACGACGTACGCTTTAGTAAGGCTGAACCTGGATGCTGACGATTCTGCTCTGTCGCTGGATTGTTCTACTGTCCACTCTATTACCACTTCGCAAGTGGCTGACTGGTTGACATTTGGACCGAATGACAAGAAGCCGATAGTCGCCTCAGGATATCTCGTGAGCTAACTTGAACTGATACTGGCTATCCTTGGTATGAAACCCGCGTTGAACGCGGAATCATGATGTTAGGAAGCTTATAACGACATGGGTAACATGTGGCAACTTGACATCATGAATGACGAACAATACTTTGGAACTGTGTCGCGAGGGTCTGGTATCTGGGTCTAGAATCATACGCTTGGCTTCTCACTGACCTCTCGAATTCTTTCACTTTCATGTGAGTAATCCATATCGTTTTGGACCCTCTATTTGACACGGCAAATATCTATATCTCACGATTAGTACCCAACAAACCATGCCGTGTATATGATACACACCACATTTGATCACTCTCGCAAAGGCGATACCAAAGAGTTCAGAGTATGGCTGGCCAAATTCCGGTCATGTTTAGATAGTTGGAGTTGACACGCTTCTCGTCGAATTGCAGCTACAGATGAGACACCACTTCAAGGAGGGGACATCTGGTTTCATAGACAACTCGTAGAGAGCATGGTAACAATGTCTTCCTCCTTTGAAGCCTCTCAGGCTCTCGAAGGCCTTTTTCCTGCACAAAATTAAAGTCACGTAACGGTCCTAGTGACAACGAAGCTGCCGGCAAGGCGATTTTCGACATCAATCTGAAAGGTCAATTCATCACCATACGAGCCATGCCCAACGTCAGACAATGGCTAGAAGGACGAAGTGACAGGCGGATCACTATATCGTGGTGCCCAAGTCGTGTAGGGATTGACGGGGAGTGACGGATGGGTCAATCCTCACTCCTAGGAAGGATGTGTCAACGCAGGGTCTATTGTGATGCAAACGTATAGAAGGGGACCGAATGAATGGATACACTCTGAGATTTTGTTCATCGGTAGCATTGTATGGCACGTTGCGGATGAACAATGTCAGCTTGGGGAAACTGTTGGTTTATCGCCTCTTGGTGACACCCCTTTCATCCAAGCCCTGTTGACCAAGGACGCCCAACCTTGGACTTGTTCACTCTTCGACTCTTCTTTATCCGGCCCGGGACCTTGCGCATCGCAATCCGACGCCCTTGAATAGTGCGCCCGTACCAGGTACAGTGAGAAGGGGTCTGTCAGTGTAGGTTGGGGGAAGATTGAGTGCTGGAGCTATGCTGCGCTACAAAGAAGTACGGACCGATTCCCGGATTTAGGCTTGTTGATGCCCGATCACATCAACTCCCACCGCAGCATTTCCTATTCCGTGTGTTGCTCTCTCTGGCCACTGACATACACAACGTCAAGACTAAAGCTCGTACAACAATTATGTCCAACACGCACCGTCCCATCTGCCTTGGTAACGCACATGGGTTCATGTATGACTTCCGGTGATGACCTTTCGGAGAAGATTAATAAGGACCCGAGCGGCGTCGGATCACGTTGAGTGCCTGGATCCCAACGGTGAATTTAGACGGTTTCTTGCGGCAGACAAGCGGGTCGACGATGGATAGATAGGTCAGGTATACCATTTATGGTGCTCCCTCACTCGATGTGCCATTTCTAAGTGATGTTCCTGCGCTCGGTCGATCTCAGGCTCCGGGTTCTAAAATGGCTGTCGCACCGCGGAATTATCCCGTGACTACGCCAACGAAGAAGCACGTAAATTGTCACCAGTTTTGCGCCATTACAAGTACGTGTCGGTGGAAAACGGCGATACACGGATCTCGAAGGCGAAAGGTGAAGGGAACGCCAAATGGATGGCCCAACATACTTGTTACCAACCAAAAGCTTATAAGGTTAGTCATTGTTGATTAATTGATTCGGAACCTTCCGCGTAGAAACTCGTCATCTGTTTCGTCATTGTGGAGTGCGCCGTACTATATATGTTGTTGGTTCTCATCTAAAGGGCTTCACCTGTTGAGGATTCATTGGCACTGAATACACGCTACGAGAAGCAGCTCCCGATGGGAACAGATCCGTGACATAGTCGAACCCGTGATAATCCATGCTTGCGATAACCCATAACCTGTGACATTCCACAGGTTGGTTCGCAGGTATTTCGACCGCAACCCCATGATCCATTTTGGGCCAAAGACTCATAACTGACGTGCGACATGGGAATTGCGACTAAATTTGGACGTTTTCTCACATCTCGATTCAGGAACTGCTCATTCTGTGACTGTCAGCATCCTTAAAAAGCATGTCATCAACGAGACGACAGACGAAAAGAAATACATTGGACTGTGCCAATGGATTCGGGGAAAGCACGCGAGACTGAAAATGACAACAACACAGACGTGTGGGTCGGCGTCAACCTTGAATGACAGGAAGAATCGAAAGTTCGACACAAAGATAAATATAGAACAGATGCCAAGTATGATACAAGCACTCCGTCGTGCAAACGGAGATCAAACCTTATGCAGTTAGATTCGTATATGGAGACGCGAGTACTACTTTCCTGTTCTTGGAATACGCCACATACCATATCTGAAAGCACTGGGATTCTGCGGTCAGAACGCGAGATCATGTGAGTCACCGATTCCATATTCATGACTGAAGAAGATGCGTCAAGTTCCGTGTTTTGTTTAGAATGATGCTTTGGAGTTATCGAACCGTGAATCACCGCCGATCCCCGATGTGCTCTTGTAAGATTCCTTCCTCAGCGATGTGGAATTGGATGTTCACACGTCAGGTTCCATTGCAGCGACTAGAAGCACGATGGAAGGTCTCAATCTACATTTTCGGTAGCGTAACAAGGAATTTGGAGTAAGAATTCGGAACTAAAGGAGCTGGATATTCACACTACTTACTCTTGGCCTTCCTTTCGCGCTGACCGTCTAGGAGCCTATGCTTTACTGGGTACAGTTGACCTTCCCCATTGCGCTCACTTTACGGGGAATCGTTTGGTGCATCCTGTCACATCCCTGATCAGTTTAGACTTGTACTCCAGATCTATGGTGGGGGATTTGGTAACGTATTAACGAGCGTGGCACCGTTAATGCCTGTGGCTAGCTGTCGTGACCATCCTTTATCGGTCAAAGGTCTGTTCATCATAGACAAACAACGTCGAAGCACAGAAGTCTAGGTGAGCGAAATGTCAACCCAACTCACAACCGTCTTCAAAGCTCTCTCCGCCCAACCTTATCTCTGCCTAGTTCTGGAGCCAAGTCATCTGAGAGGGGCTCTCACACGGTAGCAAAGCAAAAAGGAAGATTCAAACACTTTTGACTATTGGTGACGGTGTCTGACGTGTTTGGGTCTATGTAATGAGTTCAAGAGAGGTGAAGGAAGTCAAGTTCTCTGTTAACAATTAAGAGACTGTCGTTGTTCGCATGCGCCCAGGCAGATCCACGCTCGACACTCTCGGAGGCATCACTAGGATGACTGAAATTGAGGATTTCGCCAGAAACCCCCGGCTACTAGATGAGCAGTCCTATCTGAGAGTCTCCACTCGTTTCTCGGGGCTCTCAGACGCTACTGTATTCCAGCACTAGTAAACGTTGGGGTTCTGGATTTGCATAGAAGAAAATATGTGGAAGTTAATACTATGCTACGACTACAAGCTATTATGGCAAGTTTTCACCATCCTTTTCTTTCTTCGTCGGGTATGATCATCTCGTCACAAGGGCGTCCAGTTGAAAGTTTTCACAGCACGACGGGGAGAGGGGTTAGGGAAACTGGTGGTAGGCTCAATGGACTCGATCATGTTGTTGAGCTGAGAAGGGAGAGAGTAAGAGAGCGCTTGGTAGGACTCGGTTCCGGTGTCTGTGTGACGGAAGGTAGAAAAGGTAGTTTGGAGCATCTCGTTTGCTTTCGACACTGGTACGGTGATTTGGAGTCTATCGCCTGATGGGCTGATGGATTTGGGCTTAACTCCATGGTGAGCGAGCCATGCGTTGACTCCGCGCACGATTTCGTCAGTTGGTCTGGCATAGGACTCTGCCTGTCGAATTGCTCAGTCGGTCCAAGGCCACATGAATATGAAACAAAGTTGTACCTCCTCTTTGTCCAGATGCATCCCGTACGAAAGACTGCCTGGAGTGCTTACTGCATAGAGCTGTTCCACCAACCCGGATATATCGCGACCATGCAGACCGATCTGCAGATCAATGGTTTTATCAGGGGGGAGATTGCCGGCGTGGATGAAGCCTTCTGGGGCGGCTTCTCGTGTATCATGGACGATCATATCGCCATAGAGTGTATTGGGAGTTGAATAGTCAGATATGCTCATAGTAAGAACGATAGCGAGCAAAGGTGGAAAGATAGCACTATCCAGCACAATTTGGACTTGTTGACTCTCAAAACAAATACGGGCGTGGAGTTTGTGTTCCAGCTGGTGTTGGAACTCCAGTTTGGCCTACGATTCTGACATTTGAATATGAGTGTTTTCATTGAATCTCTACCGCGGCCCAAACTCTGAGGGCATGGAGGCAAGACCTTCCAGACATACGAACTAGAAGTCACGCTGCGGGAGCGCCAGGTCAACATCCTTGTCCATTCTCTCGAAGATGTTCACACCGTCTTACTGCTACACATGGTGCGGCCGTGCCAGATATGTTATTCAGCAGAAAGATCGCGAAACGAGGCTTGGACAGAACAAGTGCGAGATTCCGGGATTGGGACCAAATAACTGGTGGCTTCCGCGACTTATTATTCATCGTTCCAGTAGCACATAGAAACCAATTCCGATCACAAACGTGGGCTGTGCACGAGCAAAGAGGCACGTAAGTGTTCATCACCTTGCGTCATTATAAGTGTATATCTAGGGTTAGAACGCGTCAATGGCGAATGGTCATCGCAAAGGGGAAGGGGACGTGTAAAATCAATGGTTCGACATAATTGTAGGATTGGATTTATTGGCGCCATGAGAAATAGCTTCCTCTCAAGAATCCGGTCCCTGGAAGGATAGGCACTATGTCATATACTTCAACAAATTCGTAAACTTCGTGACAGTGTGACAGGAGGAACGGATAACTTGAATTTGACTCGAGGGTAAATATAGAACACAAGTCAAGTAAAGTACACAAGTCAAGTAAAGTGCTCACGCAACAGACCGTATCTGAATCCCATGGGATTCCGCGGTCAGAATTAAAATCCACAGGAGTTCCTCGATGCACATTCGTGACGGATGCTATGAAAAGCAAACCACCAACGGATTGCTGGTACGGCACTGCCAATTACGCAAGAAGGGCATCATGCGACATCGTCGGGATCACTGCCGCCCAGTTCCAGATGTGCTCTTGTATGATTGTTTTCCTTATCTGGTGTGAAAATGATTACTCAGACCGTCAGGTTCATTGTAATGATTGGAAGCATAGTGCCATATATACCACGTCTTTTATCCTTCTCGTGCCCATCATTCCCGCCATGAGCATACCTGGCTACTCGGTTTTCCGTACACTTTATGACAATCTCATTCTCCACGACGCACGAGAAGCCGCCCCACGTGGCTTCATACACGCCCGCCATCTCCCCCATGATAGGGTCATTGATCTGGAGATCGGTCTGCGTGGTCGCGATGCGGCTGGGTTGGTCAAACGGCTTTACGAAGTAAGTACCCCCGGTCCCTCGTATGGGAAGCATTTGAGCAAAGAGGAGGTACGACATTCCTATATTCATATATTGGATTAACTGAACAAATCCACAGGCCGAGTTGTATGTCAGTCCAACTGACGAAACCATGCGCGAAATCAACGCATGGCTTTCTCACCATGGAGTTGAGTCCAAATCCATCAGCCCATCAGGCAATCGCCTCCGAATCACCCTCCCGGTGTCGAAAGCGAACAATATGTTCCAAGCCACCTTTTCTGCCTTCCGTCACACAGAAACCGGACATGAGTCCTACCATACCCTCTCGTATTCTCTTCCTTCTGAAGTCAAACATATGATCGAGTCCGTCGAGCCTACCACCAGCTTCCCTAACCCCGCTTCCCGTCGCGTTGTGCAAGCTTTCACCAACAAATCGAACTCGGATGCCCTCCCTTCTGGCGAGGTGCTGATCACACCCGACCGTCTCGCACAACTTTACAGTATCCCAACTACCAAGGTCACCCAAACCAGGAACGTCCTCTCTGTGCCAGGGTTTGATTACGAATACGCCAACTATGAGGACTTGGCGGTAAGTGAATGTGCGAATCCCATTTTGTTGATTCTTATCCTCTTGATTCTATCTAGATGTTCCTTGATGAATACCGCCCAGACTTGGTCGGCGCTTCCTTTACCAGCCAGTCCATAGATGGAGGTCAAAATATCCAGGGCCGTGATTCTGCAGGGGGAGAGGCAAACCTCGACATCCAATACACTGTTGGTCTTGTTAACTTTACCCCAGTCGACTTCATCTCCTCCGGAATGAACAGCATAAATGGCTTCATCAGTCTTGTCCATCATTGGCTAGAGCAAGATAATCCTCCGACTGTCGTATCCATTAGCTATGGCTTCAACGAACACGTTCTTAGCAAGCAGAGTACCAGGTCAGTCTTGTGGGCCTTTTTGTTTCCTGGTTTGACACAAATCTCATAGTACCCTCTGTACTCTCTTCGCGCAACTTGGTACTCGTGGCGTTTCTATCATTGTCTCCTCAGGAGATGGAGGAGTGGCTGGCTCACAGCCTCCTTCCGAGGGAACCCCCCATGACTTTATTCCCACTTTCCCCGCTGGTTGTCCTTTTGTTACTGCCGTCGGCGCGACCAAAGGTTTTCCTACTGAAATTGCCGCTCCTCTCTCCGCTGGAGGATTCTCCAACTATTTTGAGCAACCCAGTTACCAAGCAGCAGCTGTCAAAGATTACCTCCACCAGATTGGTTCACTCTACAGTGACCGTTTCAACCCTAGCGGACGGGCCTTTCCTGACATCAGCGCTCAAGGCGATAATATCGCAATCATAATAAATCAGAAGCAGGATGTCACCGGGGGTACCTCTGCCTCAACTCCCATCGTTGCCTCCACCATCGCCCTTTTGAATGATCGTTTAATCCAAAAGGGCAAAAGTCCCTTGGGATTCTTGAACCCTTGGCTTTACGCAAACCCAGGAGTTTTCAATGATATTACTTCCGGCAGTAACCCTGGCTGTGACACTGATGGCTTCCCCGCCAAAGTTGGATGGGACGCTGTTACAGGTCTTGGTACACCTAACTTTGCGAAGATGGTGGAGGCGCTTGGTGTCTGAAGGATGACGGCCTCTAACGTTTCTCAGTTTATCTAAATATATTTGCCTGCAGAACATGTACTTGTTTTATGAAGGAGGTTACATTTCAACCGTTCATCTCTGCATCTGCACTACCATTTTGCTCACATCGAACATGTATGTGCCAATCGTCTTAACCAAACACTCCATCAGTGGTCCTGATTCTCAAGCAATAATGAAATATCACCGGAAAAGGGGATTCAGTGCAAACAAGATGTCAGATGACGGGCCGCTCGCGGGGATAGTCTCAGTCGCGATGGTAATTGCACTCAGGACGGTGCCTATTGATACTTCTGGAAAGATGGATTGCGCGGCACCATCCAAGGAGGTGGAGGCACGTAACACATATCAGTCGCTAGTCACAAACATACATCACAAACGTATAATTGGAAGCACAGTTACGGTAATTCAAACTAATTTTGTGGGGGGTTTTCTAATCGACATTTTCCTAACAAAAAATCTCAAGTCATTTGCGGTTTTCATTCCCTGATACCAGATGGATGATATGCCAACTTAGTTATTAGGAACTTACATTAAGCCTTCTGAGATGGTTTGTGGATGGAATAGATAACGTATTCAACATCTGCCAGTTCTTTCGATTGCTGGCTGGGGAGACTGAAGTTGTAGTCGTCTCCCTTCGGCGACACGAAGACCATCGTCTCTTGCCCAACATTGGTGACATAGACATTCGTCCCCGGAGGGTGATGAGGGACGGGCATCACCGGGATCTCAACAGAGGCAATTTCGTATTTCCCAGGCTTCATCTCTTTTGGCACAATCGATTTTCCAGGCGTGAGTTCCTTTATGTTGCCATCCGGGTGTTTGACCCATAAATTGTGGTTTTTGTTACCATTGCTCATGCTAACGACAGATCAGCATTATATATATAAGGACAGTTCGGTTACTGGTACACTTACGATGGGGCCATTGTTGATCGACTTGATGAGGTTGGGAGGAGTGAGCTTTGAAGACGGTGATGAGCTTGCTTTCGTCTTCAAGTTACCTTCATCGATTATATGAATTGCAAGAGTGTTGTACAACTTGTACCGTACCTGGAATCTGCACTAGAGCAGTGGGTTGACGTTGAGGAGTGACTCGGCTATGTGCTTTGGGGAGCGGCGCTAGTTTTTTTATTGTTTAGGAAGCCTTCTACGCAATCCATCATCTCGTGAGTTACTTATTAAACCAATATCATGTCCATCCGGATTCCACATGTCTCAGTCGTCCAGATTAGGAATCGGAATATCATTAATGAAGTGAATTGTACCGAAGTCCGCAAGTGACAGTATTCCATTCCGAGTACGTTCATGCTGTCAACGTCGTCATAAGATTCCTAATATCATGGTCCCGCTTAGACGCGGGATTACTGTACACAGGAAAACGAACTCAAAGTCACGCTGCGGGTGCATCCCAGGGCCGCGGCGTTGGATATATCTCCGTAAGAAATGCATGCACCAATCTCCCAATCCGGAGCTCGTCAAGACACTGGAGAAAAGAAGGACGATTCATCCAACCGATCGCCATTATCCTCACATTCGTAATAACAGAGAACTTGAGATTCTCGGAAGTTCTAAAACAAGTTCAAAAGCATTGGAATAACTTTCTGCATTACTACCTGGAGCATGCACTCGCTTGAGCCCAGATTGGACATAAAATTCCTGGCGGCTCCGCCCCACTGGGCGGAGCTAGCGTCGATGCACTGGAAGAGTAAGGGGATGTTGTACGCCAGGAGGGCATGCTTTACAGATATAACATCGTCGGTCGAGGAGGCGTCAGCGACGACAGTAATTGGGCTCAGGACAAAGCCCTTGGGTACTTCCCGATAGATGGATTGCGTGGCGCCATCCAAAGAGATGGAGGCGCATGACGAACCTAGTTATTCAAACTAATCATTTGGGGGGTTTTCTAATCAATATTTTCTTAACACAAGATACCAAGGCTAATAGCGGTCTGCATTTCACGATTCCAGATGAATAGATATATCTCCCAACTTAGTTATTAGGGACTTACGTTAAGTCGTCCAATGGACACGATAACGGTCATTTGCCAATGTTTGCGTTTGACCGACGGCGAGATGGAGGTTGTTGTCGTCATTCACCGTAGATTCGAAGAATAAGGCCCGTCCCCCAACATTGGTGATATTGATGGCCCCGGCCGGAGGGTCGAGATTGGCAGGGGGGTCGACAGGGGGAGGGGTGGGGACAGCCGGGACGGTGAGTACACAGGTAATTTGGTAATCGCCAGCCACCATAGCATTCGGTAAAATCCAGGCGCCACGATTGATTGACGTCATGGCGCCACTGGGGTGGTTGATCCATAAATTGTGATTATTGGTAACATTGCTTATGCTAACGAACAGATGAGCATTGAATATACATAAGGACAGTTCGATAACTGGTATACTTACGTTGTCATTGTTGATCGATTCGGTGAGGTTGTGAGGAGTGAGCTATGAAGATGGGATAAGTTGGGTTGGTATTTCAAGTTCACTCTCCCTTGTCGCACCGCTTAAGTAGCCTCTATGCTTTGACATTATTTGTTTGCAATTACCTGCATCTATGTAAAGAGCAGATCTTCGACCAATGAAAGGCCGAAAGGGCTGCGCAAACAACTAGTCATGGTCGCCTTTAATACCGTGTCTCTAAGTTGAATTATATTGATTACACAAGAGTTGTACCGCACCTGGAATCTGGACTAGGGCGGCGGGTTGGGGAGTTGCTCGACTATGTGCTTCGAGGAGCGATGCTGGTTCCTTTTTTCCAGGAAGCCTTCTATTCAATCCACGATCTCGTGGGTTTCGAATATCATGTACATCGGGGCTCCACAAGTCCCGGCCATTCAGATTAGCAATATAATGAACTGACTTCTCCGTACCAAAGTCCGCGAGTGACCGTATTCCATTCATGCTGTCAAGTTGCCACAAATTACCCAGGTCGTTATAGGCTTCAGAACATCAAGGTTCTGCGTTCAATGTGGGGTTAGTACTAAGAATAGCGAGTATCCTATTCTGAGGCCACTATCGCCTTCTTGTCATTCGGCTCAAATGTCAATCAGTCAGCCGCTTGCGAAGCGGTTATACAGTGGACAGTAGTATGATCCAGTGACAGAGCAGAATTCTCAGCCACATAGGTTCAGATTTTCTAAAGCTTATGTTGTTTCATGGTTCGCACGACTGGGTCGACCGGAACATATGAGAAGCCACATTTCAACTCCGAGCAGCACTCAGTATGCGGGGTCCCTACAGAGCTTTGTTGTCACGTGTTTCGGAGTGGAAGACATGAAGCAACGGGAAGAGCGCGCTGGAGCCATGGTGTAGCTGATAACGGCCACGTGGCCGCAATCATGTCACTCCACCCAAACCCACTCCCACCACTCTCTTCCTCGGCTCACGTCCAGGGCGTGTATGACAAACTCACAAAATCAGTGTGGATTACGACCCGCGACCAAGCTTTGGTACTCTGGCGCAATGGCTTCTTTGGCAAGGGCGACCTCTCACGGAGCGAGCCCACGTGGCTGGCGCGGCAGGAGCGAAAACGTACGTTCGTTATCATAACGCTCGCGTCGGGTTATCCCGCAGCGCTGAACAACGCGGCGCAGAGATGACATCCGAAGAGGTGACTGCACGCAGGCGTGCGGAGCGCAGGCAGTTCAAACTCGACCGAGCAAAAGCCATCGCTGCCGTCGCAGAGGAAGCCGAGGCCATTTTTGCGACTCAAGGCCACGTCACGCTGCCCGCCCTCTCCGGTCCGGCAATCCCATCTTCGTCCACCTGGCGACCCAGCAAGCCCTCCACGACAAACGAGGCTGTACCCGAACCCGTCACCGAGGAGGCTCCTCCCCCGGAAGATATTGAACATCTGCAGTTGACAACCCAAGAAGCATTTTTTCTCGCTTGGGCAATTGATGGTTTGACCATTCTCGACTCGAATTCGGTAAGCGTGGCACGCAGCCTTGACATCATTATGCCAGGTTCATGTTCATTCCTAGCGGAATGGCATGTCGCTCCAGGAGATCTGGCTCGCGTTTCAGCGCATACACTACCTGCCTGGTGTTCCCAACGACAGATTCGACAATCCTTTTCTGATACATTACGTCGCCTACCACCACTACCGTTCTCTGGGCTGGGTCGTCAAAGGAGGCATCAAGTTTTGCGTCGACTACTTGCTCTATAAACGTGGTCCGGTCTTTGCACATGCAGAGTAAGCTCCTCCCCCCCAAGTTCAAAAAATATGCATTTCTCATTGTTTTCGCAGATTCGCCATTGTCGTGTGCCCAGTCTACGAAGACCCAGAAGACCAGGCGTCCTCTCCGTTTACACTCCAAAACGCCCAACCTTTTACGTGGTCGTGGCTCAGCACCATCAATCGCGTCAACTCGCAAGTCCAAAAGGTACGTTCTCTCCCTCTTTTTTACTTTTTCAGCGATAATAGAGCAAACGTTTTGACAGACTCTCATTCTGGCATACGTCACGATACCCGCCCAGTCACACACTCCTGCAAGGCTGTTGGAGTCCCCGGCATGTCTCGCACACTATTCCATACGCGAAGTTGTGCTTCGGCGGTTCATCCCTGCCCGTATGCGGGACTGAACATGGCCATTGTCACCATGCGCCTTCATCGCCTTCACCCCCCTCCGCAGACTATTGAAGAAGGGCTGAGAGGGGGTGATGAGCGCCTACATATCGAGTACACCGTACGGCTTGCTTGGTGTATCATGAGAATCTTCAGTATTGATTCATTTTCCAAAAAGATGGTTATGAGTAGATCCGCTCCCATCCCGTTTCCTACTCGACGTCAGCGACAATGGAAACAACCGAAAATGGGGGTATGCATACCAATATTCCGTTCTGTCGCTGGGGCTATTGACTTGAATGAAGTAGTCGCTCGCCGTTCTGGCCATTGCCGTCAAAGAGAACGCTGCCCACCAAATGGTACCGTATATTGATTTTAACGTGCGTCTGGTCGACCGGGAGGTCTAAGCCCAGGGCCCACGACAAGGGAGCACGAGGAAAAGAGGCTAGACTGCCTCTCCACCTTCCCTGGGAACTATCTACCACTATCTACCAGTATCATAAGGCGAATAGGTCAAGGAATCGTTGAGAGCCAGCCTGGCCAGGACTGATGCCCAACGATCCCTATCCTTCCCGTTTGACGGCGAAAAAAAAGAGAGAGAAGGAGAAGAAGTGAGCATCTACGTTTCAGCACGCCAACGATGGGGGAAAAAATCTCGTTCTCCGGTTCGTCATTATTGCGCCCAGCGTCGCCCGCCTTTCTTGACATTCACCATAATCGAGCTGGATACGTCAGCTGTGTCAACGGAGGAAGAAAGGCAATGATGGAGAAGAGCAGGAACAAAACCTCATCTCAACAGCTCTGGTTCGTGACTTGCTGTTCTCCGCCGTCGCCCGCCTCTCTTGACACTCGCCACAAACGAGCTGGGAAGGTTAGCTGTGTAAACGAAGAGAAAGAAATGACAATCTGAAAACATTAGCGCGGTAGCGGAAGAGACAAAACGTTTTTTTTTGTTTTTTTTCTTGTTTTGATATTTTTTTTCGAATTGATTCTGTTTTTTTACGTGTTTTTTTACGAGGTTTTGTGATTTGAAGGATATGCGGGGGATCGTACGCCTGGAGTTGACGTCCGTCCGGTCTATGTGAATGTAGAGAAAACCGAACCACAGGAGAAGCAGAAGAAACGGAATGCGTCTAGAATTTTTACGATATTTGGGACATTTTGCAGGACCAGAGAGAATCCGAGAGAGGTGCGCCAGCGCTCTATAGAGTTTTTTTTCCGGGTTTCCTTTTTTACCATGTTTTTCGTTTTAGCAATTATGAGAGTGTATTGTAGCCGTCCGTTGCAGGAATCGCTCAAAAAAAGTGGGGAAACGCAAGAGAAGTGGGAAGATTGGCTGATCCAAGGAAGTCGATCTAGGAAAAGGGAAGAAAAGCGCATATACAGGATTTCAGCCACGGCAATGAAGATGAAAGGGAACAATGCCTCTCCCCACGCCAACTACTCATCCAGATTGGCCTGGCTCGTAACTTATTGCGCGCCGCCGTCGCCCGCCTCTCTTGACGTTCGCCTCAAGTGAGCTGGAAAAGGTCAGCTGTGTCAATGGAGAAGCAAAGAAAAGGAAAAAGCGAGCATCTGAAGAATTTCAGCACACCGGCAATGAATAGGAAAGGAAAAAGAACCTCGCTTAATGCCGACTTCCAGCTCAACTACTCCGGTTCTTGTTCTATTACGCCCATCTCGCCCGCCTTTCTTGACGTTCGCCGCAACTGAACTAGAAAGATCAACCGTGTCAACGGAGAGACAAAGGAAGAATAGCGAGCATCTAAAAGAATTGAGCACATGAATGATGGAAAAGAGAGTGAGCAATACCTCGCTCAGTCCCAATCAATTTGCATACGGTTCATGATTGGTCGCACCTGCCGTCGCCCGCCTTTCTTGATGTTCGCCATAGAAAGATTAACGCCAGGAAGAGAAAGAGACGAAAATCTGTAAACGTTAGCGGCGGCCGCGGAAAATAAAATAAAAGTGAGCCTAGAGGTTTTACGTGTTTTAATTTTTTTTTCTAATTTATTCCTTTTTCGTTTTTTTTAAGACGTTTTATGGTTGAATGTCGTCCGTCCTGTCTATGAAGGTACCGAGAGAGCCGAGCCACGAGAAAAGCAGAGGATCAGAAATAAATACGACACGTCTAAGGTGATTACGATTCTGATTATTATTATTTTGGGAGTTTTGCGGGACGTTTTGCGGGACCAGAGGAAATGGAACAGATAAGACCGAGAGGTGCGCCAGCGCTCTAGATTGCTTTTGGATATTTTTTTGACGATTTTTTGAGTCCGTATTGGACCTATCCGCGCGTGGGGGAAGCGAGCACGCGGAAGAAGGGGAGAAAATGGCCGATTCAAGGAAGCTGATCTGGGGGGACGGATGGAAGCGCATATAAAAGATTTCAGCCACGCCAATGAAGAAGATGGAAGGGAACAAAGCCTGGTTCGGACCCCAACCATCCCCGCTTGTAATTCGGTGTGTTGCTCGTTGCACACCCCGTCGTTCCCCATTCGCCCCTGCTTGCAACTTTCCAAATGTCCGTGATCCTGTAAACTGCAAAAGTTAGCGGTGACAGCGACAGAGATAAACATAAAGGTCTGGACGTAGCGAGTGAGATAACCACGCTCATGTGCGTATATGCAGATTGTCCGTTTTAACGACATCTCTAGTCTTTTTGGGATTTTCTTTTTCGCTTTTTTTGTGGTTTTCAGGTTTCAGCAAAGAGGTCTAAAACGCAACCGATAAATAATTGAAAGAGGTAAGGCTGGGACTTAGGATTGTGGCCGGATACTTGTCCCACCCATGCCTGAGAGCGAGTAGCGACGAACTGGGTCAGGGCTCGCACCCTCTACTCCCGGCCCCGAGGCATCACACAAGGGTTCTAGACGGTCCTTGACCAGAGCACGCGCCCTTCCCCCTCCTGCTAGCCCCGAGTTTCCCACCCACGTTTGATTGTTACTCTCATACAGAAGCCTACAAATGTCAGCAAAAACGGAGGAGAAAGAGGATGGATGGAATGAAAAGAAGAAGCGAGGGTGGAGTACGAGAAATGTGGGGACTTACGAATCACGGTTGCCAGTCGCCAGTGCTCCAAGGAAACTATAAACGTCAGCTACACAAATCGGAAGAAAGAAAAGAGAAAATGGAACGATGCTCAGGATGAGCGCGGTTTCGGTTTCCATGCTACGTCCCCATCCCATACCAATTCATCGCGGTCGTTCCCTTTATTATCAACGCCGTCAACCGTGATACTCGTCTCGCCCTTCTCATCCAAATCTTTCGATTTCTCATGCCTCGCCTTACCTCCTGCCCAGTCTAGCTCGGCGATAATGCTTATCGTGGTTTCATCCCACTCGAGCACCATTGTAACCTCTGGGATACATGCGTATAAGCACAAATGGCGTTAAATTCTCCGAGTTGGACATACCTTCATTACTTAAAGTCATATCCATGAAGACGTCGACCTTTCCATCACATTCAACCTCCTCAACGATCTCCATGAAGGTAACTGTCCCGACCTTAGCATCAGATCTGCGGCTATCGTTCAACTTTACCTTCATCTACCAAAACACTAATTTCTCCATCTTCATCTCCTAGTTTCTCGATGAATTGAGAACCGGGAGCAAACTCATCATCTGGAATACCGAATGAAAACACGACGATCAGGTCTAATAGAGTTGGTCCTAACCATTCAGCGTCACGTCATTGTCATCACCTTGTTCAACAGGTCAGTTTGATTTTAAGCGGTGACGGGAAGCTTACTATCAATATAAAACTTAACATCTTTGAGGACGTCAACCTCGCCGGCGAGGCCAACATCCTCGACTTTTCGGCCTCTTAGAACGCAGTCGTCCATCTCCGGCTCCTCTGCGAACTCATCACTCTCATAAATAGGGAGCAAATGTCCCTCTTCAACGCCGTCGACCCACCACGGTATTGGCTTGCGATACCATTTGGAAACAGGCGAGATGAGCGCGGCGGAAAGGCCGTGCATGGTGGTGTGGATAGGACGATTATTGGGGTGGATAATGATGATGTCCATGGTGTATGGCTAGTATGTGCAATGAGCTATGAGATATCTCAGATATCGCAGAGGGCAGTTGTGTGGTTTAGACGGTTTTAGTGGGTGGAGAGAGAAGTTAGGGGCTCTGGCCATGGTGGCTGACGATCGTGACCTGGACTGTTGGCGTTCTTTCCCACTCCACGCCGAGGTTGCTGACGCGTCCCAGTTTTCGAATTAAGTGCTGGTTGGGATGCTGGAATCCCCTGGACGCGTCCGTAATGCCATGCTTGTTTATCGAAGGACAGTTAAATATAAATGTGCGTTCTGTAATAATGATCACTGTTGCACAGCCACAGTCTGATACACCGACGGTGTCTTTCGACGATCAGTTGTCTATTCCGGAGAGAATGCGGCCCAGCATGTATAGGACAGATATCAGGCAGAGCATTATGTGACATTAGGCAGTGAGCGATTGACATATGATCGATGTATTTACTTTATGGATTCTGACATGGTCGTAGTCCTTTTTATTCACAGCGCTCCGATTCATGCGTTACGCCTGCCTGCACCACATAACAATAATATCTTCGCTCGACTACAGAGTCTCTCCTATTGCCTGCATTCTTTTCACGCCCAGTGACCACGCCACATTCACCAAATTTCAAAACAAATATTAGTAAATGTATGAGGGCATTTTTTAGGGCAGCCTTTAGAAGTTGCAACCATCCAGTCGATGGGAGTTGCTACCCATGATGTGAACGGCAGCCTCCATGGCTTTTTCTTAAATTCAAACTCCCAGAAATCCCTGCAAAAGTAATGTCAGGTTCGTCGTCGTACCCAATAACACATAGTAGACTTGCACTGGCAACATGCCATAATCTTTTTCAGTACGCTGTTTTGCACTTTCCTTCAATTTCCGTAATTTGCTGTTTTTCAATTTTGTCTGGATTTCATCGATGCCCATGTCTTTTCTAACGATGAAGAATGCTGCAGGGCCGTCGCGCTCCATCTTCAATCCATACCCGAGAAGCAGGCCAACCCTCCATAGGTTGTTGAGCTCGCCCACGTTCGATTCGTATCCTTCATGTCGTGGAATAATTTCTGCGATAACTGCGTCTGTGCCGAGGAAACCACCGATCACTTCGTACTCGGTGCGGACTTCGTTATCGTTTGTTCGGGTGCGCTTCCATGCTCCTTTATTGTCCCAAGCATTCCGGATGGCATCGGGTGGGCAGTGGCTGGTAACGGTCCGGCTCTAAAAACGCATCAAAGTTGGAGAGAGAGAGACTTACCGTTTAGCATCCTTTGTTCCTAGTTTACCAAGTATACGTTGCTGTTTCTGTGGAACGCAGTTGGTGCCTGGATTATACTGAGTTACTGGCTAAACGTGTTACCGATAACGATCTACTGTCCCGGGATTGTAACGGTGACGTTGCTAATGCGCATACGATGAAACTGTATAAAAAGAGTGACAAAGTCAGTCGCATCGCAGTGAAAAGTTGAAAGATTGGAAGAGCGAGGATCAGACATTTATATTCGGGCTGCCATAGCGTTGGACGTCTGATGACAGTGATAATCGATAATTGTCCTGGTGATTGATGCAGTCAACAAACGCAAATAAGGGCCGTGAACCAGAAAAAACATATGGCGCTGGGCAAGCGGAAAGAGCGCGACGAGGAAGAAGTCCAAGAGCATCGCGGGTCTGTAGTCCAGGGTCTCGTTCCTGCAGACAAGCTCATATGATACTTAGCTCAACTCTCTTCGTGTCTAATCTGCCCTACAACGCGACCTCGACAGACTTGCAAACCCTCTTCTCCGACATCGCTCCTGTTCGCAATGCATTCGTAGTATGTGGATCTGGAACAGGTGTTTCCAAGGGCGTCGGTTATGTCTCTTTTGCGATGCGTGAAGATGCGCAGTTGGCATTCGACAAGATCAATACGGAAGGCTTGACGCTTGTAGGGCGCAAGTTACGGATCCAGTGGGCGGAAAACAAGGTATATATCTGTACGAACTCGTGTCGCTCGAGTTCTTGATCTATTGTCGCTCTATGCGCAGCCCAAGGTGAAAAAAGACAAGGGTGACGTCAACGACCAACAAAAGCCATCGCAGAAAAGCACGACCACTACCGCGAATCAACAGGACCGGTCAAGATCCCCTAGCTATCCGCACCGTCATTATCTCTGGTCTGCCGTCTTCTATAGACTCCAAGTCGCTGTGGAAGAAAATCCGCAAATACAAGGATGCAGAAAAGATTGAATGGCCTGTATCGGGTGACGACGGCGTTGAAGATTCTTCCTCATGCAAGTCAATGATACCTTATCTTGCTTCTAAAAATGTTGAAATAGCGCATGCACTCTTCTCCACGCTCCCCTTGGCGCTCGACGCCGTTAACAAGCTGCACGCCCACGTCTTCAAAGGTTCCCTGCTCTCCGTCACACTCAAAAAACGTCTCTACACTCTTGTCTCCCACAAGGCACCGTCCGAAAAACTCCACACCACTCCTAGTCGCGCACACCGTCTCATTATACGCAACATTCCCTTTTCCGCTACGGCACAAGACCTCCGATCCATATTCCTCCCTTATGGGCCTATCTAAACAATCACAGAGTTCAAAAATAAGTATCAAGGTTTCATGCATTTGGCCCGCTTCGATACGCTCGTATCACAATGGACCACGCCACCGGCTGATTTCGCGGAACAGGATTCACCTGTTTCTGGAACAAAGAAGACGCGGACAAAGTCATTGAGCAGAGTGAACTTCTCAAAGCCGAAACGGCGGGCGGTAACACGACGATTCTGGTGGGTTGGCACGTCATTTCCAGGAGCGACGATTGACTGACTCGTTCCTTTCTCTTTTTAAATAAAGCCAAAACATAACCCATTCACGCTTCCCTCTATCCTGACGCCCGATCCGTCCGCTTCTCTCGCTCGAAATCTTGTTCTGCACGGCCGTGCGCTCGACGTCATACGTGCCGTGACACGAGACGAAGCAGGGAGGTTGAAGGAGGTGGGCGAGCGCGCTCGTGAAAAGGCGGACAAGCGCAACATATATCTGTTACGCGAAGGAGGTACGTTTGCGTTTCTTCCTCCCCTCCCCACCGTTTTTTTTTTTTGTGCTAACCATAGCATATATGTATGCTAGTCATCTTGCCCAACAGCCCATTAGCAGCCCACATGTCTCCCACCGATCTTGAACGCCGGATCAACTCGTTCAACGCCCGCCGCACCGATCAAGTCCAACCCTTCACTGTACATATCGAAAACACGGCTTAGCGTCCGCCAGATCCCCTTGTACATCACGGAACGGATGTTGCAACGGCTCGCCGCGTACGCCGTACGCGCTTTCGAAAGAGAAGTGGAAACGGGCGAAAGGGACCCGTTGTCTGAAGATATCCTGCAGGACAGTCTGGCGTGGAGGAGAGGGAGGGGGAGAAGCCCGGACATGTGAGGCCGGTAGCGAGAGTGTTCCTTCCTCTCTTCTTGCCACTGCCACTGCCAAACGCAAAACAAAGCAGCCCCGACAGTTCACCTGGTCACGGCACAACGGTGGGAGTTCTGGCGGCGTCAAACAGGCCAAAATCGTGCGTCAAGCAGACCGTGTGGATCTCATCATCACGGGAAAAGGTCGTAGTCGCGGTTACGGCTTTATCGAGATGTATACGTATGCAGACGCTCTGCGCGTGTTGAGATGGGCGAATGGGAATTCGGATGTGGACGAATTGCTCAGGACGTGGTGGAAAGGGGAACTGGAACGGCTCATCAAAGTGGAGCGGGATAAGCAGAAGAAAGTCGCCAAGAGCGGGGAAGAAGAAGAAAGAAGAAAGACAGATGCGAGGTTGAGGAGGAGAAGGAAAAGTTGAAAGATGGAGGTAGCAAGGAGGACGGGGAGGCAGACAAACAGCGAGACGAAGGAGTAAAAGCAGAGGAACGCTGATCGTCGAATTCTCCATCGAGAACGTTCAAGTCGTTCAGAGGCGGAACGCAGTGCAAAAGAACAACGCAAAAGTGAGTGACAGCCCATCGGGTGGCACAGGGAGTGGTGGAAATGGACAGCACCGTTTCCTCAGACCAGACGTTCCGGGCTTCTGGCCATCGCAGGGAGGAGTGCAGGCAGTTCAAACTCGACCGAGCAAAATCCATCGCTGCCGTCGCAGAGGAAGCCGAGGCCATTTTTACTACCCAAGGCCGACGACTGATTCAAGTCAATAGCCCCATGGAACAGAACGGAATATTGGTATGCATGCCCCCATTTTCGGTTGTTTCCATTGTCGTTGTTGACGTGGGCACACGCCAATGACGAATCTGCGAAAACAATGAGAAATCTTTTGGACTTTGGGGGGGGGGGCTTACTCTGCATGTGCAAAGACGGGACCACGTTTATAGCAAGTAGTCGACGCAAAACTTGATGCCTCCTTTGACGACCCAGCCCAGAGAACGGTAGTGGTGGTAGGCGGCGTAATGTATCAGAAAGGGATTGTCAAATCTGTCGTTGGGAACACCAGGCAGATGGTGTATGCGCTGAAACGCGAGCCAGATCTCCTGGAGTGACATGAACATGAACATGGTAGTATGATGTCAAGACTGCGTATCATGCCTACCGAATTCGAGTCGAGAATGGTCAAACCATCAATTGCCCAAGCGAGAAAAAGCGCTTCTTGGGTTGTCAACTGCAGATGTTCAATATCTTTCGGGGGATCCTCCTCGGTGACGGGTTCGGGCACAGCCTCGTCTCTCGTGGGGGGGCTTGCTGGGTACACCTGGCCAGGTGGTCGAAGATGGACGTGCCCGCCGTTCTGGTCATCCCGCCGCCATTGCCGTCAGAGAACGCTATCCACCAAATGTCGCCGTATATTGATTTTAACGTGCGTCTGGTCGACCGTGAGGTCTAAGCCCAGGGCCCACGGCAAGGGAGCACGAGGAAAAGAGGCTAGACCGCCTCTCCACCTTCCCTGGGAACTATCTACCACTATCTACCACTATCATAAGAGATCTGGAAATGCATGGGTCAAGGAATCGTTGAGCGCCAGCCTGGCCAGGACTGATGCCCAAGGATCCCCATCCTTCCCGTTTGGACGATGTGCCTCATTCGGACCCCCTGTCGAAAAGGTCAACTGTGACGACGGCGGAAAAAAAAACAGAGACAGAAGGAAGAAGTGAGCATCTAGATGGTTTTAGCACGCTAACGATGGAGAAGAATGAGAACAAAACCTCGCTCTCCGGTTCGTGATTATTGCCCCCAGCGTCGCCCGCCTTTCTTGACGTTCACCATAATTGAGCTAGATACGTCAGCCGTGTCAACGGAGGACGAAAGGCAATGATGAAGAGCAGGAACAAAACCTCATCTCAACAGCTCTAGTTCGTGACTTGCTGTTCCCCGGCGTCGCCCGCCTCTCTTGACACTCGCCACAATTGAACTGGGAAGGTTAGCTGTGTAAACGAAGAGAAAGAAATGACAATCTGAAAACGTTAACGCGGTAGCGGAAGAGACAAAACGTTTTTTGTTCTTTTTCCTGGTTTGATATTTTTTTCGAATTGATTCCTTTTTACGTTTTTTTATTACGAGATTTTGTGATTTGAAGGATATGCGGGGGGTCGTACGCCTGGAGTTGACGTCCGTCCGGTCTATGTGTTGAGAACATCGAACCACAGGAGAAGGAGAAGAAACGGAATGCGTCTAGAATTTTTACGACTTTTCGGACGTTTCGCAGGACCAGAGGGAATCCGAGAGAGGTGCGCCAGCGCTCTATAGAGTTTTTTTTCCGGGTTTCCTTTTTTTCGTTTAGCAATTATGAGAGTGTATTGTAGCTGGCCGCCTGAATAAAGAGGTTCCAGGAATGGCTCAACAAAAGTGGGGAAACGCAAGGGAAGTGGAAGAATGGCTGATCCAAGGAAGCCGATCTAGGGAAACGGAAGAGAAGCGCATATAAAGGATTTCAGCCATGGCAATGAAGATGAAAGGAAACAAAGCCTCACCCAACGCCAACTACTCATCCAGATTGACCTGGCTCGTAACTTATTGCGCGTCGCCGTCGCCCGCCTCTCTTGACGTTCGCCTCAAATGAGCTGGAAAAGGTCAGCTGTGTCAATGGAGAAGCAAAGAAAAGGCAAAAGCGAGCATCTGAAGAATTTCAGCACACCAGTAATGAATAGGAAAGGAAAAAGAACCTCGCTTAACACCGACTTCTCATCTCAACTACTCCGGTTCTTGTTTTATTACGCCCATCTCGCCCGCCTTTCTTGACGTTCACCGCAACTGAACTAGAACGATCAGTGGTGTCAACGGAGAGAGATAGGAAGAATAGCGAGCATCTAAAAGACTTGAGCATATGAATGACGGAAAAGAGAGTGAGCAATACCTCGCTCAGTCCCAACTCATTTGCATATCAATTCCTCCAGTCCGTGATTCGTCGCATCTGCCGTCGCCCGCCTTTCTTGATGTTCGCGATAGTTGAGATCTAGAAAGATTCAAGGAAGAGAAAAAGACGAAAATCTGTCAACGTTAGCGGCGGCCGCGGAAAAAAAGAGAAAGTGAGCCTAGAGGTTTTACGTGTTTTGATTTTTTTTTCTAATTTATTCCTTTTTCGTTTTTTTAAGACGTTTTATGGTTGGAGGGATCGTCCGTCCTGTCTATGGAGGTACCGAGAGAGCCGAGCCGCGAGAAAAGCAGAAGATCACGACACGTCTAAGGTTTTAATTCTGATTATTATTATTTTGGGAGTTTTGCGGGACGTTTTGCGGGACCAGCGGAAACGGAACAGATAAGACCGAGAGGTGCGCCAGCGCTCTAGATTTCTTTTGGAAATTTCTTTTTCTGAGTCTGGATTGAAGGATTTTTTGGTGGTAGCAACTGAGTCTGGATTGAACATATCCGCGCGTAGGGGAAGCAAGCGCATATAAAATATTTCAGCTACGCCAATGAAGAAGAAAGGGAACAAAGCCTGGTTCGGACCCCAACCATCCCCGCTTGTGATTCGTTGGGTTGCTCGTTGTGCACCCAGTCGTTCCCCATTCGCCGCCTTTCTTGACGTTCGCCGCAACTGAACTAGAAAGATCAGCCGTGTCAAAGGAGAGAGAAAGGAAGAATAGCGAGCATCTAAAAGACTTGAGCATATGAATGACGGAAAAGAGTGGAAGCAATACCTCGCTCCGTCCTACATATCAATTCCTCCAGTCCGTAATTCGTCGCACCTGCCGTCGCCCGCCTTCCTTGATGTTCGCCAGGACTAGAAATATTAGCTCAAGGAAGAGAAAAAGACGAAAATCTGTAAACATTAACGGCGGCCGCGGAACATAAAATAAAAAGTGAGCCTAGTGGTTTTACGTGTTTTGAAGTTTTTCCTAATTTATTCCTTTTTCGTTTTTTTAAGACGTTTTATGGTTGAAGGGGTCGTCCGTCCTATCTATGAGAGCCAAGCCACGAGAAAAGCAGAGGATGAGAAATAAACACGACACGTCTAGGGTTTTTACGATTCTGATTATTATTTTGGGAGTTTTGCGGGACCAGAGGAAAGACAGAGAGGTGCGCCAGCGCTCTAGATTTCTTTTGGATATTTCTTTTTTTACGATTTTTTAAGTGTGTATTGAACCTATCCGCGCGTAGGGGAGGTGAGCGCCCAGAGGAAGGGGAGAAAATGGCTGATCCAAGGAAGCTGATCTGTGGAAACGGAAGAGAGCGAATATAAAAGATTTCAGCCACGCCAATGAAGAAGACGAAAGGGAACAAAGCCTGGCTCGGACCCCCCAACCATCCCCGCTGGTGATTCGTTGCCGTCATTCCCCATTCGCCCCTGCTTGCAATTTGCCAAACGTCCGTGATCCCCTCCCAACTGTAAACTCCAAAAGTCAGCGGTCACAGCGACAGAGGGAAACATAAAGGTCTGGACGTAGCGAGTGAGATTGCTGCAGTGTTCTCGCGTCCGTATACGCAGATTGTCCATTTTAACGACGTCGCCCCGCAGCCTAAGAAAAGAACAGTAGAACGCAAGAGACCGGAACGAGAAAAGGAATGTGCACCAGCGCTCTATAGCCTTTCGTGGATTTTCTTTTTCACTTCTTTTGTGGTTTCCAAATTTCAGAAAAAAGGTCTAGAACACAACCGATAAAAAGAAAGAGATAATGGAAAAAGGTAATGTTGCGACTTAGGAATGTGGCCGAATACTTGTCCCACCCATGCCTGAGAGCGAGTAGCGACGAACTGGGTCAGGGCTCGCACCCTCTACTCCCGGCCCCGAGGCATCACACGAGAGTTCTAGACGGTCCTTGACCAGAGCACGCGCCCTTCCCCCTCCTGCTAGCCCCGAGTTTCCCACCCACGTTTGATTGTTACTCTCATACAGAAGCCTACAAATGTCAGCAAAAACGGAGGAGAAAGAGGATGGATGGAATGAAAAGAAGAAGCGAGGGTGGAGTACGAGAAATGTAGGGACTTACGAATCGCGGTTGCCAGCCGCCAGTGCTCCAAGGAAGCTATAAACGTCAGCTACACAATCTGAAGAAAGAAAAGAGAAAATGGAACGATGCACAGAATAAGTACGATTTCGGTTTCCATGCGACGTCCCCATCCCATACCAATTCATCGTTACCTTTATCATCGACGTCGTCATCCGTGATACTCGTCTCGGCCTCCTCCTCCTCCCAATCTTTCGATTTGTCGTGCCTACCTCCTGCCCAGTCTAGCTCGGCGATAATGCTTATCGTGGTTTCATCCCACTCGAGCACCATTGTAACCTCTGGGATACATGCATATAAGCACAAATGGCGTTAAATTCTCCGAGTTGGACATACCTTCATTACTTAAAGTCATATCCATGAAGACGTCGACCTTTCTATCACGTCCAACCTCCTCAACGATCTCCATGAAGGTAACTGTCCCAACTTTAGTATCAGATATGCGGCTGTCGTTCAACTTTACCTTCATCTACCAAAACACTAATTTCTCCATCTTCATCTCCTAGTTTCTCGATGAATTGAGAACCAGAAGCAAGCTCAACATCTGGAATAGCAAATGAAAACACGGCGGTCAGGTCTAATAGAGTTGGTCCTAACCATTCAGCGTCGCATCATTGTCATCACCTTGTTCAACAGGTCAAGTTGATGTCAAACGATAACGGGAAGCTTACTATCAACGTGAAGCTCAACCTCTTTGAGGACGTCAACCTCGCCGGTGGGGCCAACATCCTCGACTTTTCCAACTCTGAGAACGCAGTCGTCCATCTCCGGCTCCTCTGCGGACTCATCAATCTCTGAGATAGGTAGTAAGCCTCCCTTTTCAACGCCGTCGACCCACCACGGTATCGGCTTGCGATACCATTTGGAAACAGGCGAGATGAGCGCGGCAGAAAGACCGTGCATAACGGTGCGGATAGGACGGTTATTGGGGTGGATAATAATGATGTCCATGGTGTATGTGCAATGAGCTATGAGATATCACAGATATCGCAGCGGGCGGTTGTGTGGTTTAGGTTGTTTAGTTAGGGGCTCTGGCCGCGGTGGCTGACCTGAACTGCCGGCGTTCTTTCCCACTCCACACCGAGGTTGCTGACGCGTTCAAGTTTTCGAATTACGTGCTGGTTGGGGTGCTGGAATTCCTGGACGCGTCTGTAATGCCTGCTTGTTTATTCGAAGGAAAGTTAAAAATAAATGTGCGTTCTTGGTGTAATATTAATAAATAATCGTCATGGCTGTTGCACAGCCACAGTCTGATATGTTTTTGAACTCAGCGGCCTCATCTCGACGATCTAAACTCATACTCAGTTGTCTATTCCGGAGATAATGCGGCCCAGCATGTATATATAGCTAGCATAGCGGATGGGGAACTGAACACAGCAAAGCATGATATGACATTAGAGTGAGCGGAAGTAAGTTTACATGACTGGTGTTGTCGATGTATTTACTTCACAAATTCTGACATGGTCATATCTTTTGTAGTCCTTTTATTCAGATTCATGCGTTACGCCTGCCAGCACCACACCACAATAACACCTTCGCTCGACTACACGGTCTCTCCTACTTCCTGCATTCTTTTCACGCCCAGTGACCACGTCACGTTCACCAAATTTCAAAACATCATCTCTAGTAATGCTTATGTGACAAGGTGGAATGACCTTCAAGTTATTGTAAATGTCCTGATCATGTTGTACAATCACGGATTATAAATTATCACCCTTGTTGCGACGGGTAAGACGGGTGTGACACGCTAAGCTCCAAAGCGAAACACCTCGCTGGGAGGAAAGAGATGAACGTCTTTGGTTCCCAGACGAAATGTGTCCAAAGAGCGTTTAGGAGAGCAATATGGAAATGGAACTGGTCATGAGGATTGTATATATACGAGTAATTGAAAGCGGCTGTAGTCGCACAATCGTGATGCTTCGCGCAACACATTTTATGGAAGGCAAATCCATAAAATTAAACTTCTGGTTTCAAAGGGGCGTGGCTTGACAGCATGAATGGGCTCGGAATGGAATACGGTCACTCGCGGACTGGAGTACAGAAGACGAGAAGGTTCACAACGAAACAATATCCCAGTAAGCCGTACGAACGGCGATCAAAACAATAATCGCATATCACGTGATAGATGATGGCTGTTCAAACGAGCCCTCCCGCCATCATGTACCAAAAAGAAGGGCAAGCGACTACAAGACAGCATCAGGGAAGAAGTATAAGAAAGTAGTTCGGGATCAACATATATCAGTGCTGAAGCCAACACATGAAGCTAAAGATGATCCAAATCGTACCAGGAAAGAGGAGCAGCGTCGTCCGATATTTGTCGTCCTGTCATGCACTGTGCGCACCAGCAAAGAGACTCGTAAGTGTTCACCCTTGTATCATTACAAGTGCATATCACATAATCTGGGATGACCAGTGACTCTGGCAAAGTTATTTCATGCGCTGTCGCGCATATTAATTGTGTATGACGGATCGGAAATGAGATAATATTTACAGTTTAGTGCTCGTGACGTGGGTCTGTGGAGACTCAGAACTTCGCATAGAGTAGCAAACGTATGCTCGTGAAGTTCCGTTTCCTCGATGGGCTCGTCGAGTACTGCAGTGCTGTATGTTCTTTTCCGTTTTTATTCTGGAACTTGTTCAGACGGGTTGGCGCACGTGCAGCACGTTTGAAATCAGCTCTATTGGCACGGAATAGCTTCGAGAACTAGAGAATTCGGCTCAGGGTGGAGATGCACCGCACCATAAGTATCCGTGGCTTGGCGAATCTGTGGACCTCGTGACTCTTATTGAGCTTTGTATAGCAAGACGAATCAACAATTTGATCCACATATCAGAATGGAAGCTCGTCGCCGATCACTCATGACTAATGCTATAAAAACAAAACTCTAATCTGGGCATTGCCGAGTATGCGAGAAGGGCTATCGCGGCATCATCGGACCATCGCCAACAAATCCTTTGCGCAATCATCAAGTTGCCTATTCAATCCAGTGTCATCAAACCGCGAATCGCCGCCTATCTCAGATGTGCTCATGTAGGATTCCTACCGGCATGAAATCGAATAATCATATATTCGAATCTTTACTCTAGATCTATCGTGAAGGATCAGTACTGATTGCCCGTGAGTAGCCGTCAAAGTTCTTTATAGACGCAGGCAATAGCAGACAAACAATGTCAAAGCATAGAAATCTATTTAACCTGTTTAGTTGCGCAGAGTGAAAGGTCAACCCAACTGAGAACTGTCTGCAAACTCTCTTTGCCCCATCCCATCGAATTGTAAGATTCCTTCCCTAAGCGGTGTGAAATTGAGTACTCACACAGTCGAGATCCATTCAGTCTAGCATTTAGAAGCACTGCGCAAACTCTCAATACGTATTATCTTTCGTCATCCCTGCTTCCGTCATTCCGACCATGACCATACTTGACTACTCAACTTTTTATGACCTCCATGATGAACGACAGGCCGCCCCAATGGGCTTCGAGTTCATCTCCCATCTCCCCCGTCATAGAAACATTCATCTGGAGATCGGTCTGCGCGGTCGTGACACTCCCGGTTTGGTGAAACGGCTGTACGAAATAAGCACTCCTGGTAGTCCCTCGTTCGGGAAGCATCTGAGCAAAGAAGAGGTACAACTTTGTCCCGTATTCATACCATGACCTGCTGAGCATCGCCAAAGGCAGAGTCCTATGCGAGACCAACTGCCGAAACCATGGAGGAAGTCCATAAATGGCTCGATCACTATGAAGTCCAGTCCGAATCAATCAGCCCATCAGGCAATCGGCTCAAAATCACCCTCCCAGTGAGGATGGCGAACCAGATGCTTAAAACCACCTTTTCTACCTTCCGTTACACAGAAACCGACGCTGAGACTTTCCAGGTGCTCTCCTATTTCCTCCCTTCTCAACTGAAGAATATGATCGAGTCCATTGAACCCACTACCAGTTTTCCGAGACCCCCTTTCCGTCCCACTCTGAAAACTTCTATCAACGGCTTGTACTCAAAAGTCCTTCCTTTAAACGATGCAATCAAACGCGACCGTCTCATAGATAAATATGGTATCACACCTGGGCATCTCGCCCAACGGTACGGTATCCCAACTGCGAGGGCCATCCAAAAGAATGTCCTTGCTGTGCCAGCGTTCGGTTTCAATTATGCTAACCATAAGGATTTAGAGGTAAGTAAATCCATGAATCCCACCTTATCTACTCTTAGTCTCTGATCTAACTAGCTATTCCTTGGAAAATACCGCCAAGACTTGAGGGGCGCCACCTTCACTGAACAGTCCGTCGATGGAGGCAAAAACTTACAGGTTGAAGATTCTATATTTCAAGAGGGAAACCTCGACATCCAGTACACTGTTGGTCTCGTTAACTTTTCTCCAGTTGCCTTCATCTCCTCTGGATTGAATACCATAAATGGCTTCATTAACGTTTTCAACAATTTGCTGGCACAAGAGGATCCTCCGACCGTCATATCTATTAGTTATGGTTTTCAGGAACACTTTCTTGACTCGAAAACCATGGAGTAGGTCTTTGTGGGCCTTTCCGTGTCCTTGGTTGACCGTATCTCAGGACCCTCAGCAATATCTTTGCACAACTCGGCGCTCGTGGTGTTTCTGTCTTTGTCTCCACAGGAGATGGGGGAGTGGCTGGCTCACAACCAGCTCCTAGCTCCGATCCCCCTTATGCCTTTGTTCCCACTTTCCCCGCTAGTTGCCCTTACGTCACTGCTGTTGGCGCGACCACACTCACAGGCAATCCAAATCCAGCCACTGCTCCTGAAATTGGCGCTACTTTCTCCGCTGGAGGATTCTCGAGACATTTCGAGCAACCCAGTTACCAAGCTGCTGCTGTCAACGATTATCTCGACCAGATCGGTTCACTGTACAGCGACCGTTTCAATCGCAACGGACGGGCCTTCCCTGACATTAGCGCCCTAGGTGAAAATGTGGTGATCGTGAAAAATCAGGAGACGGACTTCAGTGGAGGTACCTCAGTCTCAACACCCATCGTCGCCTCCATCATTGCCCTTCTTAATGATCATCTATGCCAAAAGGGCCAAAGTGTCTTGGGATTCTTGAACCCCTGGCTTTACGCGAACCCAGGAGTCCTTAATGACATTATTTCAGGCAATAACCCTGGCTGTGGTACTGATGGCTTCTACGCCAAACCTGGATGGGACCCAGTTACAGGTCTTGGATCACCTGATTTTGCAAAGATGGTTAAGACCATTGGCATCTAATGTTTCATGATTTGAGTTGATTACTACCAAAATACAGTTGCGATCTGCCACTCGTATACATTGACTAGCAGAAGAGAGCTTGTATGACAGGTCCGAGTGCCTTGATGAGCTGTCCGACGCTTTGAGAAATCGCATTGCACCACTCTGCGCGATATACTAGTAGGAGAGGAAAGGTTGAAAACAAGGGACAGCAAGCGAGCTCAGCAGCTCCATTTCACTCCAAACGGCAACTGCCGCCACAGCCTCCCAGCCCGCAAAGTCACTTGAGAGGGACCTTGGTGCATTCAAAGACTCGTGAGTATAGACGACCATACATCACGTTGGTGTTTTTTTGAATAAAATGCGGCCACCTTTTACTAAATACATGGAGAGATAGTAAAAGGGAAGAGTTTCGTACGAGTCGGATACCGACCGTTTACGTGTACTGTCCGATTGGCCTTGGGTGGCCTCCTACTGAGGCACCTTATGAAGGATTGGGATATGAAAGAGGAAGTTATCCTGTGCCGTTGGTATCCATAAACGTGGCCGCCGACGGGTTATTTTCGAGAAATTGGGTGAGATGTTACGCATACCACAGAACTAGGTCATAGATGAGAAAGGTGAAACGTAACGTACGCACCTGCACATGTGTAATATGCGACTGGGTGAGAAGGGCAGAAAGTTTTTAGCAGAATCTGCGGAGAACGTTGCTATTCCCTCTTGGGGAAAAACGCTGTCTGTATTCGCCCGAAGGCATGTGGTTCGTCGCGACTTGGACGAATCGCGAGAAGAGTCGAATGTCGACTTTGCACGCTTTCGTAAAACGGCGTTTCTGAGAACATGTCGTTGGCAAGATGATTCCCTTGTTGTCGTTGAGCCGTAAGAGGGTCGATGGTCTCGCGTTGCGTTTAGCCCAAACGCCCCGCTACTGCTTTCCTGCGTCGCGCTTCGTTCTCCTCTACACCTATGTGACTTGGGTGGTGATTTGTCTGTTCGCGTCACCTTCGAGCCAGACCCCCCAAAAGGCCATTGCCCTAATGGCTACGAACTGACCATCCTTGGTGTCCGTCGGGAATATATCCTTGGCTGCGAATGAAAGCTTTCACAAAGGAATGTGACATGTCCCTTAATCTCTGTGAGTACATCGCGCTAGTAATTGCGTCTACCCCCATAATATCCAGAGCTGTTGAAAGGCTTTCCGCGTGTCAGCGCATGCTTGATGCCTCCTGGGCGGAAATGATGGATCAAGTGGACAAAAAGCAGGGTGCTCATCCGTATGGTACCTCAATCCAAGGTAAATGACTCGTCCTCCCATGTTTATTAACAGCCTTTGCATAATATCGTTACGAGCAGTCAGTTTCATTATTGGACAGTGAACACAATGCTACCTATGTCCCATCACATCGATGTCTCCTAGTTGTAGTGGGTGGAAAAGCTGCCACTGATTTTCACACCCTTAACCTCTGCCACATGCCGGGTGGTAGAGTACGAATGACCGTCACTCTCGAATTCGAGGATGGTGACTCTGGTCCCATTCTCCTCCGCTTTAATCCTGATCACACCCTGCTTCCTTTCCTGTTCCGCGCGCGATTCGCCCGGTGCTAGAAGGCCCACTTCTGTCTCGACGTCACCGGCGGGCGATTTTGTGACATAGTACAGGTACAGTGTCGCCTTTTCAGACTCATTCTTTAAGGTGCCGACTGTGGTCCTTGGGGAGGATCACTGAAGTCAGCGTTGACGACGGTTCAAGAACACCATGACTTACACTGTCATCGGAATCTAGGGTTGTCAAGGGTGTGAATGCGTTGAACGAATTCGTTGCTCTTCTTCGCTGTTCTAACTGGTTTTATAGATGTCCAGCTTATTTGTGCATTGTTTGCGTAAAACGAAGATGGAAAGCGTTCAGTTATCCATATATGTGAGTATCGGATGGAATGCCACTGCTTCCCATTGGGCAAACGTGGAGGCAAGGGGGTTTCACCGGCGTATGTGAGAACAAACCGTTATGGCATACCTGTATCTGTTGATCGATAAGGATGATTACCGTAATCAGGAGATCATGAGTTGATATCCTGAATTTTAAGCAACGACTTGGACGCCGTCACAAAAAGTTTGTTGGCGATCGGACAACGTTATCTATGAAGTGTAGTCGGCAATGGATTAACTTGCTACGCCGGAAAATCAGCCGTTAGAGTGCAGGGCGCATGGCGTCTTTGTTAGGGCGAATCAGAGACACTAATGAACTCGCATTCCGACCACAGCATCCCGCGGCATTCACGTGTAGCCTGTTCCATATTGAAGAATAGAGAAGCAGAAATCCAAATGCGGGCATGAGGGGGTGGTTCAATAATCGTTTATACGCTACTGAATGCTTGTCGTGAACTTCTGTTCTATAATCACTGCACCAACTTGCGATTCGTTTTGCTTCACCGAGTCGACGCCACCATCACAAGTTCGCCATCAAGAAGTCACCAGTTAAATACGGCGTGTCCCGTGTGTCCGAATCGTTGTCGTGAAAAATCATCTATACCCCTGATCCTGCGCCCACCGCGAGCGCCGAACGGCCTTGACTTCCTCTTCAGTTACTCCTGGGACATGATCACAATACACATGCGCGTCGTCCAGCTGCATCACGAGCTCCTAGGCACGCACTCAAAGCGATCCGCCCGCCCGTCGGGTCCCTTCTGATCTTCTCCACCACCTACTTCAGTTGATCAACACCTTTTCCTGCATAATCTACAGCACGCCCAACCAACCGAGCTGACACAACAGTTCCGCTAAACGGCGACTCGTATTCTCCATTTTGAACACCCTTTGCATAATATGTTACAAGCAGTCAATTTGATTCTTGAACACAATGCTACCTACATTCCATCCACATCGACGCCTCCTAGTGATAGTGGGTGGAAAAACTGCCACTGATTTTCACGCCTTTAACTTCTGCCCCTTGCCTGCTGATAGATTGGGATTCAGTGTTCTCGTATTCACCGATGGTGACTCTCGTTCCGTTATCTTCCGCTTTAATCCTAAGCACACCCTGCTTCCTTCCCTCGGTGGTGCGCGATTCGCCTGGTGCCAGACTGACCAACTCTGTCTCGACGTCACCGGCAGGTGATTTGGTGACAGAATACAGGTAAAGAGTCACTGCTTCGGACTCGTTTTTTAATGTAGTGATTATGGTCCTGGGGAGAATTGCTGAGATCAGCGTTGAGGACGGTTCAAGTATATCAAAGACTTACGCTGTCATCGCGATTTAGGGTTGTCAAGGGGGGTGCAGAACAAATTCGTTGCCCTTCTTCGCTGTTCTGGCTGGTTTTATAGATGTCCAGCTTATTTGCACATTGTTTACGTAGAACGAAGATAGAACTATAAGCGTTCAGTTATCTCCATGCGAGCACCGCCCAAATAACATGAAAACCGCTTACCGTTGGACAAATCATCAGGCAAATGGGCCTCATCGGCGTATTTGACAACAGTCTGCGCTCGTTGATCGATATGATCGATAGGGATGAGATATCATAATCAGCAGATCATGCGCTGATATCTAGGGTTTATCGCTCCTGAGCGCATCTGATAGATTGAAATCACAAAACGCTTGAACGCATTGCCAAGATTAAGATTTTTCGGCGGCTGTCAGACGATACCCGTTTCGAAGGAGAAGGCTGTGAAATACAGTCGGTATACTATCAACTCGCTATAATGGAGTTGTCAAGGGGAGGACGGAGGTTATCAACAATAGTGAGTTTTGAAATTCCCTCTCTACTACCACTTATCTCATCCAATGTACAGACCTTAATCCCGTGTGGGATCAGATAGAGTGGACGACGGATGGCTTCTTTGTTAGCGTTCAAACTTCACTGTGCTTTGCATTGCGCGCTCATTTCTTACTTTGCAAAGCTCAGAGCGTCTGCTGAAGACACCGATTTCGGGCTGTTGCTGGTAGCAGAAGACTTGGATAACGTCATCACCTGAACGCCGACATTCGAGCGCAAACTATCAATATCAACCAATGGAATGAGGTACGTACTTCCCACTACAGGCGAGACAGTTCAAGTAGTCAACCAACCCTCTTGGGTCCTACACGTATGCGGGCGCCCTACGCTCCGCTGCCCTTTTACTCTTTTCCACTCCGTACATAGTTTACATAGTGGAAGGCGGCCTGCGGCCACCTTCAATAAAATCATTTCTATACAAAAAAAAAAAAAAAAACAGAGCTACGTAACTTTGCACAGCACAGAAGAAAGTAGCAAACATGGATAATGATAATATACAGAATGATCCATGTGAATGCCATGCTAGAGGTCGCAAAGGAACATCGACGCCGAGAAATATATCATACTTCCGGCGCGAGCAGCAATTTTCCAAGTTTGCGCAAGGAAAAGTGGTATGGAGAATGACGGCATTTCCTTTGATGATCAACGCGAAGGAGAGGTTCATCCTCCTTATTGGTTGTGCTCGGCGCGTCGACAACAAGACCCCAAACTCCTTCGATTCTGGTTGTGGCTTCCAAGGGTAACGCCGCTGCGGATGCACTCTTCCTGATTTGAGGCCGCGTTGTGCTGCTGCTGGTAGCTGCTACAGAGAACGCGCATGTGGGATACGTTGGAAGCTCAAAACTTTGTCCCATAACTGTTTCGAATGAATGCGTTGCGTTGTAGGATTGGATTAGCATGGATTAGCATGGATGAAAAGGCATGTCTCCGACACCAGGAAGTTGTAGTTGCGTGTTGAGGGTGAGAAGAAGAAGAAGAAGACAGTTATCTGTTTTCCTGAGTGCCATGAGCCCATATGCTGCGAGAGGCGGCAGATGCATCGCTGGGTCCTCCGTTTTCCCTCTCGCCCCGTGTCCGGCCGAACCACCAGCAGCGCAGTCATCTTCGGCGGGCATAAGGAACATTAGGCTCAGCAGCAATCTTGGCAGCAGGCCCTCACAACACCATTCACGAGCATCGCCCTCTCTCCACTTTAGCCTAAACTTGATACTGTACAAGCGTGCTGATGTTGTAGATTAATCTTTTGTAGAGTCAAGCCATGTTTGGACTTTCTCCTGGGTCTTTTCTGCCTTCATTGCACGTGCTTGACGCTGACCCTTCCTCGCATTGTGCGTCCATAACCCCAAGATAATGTCAGCAAAGTCAGGGGTCTGAGAGTCCGCAGCCTGCGCTTCCTGCTTTTTCCTCTCTCGCCTGGCAGCCCGCGCATGACGATCAAGCTGCTGCCGACGACGTTCTTGATCAACACCCGATACATCAACATGTGGCTCCCCGTCACCGCCGTCACCACCACCATCACCATTCTCGTCGTCATCGTCATCGTCATCGTCATCATCATAGTAAATATGCCTGGTGCGTTGTCGAGCCAAGTTCACAAATTGAGGCACCCCCCAGGTGTTGAGGGCAGCACAACCATAGGTGACATCGAAGAGAAGAGGTGGTGGCCAGTCATCATGGTCCACACGTTGCCTCGCATCCGAGTTGTGAGGTGCCACGAGCGTGGTGACAGCATCAGGGGCATTGAAGTGCTGAAACGTGAGGCGGCTGACTGCGAGCGATGGATTGAAGCCCAGATGTTCGGCATTGGGTTGCATGACGAGGGCCACGTCGTTGACAGACATCGCGAAATTGGGAGTCTACGAATTTAGTTCATACCAACATGGAAGACAATTGGGCAAAATAACTGACTTGCAAAAAAGCGACCACCGAGGCCCCAAATGGCCTGTGTAGCGTAACTTGAAGCAGGATTCCGTTACGTGGATCGTTGATGTCATCCAAGGGTGGATCCAAAACTTCATTCCTATGATCGGCGAGACTATTCATGTACTGGGCCTTGAATGAGAACTATGGGAGTGATTCAAATATTCAGAACACACCTTACCAGGTTTCCCTTTTGCGTGAGGAATGATATGACACGCCTGAAAGTTTGATGTCGCACCAGTCATCAGACAGGTTCCGTCGCGATCAGTCACCCCCTGTGCGAAATCGGCCCGGCGAATGGAGATAGCTGATGACATCAGATCTGAAGTCCTGTCGTCCATCAAATCCGGGTCAAGCAGAAACGGACCTGACATTGAATGAGCATTGAGCATTGAGGGGTCCTTGGATGTCGAAATATGACTGGCCTTGTGAGTCGGGTATATAGTAATAAACACCAGCCTGTATATCAACCTCGGAATACTGGACCACCGGGCCAGCAGCGGACCGGAAGATGTGGCCTTCGGTGCCATAGATCGTAAACCCGACATACCGCAACCAGCGAAGAGGGTGCACTGAGAAGCGCTGACACGTCTCAACAGGAATGGATAGCGCATGGTGGTATTCACCATCGATTGGCATCTGGAGCTCAACCATGGCGGCCACGTTGGATGTTGAGATGTGGGTGGCGAGTCTCGCACGTGGCTGAGCCAGATATAAAAGGCAACCGAGCCAGACTGTCTCGAGGTGATTTTGTGACAGAATACAGGTAAAGAGTCACTGCTTCGAACTCGGTTTTTAATGTGGTGATTATGGTCCTGAGGAGAATTGCTGAATTCGGCGGCTGTCAGACGATACCCGTTTCGAAGGAGAAGGCTGTGAAGTGCTGGGACCCCGTTTTATCAACTCGCTACGCCCGCAAGTTACTCCTTAGAGTGGACGACGGATGGCTTCTTTGTTAGCGTTGAATCAGCGAAAGATCGGAGAATCACATCCGACGGCATGAGGGATGGTTGAATCGTTGTTCATACTAACCCATTCATCGTCCTCAACCTCCTTGTCTCCTCGATCTGGATTCCACGCACTCAACACGATCTGCTGCCACCACCTCACATCTTTCCCCACGTAATCCGCGTCATATACATGCATCAACCCATCAGACTCTTTTGAATGATTTGCAGAATACCTCCGCCGTCATGCTACACCTTGATCAACCTTTGCCGCCCTTTGAGAACGAGAAGCTGGATAAGGTTCTTGACCTGTTCGAACAATCACCTGATAACGGCGTCGCTGCTCAAGGGCACATCTCCGCTTTCCCTGTTAATCCCAAGCCATGAGGAAATCAATATCGTCCTTGTCAACATCGGGGACCCCTTAAACTGATTACGTCACCGGTAGCGTCAAGCTCGCGTCGCGCGTCACACTTGCACTCCTATCAACCCCCTAGCGCAGTGAAAGGAAATGCGAGGCTACGATTCCACTCTTGAGGTACAAGACAACAAGGCTGGACAGTATAAGTATACTGTCGGAGACAGCTGGTATATCATCACGGAATGTACCTCCGACTTTCAAGTGGAGGACGATATGCGAGGACAGGAGATACGGCTCTGGAAGGCTTATGAAAATGGCGATACGAACAAGATGCCTGTCGTAATCAAAGGTGTCTGTCTCGATAATGGTGACAAAACAGAAGGTAACATCTGGACGCTGAAGGACATGATCGATGAAGAAATTTCCAAGCGCCACTCTCTGACGCTGGCTGACAATGGGCTTGTCTCTGTTCCACCTGGATTAGCCGACAAAAATGGCTTCCCAAGTCCGGAAATGACGAAAAAGTCATCGAGTTACGCAGATACTCAGGTGGGCATCCGTTTCGAATCTATAAAGCTCCCACAACTAATCCCTCATTCAACCACCCAAGTCTACCGCAAGGCCACAGACGATTTTCGTGGCCGCAGAGAACTCTCGTTTTTCGGGGGGTGCGCGACCTCGTAACGAGTATCGTATTACGCTCAAAGAACACACACCATACTTTGACTTGAGAAGGTTGAAAACTATGTTTGAGGCATTGCGAGACACCATAATAAGTTAGTAGCATGATGAATATCCTGTTGCTAACCACTCATATGTCTGTAGTACTCTGCACCATATGGTCTAAAGGGTTCACAGATCGAGATATCAGCGCGGCAACTGTCTTATGGGACGAAGAATCTAAATGTGCGACGCTTATGGACCTGGATCTTCTCGCGCATGCAGAAAACCCCATGATCCGCAGAATTGTGAGTGTTTTAAACAATTTTCAGTGAGCGGATTGTCATTGAAAATAGGGTACTCCACACTTCATGGCTACTGAACTCTATGAAGGCCAATATTTATTTCCTGAAGAAGAAGACAAGCCGCCTACGCCGGAGGTAGGAGTGGATGCTCAAACTTTCAAATTACCAGCATCAGGTTTCCGTCACAATCCCATTCATGACCTTGAATCCGTATGGTGGTTGGCCGTGTGGACGCTATCCAAACATGTTCCCAAATCTCAAGTCAAATCCCGTTATGGAGTTATGGCACTCGAGAGTCAAATGCATACATATGAATATAGATTATGCACAAGATCCTGCTGGAGACCTGACAGGCGTCCCTCTGCATTTTTAAAGCCAGGCTCGCTTCTGAAGCCTCCCCTATACCTGCCAGTGCTGTTCTCTTCAGCGATAAAGTACGCCGACAAATTCGCTTGCTGCCTTTGGACGCATTACAGTGCAGCCGAGTTGGACATTGCCACTCTCCACGAAAACAAATTTGAAACTCTCCATCAAGACCTGATTGATGTTGTTACTGCGTTGCTTTCATCAATGCCAGACGATCTAGAACTCCTACTTGTCAGCGAAGCTATTGAGATAGCAGAGCTAATGTAGCTGAAGGATGGGTTTTGCTCGCTCCTCTTAAATAAACTTTTTAAATATTATCTAAGAATATTATTTCCATGAAGTTGAATTATTTCTCATGCTTCTCTTATTGAAGTGACGATGTCCATCATTTTTACGTGACGTAGTGTCACTCTGCAAACTGCTGTGTTTGGTGATGTTATGCAAGATTTCCCACATACTCTTCGGCACCCGTCGTTGGTAAGATTCATCCAAGGTAAATTACGGTTCTGTACAGTCCAAGTGATGATTCAGAGTGGAAACTGCACCAACCCGAGATCAAGTCTCTTCCTGGGTTGCAAAGATGACCCGATTGTTCGAGATACTGCTGAAAAATTTCTCGTTTTCTGTTCGTTTTGGAGAACCAGCAAGGCTAAATAAAAAAAAATGTTTTTTTTCGCTTTAGGACGACGAGGTTTCTTCTGTTTTTTTTTTGACAATTCATTATGGACCCACGTCGAGCCCGCGACCCCAGACTAGCAAGAGCCGATCCCCGCTTACAACGTGTCTCGTTCGGTACTCCAACGTCGACAGGCCCAGCCGCCACTCCCGATTATTATGCATCCTGGAGCGAGAACGGACCCATAACACCAGATTCCCAACTACAGACGTTTGGGGTCGGTCCAGAAAACAACCATCCAGAGAACCCACCGCCAAACTTTAATAATGCCCCCGCGCCTTACAAACCACGACCTCTATTCTGCATAGTCTGCGCCAGCAACCAGGTGATGATGCCTTTCCCGTTTCTGGTGATGGATTGGTATATCAACTTACTCATCCTTTCTTCATTGAAAGAACCGGTCAATGGAAGGCCATCACGTGTTATCGTAAGCAAAACTTTTGCACATATTGTCCATAGATGGATTGAAACGTTTCTAGAAAGGCAGGGTATCGTGTCATATCATCAGGAACAGGATCTGCTGTCCGGCTGCCTGGTCCAGCTATAGACAAGCCAAATATATACCCTTTTGGAACACCCTATAACACGATCTATGAGGAACTGAATTCAAAGGATCCTCGCTTGTGCGCAAATCATTAATCCGTCATATGGATCAATGTTGACGCGATTGGTTTAGATACACCGCAAACGGTCTACTACAAATGCTTGACCGTAATCGGAAACTCAAACTTGCGCCTGAACGGTGGCAGGACAGCAAGACGATAGCTGACGTTGTCATCACTTGCGAAGAGCGTTGTTTTGATGCGGTGTGCGACGGTGCGATGTTCGCGACGCCAATCCGCATCCTTTCATTACTTAAACGCACCGCAGATCTCATGGGTCGGGGAGGCGATTTCAACAAGCCTGTACACGTCATCAACATGGAAATAAAGGATAATCATGAAGAGGCGTTGATAGCAGGGAGGGCGATGCTGGATCTGGCCGCGGCGGTATGTTCGTTTTGCTTGACATTTGCTTCCGGATTAAACTAAAACCGACGGCCATGCCAGCTTGAGGGAGCGGATGACATTGATGAGAACATGGAGCAAATCTTGCTTGTCCAACACGAGAAGCACCCGCACAGTCTTGTACATGCCGTTGCCTACTATTGAATGGCGTGTCTCTCCGTGTTCCCACTGTATATACCCTTCATGGTCGTAAGGGCACAAAACCGTAATGTGTAAATGTATGATAATGTATCAATCAATAACCTTATTCTTCAAAAGGTATTTCCATCAGTCAGGTGTGTGGCCGCTGTGATCACGGTATATCACTCCAAAAGCACGCCATCTGGACGCAAGCGATGAAACATACGTGGGAAACCCAAGTCGCGATTATCAATCCGCGGATATTTAAATCGCGTTCAAGCACGATCATTAAGGAGCAAACAAACAACCTTTCAGAATGCCTTCTCTCCGTCTTGGAAGCACCGCCCCCGACTTTGAGGCTCTGACCACCCAAGGCCCCATCAAGTTCCACGAGTGGATCGGCAACTCCTGGGTAAGTGGTGCAACGTCCTTCTTCGAAACGCTACGCTCTCTTTTTTTTTTTTTTTTTTTTTTTGCTAAAAATCAGATCGCAGGCCATCTTGTTCTCCCACCCTGCCGATTTCACGCCTGTCTGCACGACCGAGCTGGGCGAAGTCGCCCGTCGCACCCCCGACTTTGCCGCGCGCAACGTCAAGGTCATCGGCATATCCGCAAACGAACTGGCGAGCCACCACGACTGGGTCAAAGACATCAACGAGTATGGATCCAAGTTTGGACCGACCAACGTCGACTTCCCTATCGTGAGCATTCCCTTTCATCTGCTCACACCGATCTCATGCTGAAAACTGACGGCGATGGTTCTCGTAGATTGCAGACCCGGATAGGAAGGTATCCACCCTGTACGACATGCTTGACGAACAGGATGCGACCAACCGGGATACAAAGGGCATTCCTTTCACCGTGAGTTGTTGACTTACCCCACACACACACACACACACACACACTCTCTCTCTCTCTTTCTCTTTCTCATCACCCACTGGCTGATCAACACCATCAGGTCCGCACCGTCTTCGTCATTGACCCCAAGAAAGTCATCCGCCTCACTATATCCTACCCAGCCTCTACCGGACGCAACTTTGACGAAATTATTCGGTAAGCTCCTAATTTTTCCCTTGGGCAGATTAAAGACCGGTCTAATTCGGGTGAAAAACAGTGTCATCGATTGTGAGAACGAGCCTCTCTCTCTCTCTTCCTCGATGCAACACGACCCGCTAACAGGTCTTTTTATTTATTTATTTATTTTTATAGCCCTCCAGGTCGGGGACAAGCACCGCGTTACCACACCTGTAAACTGGAAAAAGGGCGAGGACGTGATCGTCCACCCTGGCGTCTCGAACGAGGAAGCCAAGACGCTCTTCCCCAAATTCACTATCCACAAGGTGATTCCGTTCGGCAGTCAAACCTCACTTTTTGCTGATGTCTTTTTTTTTTTTTTTTTTTTGGCAGCCGTACTTGAGAACTACGCCTCTCGACGTATAAATATAAGCTGGAATTGGATCGGTATCATTATACATAAAAAAGGAATATGTGACTGCGCAAAATGTTTAGATGTGTAACAATGAAAAAAACGGCTTGCAATGAATGTCTTGAGTCTATCCGATAGAGTCTCGCGCATCTCAACTTTGCTCCATCAAGGATGATCCAATGTCATTATACTCCCCCCCCCCAATGCACAAAACAGAATATAGTGCCCATCGCAACAAATCAAGTATACGAAACACGAAGGGAAAGGCTAAAAGGCAACGTGCTCGCCGTAACGGTGATTTCTTCACCGGGCGGGACAAGCTCCGATACCTTCTTTGACAAATTCGGCCGGGTCGCTTCTTCCAGCTGCGGTGGGGCCTGGAAGTAGATCTGCTTGGCCGCGGTAGAGAGCGATGGCCTCTTGATTTGGCTACGCAGGTGTCGGGTCAGTCCAAATTACACAAATCACCAAGGACCCAAAAACGAGGACGCACATGTCTTGCTTCTCGCTGAGCTTGTCGATCAGCTCTTCGACCGTGAGGTCTGCACTGATCTGCATATCGATGGATTCGCCGCCGCATACAGGACAATCGGCCCGTTTTTCGTACTCGAACGTGTACGAGTAGACGCCGTCTGTGCCGATGAGCATAAAATAGTTGTTGAGGTACGCCGCAGAGCTAGTCGCAATCTTGAATGCTTCGTTGCAGCATGCCGCTGACCCAAACGCATGTGTGCTTAGCGTGAATCTGGTATGGCATTGAATCCACGCTTACCAGCGATGATGGCATTCGTGGATGCGATTGCAGGAATTATGTTCTTGACAACGCCCTGGGTGAGAGACCATGTGACACCTTCAATGTTAAACTCTTTCGCGCGCTCTGATGCAAGCTTGTAGAGCCATGTTATATGATCCGTGTCATCCGTGTCCATCTTTTTGTCTAATCAATGGTTAGCAGGCGAGATAATCAGGGGGAAAAATTCGGCGAGACATACCTCCATGGACACGTGGCCATTCCAACACAGATGCCCATTCTATGCAGTGTTCAGGCAGCCGAGGCGTATTAGCAATGGTACAGATAGGGAAAGCGGTCGGTTTGTTCAGCATGTCAAGGGAACATTCGTAGCACGACGTGATCGTGGGGAGTATAACCCGCGCTTGACCTTTGAACCCTGCAAATACACGTCACGTCAGTTCCACAACAATGCACGAGCGTTCAGATGGATTCCGCACCTTCGGTGCCCCCATCAATAAGGGGTTTCAAGCTCTCTGGGTTATCCGGGTCGACCATGTTCACCAACGTGGCATTTATCCACCTCCGCGCCTCCACGGAATCCAATCCGCATATGATGAGATTGAACTGCATATAATACTCTTCGTCCTTGTCCTGTATCTTCCCAAAGTACCTGATATGGTTGATATCACAAACAACGCAAAGCGGAAATAGCTGTAAACGAGCTTACGGTATAACGTTGACCCCTCGCACGCGTCTCATGATGAACTCTGCCGCGACGGTGGCTTTGGGCTTTCCTACATCTTTCTGTCTTTTTTTTTTTTTTTTTTTTTTTTTTTTTTTCAAGATAGTTCTGAGAGTCCGTACGTGGCGCACGAGGCACGCTCACCTGAAGAGGAACTGACGGTTCAAGTTGCTGATGTCAATCGTATCCATGTCTATGACGTGGATATCTCTGAACCCGGTCAAGGCCAGGTTTGCCAGAATCTCGCATCCTAGTCCACCAGCACCAATCACGAGTATCTTGGCAGTGCTCCGGAGAAAGTCTTTGACCTGCGGCATGCATCGCTGGGTACGGGGTTGTTATACGCGTAGGGGCGTCGTACCTGGTCTCCAGCCAGAAAGGCGGGGTCTGTGCGTGGGCCTGGTGCGTCGAGGATCTGATCAATGTGATGGTATCGACCTGCCCAGTCGTGGGCGTTGGCAGCCATTTGAGAAGTGTGTGATTATCTAATGCACTTCAAGTCAATGTACTAACTAGTATAGTTGTCAACTAGCCCCCACTTTTCCAACTAGCCTCAGTCCCACATACTCTTCGTCAATAACACAAATGCATTGCTAGTTTGACGTTGCAAATGTGAACGGAGTAGTCGCGAGCCCAACTCTCCTATTCGCAGTATCAAAGACGCTATAGAACCGCTCCAGAAACGTGTACCCATTGACGAAATCAAGGCCGGAACCTAAATCGTACCCGATATCCGCAACGACAAGATATATCGAGTGGGCCTTGCCGCTAATGACCGAATTCAGAGCACGTGGCCAAATCTGTGCATTGGCAGTCAGGTGGTGAGTAACCTTTGTCAATGTCATGTCAGGAAACACCCAGAAAGAGATGCATTTGATGGAATGTACCCCTCCAATGTGAAATTTCAAGGTTTGAAGAGCCTTGTAGTGGGAAAAGGTGATTTTAAGCAGACCGGTATCTGCGTCTATAACCCCACCCGTTGCGGACTGGTACTTGTTGAAAGCTTCAGTCCCGATGAGGATCAGAGATGTACCTATATAGACTACGCGTGTAGATCAGGATCCCACCTGGCCTTTCAGGCGCACTTACCAGTATCAACGGTACCTGCCGTGCTAGACATGATTGTTGTAGATCCATACGTGATAGATTGGTCTATACCCCAGTAATGGCTAGCTGGGTCTGTGTTGGTGATAGGTCTGAAATCCAGAAAAGTCACGATGCCCGCACCAATTTGACCGAGTTCAACTTACGCGTAATGGATCGAGCCCGTGTATTTAGACCTATCAGTTCCCCCTACAAGTTAAAAAAAAGTTCATATCATAAAAAAAACGCGTGAATAAGTGAGTCGCGTACCCCACGCGAGTTCGCCATTCTGAATCAAGTTCGATGTTGTTGGCTCGAATGATATACTGATCTTGTCAGCGATAATCGTCCCTTGAGAAAATGCATTGTCCGTAACAGTTGGGATCGTTGACAAAGTGGCGGAAGAAAGTGTTCCTTAGGGAACGGTCGGAATCTACAAAATCACGACAAGTCAGGTAACCCACCTCCAGTCAGGTCTACAGGACCGAGTCTGGACAAAGATCGAGTTAAACCAACGGACAGTGTCACTCGTCTGCATACCCTAGAATGCCATCGAAGCCTTCAAACCCGGAAGACTAAAAAAGCCGTAAGATAAGCAAGTTAAAAGTCGGTTTAAAGTCGCGAAACACGAACAGCAGACGCGACGCCAATAGACTGTTTTTGGACAACTAGGCCACCGAGAGCGACCGTATCGATGTACTCAGTCCCTGCCGGTGCCATTTAGAATCCCCCCCATTTCAATGGAAGAAGAGTAAGGTTAACCTGCGAAGGCTCCAGTTCCATAAAATACAGACTAGCAAAGTATCTCTTTATTCGGATTCCCAACGATGCATATGTAAAAAAAAAAAAAAACCAGCTTACCACCGTGTCCTTGGTTTTCTGACTGGTACTCGTAGTCACATACTCCTTTCCCGCGCCTACCCAGGTATTTGAACTGGAGGTACATTTTAAGCGCTCTCGAAGCTGTCGTGGATTCAACAGCAATCACCTTCCCGTGTCAATGATAAGTGAATCTTGAAACAAGAGTCAATATGAGCTTGAGGTCGAAGAAACGAGGTATCTACAGTTGGTAGGTGGGGTCCCAATGCCAACGGATGCGACATAGATATATCCCTGGTTTATGACAGGCTCGTTGACGAGAGTGGCAGGTTGGGAATGGCTTATATTCGCCCTAGACGCGAGCTGGCGTACCCTCGCCCGATCGTGTCGCAAGATGTTGTGAACACCTGTAAAATTAAGGTGTCTAGCGAGAGACAACTTGGCGTACGATGTTTTCGAGGCGGTTGGATTGGCTGCGACGGCCGAGGCAAAAATCACGACGCTGACCAATACCCCGCATTTGAACATGATAAGAGTCGATGCGTGTGTGCAACAGAGCGACCACGTTTTATACGTGACTGCCTGGGGTATTAGTTAGTTACGGGCACCGGTTCCATTTGGATGGTGGCGTTTCCTTGAATACCACCGTGCCTCGAGTATTGTTGCTTGTAATAATAGGAACGCACAGGGGAGTTAGTTAGGAAAAAAATACTTCCCCTCTTGTCATTAATGATCTATGACCAGTTCTTCCAACTCGATTGATTGACTTCTCAGATGGGACGAGGTGATGATGATGATGATTACTGAAATATGTGAATGGGTTAGCTTGACGGTCCTCCTACGGTCGTCAACTACGGGCATATGCGGCGATCGGATTACTCCTGAATCTCTTGTTGGGACCTGAAAACAAGGTGCATAGCTGGTTAGGTCAGAACGCCATCTTTCGTCGCCCAATCTGATGAGCGATATAAAGTGCAATGTTAGTACTGATACTTTTGGACATCAACTCGATTCCGGATTTATACTTTTTACGAAATAGTCGTTGGAGACAGTTGACGGCATGATTTCTTTGACACTGGTTTGATTGTCTGGTCCCGACACATCTAACGTAAACAACTTTTCTTCGTGCTCTACGTACATGGATCCGTGTACTTTCATGATATATTGATTCTATGCTGGTCAAAGAGGGTTCCATGCCCCGTCACAGCACTTCCTTGCTGATGCGCGTTGAAGACGCGGATGTGTAAAATGAGTCTTGATGTCTACGGCAGGAACAAGACTGAAACAAGAATGGAAACGTCAAAGGTACGGCATACCGAAAGCGAGTAGATAGTTATCATCCATCTATAACCGGAAGTGTTGAGTTTCAATACGAGTATATTTCTCTCTTTTTTGTTTTTGAGCACTCACGCGCTGCATAGTAGGCTAGCAGGACCTGGGGCAACAATAACTAAGATTAAGACAATGGCTAGAGCAACTGCAGATTGATGGTCACACTCATCTATCAAAGCGATGACTGAAACCTTACCTACGAGCCTGTCCAAGAATCAACTTGGTGAGAATTCAATGCATAAGAGTCTCACATGAAAAAGTGCGCTGCGCCATCCTCGACAAATGCAAAAAGAAGTGGTGTGGCACGTTTAGAATTGATGTTACTATGACGACACTCCCTGACTTCTTTAATAAAGCACCACAGTGTCATAACGAAAAGAATGACTTGCGACGCGATTTTAGTCAAGCAATTGAGTAGAGCACGTGCACTTACTGGCGATAAGGACGTTGGGGATCCTATATATATAATGGCCGGTGAGGCAGTCTATGACGGATACAGGACATGGGAAATATAATTTACCATGCAATTAACGTGGCTCGCGCATCATAACCAAAAGCAAGGCAGCCAGGCCAAAAGATTCCGGAGGGTGGAGAAACGTTAACTATCATAGAATTAGTGCGCACGGTCAAGAATAGGTCCGTCTACTTTGTGTTAAATTTTGCCCTAAAGCAGCAACTAAGATACGAACCGCGAAATGGCCTATAATGAGTGAATAATTAAGTGATTAGGTTTCAAGAGCATCAACGGTCTCACCGGCCTGTAAAATGGCGAAGAATACCAAGACTATATAGAATGATTAACGACAATTAATTGATCGTCTAAGCTTGGCTTACGGCTACGACTTCTGTTGTATAGTGCATATACTCGTAACATAAGTATCACATTTGAAAGTGTCGTGAATATGATCGGTCCTCCGCTGTAGCGAGATTGGCGTTAGCTTGCAGTTTGGTACGATATACCAACGCACTAGGTCATCCAAACATAATAATGCCGACAACTCGATGTCTCTTAGTTACTGCTCAAGCCATCACTTCTGCCAACACTTACGCCTGGTAGAGATCTAATTTTAAATCTCTAACGATATCGCCTTACGAAGACATACCTGAATTGAATTTTGCTTGAGCGAGACTGCAACATTATCCGGTTGAATATAATACTCCGCGATAGTCTGCATACTCACAGGTAGTCATAGTCCTGTCAGTAGAACCAATCAGCGTTATTAATGTCATACTGCCACAACTTACACAACGTAGGCCATGCCATAATACCGAGTCCACAAATACGCAAATTTTGGGAAAGTCCACTTCGATCTGCGGCCATATCGGAATCAGTCATTGGAGGTCCGCACTGCGCAGGTCGTTACCTCCAAATGTAATTAATCTGAAAAACGGTCAACACCAGGTTTGAACAAAACAAAATAGTCGTTGGATTTACTTCGCGTCCCAAAGTCAAAACGACATCGTAAACAAGAAGAGTACACGAGGCCACTAGGAGAGATGAAATTTGACGCGGGACGGAGGACAGGGTGCTTACCGATCCCACAGTTGGCGGTGAAAACTGAAAGTAGAGCGTGTAGGAGTTCTTGCTCTGAGTATTCACCTAAGGAAGCGCTCATAGTAGGAAAGAATTGTATTCATTGTATTCCCTTTATCTGTTTTAGCTGTTACACAATGCGAAATCGCCTACTCTCACCCCCTTCGGTTACGGCGACCGATGGATAATCATCGGAGATCTGATTCGTCTTGTGTTACCTCACTGTTCGTGATGCATACAGAAGTTGCTCCTGACCTTCCGGATAACTTTCCATGGAAGAGCACATTGGACGCTAAAAGTGGATCATTTTCAAACGCGAAACGTTGTCGCCAGGGTACTTGAACACATGAACATCGACTTCCCCACGATTGTAACCAAGATTTAATAAATCCTCGAAAGTCACTGTGACTGGTTATTTGTTTGGACTTGATTGCAGCGTTCTTTACCATGTACGCGACAGCGCAAGTGGACCTTTCACGCAGAAATTATTCAGCGCCTTGCAGTAGCCGGGACAAGTCAACGAAAAGACATTACCAGAGCCGAACCTGTTACAAAGAAAACAGAAAGGTGAAGTCGGACCAAGTCAACAATTAGGCCATGAACAAGGTTTCGTCCAAAACCCGCGTGCATGCCTGAGTGTCCCTAGAGCATGATGCGGTTTTCTCGTCAACTTGGAATGCATATATAAGTACAAGCATAGATTAAGCAAGGACGATCCTGATCCCGTTTCCGACTCAGAATTTGAAATTTGCAGGTGCCGCCACCTCCCACTGGAGCGTCAAGTTGATCTTCGCCTGTGGGGGGACCTCGCAAACCCAGGACAACTTGCCATCCTTGCCAACATTCGTCGCCTCATCACCTCCTACCACCACCACCGCCGCCTCTTCTGTTCCATCTCCCCACTGAGCAATGACTCCTTGCGCCACCTTAATCTTGTTGGTCCCAAGACTGATATTTTTCTCCGTCACACTCGCTTCTGGCTGCACATTCTGCAAGGGCGGATTGATAAGCTTGACCACAATCTTTTCGTCTGTCGATATGGGCACCTGATCCACGATGCGAAGATTACTGACGGTGATGGACTTGGCGTTGTGGACCGAGATGCGCTGGGTGTACATGGTGACGTTGGTTTTGGAGTAGAACCCTGATCTGGAGGATTTCTTGGAGAGGGGGTGGTACGTGATGCGGATGGCAGGGTCGAGGCCAAGAGCACAGTCAAAGCTTTCGCCAGGGCTGACGGCGGGAATGGAGGATTTGGAGATGAAGCTTCCATCAACGTATATGCTGCCTGCCCCCAGGAGCAGCGTGTATTCAGATGTGTTCTTGATCTTGGCCTACAACCAGTATCAATGCGTGATCTAAATCCAGGAGGAAGGGGAGAGTACACTGAGCCGCGTCCACGTATCCAATTTGGGGATTGCAATCCAAGACATGGTAGCGTCTAGCTCAAGTGTGGCGATTGTAACATGATGAGCCGAATTGTCGCACGGAATGGTGGTGATACCGAGGACATCGAATGTGGCGCTGACGTTTCCTTTCGACGTGTTTCCTTTCGATGCGACGGCAGCGCCTCCGAACCCCATTTCTTGTGCCATATCCGTTATTCCCGACGTGTTTCCCATCGACGCGGCGACGGCACCTCCGAACGCCATTCCTGGAGCCATACCCCCTATTTCGGTCGCACTTGCACTACTAAAGGATCCGAACAGATTCATAGGCATTACGGGTTCTCCTGTTGCGTGGTCGCAGTGCGTTCACGGCCACAATCGCGTAAGGGAAACGTACGATATACGGACAAAGTCCAGGGAAACAAAGAGGGAAGACTGATCCCAAACGTAGGAGTTGCTGTTTCGAGCTTGAGAGTTACGTCTTTCCAGGCCTAAAATACTACACTCAGAATAAGAGTGACGAGGCGTAAGCACAGATTCGGCACCTCTCCCGTGTTTTGTATGATGGCAGCCTTGTAGACGAGAGTTATCGGCGTCTCTTTTGCCTCCATATCGACGCGAAGTTCGTAGAGAGCGCTCCAATAAGCTGCGCTCACAGCTGCTTGGGATAGTCGGGAGGTGAAAACAGGTACAGATTAAGGTGGCTCACCGTAGGTCAAGACAATCTCCACCTCACTTTCCCTTTCAGCGAACAGATTGAGCGATACCTTTTTCCTCAACCAACGTGAATGGTTACTCAGAGTCGTTCTCTCTTTTTCTGTTTCTTTCTGGATCTCTTCCTCGATGGCTTTGAGTTGTTTCTCTAAATCCGAGATATCGTCATCGAGATTTCCGCAGGAGGCTTTGTACCCCTGTATAATCTTGTTCAACTTGTCGATATCAACATACTCGATGTGGAGCGTTGCAAGGTACTGTCTCATCGCCCCGTGCAATGTTTTGCATCGTTCCAACGCCTTGAGCGTGCGCCCTTTGCGACTTGTGAGATCGTCCATGATCGGAGAAGTGGGCTGTATCGCGGGTTGAGGATCGATCGCCGTGGAGACGTCGTGTATTGTTGCTGGCCCGCGCCCCTCTAGTCTGGCGCTCTAGTGAGTAGTCATTCCCAAACCACACATCGTGAGCGCACAGTACCTGACTGAGTCATCATCGAGCACGCTTGGCAGACCGCTGATGTTGACGCGGTTTTGTCCCGTTTTCACTTGAGTGTGGAAGGTACGAGTAATTTCGGCTCTGGATGAGTAGACACTGACGATACTTATCTTGCTGTCTGTCGAGGAGGTGAGATCGATGAGATGAGTGAATGAGTCGGGTGTTGGTGGAGTGGCCATCGCTGAAGGGCAGTACAGCAGTGATGGAAAGCAAGCGCAGGTTATCTGAAGTTCGAGCGCTTTAAGGGGATGTCACTTGAACATTCCGCCGTTCCTGTAATGTAGACAGTTGCACGTGGCACCGTCACCATGCTTGAGTGCAGCGTAGAGTTTGAGGTCAAGAGTGGCACGTGATTTAATGCTCATATCACGTGGATATATTATATATAAGACTGGGGTTTTTGTACAGAAAGCCAAGAAGTTATATTATGGTCTGCCATTGCTTGCTTGAGCTACATATACAATTGTCCAACCATAGCTCAGTATGGGTGACATTGTTGATGAGCCACTCAAGTTCACTGGTGTCCAGAGTGAATAGGGCACTGAAACCTCTGCAACCAAGAAAGGAAATGAGTGTTTCCCTTCTTGGAAGGACACTGTCTTTGCTGATTCTTGCAGCATTGCTGTTGTTGACTCAGAGATACTAATCTGGTGATTGAACATACTTTCTTCCAAGACTATGTATGTTCCCCATCATCAAGTCACCTTGCTTGGATGCCACCATTCTACTATCCTGATCAAGACTTTCACAAGTCAACTGGCAACAGTGACCTGAAGGAGTATTGGGCTCTGGACTGTAAGGGGAAAGGAGCTATCTGGCCTTAACTCCAATACATGCACCATTTGCATCAAGTATTATATTGCAGTTGCAAAGTCAGAACAGGAAATTGAACATGGAAATTGATGACACTGTAACTAATTTCATTAACTACCCTACATAACACTTATCCCATGTGGATCCATGCTCCATCATGCTCAAATCTAATTCAACTGCTGGTTGTGGAACAATGACTTGCATCTTGGGTAACAATAATGGGTTTCTATAAGCTGGTGGTATCCACATCAATAAGTGACCATGTGGTCCAGCAATCCAACCACCTGAATTGAGGGAAATATGGTTTCTCCAGTCCTGTTGAAACTCTGGAGTGTGTTCAAACAGCTGAGAAGCATTGTGCAATGCATGCTTCAATGCATGAGCAAGCTTGATAGCATGAGCTGGATTGAACCTCCTTGTCAGGGAGTCTACTTGTCTTCCAGCATCAAGCTGAGTGTCCCAGATACAGAGTGTGTTATCACTGGAACCTGATGCAATCCTCTTTCCATCAGGTGAAAACACAACTGAGTTCACAGGGCCTGTGTGTCCTTTGAGAGCACTGCCCACTTGTACCCCAGTCTCAGCATCCCAAATGCAGACAGTCTTATCATGAGAAGCTGATGCAATTTTCTTTCCATTGGGTGAAAAGGCAACTGAATTGACACTCAAACTGTGCCCTTTGAGAGGACTTCCCACTTGCATCCCAGTCTCAGCATCCCAAATGCAGACAGTCTTATCCCAAGAACCTGATGCAATTTTCTTTCCATCTGGTGAAAAGGCAACTGAAGTGACCCAGTTAGTGTGCCCTTTGAGAGGACTGCCCATTTGCACCCCAGTCTCAGCATCCCAGATGCAGACAGTCTTATCATCAGCACCTGATGCAATCCTCTTTCCATCTGGTGAAAATGTAACTGATTTGACCCAGTTAGTGTGCCCTTTGAGAGGACTCCCCACTTGCACCCCAATCTCAGCATCCCAAATGCAGACAGTCTTATCCCAAGAACCTGATGCAATCCTCTTTCCATCAGGTGAAAATGCAACTGATTTGACATAGTCAGTGTGTCCTTTGAGAGGACTGCCCACTTGAACCCCAGTCTCAGCATCCCAGATGCAGACAGTGTTATCATAAGAACCTGATGCAATCCTCTTTCCATCTGGTGAAAAGGCAACTGATTTCACCCAGTTAGTATGTCCTTTGAAAGGACTGCCCACTTGCACCCCAACTGAATCAACAGGGCCAGTGTGTCCTCGGAGAGCATTGCCCACTTGCACACCAGTCTCAGCATCCCAGATGCAGACAGTCTTATCACAATCCTCTTTCCATCTGGTGAAAAGGCAATTGATTTGACTGAGTAAGTGTGTCCTTTGAGTGGACTGCCCACTTGCACCCCAGTCTCAACATCCCAGACGAGGACAGTTTTATCCTTGGAACCTGATGAAATCTTCTTTCCATCTGGTGAAAAGGCCACTGAATTGACACTCAAAGTGTGTCCTTTGAGAGGATTTCCAACTTGCACTCCAGTCTCTGCATCCCAGATGCACATAGTCTTATCATTGGAGCCTGATGCAATCCTCTTTCCATCAGGTGAAAATGCAACTGATTTGACATAGTCAGTGTGTCCTTTGAGAGGACTGCCCACTTGAACCCCAGTCTCAGCATCCCAGATGCAGACAGTGTTATCAGAAGGAATTGACCCAGTGAGTGTGTCCTCCAATTAATAACTGCAGTGGTGACCACTCTACTGCTTTACCAGGAACAAGTCTTGGGACCCTTACTAGTCTTTGAGTCAGGTACTTACTCAGAATGCTGCTCTTGGGTACAAAGGGTAACCCAGATAGATATAAATGTGGAGTGCTCTTTGATATCATGCCTCCAATCATTCTGGACATTTTTATACCATCTCTTGCTGCTGCTAAAGCATTTTCATGGTTATTCCCCTTCAAGGGATTATTGCTTGCCTTACTTTCAAAGTAGTAAAATTTGCCTACCTGAATCCAGCTTGCAACATTACCCAATATGGTTGTAACTATGCTCATCAGATTAAGCAAGCTGAGAACTTCAAACCAAAATAGCATCTTCTCATTCAAGAGAAATGACAAGTAGAGTTTGATATGGTCATGAATACGTTGCCCCAAGTCAGTAACCTCTGAGTTGCAAAGATATGAGCTCTCCAGTTTGCAAATGTTGAAGTGTAGATGCTGTTGCATCACTTGAAGGCAGGCATGTCCCAGGTCCACATTGACATTCACAAGGTCCACAAAGTAAATCCCACTCCTGTCCTTGGCAGTCAAGAATTCATAAAATGTTGAGTGAAGGACACAGATAGGCAAGGATTGATTGGAAATTCCACTGAGAAGTGATCCAAAATGTTGCAGAACTGTTGTTACACCATAACAATGATGACCCTCCTGGACATGCCTATGCAAGACATCTAAGGATTCCATTGGAAGTGGTTCTCATGTTGATAATACCAACCGCAGGACAGAGTGGAAGTGGTTGAGGACAAGCTTGTTTGGACAATTGCCCATGATACTCTGCAGAATGACCCTGTACATGTCATCAAGAAGTGTGCTGCCCTCCAGAGTGAGCACAAGTTGCTCAAGCTTTTCTCTCCTTGTTAAGAATCCACCTGTGTACCTAATGTACTCACAAGCAAGCCAAGCCCATTCAAATAACCCATCTGCCTTTTGGGTAAGTTGGGTCAGCATTTGGTCATCAAAGTCATGGCTGATATCTTGCAATTGATGGGAAATGTAGAACTGGATGTCATATTCCATGGATGACCTAGAGATTTGATCCATGGACTTGTGTTTAATTCCACTCGCACCACCAAATGCTTCGGTGATATCATGAAGCAGCCTAGACGTGACAAGGATTCGGAAATTGGATGGCAAATGCACCACACCTTTCTTAAGGATGGAAAGTATATGACGACATGAGGGTGCATTGCCAGTTTCATCCAGAGCATCAATGACAAATATAACGGGTCTGGTTATGCTCTCCGCAAATGATGTAACAGGTATTTATTTCAATCAGCTTATGCCACTGTTGAGTTACATCATGAGTAGAAGTGAGTGCTGGCTCAGTCGCAAGAAGGTTGATCAAATAGTCCTTCAACCAGGGCATGCGACCTGCCAAGTCATGTGCAATGGTGCTAAACAGCTTTTCATGACGATTGACAACCTGTCAGTTGAAACAGAAGCATGATCTGATGCCCTTATTATCAGCTATCCACCTGCAGGCAACAGTGTGGGCAATTGCAGACTTGCTGGTACCAGCAGGGCCTGATATCCATAGAATGCGCAGGGTAGCTATGTCGGTGGTGGTGAGCCATCCCTCAACTGTGGCCAGGATATCAGTTCTTGTACCGTCCAAACAGGCCTTTGTAGTATCGATGCCAGCTCCTTCGGCATATGGGATCATGCTAAGCGATCGATCTGATGATAGCATATGACGTCAGAGCGCATACAAACTAGTTTGTCGTAATGTTGGTGTTGGTGTTGACATTAACATCTCTCCCTGCAGAGTTGATTTGCGTGTCTTTAATCTGGAAATTCTTCGAATCTTTGAAAAAATGAACTTCGGATAGAAGTCGAGGTGTGCTTGTAAAGGTCAGAGATTTGGTCACGTGTCAGCCGCGACCACTAGTCAACGTGAGAACCTTGGAGTGCGTTGTTCCCACGGCATCTTGGCAGATGGGCTCACAGTTGTCGGTGGGCAAAAAGCGCCAGCGACAACATGTTCCCCGCGACATGCCGTATCCATACCCTGCCATGAACACGTACTGGCCAGCAGGCGCACCCGTCATACCTCCAGGTTATACACACGGTTTCGTACCTTCAACACTTCCCTGGCCAGTATCCCAGCACACCCAGAAACGGACCCGAAAGCGGACGCACAGGAACAGCGGAAGGAGGCGGCACCATCGGAGTGCGACTGAGCCTGTGGTGAACTTTCCTGCTGGATTTGGTGCATTTCACAGTTATCGCCTATCTCTCAGTAGTGTTCATGTTGCGTTTGGAACCAGTGCCCAATGAATTTGTACCGAACGAGAACACGCGGATGCAACAGCCGCAGCCAGTGATTCCATCTGCGATGGCCCGTGCGACGTCCCAGGCCCAACCCCCGCCGCTCTTTACACCTGGTCCCAACAACTCCCAGAACCTCACCAGCTTCCCTTCTCCTCAGATCCCCATTGCTACTGCACCCAGTGGCAGGAGCAGCCACGGACACGGACCCGGCAGACGAGCACCTACACCCTTTATTCCTCCCCAATCCCACGATGATGATGATGATGATGACGACGACGACGACGACGATGACGATGACTCGGACCACAGCGCTGATTCCGGACCTGTTATTCCTGACATGTCAGGTCCTCCTGCTGGGCAGAGCCACAGCCAGAGGGGACATGGTCACCGACCCACTGCATCGATGCCCCAACCCATGCTCTTCTATGTCCCCCACGCCATGCCACCTCGACGGCCGAACCCGCTACCGGAACCCCCTAAAGTCCTGTTCGAGCGCACGCCGTTCAAACGGCTTGTCGATCTTCCCGTCAGTGCGCCCCCTTACCTGGCTACACTCATTACCCCGAATACGGCTGCGGGAGCCGGGGGGCAGGGGAATCCAGTCTCGCCTGACGCAGGGACCGCAGGGATCGCAGGGATCGGAGCCAATGGGGCGAATAAGAAGAGGCCGAGATTCCTGCGCGCGTTCAGTTTGAGAGGCAATAACAGACAGGCCGGTCCGTCTGCGAACGCGAACGCGAACGGGGTTCTGCTACCTGTGAATGTCGTCACGGCGGACCAGGCTGGCACTGGTGGTACCAGCACCGCAGCCGCAACGACGTCTGGACCTGCAATGGGACCCGCGACTGCAACAAACACTAGTACCAATGCCTCTTCCTCATCCGCAGCAGCGGCAGCAGGAGGCACCACCTCATCATTTGGCAACCCCACCAACTCCAATTCCGGCGCTACCCGTCCGTCTACCTCAACCGCCACCCCGCAGCCTCCCATTCGGTTCTCCACCGCCTCAGGCCCGTTTTCCATTCTCTCTCTCCGCGCGCATTGTCCGATGCAGTACCGGGGCAAATCCTACCCGACTGCTTTGCACCTGTACGAAGCCCGGCGGTACATCGACGAGTGGCCGGAGAGCGCGGAGGCGATAAGGACTGCGGGTGTGCGAGATGTGGTGAGGACCTCGGGTCGATTCCAGACGGAGAAAAAAGGGCGGGCGGATTGGGCGAGGGTGTTTATGGACACGGTGCGTGTCTTTTTTCTTTTTTTTTTTCTTTTTTTTTTTTTTTGGTTTTCTGTTCGAGGTGAGGCTGACCGTGTGATGTTTTTTTATGTGCGGGAATTTACAGATGGAAGATGTGCTGTATCTGAAGATGGACCAACACTCGTCGGTGCGTACGCTGCTCGTGCTTGAGACGGGAAACGCCCCGCTCGTGTTTGCGGACGACGATTTTTATTGGGGGGATGGTCCCGATGGGAGGGGTGCGAATGAGCTGGGAAAGGCGTTGATGAGGGTGAGAGATAGGTTGAGGGCGCAGGGGGTTGCTGGCTAACGAGGGAGGACGTGGTATCGATCCTGATCTGCTTTTTTTTTTCTTGACGTGCTTTAGTTTTTTGGCGAAGCTTTCCATGTTCATGCTATAATAATATAATTATTGAGGCGTTGAGCGCGAACATGTTCACTCTATATCTCAAATACTGTGCACAAATCTCAATTGGAGTCACGGACCCTATAATTCCATATTGGCTATTGGTCACAAGTCATTTCAACAAGTTACGAAAATACGGGGGGGGGGGGGGGGGGGGGGGCGTACTCTTTTTTTTTTTATTCCAGCAACCAAGCCAATCGGCCACTGACGGGAGTGGGAGGGATCGGGTTTATGATTTCCTGATAAGATACGCAAGTTGGACTCTGGGATAGGGGTTGTGGTATCGATCTCGAAGTAACCAAAGTGTGGCACCGACGATCATCACGTGCACCTCAGGACGCGTATAAATTCCGCTCGCCGACATTGTCAGCCACATCTTTTCCTCGCTTTCTTCTCTTCCACCATGTGTCACCATTCCGCATTCACTTGTTCGCCATTCATCGATATTCGTCACCCATTCGACCATCTCACTCGACGTTCTTAGTCTACCCGTCGTGATTGTAGGACCGAGCGAGGACGAGGGGGCATTGCCACCGGGCGGGTTCGTCATTTGACTTCCACGCGTAGCATTGACACTAACCTCGTCTTGTCAGCGATGGATCCGGACAAGTACATATACACCTATTTAGGCGCCATTGCAAACCCGGAAGGAGAGGTGGGCACTGGTGTTGCCCGCCTTTTTCTGGAGGAGCGTTCCACGCCACACCAGCGTCCGGCGGTGATTGGTCGTGTGCGCGAGGGGGAGCAGTAGTGTGATCACTCACTCCTCAGGGGCAACGAGATAGTTGTGTAGATGCATGCAATGGGACGGCACTAAGGGTTGCTGTACTTGTCAACGCTTGAGACCAAAAAGACGAGTATGTGTTTTCATTTTTCTTGAGACATCCGATTGACGTTACAATTAGTTCGGTCAAGGCCATACAGAATATGAAGCATTGTGAGTCATTTGCTCCCAACTGACATCATTGTCTTCTAGACGGCATTAAGGGCATAACGCTTGTTTGACAACAACTTTGGTAAGGACCTGATATTCGTTATTTCCATTGTTGACAACCATTTCTGTAGCGCGGTGAATGGGATGAAACTGATTATCTCTTGATAAGATAACCAATGGAAGGAACTCTCTTGTGGGCGATAGCTGCAAGACTTGTAAACAGGATGCCAGATCTGCTATCTCCGTTATTCACCGTCTTGGAATTCAAAGATGTGTGTAAGGATTTTGCTTTTGCTATTTCCGTTGTTGACCATCTCGATAGGACGGTCGGGCGCCGGAAACTAGCTTGGGGGCAACAATACGACGATCTGTGAAACCGGTAATGATCCTGTTTTTGCTATTTGCATCCTTTGACCATTTTTTGTAGAATGGTTGAGGCGAGGGGACTGGCTTGTGGAGGACAACTTGAAGAATTGCGAAATTGGTGAGGTTCCCTGGCATATGCGCTTTTTCATTATTGACGGACACCTCTGTAGGACGGTCCGACGGAAGGAATTGGCAGAGGCGGTCGTTGGCGGGGACGAAGAGAGTATATGTGCACAACGCGATGTGTTGCCTTGAGGTTTCAAAGCGACAAAATACATCTGTTCCGTGTTTGTAGTCATAAGGCTTGGTGCGAGATGGGTTCATTTTTCGCGGGCATCCCCCAGCATGTTCAGCCCCTCCAAGATTGGTATTCTGCAGCCCAAGTATAAGTAGTGGAGCATGTTCCCGACCCTTTACGTACCTGGCATGAGCGGCGATAAATTGTCTCTCGGGCAGGATGGTCGCGCGAATAAACACGTGTAACTGAAGCGCTTAAATATGACGTCCAACAAGCCCGGTTGTTACCCATCATGGGCACTGTTTTGCAAGGCAGTAAGTGTACAGCCCAGTACTTTGGCCTCGGAGGGGGAAAATGTCAACACTTGGGAAATATTGATCCTGAGTGGTCGGTTGCAGTGTGCGTAAGCAAATTCTCTGCCTGCAAGTCCATTAACTGTCAAGCATCGTTAGAGTACCGCACGGAGGTCGGTTTTTCCATTCTTTGTCAAATGCACAACCAAAGGTTTGGATGTTGACAAGGGAGTCTGCACATGGATACGTCTTGGCTCTTCTGATCTCGAAGGCGTGTATCCAATACCAATCTACAAGGAGCCCACAAGGATACCCTCTCCATGTCACAGCCCACTTCCTGCAGGCTTCTTCCGTAACACCATTTGAAATCTACGTACGGGTGATCAAGTCGGGTAAAAGTTTTACAAACCTCACGGCAGAGTTGGCGCAAATTTAGGCAAGTTCCTCGTCGAATATAATCCAACATCCTCATCCATCATCAAGGGAACAACTCGTTGTTACAGCCCATATGATCTTTGGCACCAACGCGCCATCTCCGACACAACAAATGCGTGTTTCCATCAACCCCGCTTCATTCTTATGCGCGACAGATACCTCTTCACCTCCACCCATCTAAATCCACGCCGTTCAATCGTTATATCAAGACAACGACCGATCCTATTAAACAAGCTCGAAATGCGGTTGACAGTCCAACGCGGACGACAAGCTCAACGATCGGAGGGGGAGGGGGAGGGTTGGAATGGGGGGGGTGGTTGGTAATTTGTAGATATAGACGACAGAATTACGAATCCTTCCTTGGCATTTTTTGGGTGGATATTTTCATGAATCCAACTAAGTCTCTTACCAAAGGAGGTGGGTGTGTGGGGATTCGAAAATTTTCACTTTGAACTTGATCATGTTATTCGCCCGAAATGGATCAGTTGGGGGTCCCGACATTGGTCATTTCCCTCGAATTCAAGAGTTCCTATGCGTCCCGTTTCTGATGATTCTCGTGCTAAATCGAATGGTGGGAATTTACTCCGCCGTTCGGTTTCTTTTTTTAAGCGACCCTGTTCATCGACATGATTCCTACGTAGTCTAAGGTCTGCGCCTTTGAATATTGGAGAAGGGGTGGATTCTAGGGAATGGAGAAGTAAAAAGCAGTGTGTTTGGCAACTGCAACGCATATGTATTTAGCATTGCCCCCGGAAGTGAACTGGGCAACTATCTGGAAAAGCGAGATGCCAAATTGTGATTCATTGTAGAGCTAATCTTACTTGGCATTTTCTCCGTACCCAAACCATAGCCTGATCATTAAAGGAGGCCAGAGTCTTCCCCGGGGAGAGTCGTTTGAAAGCCGAGTCAATAACTGTTTAACTTGGCATACTAGATTCGTCCCCTTTTTTATCTGTTTCCAGGCAAGCACATGATTTGCTGGCCTTCATTTATCTTCCTGATTCATTCGCGAGTATCCTGACCGCACAAGCCCCCATGCTCACGTAGAATACCCGAATCCTATCGTAAACGGGTGTGTGCTGTGTGCGGTCAACAGATATGTCATGAGAACAAATCCAATTGGGGTTAGTAAGTCTACTTCAGAAGGCTGAACTGAGACTGGAGAAAAGGCCGTTGCTGTACGCAAGACTCAGAATCGATACTAGTCCTTTCCAGATCTACGCCTATAATAATATATTCTTGAGGCGTTGAGCGCGAACATGTTCACTCAGGGAGGGGGGGGGCTTATCTCATGATACACGGAACACAACAACAACATATATATATTCAAAAAAGAAATTTCAAAATTCTACATTCACTCGACCGTATTTTCAAACGACAAGAATACTGTGCACAAATCCCAATTGGTGTCACGGACCTACAAATTCCATATGGCTATTAGTCACAAGTCATTTCAACAAGTACGAAATATGGGGGCGTACACACTGAATGGATTTTTTTTATTCCTCGTTCCTGGGCAACCAGGCCAATCGGCCACTGACGGGAGTGGGAGGGATCGGGTTTACGATTTCCTGATAGATACGCAAGTTGCACTCTGGGATGGGGGTGTGGAGAGGAAGATCAACGGGCCTGACGCTTCCGCCACGGCCGATGACGTAAATGCCCCGCAACTCCTTCACGTCGTCGTACGCGAGGACGACCCTGACGGGCATCAACTGTTGCACAGACTGGTCGAACGTGCCGGAGAACGGATGTTTTCTGCCATCGATCTCGAAATACCCACCAAAGTGGGTTTCGTGGGCTGAAATAAAACCTTGGGCTTTCTTGGACATGGGATACCTTGTCTTTTCCTGTTTAGCAATTTAGAGAGGCAGGACGCAAGAGAGAGAGAGAGAGAGAAGGTATCGCACTTTAGGGGGGAGGGGTTCACGCTAGAGAAAGTTGTAGGGTTAACTTGGCATATTAGATTCGTCTCCCTCTTTTATCTGTTCCAGGCATACACCAACTTACCATATCGCGAGTATCCTGACCGCACAAGCCCCATGCTCACGCAGAATACCCGAATCCTATCGTAAACGGGTGTGCCGCTGTGTGCGATCAACAGATATGTCATGAGAACAAATCCAATTGGGGTTAGTAGGTCTACTTCAGGAGGCTATAACCTATCGATGGATTAGTCAGGCAATATCGACTGACTAGGACAAAGTGGAGAAAAGGAAGAGCCTCGAGGTATTCCGTTGCTGTATGGACCCTCTGAGAATCGATAGTTAGTCCTGTCCAAATCTACGCCACCGAAGGTTAAAATGCTACACCTTCTATGCTTCTATTCTTACCCGGGTTACTGCGCAGTCTGCGCTATGACGACGTGATGACATCGTGCCGCATTTCAGCGTTGAGAAAACGCTGCCAACAAGCAGGAGAGAGCGATACAGTTCCGTTTGACCTACTTGGTAGTACCGAGGCAAACAGATGAAGACGACGACGATGCGACGCGCCATGAGTCGTTGCGTGCTCGAGGTAGTTAGTACGCTAGTTCTCAGGATCTCATCTCATAACGCGTTGGGGTTGACAAATGGATATGGATGGACATGAAGATCCAAGGGAACGGACCAACTAGTTCAAAATATCTGTGGAGCCCGTGGCCCACGGACCACAATGAATCGGAAATGGAGTGGAGGTAGCACGTACATCGTATACAAAGTTTAACGTTTAGCTGATTCAGCCAGCTACTCCTTATTGATTCAAGGACTTTTGTTTACAGCATTGGATGGCCTCACGTGTGGAGATGGAGAAGTTGCATGGTGAGAATCTGTTCTTCGAAAACAGCGGTGTACGGGGACAGAGTAATGTAGCGCGCAGACAAGAAAGGGGCGACAAACCACGCTCTGTCTCTACTCCATTACTTGTCCATGCCGAGATACGTTCAACTCGGGCAGGCTAATGCAAGAGAGAGAGTATGCGGAAGTATGTTTAACCGGATTATTATGGTCAGCTTTTACAATGCATTCAACGATTCTCAAACACATCCACACGCAAAACGTATCTGTGCACCTATTGTTACAAGTTTAGACCTGACTGAAGAAGTATCCAGGTTAGATCAGTCTTCCCAACAAGTGGTTTTTAAAGACATACGCAATGATTTTAGCAGTGCCTGTAAACTCAGTCCTACACCCAATCGATCTCTCCAGTTTGCCTGTGATAGTCGCGTTGTTTTTGTCAAACTCAAGGTATAGCTCCTCTGGTCCGACATAGCCATGGATTCTTGAATCAGTCGGCGCTCCTTCACTGTATTTTGCATCGGGGACAAAGAAAGTGGGAACAGGTTTGTCGAATGATCCACCAACTACGTAAGGGATGCCGATTGAAGTGACGCTGCCATGAAACAAGACATCCTGTCCTCCCAGGGTACCGGAACGTTCAGCCATGGTAATTCTGCAGTCTTCGTCAGCGAAAATATCGCATATGAAGAGGCGTCATCGCACCACAGGAATTTTAGCTGTGAGGGTTGAAGATAGGGAAAGTCATGGACTGGCTCATTTTATGCATTTCGAACGTCCTAGGACGTGCCAGGCGGACTTTGAATTAGTACAAACTCGTTTGTCTTGGTAACATTCTATATCGAGCAGCCCGGGAAACGCTTCTGCCGGTCCACTAACCAAGAGCTCACTCCTGGTGAGAGCGGGCCATTCCCAGGTTAACGACAGAAGGTGCCACCATGACGTCACCACCCTTGAGCTTCGCCGAGCGTGAGCGGCTTCATGATGATTTCCGAAATCCACCCCTTACATGCAACTAAGTCCCTTTGAGATTTCCTGATCGTCTGTACGGGGGATTGTATTATACATACCTAACCCCACGAATCACGCCACAACTCTGAATATCTGAATTGTGGCGGTAATGATCGGTTATAGGAAGTGCCGGATTAAAGAGGGTGATAATCCTCTACTTTTGATAGATCGACATAGTATGGTCATAAGGAACGTGTCAAATCAACTGAAGGATCTGACAGGAATCGAGCAGATAACGCACGACATGACGAAGGAACACGGCGACTTGATTAGCCGGAGGACAAAAGAACATGACTCGTCCAGGGATCGCTAACAAAGGCAGCTTGAATATCTCAGTGAAGAGCATGGGTTTGGGCATGGGTCCGTCTCCTCTGTGACCGGGACGGGATCACCGCCTGCACCTGCAGTTGCAAATGTATGCGCTCACTTTTCACTTAGGTTGTGGACATGAACAGAACATGAATGTATTTTTATGTCACGTTGAAGGTTTTGCAGATGGTTTTCTGACAGAAAGTGCGCTTGCGATATTACATCTGGGTGACCCGCAGCGGGTAGGGCAAGTATATATTGCGGGGAAATTGGTGTGAACAATATATGTGACACCGTGACCATCTAATTCTGCTCCCGCCATCACTCGAGTGATGTCCCGGCTTCAACTTCGAGAGTATGCCTAGTATCACCCTCGTGCAGTTTGTTTACCTTGACTTCCGCATAGCCAAGGGGAAGAGGATGCAGATTGTCTGCACTCGGTCGCATGCTCCAGGGCAATGAGATTTGTGAGGACGATTACGCTCGGTTCTAGAAAATTAGTGATGCTTATTTTTGCTTGGAGAATATTGACCGCGTGCCGCTATGCCCTTATGTACGTCTAAATATACGACTCTGATTGTGATGGTTTGGCGCCCCATCTCTTTTGCCTAAACGCCGCTGAATGCGCTATCACAAACATTCGAGATAATGAAGATCTTAAAACTCACAAAATGTGGTATGTGCATCTGTATCACTGTTTTTCTCTCGAATTTTTCAACGTACATTCAGTTTGACTCCGAGACCTCGTAAGCCTGGGACCCCCGGCAAGGGAGCGCGAGGTGAAGAGGCAGATCAGAAACGTGCTCTCTCCCCTTTCGTATCTGAGGAATGTCAAAAAAGGTTGTGAGCCAATTACCACGGACGAAGGAATGGTTATGTTTACCATTTTCTCGCATAGGCCTTGATCGAGACACGTCAGGCTCGCATACCGAGTGGCTTCCTCACCAAAGATCAAGCGAACGATGAATCAGCCATTCCTGCGCTGTCCTGGAGATGGTTGAAGGACAATGACGCTAGTACAAAACCGAGTGCCATTGTCACGGATATGAAATCGTATGGGCGTCCTTAATACTGCAAGTTTGGATATTTGGTTAAAATCCGTCATATCGTCGTCAAGGAGAACTCGCCTTGCAACCAGTTGCACTTCAGCCAGCGGAATCCTACGGTAAAGAGATCTACCGACATGTCATCGTAAATTGATTTTAACGTGCGTTTGGTCGACCAAAAGGTCTAAGCCCAGGGCCCACGGCAAGGGAGCACGAGGAAAAGAGGCTAAACCGCCTCTCCACCTTCCCCGGGAACTATCTACCACTATCTACTAGAGTCGCAAAAGATCCGGAAGCGCATGGGTCAAGGAATTGTTGAGCGCCAGTCTGGCCAAAACTGATGCTCAACAATCCCCATCCTTCCCGTTTACGGTGAGCAGGACAGGGTTCATGCGGGATAGTTGTTGCCCAAGAGACCGGAATTGTCGTGCGGTTGTCAATGACAGAAAAGGGAGGGATTAAAGCCTAACTGAACATAAGCTCATCTCTGTTCTTGGCTTGTTCTGCGCCATCGTCGAGCTGCAAAGGTCAGCTGTGCCAATGGAGAAATAGAACAAGAAGCAAGCGGCTAGAGGATTTCAGCATTAACACGCAAATGGCGGGGAGGGAAGGTAGCAATACTTTGCTCGGCACCAACCTGCCCCCTTAATCGCTCCAATACAATTCGTTAAGCCTCGTCGCCCGCCTCTCTTGATGTTCGCAGCCATTGAGCTAGAAAGGTCAGCTACATCAATGGCGAATGAAAGGAAGCGCAAGTATCTAAAAAGGATTTCAGCACGTCAATAACTGACAAGAATAAAGTGTCGCTCGGCTTCAATTACCTCATCCTAACATCCACCGCTCTTGTTATGACCCGCTGTCACCCGCCTTTCTTGTCGTTCGCCTCAATAAAGCTAGAAAGAGCAACTGACAATTGGATGAGAGAAATAATGGAAACAAATGGAAAGAAAGAAGAAAGTACGCCAGATCGCCTTTGTGTTTTATACGTTTTAACTCTTTTTTTGGGGATTCATCCGTTTTTTCGCTTTTTTCAGGTTTTATGGTTGAAGGGTATACGGGAATCGTCCGCCTGGAGTTGACGTCCGTCCGGTCTATGGGGGTACCAAAAGAGCCAAGCCACGAGAAACGGAAAGAACAGAAAGAAATGAGGCGTATTTGGGTTTGACAATTTTTGAATTTTTTTTGGGTTTTGCAGGAGCCGTCCTGAAAGAATCCGAGTCAGAGAGGATGAAATAAACGCATGCGCCAGCGCTCTAGAAATTTTCGAGGGGTTTCTTTTTTTACGGTTATGAGAATGGTGAGGGTTTGTTTGCCTGAATGACGAGCGACGGGAAGAAGAGGAGATGGCTGATCAAAGCGAGCATCTAAAGGATTTCAGCTGCGCCAATGACGGAGAAGGGGAACAGAGCCTAGCCCAACTCCAACTACCTCCCATCTCAACCACTACGATCCGTGACTTGTTGCATGCCGCCATCGCCCGCCTTTCTTGACGTTCGCCGCACTCGAACAGGAAAGGTCAGCAGCGTCAATGGAGAGTGAATGAAAGAAAATGAGCATCTATAAAGGATCTTAGAATGTCAACGACGGCGAAAAAAGGCAAAGACCTCGCTCAGCACCAACTGCTTCTTATCTCAACTGTTCCAGTCCAACTTGTTGCGCCTCGGCGTCACCCGCCTCTCTTGACGTTCACTGCATTTGAGCTAGAAAGGTCAGCTGCGTCAATGGAGAGGGAAATAGAAAACAGAAAACATCTATAAAGGATTTCAGCATGCCAAATAACGGCAACAAAGCCTTGCCCAACTTCAAGTCCTCATCTCTAATGCTCTGCTTCGTGTGTTATTGCATTATGCGCCGCTGTCGCCCGCCTCTCTTGACGTTCACCGGAATTGAGCTAGAAAGGTCAGCTGCGTCAATGGAGAGGGAAATAGAGAACATAAACATAAAACATCTGTCAAGGATTTCAGCACGCCAAATAACGGAGAACAATGTCTAGCCCAACTCCAAATCCTCATCTCAACTGCTCCACTTCGTGTATTATGCGCCGCCGTCGCCCGCCTTTCTTGACGTACGCCGCCGATGAGCTAGAAAGGTCAGCCATGTCAACGGCGAAAGAAAGAAAAAACCGCATATATCTATAAAGGATTTCACTGCGTCAATAACGGAGCAGAAAAGGAACAAAATGCCACTCAGCGTCAATCATCTCATCCCAACGTCATTCCTGACTTGTTGTTCCCGGCTGTCGCCCGCCTTGTTGATATCCACCTCAATAGAGCTAGAAAGGTCAGCTACACAAGTGGAGGAGAGAAATAAACGATACAAGAAACACAACGGTTTGCCTAGAGGTTTTACACGTTTTTTTCTGATTTATTCATTTTTCAACTCTTTTTTTTTTCAGGTTTTGTAGTTGAGGGGTATATGAGGATCATCCGCCTGGTGTTGACGAACGTCCAGTCTATGGGGAGTACTAAAAGAGCCAATCACGAAAGCGGTAGAACAGATGAAAACGAGGCGCATGTGGGGTTTTCACAATTTTGAACTTTTTTGGGTTTTACGAGAGTCCCATTAAACCGGAAAGCAGAAACAGACAAGGCCAAGAAAGGGGCGCCGGCGCTCTAGGCTTTTGTTTTGTTTTGGCGGTTGCGAAGGGGAATAATGCAGAATCGTCCGCCCGGAACAACCGGAGATTGCCGATGCAAGGAAGAGGAGAAACGTCTGAGAAATTTCAGCCACGCCAATGATAATGAAGAACGGGAACAAAGCCTGGCCCAACACCACTACGCTCATCTCAACTGCTCCCATTCGTGACTTGGTGCACCCCATCGTCGCCCGCCTCTCTTGAGGTTCGCCGCTATTGATCTGGAAAGGTCAGCGATGCCAACGGAATGGAAGAAAATGAAATGGAAGCATCTATGTGATTTCAGCATGCTAAATGATGGAGAAAAGGGTGGAAACATCTCGCTCGACACCAACACCTCGACGTTCGCCGTAATTGAGCTAGAAACATCAGTTATGTCAATGGTGGAAGAAAGGAAGGAGAGCAAGCGCCTATAATGGATTTCAGCACGTCAACGACGGAGAACCAAGGGAACAAACCTTGCTCAGCGCCGACTAATTTTCATCTAAAACGCTGCGGTTTATGACTTATTGTGCCGTCGCCCGCCTCTCTTGACGTCCGCCGTATTTGGACTAAAAAGGTCAGCCGTATCAACGGAGAGAGAAAAGAAGGAAGGCAAGGATCTATAATTCAAGACGTCAATGATGGGAAACAAGGGGAACAAAACCCTAACTATTTCTTATTCCCAATTGCTCCGGCCCAAACCAATACCCTCGCCGTTGCCCGTCACGATGGATCTAGGAATGTTAACTGCGCTAGAGAAAAGTACGCTAGTTCGCCAGGGTTTTTATGCGTTTCAACTTTTTTTCTGGTTTATTCATTTTTCACTTTTTTCAAAATTTTATAGTTGAAGGGTATCGTCCACCTGGAGATGATGCTCGTCCGGTCTATGGGTGTATCGAGAGAGCCGAGCCACGAGAGAAGAAGCGAGGCGGATGTGGGAACCGGGACGAGAGACGGAAAATATGCGCCAGCGCTCTATGTATTGCGGTTTTTTCTTTTTCGCTGTTTTTGTGATTTTCGGATTTCTCTAGAACGCAAACGATGAAAAGAATCAGAGAATTGGAAGAGATACGACACCGATCTGGAATTTCTTTTCCGAGTTTTATCGTTTTCTTTTTCTTTTTCCATCCGACGCGCCAGCCCTATCAAAAAAAACGAATATGTCCCACCCATGCCTGAGAGCGAGTAGTGACGAACTGGGTCAGGGCTCGTACCCTCTACTCCCGGCCCCGAGGCATCACAAGAGGGTTCCAGACGTGGCTTGACCAGAGCATACGCCTTTCCCCCTCCTGCTAGCACCGAGTTTCCTGTGCAAATTTATTATTTTATCCGCAAACCTAGAAACGTCAACAAAACCGGAGGAGCAAGTGGACGGTTGGAATGAACGAATTTGTTGCCAGTCGCCAGTGCTCCAAGGAAACTAAAAACGTCAGATAACAAAAGGAGGGAAGAAAAGAATGGGGAACGGGAATGAAAGGAAGGATACTCATTCATCATGCTTTGCCTTACTTCCTTTGGCGTTCAGGTCGATGACAACGCTTACCATGATCTCGTGCCACTCAAGTACAAGCGTAATCCCTGGATGACACGCAAACAATCATAGAGGGCGTCAAACTCTTCAACTTGAACATACCTTCATCACTAAAACTTATATCCTCGAAGGCATCGACCTCGCCGTCACGCCCAACTTCTTGAACAATTTCAATATAGGTGCCTGTTCCAACATTAGCGTGAAGACTGCGGCCGTCGTTCGAGTTTACCTTGATCCACTAAGACACTATTCTCTCTGTCGTCACCACTTATTTTTTCAATCAATTGTGAGGCAGAATCGCGTGGCGTATCTGGAATATCATCAGCAACGTGGCTCTGAGAGCTGAACATACCGTTCAGCGCCACGTCAAATTCATCGCCGTCATCTTGTTCAGTCTCGTTAACGGCTCAATGATATATCAAGCAGAAATGGAAACTTACTATTCATGTAAAGTATAACGTCTTTGAGGACATCGACCTCGCCCGCAAGGCTGGAATCCTCAATTTTTTCTCCTCCGAGAACGCTTTCATCCATCTCGGACTCCTCTGCAAACTCGTCAGCCTCGGAAATAGGGAGCAGACGTACCTCCTCGAAGCCGTCGACCCACCAGGGCATCGGTTTGCGATACCATTTGGAAACGGGGGAGATGAGCGCAGCCGAGAGGTCGTGCATAGCGGTGTGGATAGGACGGTTGTTTGGGTGGATGATGATGGTGTTCATCGTAATGGCAGTATGTGCAAAGAGCTACGAGATATCACAGATATCACAGAGAAAACTTGGGTTTGGGTAGGGAGCGGTAGGGGCTTTCTGGTTGGAATGACAGCCGCCAGGTGGTGGCTGACAATTGGGACCTGGACTGGCTCAAGTTCTTTCCCACTCCACGCCCAGTCTGCCAACGCGTCAAAGTCTGAAAACTTTATGCTAGTCAGGCTTATAGACGTCCTAGACGCGTTCCTACAGTTGTGTATCGAGAATGATGGCCGTGTAATGACAGACTCGGAGATTAGTACACGACAGTTCAAAGTTTACATTACATGTCACACTTGGACTAGCAGTCCGGCAAGTAATCTGCTCTCCACTTCTAGCTTTAATAAAGAGAGATAGGCTGGATAAACACAAGGCGCGTTGATTAGAAGAGTGGAGTTTATCTAATCTTATCTCTGGCGGTCACGTTCAAGTCAGCTGCTCAATCAATAATCACATCTGTGCATGACACCTGTCTAAATGGGGCCTTCTACTTCTCTTCAAAAGGTCTATTCATTGTTGCACGGAATGAGGTCCGGTATGGTACTGAAATGTCTATGTGAAAGACCGAGCTTTGTAGGTGAAGCGGATCACAAGATATTTCGAGAGTGCGAAGCAGTGGGCAGTGCGAAGTACTGATGCGGACGATAGTACTCTCAAGTACCTACTCACTCTACATCATTCATTACCATGGCAGCTGGAGACCAACCACCAACACCTGACTCATTCACCCATGTTATTGGCCTCACCTCCACGACCGACAGCAAAATACGCGCTGTCAGCGTCTACGCCTCCAGAGCCGAAATCACCCGCGTCTTCCACGTTCAACTCAAAACCGGCCAAAACCGCGTCAACATCAGTGGTCTGCCAAACGCGCTCTACGATGATTCAGTCAGGTACTGTTCGTTCTAACGCGGGGACAAGGGATCGTGAATACATGGGTTGCTAATAGTTGAGCGCTAGACTTGAAGGGCACGGTCCAGCAACGATACATGATGTCTCCACTATGACCAGTCCTCAACCTGGTAAACAGTCCACTTCGCCCAAGATGGACGATCTCGTGAGCCGCAAAGAGCGCAAACTCAAAGAATTAGAACGTTGCAAAACTTTGCACGATGCAATGGGCAAGTACCTAGCAACGCTTCACGTCGAGCACGTCGATGTCGATGAGTTGGACAAAATTGTACAAGGGTACAAAGCCACCTGCGGAAACCTTGATGACGATATTTTGGATCTTGACGAACAGCTCAAAGCTATCGAAGAAGATATCCAGAAAGAAGCTGAAATAGAGAGGGAAAAACAAAGTGACAAATCACGTTGGTTGCGGAAAAAGGTATCACTTAGTCTGTTCGCTGAGAGGGAGAGCGAAGTCGAGATTATTTTGACCTATGGCAAGTCCGTTCTAACGTCACTCCATTTCATCTCCTCTAAACCGTGTTCATTACATGTATAGCGGTGGGCGCAGCTTACTGGAACGCTCTATACGAACTTCGTGTCGATATGGAGGCAAAGCAGACACCCATCACCTTAGTCTACAAAGCTGCCATCACACAAAACACCGCGGAGGTAGGATCTTTTACGCCTCACTTTATGCTCTCATCAACTCAATGTGGTGTTTCAGGAGTGGAAGGATGTTCCCCTCAGGCTCGAAACGGCAACTCCCACTTTCGGGCTACAGCTCCCCTCTTTGTCACCATGGACCTTGTCTATCCATCGTCCGCCTCCGCCTATGGCACTCGAACGCGCTGTCCATGCAAGATCCATGATGCCCAAGAAACTCTCCAGGTTTACAGTCTCGACCCAAAGTGTCCAACAGTCAAGCGTAGACAGTATGGAATTGAGCCCAGTTCCAGAAATGGAATTCAGAGGTGCCGCCGTCACATCGAAGGGAAATGTCAGTGCCACGTTTGATGTGCCTGGCATCACTACCATTCCGTGCGACAATGCGGCTCACCATGTCACAATCACTACACTCAAGCTGGACGCTGCCATGTCTTGGATCGCGATCCCAAAATCTGATGCGAGAACGCGGCTCAGTGTACTCTCCTTTCTCCTTCCTAATTTAGACCACATCCTGACTACTTGTTTGTAGGCCAAGATCAAGAACACATCCGAATACACCCTGCTCAGAGGAACAGGCAGCATATACGTCGACGGAAGCTTCATCTCTAAATCTACAATTCCCGCTGTCAGCCCCGGAGAAAGCTTCGACTGCGCTCTTGGTCTGGACCCCGCGATTCGCATCACATACCACCCTCTCTCCAAAAAGTCTTCCACATCAGGGTTCTACTCAAAAACAGCCGTCACCGCGTACCACCAGCGTATCTCGATCCACAACACCAAGTCGATCGCCATCAGCAATCTGCGGGTAGTGGATCAGGTACCCGTGTCGATGGACGAAAAGATCGTCGTCAAGCTCTTCAATCCACCCTTGCCAAATGTGCAGACTGATACGGGCGCGAGCGCGAGTACCAAGGAGCCTGATGGTTCGGGCAGCAACAAGATCAAAGTGGCGCAGGGGGTTGTGGCACAGTGGGGAGATGCAGCAGAGGATGGGGCGACAGTGGCGGGAGGCGATGAGGCGACGATCGCTGGCAAAGACGGCCAGTTATCGTGGGTTTGCCAGGTTCCCCCGCAGGCGAAAATCAATTTGGCGCTGCAGTGGGAGGTGGCGGCGGCTGCGCAGGTGCATATTGTCGGATCCTGAGGCACTGGATACGTTGAAAGGAGATGCGAATGTGATTGACCTTGTTTGATATGCTGTCCCACATCTTGTCTATTTGTACTATCAGACACGTTCCATCCAAGGGTGCCTAGCGTTCATGATTTGAGATACACACCAGAACAAAGAAGCGCATTGGGCACACTATCGCAGGTATTTTTTTTGTAATATGTCAACGCATATGAGAATTTATCTTTTGACAATTCTGATGGCTTTTCCAAACGTCACCAACTGGAAATGACAGAGCGCCGCGTTAACTGGGGTGAAAAAGTTGGCAAAAATGACCACTTTTTTTTGGCAGGCGGAAGCAGGATGCGACGTGATGTGACAGAAATTGATGGGATATGGCAGGGGCAGGTTCATCTGCATCAGGTGTGACGCAGACTTTCCCTGCCTGGTCTCGTCCAAGGGTCGCAAGACCCTGCAATACCGCGTGCGGACGAGGCAGTGCGCCATTAAGACATTAAGACTCGAACTGGCAGCTAGGCAGGAGAGACCAACCAATGAAATGTATACTGGGTAATTGATCGGTGGAAAAGTAGTTGGTCCACGTTGTGCAACTTTTGTCAACGTGGTGCACGCGTTGCTGGCATGAGTACCCTAACTAATAGTTATTAATGTTCTGCTGTAGGATCCAATGTTACCGGCATCGCTGCGAAGTTGAAACTTGACCTGGCCCTACAGATGTCATTCTGAAGGTTGAACAGACTTATGTACTGAATAGATATTCGCCGTTCTCCATGGAACGTGCAAAATCAAGGTGGTGTGTACTGTTTGCACTCGCATCGATAAGTCTCCTTATTTGGCTAGCATGGATGGGCGGTAACCGTTCGATCTAGGGTATAAAAGGGAGCTTAGTTCATGATCTCGCTTTTCCTAGCTCTGCGAGCCGCACGTCATTCTCATTTTTGCTCTACTCTTGGGCCGGTCCCATCTTATCCGTCAGACATCACTCAACCTATATTCTCCGCTTTCAACAACTCTTCCGAACCACGAACCATTAAGCTGCAGCAGCCCTTCGATGTTTTCTAAATCAAGGGTCCTCTTCGCGTTCCTCTTGTTCTTCTGCACCTCAGTCTTGTCCGTTGGTGCAGTTATTCTCAGGAGGGAGAAGCGGGGTGACTTGAACGTCTACCTTGGATCTGAAGATTGTCATTCCCCCACTATCGATGAGCTCATAAAGAGGGCTAATGGAGCCTTTGATTCGTTATCCAGCCTCGGTCTTAGCAAGACTCAGAAGCCGAAGGCTATCACCCTCCTGTGGGCCGGCGATAACAAGTGCATGTATGCCAGCTCCGCTAAAGGGTCGGGACATGTGATGGCCAATCCTGATATCCCGAGTCACGTGCAGGCTGCCCTCAACCCCGAGAATGCGAGGTGTGGAGAGATTATGGTCATTTCAGAGTGGTTTCGCAAAAATGTTGGAAAGCAGCATCTGCCCTCGACGAAACTGATCGTTACCGTCAAAGAAGATGGGGTAGAAACGCCGTGCGTGGTAAACCCAAGAGGACAAGATCGGGGAGCAACATTTGGTTGCCGGCAGTTTTTGACCCGGATGGGATTCACCGATAGCCAAATGATCGACCATGAAATCATGCCATAAATTTCTTCAATGCTAAGAAGGAGCCTCTGCAAGCTGAGCAAAGGGACCAGAGCGGCCGGGGTTACCCCAGGTCATAGGAACGCTCACATTTCACGAACCAAGAGACGTAAATCCGGTCTAAAGAGACAGGCAGCCAGCAGAGGAGCGAAATACAAGCGGGACGTTCTGCTCACAGGGTGGAAGGAGCAGTGAAGAGCACAGTAGACGAGCTTGATAGCAAAAACTTGCATTATATTCAGCTATTTGACTTGGAAGGATGCGGGGTCGTATATCAAATCCCTTAAGGAGATGTGCAAAGTGACCAAAGCGATGAAAGTACCTAGCAGCCGTAGGCGATGCTTTGTGGGCTTTTGAAGCCTTTCTGGGATGGTCTTTCTTCTACCCCAATGGTCAGCCCAAGATTCGAATACGAGCGATGTAGTGCATCTGAACTCCCTCGATGAACGCTTCGTAGATTACCTATGATTATGCCACGTACTTGCATTCAGCCCACTGAGACTGATGAAAATATACTACCTAGCCTCATCGTTTTGGACGGATGGAATGTGTCAAGGCCAACTTAGACGTTATCAGCTAGAAGAATGTCCGTGTTCATTTGTTTAGTATATGCGCTAGTTTAGCTTTGCCAGGATAAGAGTGTCCACCGTGCTATAACGGACCGTCGTCGACGGACAAACATTTCCATACCGGTGAATTTAAATCCTCTCAGTATTTTCGACTCCGCTTTCGGAGTCCGCCGGTACTAAGGTAAACGCCTACTGCGTTCGCCACACAGGACAAGGCGGATGCAGGATCCTTTGGGCAGTGGGCGGTTGGAGTTGGGATTAGGGCTGCCCGCAGTTGAACCGGACAATATTTCAAAAACGTACTCGGACCAAGACAACTCTCAGGCTTACGTCCCTCTGTATCAACGCATCTCCACCGCCTTTTCCGATCTTCCCTTGGATGTCGTTGATGCTCATATGCGTCGGGAAGTAGCGAACGCCCAGTCAATTCCGTGTCAGGGATTGATTCGAATATGCGACGGCCATCCCGAAAGCAGCGAACACACTTTTCGTGATCGTGGCTGACGTGAGATCCACGCAACAACGTATGGTCCATCAGAAAGAGTGACGACCCTATTATTTGAACGGTCATGAGGATCCAATAACGTCAGAAGATGGCCTTCTATGATAGTAGTGAAAGTGAGTGTATTCTCACAATCTTGGTGCTTGGGGCAACTTGTGTGTTATGAAGGCAATAGAAGGGCCCGTTCTTTCACCGAAGCAAAATGACCAAATGCAACCTCCTATATCGGTACCGAAGAGAAGGCAAGTATCGTCGAATCCATACAATGAAACCTCTGGTTTCAAAAGGCATGGTTGAGCAAACTTATTAAACTCCCATTGATGTTAGGAAGCTTGTAACGACCATCGGTGACTAGGTGACTTGTGGCATGATTTGACAACATGAATTTCGGTATGGAACTCACGGACTTGGGTATAGAAGGCGAGAAGGTTCAAGATAAGGGTCAGTTAATCATATCATGATTCCCAATCTGGACTGCTGAATAACCAGGTGACATATGTTTCTGCAATACTGGAGCGACATACATCATATATGACGCGGGAAGCTCACGACAGGCGATAGATTGGCCATTCGCAGACAAACACTGTCAAAGCGCAGAAGTCTATTTAAGTGACGCAACAAGGTAGAGTGAAATTCCAACTCAACTCACAACCGTACTCAAAGCTACCTCTACTCAACCTCATCGAATCGATTAACAATGGCAACGTAAGTATACCAGTAACTAAACTATTCCGATATATCTATTCAACGCCCGTCCGTTCGTCAGCTTGGTGAACCAGAACAGAGACCATCGTTTCTGGCTCAAATGTCCCGATGGCATGATAAAGGAGATCCCTCCCCAGCAATTAAGAGAATTGTCGCCGGGCCTCTATGAAATTGCCTCGGTAGAGATGCCGCCGAGGCCGACGCCTAATATCCCTCCTGCGACTGAGGTCACCATCGTCAATGTTGGGCAAGAGACCTTGGTCTTCACATCGGCGGTCGAAAAATTCGAGCTGAAGGAAAAGGAGAGAAGAACTTTGAAGCATGCTACTTACAATGTCACTTCCAAACATATTGGACCCAAGTAGCGTAAGTCCATAACAACTCATTTGGGAGATCCGTCCATTGATCTGATATCAAGCGAATGCAACAATCAGCCCGTGATTCTTATGTGATGGTTTGGTTTTTTGGTTTAGGAAAACGTTGATTGGAAAACCCAAAAAAAAGAATTCTTCTTCACACCGCTTGCTCTTTGTGCCCCGACCTTTGTGTTTTGCGTATCGTGTATTTAGTGATCCAAACGTACCTTTTGTGATCTACCTTTGTGATTGATTAAGGACATGTTACACATGCAAGGTAACTAGCATCATCATCGGATGGTGCCCACTGCCAAATCATCCTCGTTGCTCTCGTTGCAAAACATGCACAGGCTCCAGATGCGACGCGTCTGCTTGGCCTCTTCCGTTCGGCTTTCGAGATCGGTATGGTCGGCTCTGTTTGATTTCCACCACGGTCAGGCCGTTCGTCCTCGCCAACCTCCAACCTGAAACCGCCCTCTTTGCGTATTATCTACCAGCACCGCAGTCCACAACGAGCCACCCAGCAGAAGTGGAACCGTTGTACAAGGTCATGTTGAGCGTCTTCGGATTCATCGGTGGCAGGCGGCCGCGCTCTGGTACGTCTCGAAAATCTCAAAAGTCGATCGAGGACGCCGTTGACGTGGTGATGAGCGCGTGGTTAAGTAAACGCTTAAGAAATCAGCAGCTGATCTTTGATTTATCTAATCTTATCAGGCTCTAACCACCTTTTTTAGATTATCGATCTTTTTGCCCTTAAACCATCATGGAGACCTCTACGACAGACAAGCCAATGCGTCAACAGATGGAGGAATATGTCCGCTCCCTACAGGACGAAATCGTTACGGCATTGGAGAGCGTGGATCCGAACGCTCCGCTATTCATTCGAGACGCGTGGCAACGACCGCAGGGTGGTTCAGGCCAATCTTGCGTACTATCCAGTCCCTTTGAACAAGATGGATCCAGCGGTGCGTTGCGACAACAATCCACGATCATCGAGAAAGCCGGTGTGAACATTTCCATCGTGCACGGCACCCTACCGCCCCCCGCCATCAAGCAGATGCGTGCAGACCATAGCACCATCCCCCTTCCCGAAGGACCAGAAGGTCTCCCCTTCTTCGCCGCCGGGCTCAGCCTCGTCATCCACCCCCGCAACCCGCACGCACCAACTGTCCACGCTAATTACCGCTATTTCGAGATCACCGAACCCGAGACTCCCCCGGGAGGCGGAAAACCCAAACTCCTTGCATGGTGGTTCGGCGGAGGATCAGATCTCACTCCCTCCTACCTCTACGAGGAGGACGCTGTACATTTTCACTCGACGCTAAAGAAGGCATGCGATGCGCATGGACACCAACTCTTCCCATCTTTCAAGAAATGGTGCGATGAATACTTCCACATCACCCACCGCGGAGAGGCGAGAGGCATCGGTGGGTTATTCTTCGATGATCTGCACGATGGAGAACATCAACGCCTGCCTGCGGCCGACACCGCCGACGCGTCAAAATCCCGGCCTCGAACAGCAGAAGAAATCTTCGCCTTCGTCCAGGAAGCGGGCAATGCGTTCATCCCATCTTACCTCCCCATCCTAACGCGGCGCCATCCGATGCCCTTCAATGATCACCAACGGCGGTGGCAACTCATCCGCCGAGGCCGTTATGTCGAATTCAACCTCGTCATTGACCGTGGGACAAAGTTTGGGTTGATGACGCCTGGAGCGAGAATTGAGAGTATTTTGATGAGCTTGCCAGAACTAGCAAGGTGGGAGTACAGGTCTGAAATAGGACAAGATGAAGCGACAGAAGAAGGGAGGTTGGTAAAGGTCCTGAAAGAGCCAAAAGACTGGGTATAAAGGTACAAAGGGGACATATATTGTTCCATTTACAAACAAAAAAAGAAAGCGTACAAATAAATATCTATTCGGCTATGGTCAGAATAATCACGCCTCGGAGTTTGATAAGAACTTACCATTCAGAATACTTGTCCTCTGCGCGTATAGAGGGCTTCATTGCCTCCATCACGGTACTGACCCGTTCATACACGGCGAAGACGATCGCCTGCCCTGGTGCTACCCGTAACACGCGGGGCGTGATGCCTTTATAAAACGACCGTACACCTTCCACTCTCCACATATCAGCAGCAATAGCCCTGATACGCTGGAAAGCTGATTGTCCTGCCACGGCCGTGGACTTTTGTAGACCTAGAGAGAAAGAAAAACGGTCAATCCTTTTGCGAGTGATTCAGCCAAGATACACACGAGTCTTGATGGTATCAATTGGGGCATTAGAGAACGGACCCATGGCTCCCGATATCAGGCCAATCAACATATGCTGATACGACGGCAGTTCATCAAGTCCGGGCTGTAGATAATGACCAAACTTCTTGAGCTCTTGATAAGCCGTGAAATTTGCGCCTAAATAACGCCGAAAACGAAAAAAAGTCAATGACCTGATTTTCGTTATGGTATGGCCAACCTTGGTTCGTAGCTTGGCGGAGAGCGGTGAGCGAGACACCGCGGTATAGCGTGGAAATTCCCTCTTCGCGAATGATGGTATAGACTGCATGGCCAGCATTTCGGTACCGCGGAGCTTCTAGAGGGTCTGCCAAAGAATGTTGTTGAGCCTGCAGCCGAATCTTGACGACCTCCATTGGTGTGACAACGGCGACGGCCTCGCTGACGCCAGCGCCTAATCCAGCTGAAACCGAGATCTATCAGTATATAAAATTGCAGGACGGGCCATGCATACGTGCCAATGAAGATGTTTCCAACGCTCGTCTTTCCGGTACTTTTATCGGCTAGCCAATCCTTGTATGTCTCAAAACTCGCAAAGCGGATAGCCATCTTGGGAACGATGCCGGACAGAACGGCTCCTAGACCTTTGTACAGCGCGAGGGGAGTTTCGCGTTTCACAATGTGTATCCCAGTAGCAATGAACCCTCTCTCTTTCGTCTAGCCAATATGAAACAGTTGACATTTGGCCGTTACGAAAGCGACGGGCACTCACTCCGGGCGTTCTCCCCGATCTGGACAACTGCATGCGCACTTTGATGGTATCTAGAGGCTGACATGCTAGCTGGCATGATTGAAAAGGGAGGAAATAGATGAACATGGACAAGAATAGGAGACAAGACATACAGCTTCGCACGCGCCAGCGGTTCCTCCCGCGATAATATGCGTGGAGAAATTGACAGGCTTCTTGTTGCTGTTTCGCGACATGGGGTATCGGTGCAAGTTGCGAATTGCAAGCTGCTTATATTCAGCCGTCGATCGCATTTCACGGATCTAGGTTCACCTCCTATTCCACGCCACAGTCTAGAGACAAATCCGTTAAAATAACTTGTATGAAATGAGCAATGCTCCTTCATTGAAGGATTTGCCCAGAGTTATCACGAGGACTCCCATTGATACTGCTACCCAAGTCGAAACAGAACTTTTGGGCCGATTCCTGGAAGCATGTGATTATACATAGTAACACAGATTCAAGGCCCGACGGCAACAAGCAGGTTCCCACGAGCTGTGCAATAGTGACAAGTGGACTTTGTAAAGAATCAATTAATCAACGTCGCTGCTGCGTTGATTCAAATATGGCGCGACTTTGTGCGAATAGCTTCTGCTGAGCTTCATGCAGCTCTGCTTCCGTCATCACATCCTCGACCTCCGTCGTGAATGAATCAAAACCGAGACGCTACAACCGTTTGAACGTGTCACGCAGAACACGATATCAAGACATACCCTCAAGGTTGAAATGATGTGCTCCACTCAGAGCCGAACAGGAAAGCTGGTATTCGTCCGCTTGGAGTGGGGGCTAGAACGTAAAAGATCCCTCGTTAACATGATACATGAACGTCGAAGTAGGTGATTTGCAATAATTGAGCGTGAAACGACGCAGAATGATCAAGCCGGGATACTGAAGAATTCCAAGATAGAGTCTAATGGCGCACTGAGTACCGGTTCGTCATCGCATAGATTCACATTCGATGTAGCGTAGTACAGATCAGCCTCGCCCTATCCGCTACGGCAAACAACAAAGGTCACGTTTTGCTACACGCTATCCATCGGATTCCAACACTTGTCAAGGGTTGCAACATACCATAGCGATGGTTCGGTGGAGTCGTGCCGTTGTTGTCTCCTTGTGGAGATTAGTTGCGATAAAAGGAACCGCATAAATACCGCGATATCTCTCCTAGCAACCGATGAATCACTGGAACTTGGATCACATCATATCATCTGTTTCCAGAAACACTGGAGATAAGCCCTCCTTCATCTCAGTATATTGTTGCGCAGCACATTTTGTAGTGATTCCTGATTTTCTTAAGAAACGAGGTGGGATAACAGGGCCCAAGAGGGGACCCGTCGTTTTCCGCATAGACGGCACAATCCAATTGGTCGCAGTCGTTTTCCACCCAGATACCGAAGTCGCTTGACTAGACCACAAAACAACAGGCAATAGTATGACGCTAAGGCGCCCACCCTTGTCTTCTTCATCCTCATCCTCGTCTTCATCCTTGTCCTCGTCATCCTCATCATCCCCATCCTCATCCTCGTCGCATGATAGATCATGGGTAAACGGATATTTCTGAATGTGGTACAGCATGGCCGTATTTTGCTATCAGCCGTGCAAGGAATGTTTCATCCAATGGTCGCCTGTAACCTCGGGAAATGCGTGGTATACTGGTCACATTCGACTCCCACTCGAGTTAGCAGAGCAGAAGGGTTTGGTGGGAACAACTAATGGGAAAAAATGTATGGATTTGTTAATGGCAGTAGGGACGTCGGCGCCGCAGACACATAGAGTCAGTCAAATACGAGCGAGGGTTTACACGCTTTGGTATTGTGGAACGGATATCGCCGCAAGCAGTTCAGATTGGCTTGGCACCCTTAAAAAAACAGTCGCCAAGGGAATCTGCTAACTGGTGCATTGCCACTTTGGCACGTTCAACTTTAGACAATCCTAAACTACGCCTTCAAAGGGCTACATACGCGATGCCGATGATGAGGAATCCTAGGACCGACAAATGTTCATGGCATAGAAGGCATAGCTGACCCGGTGAGTTCTAGTTGCCGGTTCGCTGATCTACGTTCAAATTGAATGCGATGTATATCATACCTTACCTGTTACATAACGAACGGCGCCCGTGTCAAGTTGTGAAACACTCAGTGAATGAGATAAAACCGCGTCCGAGCTCTTTCTCTCCTGTTTCTGCTGCTGCTACAACCATGGATACCCATCCTTCCGAACAAGATATTCTTGACATGCTTCGCTCAGTCCGAGAAGCCAACTACGGGATTGGTAAGCATCGGTTAACTTTCACCCTTCTGTGTCCGTCGATCTTTTTCTGTATCAGTGTCGTTATGTACTCTTATCATCTATGATATCCTTCTAACGTTGTGTCACGAGGTGATGATCCGTTTAAACATTGACGGTGTAATGTACTCATTTTTGATTTGCAGAAGACATATATCTGGAGGTAATAATAATCGCACCGAATACCAGCACACAATAACCGAATCTTGCCAGAGAGAGATGGTCTCTTCCAAAAATGGCGTATTTGTGTGTTCGATATTACGCCGTGGTGTATTTCGTGTAAGTCACAGCACCCCGGCACATGATTTAACTCGATGGCCTGCTGACATCGAGACACAGAGCGGCAACCGCATGTAAGTCCGTCGACAATATGCTGTCGTATAGAGCAGTCACTCACGGACCCAGTTTTACTCGGTCAGAACAACTCGCCCAAGGTGCGTATGTCGGAGGCTGCCTGACATTGTCAAAACCCTCTTATCGCCCTCTTATCATGCTAGGCGTAAGTCTCTGCTTGGAAAACTTTGTCATAAACTGACGTCTCCCGAGGTGTTCGCGCTATTATTCTTGGGCAGTGATGTAAGCTACCTCATATTGTGATGTAACGCCTGCGTAATAATCGCCACTTGTGTTGGCAGTGGAGGTCCCATCGTCTTTATGACACTTTCGAACCTCATACTCACGTTGCGGGTCTATGCACTCTATGATCAAAATCGTCATCGTAAGTAGCTATTAAGGGCTCGACAGGGACCGGAGAACAATGATACTTTTCAGTTTTAATCCTCTTTGGCATTCTATTGGCTTGTACGTCCATGTGTGTTTCCGCAACAGTTGAGCCCAGATCGTCTTTAGGTCAATTTATAGCAAGTGTTCTGTTGCCGTTAAACGCTAAATCTGTTAACAGAGGAGTAGACAGCGCTATATGTAACAGTAGTGATAGCATTGACACCGGCCACGATTTCTTTCCCTCCCGGTGTTCCATTTCCCGGTTGCCCCTTTCCGGGACAGGGTACGCGCTTCCAAATGATAGGATGGTGGGTGGTTACATTCGAAACTTGCTAATCAACTTACGATCTGTGTTTATTTAACGAGGCTTCCGAATTTCGTTTTTATCAGTATGCCTCCATTTAAACTCACTCACGCGAGTCTAACGATGCACAAGCCACCCTGTTCTTGTTAACATTATGGAACTTTATAAAGTCCGTCAAACAATCTATGCATACAGACGTCACTCAGTACCAGCGCCAACACTGTCGAGGACGAATGTACTGGCATATCCCGCCGCTGCTTTATGCGCTTGTGAGGGATGGGACTGCACATTACATAACGTAAGGTTTGATTTGGATCTTGTTTTTTCATCCAGGGCTGAATTGGATGATCAGGATCGTCGGCAAGCTTGGTCATCACTCTATTCGGTGCGGTGATCCTGACCCACTGTATACATAGTTGCACAAATCGTTACCTTATTTCTTGCAATGTCAAAGCAAGGAAGTTTCAGGTTATTAGCTGGCGCGTAAGTGCTCACTGAGAACTCCTCCACTGAGACTGCTCACTGTTCCGATATGATAGATGGCTGGTAGCCATGTACTCTATCTCGGTACTCTACGATCGCAACTTCTATTTCCATTTTACTTACTACATCTTGGCAGACGTCCAGACTTATCTTGCACCTTTGCGTGTTTGCGGCACGACAGCGAGGATGCACTTCTACGTGGCATGTAAAACTTACGTACGAAAATTCGACTTCGATGTTGGATGATGAGTGGTCGTCTAGGAGTATCCCATGAAAAGGGTTGTAAGCGTTGACGTCAAGTCACGTTGGAGAATAGCGCTGGGAACGGGACACGCCAATATATTTATAATACTGCTAAACCGAAATCTAAGCTTATAACTCAATGTGTTCATCACGCGCCATGTTGCTTGCGACGGATTTGAATCCATAATTGGCGCAAGTTGTACCTTATTTGAGGATGGTCTTGGAATTTAGATGAAAAGGGAATGGTTCCTCCGCGGGTTCGCCCTGGGCCTAAGCCTTGGTGATGTTTGAAACCAAGTCAGGGATGTCCATTACGTTTCAGGCTGACACGTGGCGCGCCCACCTCGGAACAGCGGAAAATCGCGGTCCTTACTTCTTCGGATATATCCTTGGAAGGATTAGTCGACTTGCAAGTCAACTGTTGACACAATTCGGAAAGGTTCAACTCGATAGTTGTCATGCCCCAACTCCCCTCAATACTGCGAAATGCGTTTGGCAGCCTAAGCCTGCACATGGTGACCGCGGATTTGGATCTTATGAAACGGGTTACGTACTAAACTCTGGGATGTTGGCAACGAGGGTTTAAGTATCACTCATTCTTCAAACTAGTGTGCACTATTCGTGTAAAAGTCATCCGCCGATCGTAACAATTTGAACATGGAAGGAATGGGGTAAGAACTAGACGAACGAAGATCGACACCATACTAGGTTAAATGCAACTCTGTGGGCAGGTGTCTAGTGTTACATTTTCAGCACGAGACAAGGCTTTTATTTTTATTTTTGGCGGCTGCCGTAGCGTTCACATGCCAGTGTCACAGCTGAAATTGACAAAGCGCGCATGCTATGAATACATTTCTTCCCACTACTATGAGTCCCTACACAGGTGTATTTCTCGAACAAGAACTTATTGAGGCGCTACGCTTGTTTCGCGCAGCCAACTATGGGATCGGTCAGTATCACGTGTATTCTATGGTTTTGAAAATGACATTTCCTAGTGGCCTCATGTACCTTTCTCGTTTACGACGTTGTTTTGACCTTGGGTCGCGAAGTGAATCCAAACTCTAATAGTTAGCACTTGACGTTTGACCTTTTTCTGCAGATATCTTACATCTGGAGGTAATAATCAGAACATCACCGTAACACAATGACCGATCTCAAGATCCGTGTAGAGCAGAATGGACTCTCCCAAAAGCCTTGTACTTGTGCGTTCGATACTATGGTGTCGCATATCTTCTGTAAGTTGTGATAGCATAGTAATGGGCGACCAGTGCTTATTGACGATGCTGATAGGACTATGACTATGTGTGAGTCCATACGCGACATTATCATGGAACATCATGATCAATTAATATTGGTTTAGTTTCGTTGAGGCAGAACTCATTACAGGTCTGTTTTTAATGGGCATTTTTTGCGGGTATCATCTGACGCAATCTCCTTACCAGGCGTGAGTCTTGGCACGTATGTTATCTGAAATAGCTAACATACCTCGAGCTGCCAACACTACTACGCATGGCTCACGTACGTTGACACACACACACATATATTATTCAGTTGTGAGCCGAAATCAACTCACTTATAGTGCAGGGCCAATCATATTTACGACAATCTCGAACTTCATACTAATGTTACGCGTACATGCACTGTATAATCGAAGTCGTCGTCGTAAGTCAGCACTGGGTGATCTGTCAACCGTATAGGGACCAACAATTCTACAGTTTTGATATTCTTTGTTATTTTACAAGCCGGTAAGTTTGACCATGCTAGATCAAGCATCTGATGATGATCACTGTCTCCATCCCAGCCCAATTTTCAGTTTGTGTTCCCCTTTGTTATAGGAAAAGTTTAACGTCATGTAGACAGAGCTGTTCTCGACAGTACGGATTAATTCAATGTTGATCATTATCTCCACGCCTCTTGGTGTACCTCTTCCTGGTTGTCCTGTGTTGGGGTATGATGCACGTTATACGTTAATCGCATGGCGAGTGATGTTTACTATGTCTTATCCATTGCCTAACACGCCATTGCAGGATCCCTAACCTACTTACTGCTGGTACGTGCACGCCCTGATTGTGATTTCGTGGGACTCCTCTGAGAGCACTTATACAAGCCATTTTATTCCTTATGACGCTATGGAACTTTTTAAAATCGGTCAGAGATTGTTTCCGAAACACAAGCCCTCGATTCTGGGATTCTACGCCGCTTCTCTATGCGCTTGTCAAGGATGGAACATTGCATTTCTTCATGTAAGATTATTATTCTATGTGTTCTTGACAAATCAAATTGATATACCCGGCAAGGATCGTAGGTCTGTCCTCAGTCTTCATGTTATAGATAAATATGACTCAGATTGATGTGTAGTTGCATTGATCGTTGTATTGATCCTGGCCTATGTCGTGCAGGGTCCCCTTGGCCTTTCGGCGAGCTCGTAGGTGTCTCAAAAAGTCTGGAACTTCAGGATCTTAACGGTTTCCGCAATAGATGGATGATAGCCATGTACTCAATTTCGGTATGTCGTCGTACCTCATGCCTTGACCTCCCGCTTCAATCTCGTTCCCGCCGTAGACTTCAAGACTGATCTTGCATCTCCGCGTGTTCGCGGCGCATCAGCAAGGAAGTACAGCAACATGGCACGAAACGTTTTCGATAAGGATACCACCATCAGAGTCGGAACCTTTGACGAAAGTGCGACGGATTTTAGTTGATTGAAATTGCGACGGGAAAATCCTTGGTCGCAAACGAAGCTACAATCTCATGCATATCTTGGGCGTTCCGCTCTTAATAGCGATAACAGTTGGCCGATATGCGGAATGAGTTGTACGTATGGATTATACCTTGAATTTCACGTTTCTTAGAGATGCAATAAATATACTTAAATCCTGTTTCCTGATGCCGTCACTGGGCATTAGCCAAGCAAGTTCACAACGGCAAAATTTCCGATGGCTGGTGGGTAACAATGTACATGATGCCTAAGCTGCGTTTAATGGTGTCAGGGACACCATAGAGGCCTGAGAGGATTTACTGTCTGCGGAGCAAGATCCTCCAACGAGGAGTTGACTACCATGGACACCACTTAAACATGTGGAAGGCGCCATTTTGCGCAAGCTGTCCTCGCCACCTTGTCATCAAGTCATGACAAAGGCTCATCATAGAGCGTTTCAATAGAACTGAAATCAACTCTGGTTGATCATGACACTGATCGTGCAGTTCTGAAGACGAGTCCGTCACTAGGTGTGTGGGGGTCTTCCAAGTTTTGATAGACAAAATTTAAACCAGGCGGCTGACAACCGAAATGTGTATAAGATCTACCCACGAGCGTCGCACTCTTTCCAGTTAACCACATCCTTGACACACACCATGCATGCTATCATTACGTGCACTCTCCCAACTTCACTGACGCTGGTCTGGTCGTCAACCTCTTACAACTTTCCCAACCGCTCCTCCCAACTCATTCACATTGTTGCCAATTTTGGAGCTGCGTCGCACCCCGAGGACACAGTGTCCGCTCTTTGATCTCTCAAGCGTGTCAACAAGCTAGAAGGCCTTGCAATGCTTGAATGGCCGATAGCCGTGACGCAGTCGATTTCGTTGTCTTCCTATCGTTTTGAACAGCAACGACAGGCCTGCACTGATCGTCGAAGCCAAGGCGGGGAGTCAATGCGGGCCAGGGTTTCGGCAAGCGCAGGCTGAGTTGGGAGGGCGGGTAGACCGAACCGAGGGCGTTACGCCAGAGGAAAGGAATGACGAGATGACGAGAGTGTGACGACAGAAGGGTGGAGCCGGACGACAAGCCTCCTTTCGACAGGTGCCGCGGACCGCTTCATCCGGCGTGGGTCTGTAGAAAGTACAGAGATCTACAGGCGACCCTTGGAGGTCGCTTGTTATATTCACCAAGTTGAGAACGTCATCCGAATCGTGTTGCTGATCATGTGCAAGGCACTAGCGGATGACAAGGCTTTGTTAGCACGATGCAAATATCAAAAGAAAGCCGGGTCAAAGAAAAAAATTAGATATCTCCAGATGCCTTCTTCATCGCGCTGAACGTCTGGGAGCGAGAATTGTTATTCACAGAACAACAAAGAATTAGGTCGCCGGAACATTTGTAGAGTCGGTTTGGGGGTAACTTTAGTCGTGTGGGTATACCAGCCATGTGCCTCCATCGCTGAACGTGACATGGGCAGAGGGTTATTGGGGGAGACATGGGAACGACATGAACTCGTGGGAAGACGTAGGAAGATAGAGCGCGCATATGTGGAATGCGGGAGTTAAGGTGGTGACCGTGCGTGGCTTGATCATGCTCATGCTGACCCATCACCTCAATTCGCTTGCGACTGGTAGAGTATAAATGGAGCATGAATGAACATGACCCATCACTCTCTTCGAATGGCGGCTGATCCACGTTATAATGAGAACCTGGTTCCACCCATTGGCACTTGCTACTACAAGTCGTGAGTTCTCACCCGTAGTCTTACTCCAACATTTAATATCGCACCCTAGCTATACATATAGCTTACCAAGAGCAATAGACCATCCCATTGCTGCGATAGATGTGACATTCCATATCTACGTAACAGCTGTGAAGCCGACAGATCCCAATTTCGCTGCTAAGGGTGGGAAAGTCTACATTATTGCTGTATACAATGGCACGGCTTCACCATATATACGGGTGACGGTGGGCGGCATAACCATCACAATACCTTGCGATTTCAATTTTGGCGTCGAAGATTTGTCTGCCACATTGTCGCACGTAGATCGACAACCCACTCCTGCATCGGAAGAGACCATTGGGGACATGAGGCGGTGTACGTATGAGTACTTGATGACAATCAGTAACTCATTGTCTCATCAACTCCAGACACAATCAGCTTTGCGCGGACCATGAGCATGTTCAACAATGGCGGAAACACTGGATTCTCTTTCCCTGCGAAATACGAGCGCATTTTTAGTCTCACGGGGCTCAGTCAGTCTAAGCATCAGCTGACAGGCTGGACAATAAACCGTGTCGACTCTGTGGGTCTATCTATGATATGATCTCAGTTGAAATTGACTGGTCTTCACAGGAAAAACGTGATGATTTACCTGTTACCTACGGTCTTCAAGTCTTCGAGACGAATAGGCTTACAATTGCAAAATGCAGTATGTTTTTCCCCTTCATATTTTCCATGACATTAATGGAACCATCATGATAGAATTTTACTGTAAATTCTATGGATTCGCGGCAAGTCTTGTTTGCTGATGACTACGCTGGGCACCGTCTGACGGTCATACAGGATAAGCTTTTTACCAAAGAGTTTGATCTCGACTTTTCGGCCAACACTATGGCGAAAGCCGTCGTGGGCGGTTGAGATCGTCGTTTTCTCAAAATATGATCATTGCTAGTGGCGGCATGTGCTTGGTTAGGTTGCCGTACGTACATAGTTATAGTCTTCGTTCAACGGCAAAAATCCGATGCAGATGGCGTCATAATTATACGAGGGTGTAGGTTGCGATCACGGGACCCATCCGATCGTTGCAAACCCATAATAACTGATCAGATAGGAATTGAATTATTTCTGTGACATTTAAGTAAGACCAGGACGAGCCGGCTGATCTGTTTTTCTTTTCCTTTCTGCATAGAAATGTGCATCGAGAAAGGCTCAAGGCCGCGATGTGCATGCAGATAGTCCAATATCAGCGTGGCGGTCGACGCCCGCGTTCGTAATGGTGAACGAAACACATGTCATGGAGTAACGGAAAGATAGTACGAACCAATAAGCCCCAACTGATGTCACATGTTATGCATCAATATCGTCAAAGGCGAAGGACTTGGCTGAGAAAAGCTAATTACGCTACCGCGCCGATGATCAAATACGGGGTACGTATGCGTTGATGCTGGACGACTGTCCTCTCCCTCGTCTTTGGGGCCTCCACCTTCTCGGCACCTCCGAACGCGTCTGTTTCTATTGTGGTGACAAAACATGCCCATGGACATCTTGACGGAGGGCGAATTTGAGCCTTGGTCCATTTGGGATTTAGTATCCGCAATAACTAACCATACCTCAAGTTGTCAATCTTACTATGGATGGCTCGCCTAGTGCGTCACCACATTGTTTGGTTGCGAACCAACTAGCTTGCTCATAGTGGAGGACCACTCATATTTACGACATTCTCCAAAGTCCCAAGTGTCTGGATGGGGTTGGCTAAATAATACGAAAGTCCCTGCAGGAGACTGTATGCACGGGTGTTAGAGTGGTCTGTTTTACAGGGTTGACCCGTACCGTATCCGATGGGTACGGTAGCATTATGCCGTTGAGCCCCTATCCGCGGTATTCGGATTTTATGAAACGAGGTACATACTAAACCCTTGTTTTCAATATCACTCATCCATTCTTAATGTGTTACATTCTCACTACAGGACAAGAGCTTTTTTTTATTTTTTGGCGGCTGTCGTAGCGTTCATACATCTGTTCCCACTACTATGAGTGCCGCAGGGGTATATCTCGAACAAGAACTTGTTGAGGCGCTACGCTTGTTTCGCGCAGCCAACTACGGGCTCGGTCAGTATCACGTTTATTCCTTTGCACTATGGCTTTGAAAATGACGTTCCCTAGTAGCTTCCTGTACCTTTCTCGTTTATGACGTTGTTTTGACCTTGGGTCGTGAAGTAAATCCCAACTTTAATAGTTGGCACTTCGCGTTTGACCTTTTCTGCAGGTATCTTACATCTGGAGGTAATAATCAGAACATTGCCATACCACAATGACCGATTTCGGAATCCGTGTAGAGCAGAATGGAGTCTTCCGAAAGCCTTGTATTTCTGCGTTCGATACTATGGTATCGCATATCTTCTGTAAGTTGTGATAGCATAGTAATAGGCGGACAGTGCTTATTGACGATACTGATAGGACTATGACTATATGTGAGCCCATACGCGACGTTATCGTTCGAACATCGTGACCAATTAATCTTGGTTTTAGTTTCATTGAGGCAGAACTCATTACAGGTCTGTTTTAATGGGCGTTTGCAGGCATCATCTGACGCAATCTCCTTACCAGGCGTGAGTCTTGGCACGTATGTTATCTGAAATAGCTAACATACCTCGAGCTGCCAACACTACTACGCATGGTTCACGTACGTTGACACACACACACACACATCATTCAATTGTGTTGAAATCAGCTCACTTATAGTGGAGGGCCAGTCATATTTGCGACAGTCTCGAACTTCATACTAATGTTACGCGTACATGCACTGTATAATCGAAGTCGTCGTCGTAAGTCACCACTAGGTGATCTATCAACTGTATATGGACCAACAATTCTACAGTTTTGATATTCTTTGTTATTTTACAAGCCGGTAAGTCTACCATGCTAGATGAAGCGTCGGATGATAACTGTACTCCATCCCAGCCCAATTTTCGGTTCGTGTTCCCCTTTGTTACACTATCAGAAAAGGTTAACGTCATATAGACCGAGCTGTTCTCGATCATACGGATTAATTCGGCGTTGATATTTATCCCCGCGCCTCATGGTCTACCTATTTCTGGCTGTTCTGTTTTAGGGTATGATCCACGTTACATGTTAATCGCATGGCAAGTGATGTTTACTATGCCTTATCCGTTGCCTAATACTCCATCGAAGGATCCCTAACCTACTTACTGCTGGTACGTGCACGCCCTGATTGTGATTTCGCGAGATCCCTCTGAGAGCGCTTATACAAGCCATTTTATTCCTTATGACGCTATGGAACTTTTTAAAATCGGTCAGAGATTGTTTCCGCAACACAGGTTCTCAATTCTGGAATTCCACGCCGCTTCTCTATGCGCTTGTCAAGGATGGAACATTGCATTTCTTCATGTAAGATTATTATTCTATGTTTTTTTACAAATTAAATTGATATACCTGACAAGGATCGTAGGTCTGTCCTTGGTCTTTGTATTATAGATGAATATGACTCAGATTGATGTGTAGTTGCATTGATCGTTGTATTGATCCTGGCCTATGTTGTGCAGGGACCTCTTGGCCCTTCGTCAAGCTCGTAGGTGTTTCAAAAAGTCTGGAACTACAGGATCTTAACTATTTCCGCCATAGATGGATGATAGCCATGTACTCAATTTCGGTATGTCGTTGTACCTCATGCCTTGACCTCCCGCTTCAATCTCGTTCCTGCCGTAGACTTCAAGACTGATCTTGCATCTCCGCGTGTTCGCGGCGCATCAGCAAGGAAGTACAACGACATGGCATAAAACGTTTTCGATACGGATACCACCAGAGCTTCATGACGAAAGTATGGGGGATTTTAGTTTATTGCGAGTGCGACGGGTTGAGGATCCTTAACCGCAAATGAAGCTACAATTCCATGGGCGTTCCGCTCTTAATAGCGATAACGATTGGCCGATATGCGGATCTAGTTGTTCGTCGGATGGACTATACCGTGAATTTCACGTTTCTTAGAGATGCAATGGATATACTTAAATTCTGTTTCCTGATGCGTCATGTAGTATCGCCGTTGATCTGGAGATCAACGGTGTGCTTTCAAGTTGCGCACTTCTCTACATCATATCTTCAAACTTCAAGTGTCCAACGGGTGATGACCATGGCATTTGGTGTCGTGAGCCAATGTGAAGCATACACCACAAGTCGTCAGAATGCGTACTGCTTCAAACATTGTGGGCTACACCAAAAATGAATACTTGGCTCTCACACTCTGCGTCGTCATCGTGCTTCGACACAGCGCATATACTCATCATACAGCACGTACTCATCATGACACACACATATCATTCAATTGTGAGTCGAAATCAGGTCACTTATAGTGGAGGGCCAGTCATATTTGCGACAATCTCGAACTTCATACGTACATAATCGAAGTCATCTATCAACCGTATATGGACCACATACTATTTGTTATTCTACAAGAATTCGTAAATTATTTCTCCTTAACGGAATGACTCATCAAACGGTGCCAGAGTAATCGTTAGATAACAAAACATACTTGGGTTCTGGTTCTCAAAATAAAGAAATAGGCTGGAGAGGGATCTATCAATATTCTAGAATCAATGGTAGGTAGGTACTGCACTTTGCCTTGGAAAGCTTATTCGTCTCGAAAATCGGAAGACCATTTGTTACAGGTGTGAGGTCATATGAATCCGTCTGCAAAAATCATCAGTGTCGACCGAGATCATGTCATAAATTGACCCACAGACTCGGATTCTAGTGACCAGCTGGTCTGTTTGTACTTGGACTGACGAAACCCCGTGAGGATAAACGTGCGCTTGTATTGAGCAAGGAAGTTCTTCCGCTTAAAGATTCTTTATACATGCTCATGTCTTGTGCAAAATGAGTTGTATCTAAGATTTATGAATTGGAATGAATTAATAAGAAGTCTACGTAGTCAAGGTATACGCACACAGCCTCACGTCTCCATTGACTATTTCGGATCCAGGAATAGGTTGTTCATCTACGAGTGATAACGCACCAGATGAATCTTCGATGCCGAAATCCATGCGATAGATTCCAGCAGAGCCATTGTACTCAGCGATAATAACGACTTTTCCACCCTCTTCTGTGAAATTATCTGTCGGCTGCGCGAGTGTTACGTAGATATGGAACGTCACATCCACGGTAGTAAAGAACGAGTGCCAGTCTCCTGATAAGCCGTATTTGTAGCTAGGAGAGCGATAGTAAATGCCAGAGTCAGACTTAGTTATGGATAAGGACTCACGCGGTAATGCACGACGTCGATATGGCCACTTGAACGCTGAAAACGGCCTAGTATGCGTCGAGCTGGAACGGCACTCTCGCTGTGCCTCTGCATGACGAGCTGTACGGCTGTCCTTTCCGATACGTAATGCACAGAGCTCAGAATCCGCCTATTATCATATCATAGGGTGAATATCGTGGCGGGAATCTTATTAGAAATACAATCAATCGTACACATCTCGTTCCAGAAGGATATATAAACACTCCAGATTCATGTCAATATCCTGCGATATTCAACCTACCACTGCATCCGCCATGGTCTCGGCTGAAAAGTCGAGATCAAATTCATTGGTAAATTCTTGCTCCTTAAGGAATAACTCCGCCTTCTTCTATGCAACTATCTGTCGGCTGCGCGAGTGTCACGTAGATGTGGAATGTCACATCCACGGTAGCAAAAAACGAGTTGCCCAGCCAGTCTCCTGATAAGCTGTAATTGTAGCTAGAAGGGGAGGGATAGTAAATACCAGAGTCAGACCTAGCTATGGATAAGGACTCACGATTTGTAGTACGAGGTTCCAACAGGTGGATCCAGATATTTATCGTACACGAGCGGATCCATTTGACGTGAGGCAGTCTGCCTATCGTGGGAATCGAGTTGGCACGTGCCAAGTCACGCGTCACGGATTATTTAAGGTCGTGGACGTTCGTCTTCTGATAGCTTTCAGGCCAGAGGCGAAACGCAGCGTATCTTAAAGCATGTGATATCGTCCACTAGATTGGACGGAACGCACCTAATAGTACAAATGGATGAGGCGTGAGATAGGCAAGGCAATCACCATCTTGGATCCGAAAAATTCGCCCCGCGCAGAAGCCGCTATATGTGATTTCAGAAGGCAGATGGGATGATGCGTGTTACACGGGCAACATGAAAGGTCTGCGTCTGTGGTCGATGTTATATGAGGAGTGGCGTTAATCTTGTCACTGATTGGGACAGGGTGCGAGGGAAATGAGCCTGTTGAGCAATACAAGGCACAAACCTCCGCTCAAATGAAACCAACCGCCATGCAAGTCGCTCGGCGTAAGCCAGCGCTTATATTTCCCGGGGCGCGACTTGCTGCAGTCGGGCTGAAGTCTAGTATTCTCAATTCTACCTCTTGACTACGCACTTTCCCGTTCGACGTCAAGACCGAGGAACTATATCTTGTTTTGTGTGACGCACCCGACGCTCAACTCGCCAAGGAGTCCTTGGAAAGGACCGCGTCTTCGTCGAATCATCCTTTCTTCACAAGTCTAAGGATAGACGGCACGGCGAGGAGGGGCCAAGGATAACGAAGATAGTGAAGACCAAAAAGATCCGAGTCATTGCGTGTTAGGTATACCTTGTTTATTGCGAGCACAGAACGGTTGCCATGTGGTCAATCGGTCGACCTTCGATACGGAGAATCCCAATTTTCGCCATCACTCCCATCTGACTTGGCAGGATAATCGTTGATGCATGCCCATAGCTAAGTTGATCTACCACGTCCCAACTCTCCTCGATGGCAACATTATCCTGCGGACGATGACCGCAGAAGATATCTATCTTCGTTGTTCGGATCTCCCTGACACGAGGTACGTAACTCTTACAAGTTTCAACCAAGTTTGTGACTGGTCCATTCTTAGTATGTGTCGACGCCACTACCATTTGTGCAAAAGCCATCCGCTGAGGAGGAACAATTTGAACCTGTAAGAATAATGAACGATAAAAAACGTGTGAAAGAAGATCCTCACTGCGCTGGGTTGGATGCGACTGTATGCTCGGTGCGTAGCGTTACATTTAAAACATGAGACAGATATCCTTTTTATTGACGGTTGCCGTCGCCGAAATAAGTAATTCTGACGGAGTCGCATACAGCACACCTAAAATAACGTGCAGACCTTGAATGCATTTCTTCCCACTATTATGAGTGCCCACGCCATTGAATCTCTGGAACAAGAATTAATCGATACTCTACGTCTGGTTCGCGCAGCCAACTACGGAATCGGTCAGTGTCTATCCTTCGCACTAGGGTTTGGAAAGTGATGTCCTTAGTGGCCTCGTGTGCCTTTCTCGTTTACGACATTTTGTTGACATCGGGCCTTGAAGTGAGTCCGGACACTACTGGTGGTTTGCACCTTGCGTTTGACCATTTCTGCAGGTAACTTACATTTGGAGGTAATAACTACACCATCCTCGCACGATGGCCAATTCAAGGTCCGAGTAGAACGAAATGGACTCTACCAAAAGTCATGTATCTATGTGTTCGATACTATGGTGTGGTATACCTTGCGTGAGTTCTGGCTGCATGATGCAAGTGCATTATTGATGATGCGGGTAGTATTACAACTGCGAGTGAGTCCATATACGACGTAATCATGGAACACCGTGATCAATCAAGGTCACTTTAGTTTCAATCAGGCAGGATTCTGTTCAGGTGTGTCTTTTGAGGACATTTTTTGCAGGTATCTGACATGATCCATCTACCAGGCGTGAGCCTTGGTCCATTTAGTGTCTGCAATAACTAACATACCTCGAGTTGTCAACGTTACTATGCATGGCTCACCTAGTATGTTAGCACATTGTTTAATCACGAACCAACACAACCAACTTGCTCACAGTGGAGGACCAATCATATTTACGACACTCTCGAACTTGATACTCATGTTGCGCGTGCATGCACTATATAATCGAAGCTATCGTCGTAAGTCAGCACTGAGCGATCTATCAACCGCATATCAATCGCCCGACAGTTTTGGTATTCTTTATTCTTCTACAGGCTGGTGGGTCCATCCATGCTATTCGAAGCGCCTGACCATAGCCGCGGTTCATCCCAGGCCAATTTGGGGTTTGTATCATCGCTGCTGCTCCCGACAACTAATATGACACAAGATAGATAGAGCTATTCGCGACTACGCGGATTCAGTCAATGTTAGTTAGTATTTCTCCGCCTTCTGGTCTGTCTTGGCCTGGTTGTCCCGTTTTGGGGTATAATGCAAATTACATCATAATGGCATGGCAAGTGACATTCACTATCCTATCCATTGCCATTGCTAATAATTCCATCGTAGGATTCCTAACTTGCTTATCGCCAGTATGTGCACATTTTAGTTTTCAATTCAAGGGCGGAATTTGACTGAGTGCTTTCGCCAGCTTTATTCTTCCTCATGACGCTATTCAACTTCATAAAATCGACCAGAAAATATTTCCACAACTCAAATTCTCAATCCTGGTGTTCCATGCCACTTCTCTACTCGCTTGTTAAGGATGGCACAATGCATTTCTTCATGTAAGATTATACTATGCATTATTCTAATACCATGTTGATATCCTTGATCAGGATCGTAGGTTTGTCCTTAGTCCTGCTACAATAGACATAATCGACTCATATTGATATGTAGTTGCTTTGATCGTCGTCTTGATCCTATCAATTGTTCAGCAAGGTCCCCTTGGCATGTTGTCGAGCCCGTACGTACTTCAAAAAGTTTGGAATTTCGGGACTTGAACCATTCACTCGATAGATGGATGGTAGCCATATACTCATTTTCGGTATGTTGCACTACCTCACGTCTCCTCCTCCTGCTTCAGTCTTGTTCCCGCCGTAGACTTCAAGGCTGATCTTGCATCTCCGCGTGTCCGCGGCAAATCGACGGGGAAGGGCTGCAACATGGCATGAAACTTTTTCGATAAGGATAACTCTATCGGGGCGGAAAACAGGACGAAAGGACAACCGATTTGATGATATCTAGACCACTTCTAAAATTTCTTTCCCGAAAGTGATGGATATAATACTGTTTCTCTACGAGACCAGGCGCCTCAGCAGAGATATGTTTTCTGTTCGCGTTCGCAAATCTCAGGCATCTAAGCGGGGTTACAGGCCAGTGTGAGAGTTCCACGCAACTTCCGCGAACATTACCCGTAAAATCCCGTCACTACTCTTGCACTCATGACTACTGCAAAGGAACGCGATATAAACGTGAATTGATGTGGTGTTCCGAATACAAGCGTGCCCTGCAAAGGTATATAACGTTCAAGAATTCAAATGCTAAAAAGAGCGTAGTGATATCTGAGGTTTTGCGGTGGCCGAAGCAGAGGTCGCGTTACTCCCGATAGCTCGCCTGATGGATTGCTCCAACAAGTCACGCATCGACTGGTCAAGTTTTGCAGCGGCTTCTTTGAATGCCGCAGGGGATGAGGTCGCATATGACAATAGTTGTGTAATTGTCTGCGACCTCACTGCTTCGACAGAGGGCTGTTGGTTGTACAGAAGAAGTGACATTGTCGGCAGCAAGATGCAAAGGGTCCGCGTGCCTGTAAAACAGTGAGCATCGACAAGCGCGGCAAAGAGACCGACGTACGCTGATTATCGGGAATTGAAGAGAAAAACGCCGAAAAGGCCTTCCAGACTTCGCCAATGGCAGCAACGCATGCTTCATTAATGTTTCCGTCATTCACCAAAGGCGCCATCTTGGTTATGAATTCAACCAAGCCAGGAAGAATCTGTTTTGTGCACTCGATTAAGATAGGGCTGCCTAGACTCGAGGCAGCGATAAGCGTCTTGGAGCAGTGTGCGGCTGTTAGTACGATCGCCTGCAATACTGTCAACGATTTTGTAGGGCATGTCGGGGGCTACGTACATCGTCATCCTCTAATAATCGCTGCGTTATGAGGAAACAGCAATGCTCTACAACCGGTCGTCCGATCTTGACCCAGTTTGGCACGACGGTCAGAATGAGGACGGCTGCAAGCATGTTATTTTTGACTTTCTTGTCTGAAATCAAACCTTGCCGTCCACTATTCATCTCTCGCTCAACAATAGTCAAAACAACAAAACACCGGATCGTACCGCATCTCATCTATATTTAGGAGACATGCCGATAGCAAGGCATGGACCAACCTAGTATAAAGTGCCTGATCTTGCTGGGGAAATTCGAGGAGTGATTTAAGTGCGGGTAGTGTTGGTCCAACAAGATCTATTTCACTCGACTCGTCTTTCAAAAGCTCTGTTGCAGTTAGTTTATATGTCAGACTATCGGTTCGCCCCACAGACCTGTGTACAACATGATGGCCACGCCGCGTACATCTTCTCGCTGAGAAGATTGGAGTGTTGACATGATGGTCGTAATTGCGGCAAAAGCTGTATTCGACATGCGGATGCGATCAAGTGTATCTCCCTCTGACCTGTCATTAATAATTGTAATTTTCACATCATCGAAGAAACGCTCACGGATGACAGGTCCTCGCGACGATGATGACGAATGCTTGATGGTATATGAGCAAATCCGCAAACAATGTGTCGCTGCAGAGTTTGGCTTGAGACCGTCAATTGAGCTGATAGGAGCATCAGTTAACTATTCGCCTCATCTCACGACCGCATACCTGGGGCCATGCGTTGTCGCCATACTTGCCAGCATCTCCAAGAGATCTATATGCACGTTGGCCGGTTCCGTCATCGCCAACCGATAACATTGGCTTATGAGTTCTTCAAAGATTGTGGGCTCAGAGAGTACTTTGCCCGAATATTCTGGGCGAACCAGCGATTTTAGTGCGCGCAGTGCGGATATTAGAACCAATTGGTGAGATGATGGTGTATAGCTAGACTCGGATGAAGACAGTGAAAGTGCCTCAAATACCAAGCCAAACAGGACATAAAACAAAGCTGTTGGTTCTTCTCTATTACGCATAGGTTTCACGGACGTGGCAGAATCATTTTGCTTCAGTTCTTGGCCTTCCATGGCTGCTAAGATATAAGGGTCATTGGCCTGCATCGCACGTGCAACTGCGGACAATATGATTGGCCATGCGTCGACATAATACTAGAAAAAATAAGATCCATCAATCAGAATGGTTGAATTAATGACTGCACTTACCGGCATAAGTACCTCTTTCCCTAGACTGGAATAAGACGAATCAATGCCAACGGTGGACGATTCTTGTGTAAACTCCGAGTCAACACGAATGCTTGCGTAGTCCCGCAAAGCTGCAATCCATAAGGGCGCGAGAGTCGCTTTGTGGGGTTTTATGACATTTTCTAGGTAGGTCTGCTGCGAGCTAGCTACGTGTAACTGAGCCCATGCCGATAGAGTTGTCATTCGGAGCATTGCGGAAGCATTGGGACTCATTTCCCCGGCTTCGCCGAGGGATACCGTTCCGGAATCTTAAAACGGCTATCAGCCTCAGATACGAGCCTGCGCCGACTACACTACCTTTAGATTGTTCCAGTGCTGTTGTAAGTAATCTCAGAATACGGCCCATTCGGCCAACGTCTTTGACAACGCCGCATCCGACAAAAGCAGCGCAGGCGTCCACGGCCGAGGCCAGAATTTCGGGCGTTGAGTCCGACGAAAAAGCGGGGGTCAAAGCTGCCGTTATGGGAGCCTGATGCTGCTCCAACAGTAGAGCATCTTCATACGCGGGATCAGGGGATGATGCAAAGACCTTATGGGCGTGAAAAGATATTTCGCGGGTCAAAGGTATAGATAACGTGCCTTGATAACGTCCTTCAATACCACCAGACCTTCTAATCTTATTTCCGTCACATACGCCGTCGACGCGGTAAATGCCATCCTGATCAAGTCTGGGACACGGGAGACAAGTAAGCTTGGTATTGGCAGTCCAGTGTTCCTTGCATATACAGCATCAAGATGCTCTTTTCTTCCACTCTGCGCAACGATCGTACAAATTTTGTGGAGGCACTGTAGCGCAAATAACTGTGTCCTCCATCTGGACGTAGAATGTCCTACCATATCAGCACCACCGGGATTTGTACCTGCTCCACTAGCAGCTCTGAGAGATTCTGCTTCATCGTCGCGTAGATTCTGATTGGAGGCTGCATCCATGACTTGCTGATTTGCGTTGGAACGCGCCATGATTCTTTGGCAGAGGTCTATCCAGGCCGACGGGTTATGCACAACGGTCTGCTGGAGCCAACTAGTAATGACATTGCGAACTCCTTGCACAGAAGCTTCATCGTCCAGCATGGCAAAGAGATCCTCAACAAGACGATCACCTCCCAACTTGGACATCGCCAACGCATCCTTCTGTACCAATTGGTACAGAGCGTTGATAGAGGCAAGCTTCGGCGGGCGGCGCGATGAACTAAGATGCTGCCTAAACCTCTTCACGAGTGCAGGGATATCAACATGTTCCGGCGCAAACATTAAAAAGTGCTGTATGCATCTGATAGCTTCGACCTGAGCACCTTCATCATCCTCCAACGAGAATTCTCTGATTAAATTGAGGACCAACGTTCTCGTCCGCGGTGATTCATGCATGTCCGGGCCGAGGACGGTTGTCACAGCATCGATGATTTGACAAACGACAGGATACGCTGGACAGTCCCCGCTGATATTGGCGTTGAGTAGCGTTCCACCTTCCCTTTCATGGGAATCGAGCATGTAAATCTTGAGCAGCATTCCAAGCGTACTTGATACGAAAGGCGCATAACCTAAGCTAGCGGCATTTATGACGGTTGCGAGCGATTTCAAAGCCCAAAAGTGCACGACCGGATGCGGGTCGTTGCTCAAAGACATGAGGACGTTGACTGTCGTCTTGAGCAGCGGTCCAGCCGCCAGTCCGCCAACGTAGCTGTATATAGCACCAAACGCAAGTGCGCAGCCCGCTCGTCCGTGAGGATCTCGATTGCTAACGACTTGATCGACCAAATCTTTGATCTGGCTTGTCAGGAAAGTTGTGTTTGAGAGGCTGGCGAGCCTCCCAATTGCTTCGGTACTCGCTGCTCGCAAGACAGGGTCGCCATCGACGAGGGTGGACTGTACATGCCGTCAGCAATCGAGAACTGGACGATAGATTGAACACACCATGAGGAAGGGGGACAGCAAACCCGTCACCTGTGTATTTCCGAACACATCACGGGCCTGTTTTGCATGAGTTGCGCTCATGGCATTCCTCAAGACCAAAACTATTGCAAGAGTTGCATTGACAGTCACAGCGGCTTTGCGACCCGCATTTTTCTCCAGTTTCGACGAGCGAATGGCTTCTAGCAATATGTTGAGAGTCCGCATGGCAATACTTAAATCCTGCAGCGGCAGTAGTTGTGAAAAGAGCTCGATGGCTACATCCACAACGGCAGTCGTAGGTGGGGGAGGTTCGACCAAGTGATAGAGTTTCCCATCCAAACCTCTCGACTGCTGTTGACATATGACGATCGGATCATATTCGCAAGCACCAAGAACGGGTTTCCGCAGCTAAAGTGAATCGTCATCCGAAGCGTCCGTCTTGTTCTGCAAGCACGTACCAGCGCATTAATGCTCACTTCCACGGTATCTCTATTCAATATGTCCTCGCCCTCCTCGCCACTCTCCTCGCCATTACTCACGGAAACAGCTGATCCTTCAGCCTTGACTCCATCCACAATCCCAAACCCACCCTCAATCACGTCACCTGGCTTACCCCCCGCAGCAACACCATACGCATAGCCGTCCGCACTTAACCACAAATTCGAAAAGGCGCCCGTATTTGATGCGATCGCGGCCTGCAATTGAGACCCCGCGTAACCCTCCATACTACCAAACAGAGCCACGGTCGAATGCAACAACGCGCTCTGAGCTGGATCCGCAATACGGCTCACGCCAAGAGCAGAGAAACATTGGAAAACGCGTTTCCTCAACAATGCCTCTCTCGCACGGAGCGTCAACGATCGGCTGCCCGGGTATCCCAACTCGGTCGAAGTAGACGAGGGACCGCCGGCGCCAGCACCACTCCCAGTGCCAGATGACGACCCCGACGACGACCCCGCTGTTGAGGCGAGTTCCAGCGGATCCTCGATATTCAATCCCTGAAAGTTGTTCGCAAACTGGAGCGCGTTGCTCAGTACGGACGAGATCCGCCTCGCCACGTCCAACGTGACGAGCGCAGGAACGTTGTGCCGGAGGAAACAGAGGACGGCGCCCAGAGCGCTTTCTCGCACATGTAAGAGGAACGCCCATTCGGCGGGTGATCGTCCCGCGGGCGAGGCAGAGAGTGAGCCGCTCAAACTGGTGGAACTCCTGCCAGCGCCAGCGCTCCCAAGACCGCTACCACCCGCCAAGTCTCGTCCTGTCGGCTTTGGCAACGCGTTCCTCCACAGAACGAGAAGTTGAGCGAGCTGTGGCCGGACGAACCCCGGTCCCAAACACAGCAGGGCGCTGATCGTCGTCCACGCCACCTCCACTTCGACCCAGGCGACTTCCAGCGAGTGTTCGCCCGCACGTTTGAGCAGCTGGACGGCAATGTCCAAGACTTTGGCTGAGATGTCATAGGATACATAGAGCGGTCGGGAGGGAATCAGCGATACGAGGGCGGCAAGCGCGTGTGCGTGGCCCAGCGCTCGGATGGGCGGTGGCGAGGACTGGAAATTATGTGAAGTAGAGGAGGAGCTAATAAGGAGGTTGAGATCACGATGCAATAACTCGATAATAGTCAAGAGAGTCTTCGGCAGCCGGAGTGGAGTAGAGGCGCAGAAGCAGCGAAGCGCCCAAGCAGCTGATATTCGTACGCTATGACTGGGATGAGTGAGGAGAGTCAGCAGCGGGTCAGCCAAGGCTTCCTATACATAATACTGAGTGAAAACAAGACATCACACGCATGGAAGAGCGCACCTGGACTGTACCCGGCAAATTTCCGAGTTGGCCAACCAAACCAGCCACTTCCTTCAGCACAACACACAATACCGCAGTTCCTGGTACGTTTGTCCCCGATCCAAGCATAGCAGGCCACCGCTTGAGATACGAGCCGGAGAGTTCCTTGATAGCCTGAATTTGGCCTTGCTCGCTCAACATCCTAACACCCACAACATCCCGCAGGACAATCGACACCAATTTACACGCGAGCAACCTTTCGTATCGCTTCGCGGCGCCTGTCAACCCCCCAGAACCACCTCCTGATCCAGACCCAGACGCCACCCCACCGCTTCCCGACGGTGTAGAGTAGTGGGACACAATCTCGGTCATAAAATGCGCCACTAGCACCGCATAATTCGCATCCACCCACTCTGGTCCAAGCTTTTCTAGCGTGGCAACATAATACTCGTACAATCCGATCCTTGTCTTTTTCGTCGCGTTCGGCTTGTTGAACTGGACCGATAAATGTCTGAGCATCTCTTCTGGGGTCCAGAGTGGCTTGGCTATTTCTACTGCTGCAACTGCGTGCGCCGGGGTACCCGGTGCAAGCGCCTCGTCGTCGTCCACGAGGTTTCCATCCCTGTCTTTATCTTTCTTGCTTGACCCCGCTGGCCCGCCTTTGGATAAGGCCAACGCCGTGGGGGGAGGGGCGGGTACCCGCCTCTCAAATTGCGTAGAAGCTAACAAATGCCCCACCAACTGCGCATGTGCGTTTCGCGTGAGCTGATCTGCCCCCTCTATACTGCGAATACAAAGAGCGAAGATTGACTCCACATCAGATAGAGTGGGAGGTGTGTCTGGAGGGAATATGGCGATAAGAACTTGGGCTGCGGCACGTTGGATAGGTAGAGATTTGTTGGTGAGAAAGTGTCTGGATTGTTTTAGGATGTCTTTTGTGGCAGAGTCGGTTACAGCGCGTTTAGCCGTTGTAAGCGCCTTGCGGAGAGTCAGAAGGGCGGAGTAGCGAAGGAGGGGAGACTTGGAGGGCGATGTTAGTCCAACTTGGGTAGCCAATCGACTTTAAATCGACGCACATTGGAAGAGGACTTGGCGGTTTTTGTTGTAACTGTGGCTATCTCGGCCATGAACGACATGAACTGCACATAGAGAAAGAGTGTCACCCGACAGTTCCAATGGCTGGCTACACGAATGCGACTCACCTGCGACCCAAACGTGCCCATGATCTCCCCAACACACGAAAACGCCGCACTTGACGGATCCACAACAAGCTTAAGTCTGAGAGCATAACAAGCTGAGCCACTCACATCCTCTTTGCCTCCTTCTCCGGCGTCTTGAATTCACCCACAATCTTCATGAACGCCTGCAATGTATCGAACAACGACCTCGTCTCTCCCCTTGTATACATAACGATAAAGCATCGAGCAACGAGATTACGAAGGACACGACCTGGCAATGGGTACGGTTCGGGTGCAGAAATGATCTTGATCAATGCCTTTTCTATCGTAGCTTGCTTCGACTTGAGGGTTTCCTAAGCGAATCGTTTTGCAGAATTCGTGATAGTCACACGTGCGATAACTCACAAGAGAAACCTCGTTAAGCTGCTTTTCCAGCGCAGATAAGTATTGGAACAAGTATACTTCTCCATTTTCGGGGGTGATTTCAGACTGGGATTGAAGGATATTCAGTGACGTGTACAACAAATAAGAAAAAACATGATTTACTTCTTGTATTTCATCCAGAGCGGTTTGTGGCTGGTCTGACGCCATGCTGCTCAATGTACACCTGGCCCACTGGCGTTATCACTTCGCTTGAGATGCGCGTTGTCTTCAGAACTTGGAAGTATTGGGATGCAACTCCAAATAAGGCGCTATAGCCAAGTGGTTACGGCGACAGATTCGAATTGTGGAATCGATCGATCATCTGTTCCTCTTTGAGGGCGCAGGTTCGAATCCTGCTGGCGTCGCTTTTTTGTGCTCCACTTCACCTGCTGCGACATGCATCCCCGAAACCCGTACAGCCATCTTGATTTTGGTGCATTGGCGGAAACATTTGAACCCCTCAAACCATAGTGAGTGAGCTTTCACCCTGCTCATGGGCACACTGCCAATGTGTTAAGTTTGAAGGCAGTCCCTTCCGGCACGAGTTATACGATCGATTTCAAAAACAGCGAGGCCCAACGGTACGCGGTCGGCTTTTTCATTTCGCAGCCGACTTGACGTGACCACGTATGAAGACGTCTGACGGAAGCACTTCTCTACCGCGATTTCAGTTTACGCGTCGTTTTATCGGAAGATCGTCTTTGTCCTCCTGCACGTCCGAGTCTACCCAAATACTGTGCAAGCACGTCTGACTCCAAACGAACAGGTACCCAACAGGTTCGTCATCGACATGCTAGACATTGTCCCTTTCTTAATTCGCGCTACGCAGACTAAACTACATCCTCTGGCTGCAAGACATCCTCCAAGCACACGATAAATACGTCAATCGACACGAAAACGGAGATGCAGGTACAGATGTATGCGGTATAGATATGTAAGTCCACTCCACACTTCTCTCGCACCATAAATGATTCATCGCCACTGTCAGAGGTACAGGCGCATCAGCTATATACCCACTTCTCGGATGTCGCGTCGAGGCCGGATGGAAGTTCGTTGCGACAGGTGCTCCTTTACTACACCTGGAACCTAGAGCGCAGCTTACGGCGTCCATCTTCAGAACTTGACGAAACGTCCTTTACATATGCAAAACGCAATGTGGAGATGAACAGCTTGGGGAATAGAATACATCTCGTCAAAACTGCGTTAGACGATCCGATTCTATCGCCTTTGGGTTTATATCCCACCATGTCGTACGTACCCACGAAGGCATATACTTTTCGTCCTAAGCTTAAATCAGATTCGATTTTACGATGTGCAATCCACCCTTCTATGCAAGCGCCGACGAGATCAAGCAGTCCGCCACTGCAAAAGAGTTGCCTCCCAATGCAGTACGTGCTTGCATATTAATTAACTACGCTCCCAATCAGGTCTTAACTCTATCATCGATGCAGGTCTGCACGGGAGCACATGTCGAGATGATCACGCCCGGCGGCGAGCTCGGTTTCGTCAGCCGAATGGTGAAGGAAAGCATTCAACACGGTGAACGTTGTAGATGGTACACTTCCATGTTGGGCAAGCTCTCTTCTGTCATCGAACTGGTCAAGCTATTCCGTGATAACTCGGCGAGTTGCTTCTAACGTGTCCCTACACGTAACTCTCACTCACCTGGTTCAAATCGACTCTAGATAGCAAACTATGCTATCACCGAGTTCGTACAAGGCTCCACGCGACGATGGGCCATCGCATGGTCGTTTACGGACGTGCATCTACCCGACGTGAGTGAGGCCAAACAATGACCCTTCCCAGATTTCGACTCTTGTACTCATATTTCATTCAGTCTATCGCGCGCATCTCCAACCCCGCATTACGCTCTTACATTCCAGGACGGAACACACTACAACAGACGATCACAACAGCAACGACAGTGTGGCCAAACACACACCTACTCGAAGCGTTGTCCCACATACCAGGAATTACCGTCCAACAACGATCGCTGGGTTTCCTGGCCATTCGAGCGACCGAAAACACATGGTCGCGCAGCGCACGGCGGCGTGCTGCAGCTGGTGGTATTCGCGAGCACGAGGGCGGTGGAATGGAATTATCAGCACCGCCCGACACATTCGTATGCGGGATTGAAATTCAGGGTTCACAGACGCTGGTATTTCAGTGGATCCAGGGGCGAGACAGGGCAATGTTCGAAAGTTTTGTGAGCCACGTCGCACGGAGTTGCACGGGGCCTTCTGCCAATAAGGTGTTACGCGATGGCACCCATCAAATTCCTCACCTATCGTAGCACCAATCACATATTTACCGCAGAGAACAGCATAACCGATCGAACTGATCTGTATAGGATGACCTCGGACCTCCTATAGCAATGGAATGCCTTGCCATCTTTCGCGCTATTATCGTTTGATCCCGAGTTAAGGCGCATGAGCACAAGTGGACGCTCATGGGCGCAATTGACAATATTCTCTACGAGTATACATACGTACTGACATCAGTCGAGTTACCAGGTAATCACAATTCCTGAATATAGACTTCATATTCCTTATCTTGCAAGGTCGCCGTCGTCCCGGGCTTAAGGCCAACATGAGGCCCATACGTCCGTAGGTAAAACAGTAAACTCTTGTCTCCCACGTTGGTAACTTCAACATGATCGGTATCAGTGGTGCTAGCTGGCTGTAATAATACCTTCCCCTGCGCGTTAAGACCTGGAATTGGAGAAGTACCAAGCTACTACACTTACTGGAGCCTCAGATGGTGGTGGGATATCAGAGACCTTGTATTTCCCGTGCGGCAGTATCAGGGCGTTGTCGTACCCAGGGGCCAGCACATGAATAGTCCCAGAGCTGGACTCGAACATTATATAGGTGCCATTACTGGGGTTGTATATGCTGATAAATGACAAGAAATCAATAGATGTATGAGAGAATCTTGGTGACTGTACTTGCGTTGTAACCATTTAGTGGCACGGAGGAGGAGAACCTACTGGAGGTGGTGCCACCACCACCACCACTTCCGAATCGGTCATGTGATCCGCTCTCACGCGCGATGAATCGCTGCCGATCATGCCTCAGGAGCAACATAAACGTTCGGTACCCTACGAACGAGCCAAATGTATCGGATTCGACATACTCATGATGGGGCTAGCAGTTATGGATGACAGAGGTTGTCTCATGTGGTATCGCGGGTGCCGAATGTTTATAGGTGAGTCGGATACATCCGAGCGGGGTGTAGATTAAATATAGGCACTGTACCCTGATCTAAATATACATATGGCGCGCACATTCCCGCGACGATATATTAATTAATTAATATTACACCAAGAACGCACATTTATTTTTAACTTTCCTTCGAATAAACAAGCAGGCAATACAGACGCGTCCAAAAATTCCAGCATCCCAACCAGCACGGAATTCGAAAACTTGAACGCGTCAGCAACCTCAGCGTGGAGTGGGAAAGAACGCCGGCAGTCCAGGTCACGATGGTCAGCCACCATGGCCAGAGCCCCTAACTTCTCTCCACCTAAACCACCTAAACCACACAACCGCCCGCTGCGATATCTGTGATATCTCATAGCTCATTTCACATACACCATGGACATTATTATCCATCCCAATAACCGTCCTATCCACACTGTTATGCACGGCCTTTCTGCCGCGCTCATCTCGCCTGTTTCCAAATGGTATCGCAAGCCGATACCGTGGTGGGTCGACGGGGTTGAAAAGGGAGGTTTACTACCTATCTCAGAGACTGATGAGTCCGAAGAAGAGCCGGAGATGGACGACCGCGTTCTCAGAGTTGGAAAAGTCGCGGATGTTGGCCCCATCGGCGAGGTTGACGTCCTCAAAGAGGTTGAGCTTCACATTGATAGTAAGCTTCTCGTCATCGTTTGACATCAACTTGACCTGTTGAACAAGGTGATGACAATGACGCGACGCTGAATAGTTAGGACCAACTTTATTAGACCTAACCGCCGTGTTTTCATGTGCTATTCCAGATGTTGAGCTTGCTTCCGGTTCTCAATTCATCGAGAAACTAGGAGATGAAGATGGAGAAATTAGTGTTTTGGTAGATGAAGGTAAGGTTGAACGACAGCCGCAGATCTGATGCTAAAGTTGGGACAGTTACCTTCATGGAGATCGTTGAAGCAGTTGGACGTGATGGAAAGGTCGACGTCTTCATGGATATGACTTTAAGTAATGAAGGTATGTCCAACTCAGAGAATTTAACGCCCTTTGTGCTGTGTATCCCAGAGGTTACAATGATGCTCGAGTGGGATGAAACCACGATAAGCATTATCGCCGAGCTAGATTGGGCAGGACGTAAGGCGAGGCATGAGAAATCGAAAGATTGGGATGAGGAGGCCGAGACGAGTATCACGGTTGACGACGTTGATGATAAAGGTAACGATGAATTGGTATGGGATGGGGACGTCGAATGGAAACCGAAATCGTACTTATTCTGCGCATCGTTCCATTTTCTCTTTTCTTTCTTCCGATTGTGTAGCTCACGTTTATAGTTTCCTTGGAGCACTGGCGACTGGCAACCGTGATTCGTAAGTCCCCACATTTCTCGTACTCCACCGTCGCTTCTTCTTTTCATTCCATCCATCCTCTTTCTCCTCCGTTTTTGCTGACATTTGTAGGCTTCTGTATGAGAGTAACAATCAAACGTGGGTGGGAAACTCGGGGCTATCAGGAGGGGGAAGGGCGCGTGCTCTGGTCAAGGACCGTCTGGAACCCTTGTGTGATGCCTCGGGGCCGGGAGTAGAGGGTGCGAGCCCTGACCCAGTTCGTCGCTACTCGCTCTCAGGCATGGGTGGGACAAGTATTCGGTCACATTCCTAAGTCGCAACATTACCTTTTTTTATTCTCTCTTTCTTTTTATCCGTTGCGTTCTAGACTTTTTTTCTGAAATCTGAAAACCACAAAAGAAGCGAAAAAGAAAATCCTCAAAAGACTATAGAGCGCTGGCGCACATTCCTTTTCTGGTTCCGGTCTCTTGTTGGTTTCTTAGGCTGCGGGGCGACGTCGTTAAAACGGACAATCTGCGTATATGGACCCGAGAACACTGCAGCAATCTCACTCGCTACGTCCAGACCTTTATATTTTCCTCTGTCGCTGTCACCGCTGACTTTTGCAGTTTACAGTTGGGAGGGGATCACGGACGTTTGGCAAATTGCAAGCAGGGACGAATGGGGAACGACCGCAACGAATCACCAGCGGGGATGGTTGGGGGGTCCGAGCCAGGCTTTGTTCCCTTTCATCTTCTTCATTGGCGTGGCTGAAATCTTTTATATGCGCTTTCTTCCGTTTCCCCAGATCAGCTTCCTTGAATCAGCCATTTTCTCCCCTTCCTCTGGGCGCTCACCTCCCCTACGCGCGGATAGGTCCAATACACACTTAAAAAATCGTAAAAAAAGAAATATCCAAAAGAAATCTAGAGAGCTGGCGCACCTCTCGGTCTTAATTCCGTTTCCTCTGGTCCCGCAAAACTCCCAAAATAATAATAATGAGAATCGTGAAAACCCTAGATGTGTCGTGTTTATTTCTGATCTTCTGCTTTTCTTGTGGCTTGGCTCTCCCGGTACCTTCATAGACAGGACGGACGACCACTTAAACCATAAAACGTCTTAAAAAAAGAAAAAGGAATAAATTAGGAAAAAAAATCAAAACACGTAAAACCTCTAGGATCACTTTTATTTTATGTTCCGCGGCCGCCGTTAACGTTTACAGATTTTCGTCTTTTTCTCTTCCTTGAGCTAATATTTCTAGTCCTGGCGAACATCAAGGAAGGCGGGCGACGGCAGGTGCGACGAATCACGGACTGGAGGAATTGATATGCAAATGAGTTGGGACTGAGCGAGGTATTGCTCACTCACTTTTCCGTCATTCATATGCTCAAGTCTTTTAGATGCTCGCTATTCGTCCTTTCTCTCTCCGCTGACACGGCTGATCTTTCTAGTTCAGTTGCGGCGAACGTCAAGAAAGGCGGCGAATGGGGAACGACGGGGTACACAACGAGCAACGCAACGAATTACAAGCGGGGATGGTTGGGGTACAAACCAGGATTTGTTCCCTTTCTTCTTCATTGGCGTGGCTGAAATATTTTCTATGCGCTTGCTTCCCCTACGCGCGGATAGGTTCAATCCAGAGTTGTTACCACCAAAAAAATCGTTCAATCCAGACTCAGAAAAAGAAATTTCGAAAAGAAATCTAGAGCGCTGGCGCACCTCTCGGTCTTATCTGTTCCGTTTCCGCTGCTCCCGAAAAACTCCCAAAATAATAATAATCAGAATCGTAAAAACCTTAGACGTGTCGTATTTATTTCTCATCTTCTGCTTTTCTCGTGGCTCGGCTCTCTCGGTACCTTCATAGACAGGACGGACGATCCCTTCAACCATAAAACGTCTTGAAAAAGCGAAAAAGGAATAAATTAGAAAAAAAAATCAAAACACGTAAAACCTCTAGGCTCACTTTCTTTATTTTCCGCCGCTAACGTTTACAGATTTTGGTCTTTTTCTCTCTTTTTCTCTTCCTTGAATCTTTCTAGTCTTTAACTATCGCGAACATCAAGAAAGGCGGGCGACGGCAGGTGCGACGAATCATGGACTGGAGGAATTGATATGCAAATGAGTTGGGACTGAGCGAGGTATTGCTCACTCACTTTTCCGTCATTCATATGCTCAAGTCTTTTAGATGCTCGCTATTCTTCCTTTCTCTCTCCGTTGGCACGGCTGATCTTTCTAGTTCAGTTGCGGCGAACGTCAAGAAAGGCGGGCGAGATGGGCGTAATAAAACAAGAACCGGAGTAGTTGAGATGAGAAGTCGGCGTTAAGCGAGGTTCTTTTTCCTTTCCTATTCATTACTGCGTGCTGAAATTCTTCAGATGCTTGCTTTTGCCTTTTCTTTGCTTCTCCATTGACACAGCTGACCTTTGCCAGCTCATTTGAGGCGAACGTCAAGAGAGGCGGGCGACGGCGACGCGCAATAAGTTACGAGCCAGGCCAATCTGGATGAGTAGTTGGCGTTGGGCGAGGCTCTGTTTCCTTTCATCTTCATTGCCGTGGCTGAAATCCTTTATATGCGCTTCTCTTGCGTTTCCCTACATCGGCTTTCTTGGATCAGCCATTCTTCCACTTCTCTTGCGTTTCCCCGCTTTTGTTGAGCGATTCCTGGACCCTCTTTATTCAGGCGGCCGGCTACAATACACTCTTATAATTGCTAAAACGAAAAACATGGTAAAAAAGGAAACCCGGAAAAAAACTCTATAGAGCGCTGGCGCACCTCTCTCGGATTCCCTCTGGTCCTGCGAAACGTCCCAAAAGTCGTAAAAATTCTAGACGCATTCCGTTTCTTCTCCTTCTCCTGTGGTTCGATGTTCTCTACACCCACATAGACCGGACGGACGTTAAATCCAGGCGTACGATCCCCACCATATCACAAAACCTCGTAATAAAAAAAACGTAAAAAGGAATCAATTCGAAAAAAAAATATTAAAACAGGAAAAACGTTTTGTCTCTTCCGCTACCGCGTTAACGTTTTCAGATTGTCATTTCTTTCTCTTCGTTTACACAGCTAACCTGCCCAGTTCAATTGTGGCGAGTGTCAAGAGAGGCGGGCGACGGCGGGGAACAGCAAGTCACGAACCAGAGCAGTTGAGATAAGGTTTTGTTCCTGCTCTTCTCCATCATTGCCTTTCTTCCTCCGTTGACACAGCTGATGTATCTAGCTCAATTATGGTGAATGTCAAGAAAGGCGGGCGACGCTAGGCGCAATAATCAGGAACCGGAGGGCAAGGTTTTGTTCTCATTCATCTCCATCGTTAGCGTGCTGAGACCATCTAGATGCTCACTTCCTCCTTCTGTCTCTGTTATTTTTTTCCCGCCGTCATCACAGTTGACCTTTTCGAGGCAGGCGGTCCGAATGAGGCACATCGTCCAAACGGGAAGGATGGGGATCGTTGGGCATCAGTCCTGGCCAGGCTGACGCTCAACAATTCCTTGACCCATGCGTTTCCGGATCTCTTATGATAGTGGTAGATAGATAGTGGTAGATAGTTCCCAGGGAAGGTGGAGAGGCGGTCTAGCCTCTTTTCCTCGTGCTCCCTTGCCGTGGGCCCTGGGCTTAGACCTCACGGTCGACCAGACGCACGTTAAAATCAATATACGGCGACATTTGGTGGACAGCGTTCTCTTTGACGGCAATGGCGGCGGGATGTCCAGAACGGCGGGCACGTCCGTCTTCGACCACCTGGCCAGGTGGACCCAGCAAGTCCCCCACGAGAGACGAGGCTGTGCCCGAACCCGTCACCGAGGAGGACCCCCCGAAAGATATTGAACATCTGCAATTGACAACCCAAGAAGCGTTTTTTCTCGCTTGGGCAATTGATGGCGTGACCATTCTCGACTCGAATTCGGTAAGCATGATACACAGCCTTGACATCATACTACCATGTTCATGTTCATTCCTGGCGGAATGGCATGTCGCTCCATGAGATCTGGCTCGCGTTTCAGCCCATACACCATCTGCCTGGTGTTCCCAACGACAGATTCGACAATCCTTTTCTGATACATTACGCCGCCTACCACCACTACCGTTCTCTGGGATGGGTCGTCAAAGGAGGCATCAAGTCTTGCGTCGACAGATTCGTCATTGGCGTGTGCCCACGTCAACAACGACAATGGAAACAACCGAAATTGGGGGCATGCATACCAATATTCCGTTCTGTTGCATGGGGCTATTGACTTGAATCAGTCTTCGGCCTTGGGTAGCAAAAATGGCCTCGGCTTCCTTTGCGACGGCAGCGATGGCTTTTGCTCGGTCGAGTTTGAACTGCCTGCGCTCCTTTCTGCGATGGCCAGAAGCCCGGAACGTCTGGTCTAAGGAAACGGTGCTATCCATTTCCATCACTCCCTGTGCCATCCGATGGGCTGTCACTCACTTTTGCGTTGTTCTTTTGCACTGCGTTCCGCCTCTGAACGACTTGAACGTTCTCGATGGAGAATTCGACGATCAGTGTTCCTGTGCTTTTACTCCTTCGTCTCGCTGTTTGTCTGCCTCCCCGTCCTCCTTGCTACCTCCATCTTTCAACTTTTTCTTCTCCTCCTCAACCTCGCGTCTGTCTTTCTTCTTTCTTCTTCATCTTCCCCGCCCTTGGCGACTTTCTTTTGCTTATCCCGCTCCACTTGGATGTGTGCTTGACGCACGATTTTGGCCTGTTTGACGCCGCCAGAACTCCCACCTTTGTGCCGTGACCAGGCGAACTGTCGGAGCCGCTTTGTTTTTTTGCGTTTGGCAGTGGCAGTGGCAAGAAGAGAGGAAGGAACACTCTCGCCACCGGCCTCACTTGCATCGGCACGTCCGGGCTTCTCTCCTCCATGCCAGACTGCCCTGCAGGATCTCTCAACTCCTCTTCAGACAACGGGTCCCTTTCACCCGTTTCCACTCCTTTTTCGAAAGCGCGTACGGCGTACGCGGCGAGCCGTTTCAACATCCGTTCCGTGACGTACAAGGGGATCTACGCCAAGCCGTGTTTTCGATATGTACAGAGATAATGACGGTGCGGATGGCTAGGGGATCTTGACCGGTCCTGTTGATTCGCGGTAGTGGTCGTGCTTTCTGCGATGGCTTTTGTTGGTCGTTGGCATCACTCCTGTCTTTTTTTTCACCTTGGCCTGTCGCATAGAGCGACAATAGATCAAGAATTCGAGCGACACGAGGTCGTACAGATACATACCTTGTTTTCCGCCCACTGGATCCGTAACTTGCACCCTACAAGCGTCAAGCCATCCGTATTGATCTTGTCGAATGCCAAACTGCGCATCTTCACACATCGCAAAAGAGACATAACCGACGCCCTTGGAAATGCCCGTTCCAGATCCACATACTACGAATGCGTTGCGAACAGGAGCGATGTCGGAGAAGCGGGGCTACTTCAATGCAGGGGTTAATGGGCCCCGCGCGCTGCGCTTTATAATAAAGCGACCTCGGAAAAACCCTCGCTTATGTTTAGCAAAGAAAGCATCATTACGCGATGCCTCAAATTAGTTAAACACCGATCAAGGTGACGAACCCACGGTTTATTGAAGCTCCAAGCTCATCCCCGCTCGCCCGCCACCACGCGTTCAGCCCAGGAACACCTGCAAAGCAACGATAGCAAAACAGGAAGAAGCGCGCGGAGAGCCTACGAGGAGCAGGATCGACGCCACACAGAGGCGCTGGAGGCGTTGCAGCGCGACATCGGAGGAGGAGGAACGGAGGAGGGCTGAGGAGGAGCGCCGGAATGCTGAGGAGGACGCTAGGGCGGAAGAAGAGAGGCAGCCAAGACTGGTGGAGGAAGAGACGAGGGAGGCTGCTGAGGCTGCATAATGCATGGAGGAGTAACGACGAGCGGCTGAGGTGAAAATGGCCAAGGCCGGAAGTCTGAGACAGCTCAACCACCGAGAGTGAAGACTTCACGCCTGTTGGACAGGACCGCAAAAGACGTGGAGCGGGAAGAGGCTGAATTCCAGGAGGGGACGAGGCTCGAAATGGAGGCGAGTCAGGCAGATCAGCAAGATCCGTGAACATTACGAGGCAGAACGATCGCCTCTACAGGATGATCGACCAGCGGTTGGCGCAGGTGGAGGAGTGCATGATTCCTTATTGCTATGTACACATTATTGTACCTGTAAACACATATGTCGGTGGATACTCTGAGGGTGAGCGCAAGAGAATGAGATGCCGCGGACGAGCGCAGAAAGCCGATTGAATGGGCGAGCACTGCAAGCACATTTGTTGGCATTGTGCAGGCGATGCGAAAGTATTGAAGGTGTCGAGCCAGTTCCTCTTTGTCGGACGCATCTGGCTCACATTTGACAAAGTTCTAATACGTCATGAAATCAGCAAGAGGCCATGGTAGCCGATATGATTCGTAATGGACAGCCACGGGTATAAGGTATCGATACGTTGAAAATTATAGATGGTCGTAAATGAGTCATGTGTCCTCTGCGTAAAGAGAGTCGTAAAAAAAAATGGATCTGTCAACAATGTTCGCTAGGATGCTGTTGGACTGGTTAATAGCCGTACGCCATGTCAGCGAGAGTCATACCTTTGGCTTGGGCAGCAAGCTTTGCCTCGAGCTCCGCGATACGACGTTCCGCTTCCTCTGCACGCCTCTTTTCCTCCTCTGCGCGCCTTTTCTCCTCCTCTGCACGCCTCTTTTCATCCTTCGCACGGCTCTCCGCCTCTTCCCTCATGCGTGCCTCCTCCTCCGCGCGCCTCTCTGACTCCTCTGCCCGTTTCCTGGCCTCTACAGTATGCTCATTGTTAGGATTGTTAATAATCGCATCAATCTACCACATCAAATCTCATCAACTATAGGTCAACCTCGCAACAGACGAAGAACGCACCTGTTTCTTAAAATCTTTCAACATCGACCTAGCTCGCTCAAGCAACTCGTCAATATTGACACCGCGATAGAGCTTGTCTGCCGGGAGCGAATGCCACGTCCCTTGTTGACCCCTTCCCTCACTCGACAGCAAGCTGTACCCGGTATCGGTGTAACGTCTTTTCAGCGCTTCCGTCGCCGTGAAACAAAACCAGTAACAATTACGCTGCGTCAGGTGGTATACCTTTGAGCACTCGTTGATAGCGCAGGCGAGCAAGACGAATTCCGGAAGATTTATGCGATAGCCGTCGTGGAACGCGACGTGTTCTGCGGGAAGTTTCTGCTTCTTCTTCTTCTCGTCTTCCTTGTGGAGAGATACCTCGTCCATAGCCCTCTTCGTGAACTTGGCCGGATTCTGTTCTTTGGCCTGGGCACCGCCCCGCTCGCCGTTGTCCGAGTCGGTGGGAGGTCTCGCTCTCCTCGTTTTGAATTTCCTTGTTTTGAGTTTGAAAAGGGACTTGACGGCCGAAGCCTGGATTCGACGCTCGATACGGAGATGGACTGTGCCCTTGGCGCCGTCGGTGAAGGTGGCGATGAGGTATTCGTGTTTGACTGCGGTGTCTTTGTCTTTGTACGTTCGGAGTTCCGCCATTTTCCAATGGTCAAAGTCGAGATGTTGCATCTCGGGCTCGGTATATAACGAACGCAGGCGATCGCGGTAGCTGTCAATATAGCGGTATCCGTCCTCTATAGGGATGAACTCTGGTGTGAGCGGAGTGGAATCGTTGGACATGATTCGGAAAAAGCGAGCGACGGTGAAGACGGCGGAGCGAAGACGGATGGGAAAGGGCACTTTATACGATAGGCGCAAAGTGGTATTAACGTAAGTGGTGGATGATTCCTGTCCCATATCGGAACTGGGGGGTTGTGGTTGTTGTGTTGCCATTATTCATGTAGTGAACCTTCCGAAAACAGCAAACGGAAGGGATCAAGGCAACCAACAATACGTTCGTTATAGAACAAGAACTGGGGTGAAACCCCCAATTAGCCATATTCAATCATATCAGAAGTCGACACGTACCCCCGCGTGTACTAAACGTGCAAAAACGAAAGGACTGTCGGGAGCGTTTCGCTTAGACGTGTAGCTGGATTACAATTGGGACCAGTCACGATGGAAACGATGCCTTAATGGACCAATCAATTGAGACGGCTGATAATAGCCTCGTATGTGACTAGAGCATTCAAGGGAGGATTGGGCACCGCTTCGCTGATGCAAAGTTCGCAGTTGGAGGGAATTGTTCGCGGAGTTCAAATGATGCCTGATGTCCCTGGAAAAACGCCTTCCAAACCAAGTAAGCCGTTGATCCTCAGCTAAGCTGCATACAAATCGGGCAAGTTATGTGTACCAGCTCGAGCAATGCTCCTTTTTTCTTTCTTCTTATACCTGTCTATGTATGCGCCATCTGTCAGTATTATGTTGTGTAACTGGCAGTTGGTCGGTCGACCCGGATTCCCGGAGAGATGTTTATGGATGTGGGTCCGTGAGGCCTGTTACATTCCGCGTCAAAGAGTTGCTAATGGGATCGTGCAAATGTATATATGCCATGAACAATAGTTTCTCGAACGGGAAACTTGTGATCGGACACTCCTACCTACCCGTCTTGTTTGTTCTTCCCAGAACTCTGGAATGTCGTACATGAAACGGGAAATGTTTAGTTCGTCAACTGCTTGCACACGGCACCGAGCGGGTCCTTGGTTGAATTGTCCAGGTCGATGGGGTGTTCAAGCAGGTCGACCAGTCGGCCCTGCACCTGAGCGTGCCAGGAATTACCTGATTAGTGATATTCGAGAATTTCATGTCATAACTATCGCCTTATATTGTGCTCGTTGTGCACTGGATGCTATGAATTATAATCTGTGCCTAATTCGCGGTAGTGAGGAGGATTATAAGTGTTCTCCTCTGTTCTCACGCCAGAAACGGACAGCGCGACTCATTTCTCGCTGCATGCACAGCCCAGCTACGTTTTGTATCAAGCCTAATGTCCCATCCACGCCTCTCGGTCTGCGATACCTTTTAGCACAGGGTGGGCGAGTGAAGGTTAGGAGCAGGGTAGACACCATGTAGGTGCAGGCTGGACATTAATGGTATTATTCATGTCACATCGACGGGAGATTCTCAGATCGTCTGCCTCCCCACCGAGAATAAAGGTTTTGAGCTATCCAGTAAATGGAACAAGGATACGATCCACGTTTCTCGCCGTCGTTTTTGTTTGTGCGCAGCGTGTCTAGATGGGTTGACGTTTATAAGGGACCGGGTTTCTACGTTTCCTGACTTGGCGGGCACAAAATAGGTATCATTGAAACAAAGAGCGTAGCATTGGCAACCACGGCTAGTAAAGAATGGCATTGGCCAGGATGACATTAGCATGAGAATCACTGAATCAGATCAGGTTGTTTGCGCTGCTGTCGCGACAGACCCCCCAGTGACCGCTCTCTTGCCCCCAATTCGCCTTCTCGCTACCACCGCTTTCTGCTCCAATGTCGCCTACCGCCAAATGACCTTCACACCCCATTTTTTGAGGCAGCTGCCCATTTCTAAAGCTCGTTCTCCCGCTTCAAGTCACCACCCTCGGACACGACCCACAAATTGAATAATGGTGTTTTCCTGACATCCTCACTACCGCCTTCATCCATAACATGGTCTCGCCTACCCGCAACCGCCTGGAGCTATATTTATCTGCAGCGCCGCGGCGCTCATCGCTAGAGGCGGAAGATGGTCTGAGCTACGGAGGTGAGCCATCCGTGAAGCCTTAAATTCCCAACTTTTTTCCTCTAAATTTCTGCTCTTAGGATAGGCCCCAGAGCCGTACTCACAACCGCCCTACCCACGGGTCATTCATGCCCCCCATACCTGGCCCCCCCTACCGTCGGGAGGCATATTTGCACTTGTTTGTCAGGAGCCACGACGTTCAGCCGCATTCACTGAATGCTCTCTCATGATGCATGGTCCTCCTATGATAGAAAATGCTTTAGAAGAGTCAGTTGAGGATGCGCAGGATCGTCTTCCCAGCGTTGATTTCAAGTGGGAGCTGGTGGAAAGTCGTGCTGTGAACTACGAAGAAAGGCGTGGTAACTATATATGGAACGACAAGGTTCACAAAAAGCTCAAGGAAGACACTAAAGCAGCGGAATCTGTAAGGAATAATCACTCCGATGGTTCAACAAGGATCATCTCGTGGACGACTTTATCCTGCCATGCACTGCCAATTGCTGTGGTCTCCCTCTCCACCGAGGGACCTTTTTTTCTTTCTATGAGGCACGCGCGGGGCAATGACTGGCACTCGACCGAGTCTTCTTCAGCTTACTACAGACTATCTCCTTACTGGCATATCAAAGGAACTACTCTTCTACTTTCGACCATGTCAATTAGGCGCATATAGTGTCTTGCCTAATTTTGGTCGTATATCCTCACAAACGTTTTACAATGATCGATCAACCGGGGGTTATTACAGAATGTGAGGTAACGTCCTCGTCCTTTCACTCAAGATAATCTGAACAAAGAGAACCACCAGGAACCATACAATCTTCCGACATTGTGGGCTAATTCCGGATACTATGTTATTTATCTTATCAAGGTGTACTTGACGTCAGGCAAGAGCATTTTCGACTTGATACGTTGGTGTCGCTGAACTTGAAAGTGATTAGAACGCCTATTCTCTTATGCACGACTATATGGATATTCCCACGAGCTGGATCGACAAACCATCGCCATTTCTCTTTTGACAAGCACAAAGATGGCATTTGGTGCAGGCAAGGCCTGGATAGGAGCCAGGTGACAACTTCTCTGTAATTCTTGCTCCGCAAAATCTGGAGTTTAAGTCAAGGTTGTAGATTGCTTACCGCGACGTACGTAATTTCCCACCAAGACTGATTGATGTTTATCTTACGACTCAACGCTAGGTTTCCAAGTGGGATTGGGAATTTGGTCATGTACCGCCTGTACGTGCTTTGAAGGGTGCATTCAATGGTGGGCCTGGTATGAATCTACTTAAATGGATGATTCCAAACACGGTGGCGCGGTAACGGCTGAGGACGAGAATGAACATGTCAATCTCGACCCTTTGTGTGGGAAACTCTGTTTGCCATTACGTATATACCCCGCTTTTTGTTTTTTGTTTTTTTTTTCCTTTTCTTGGGCCCGTCACCATTTTCCTTTGTTCCTGTCCGCCGCACCTGCAAGCGCCACTTGTCTCCAACCAAAGACTTGCATTCTGCCTGCACCCTACTTGGCTTTTCGTGTGTTCCTGCATACGTGCCAAGTGAGCTATGGGAGCCATCTGTTTGAGGGTGCTAGGGAGAAGAATGAATGTGGTACTTGGCTGGTGACCGGTGAGGAGTCATAGGAGTCATAGTTGTGAAATGGGGCAAAAGGGGAGGGCAAATGCGCGGAGTGAAGAGGTGAATGTGATGGGCAAAGGAAATGCGACATGTCCACCGATTGCGAAAAGGATGTCAGTCCCAGGATGCGCTGTTCGACAGTGCAGCAGGTAAGGCGATCTAGTATGCCCTCGCGTTTTTCGCGGAATATATACTTTGCATTACCTGCTAGCACTTCTTTGCTAGTTCGTCCGTCAATGTTCAACGCTTGTGTGCTGAAACATCTCAGAATCTTTTATGTTGCAGTTTAGATCCGATTCTTCTGTCGTTACGTCTCGACCGTGACGCGTATCAGACGTTTGTTAGCGCTGTATCGACGGCCGCAAATTCATGTCTGCCACGGCAAATCCGCTCCAAATACCGTCTGCCTCCAAAATACATAGCGAAGGACATTCCAAACAGCCTCCCTATCTTGAGCTGCACATTATCTCCAGCTTTGTTGGTTTATACCCCCGGCCAGCCCAAAATATCACGAACGACGAAGATGCGCAATCGGCCATGACAACGGGCCCTCCCAACCCGGCTGCCTCCCCCTCCGCTTTCACCGGCCTCCTTAGTGGCCTTCTCGATGATTTCCTCCTTTATAGTGGTCAAGAGCAGTCCCAGTGGTTAATCGATATAGCCCATGACATCTGCGATCCTGCTCAGAAGCGTGGCTCGCTCCAAGTCTGGGATGCGGCTGAACGGATGTGGAGGAATGTCAATGGCACTGATCCTCTGGTCGCATCAATCTATTGCTATGACGTCCAGACCGTGATTTCCGTGTCGAAGATTAGCAACCGCGCAGGCAAATCTAAAACAAGTGCCACCGGCCACGCTTCCACCATGGCGCGCCGTGTCAAGGGGCGAGATGATCAACAATGTTGGGTGACAAGGGTTCGCGAACCACTTATCAACAGTCATGTATGCCCCAAACGAATGGGGGACCACATCTTCCGCATTATTTACAGCAACTTCGTATCAACTCCTCCGCCCCCCACTCTTTCTATATATGATGACATATGTGGCATAAGTCTCCTTACGTCGCTTGACTCTTGGTTTTATACGTATGAACTTGGTCTGCGGTTGGTGACCCCGGTACGGAGTTCATCTTTCTCTTGTCTTTTACAGTTAACGATTGGTTCACGAACTTAGAATGAGTACGTATGTCATTCCTTTCTTCCGCCTGGCTACCCACGAGATTGGCATCGCACAACGGCCGGAACTGTGTCAGCCATCCCCACATCCACGGTAGGGGTCCCTATTCATGGGCACAGGGCTGGACCTCCTTTGCCTCACCATCCCAGAAACCCCCCACCTGGTCTACTTCGATGGCACTATTTACAGTGTGTGATCAACAAATTTGGCCATTCTGACTACAAAGCTATGCAGAACATTTATCATTCCAGGGTGCGCATTCGAATGGAAGGGGACTCTGATGATGAAGGCACTGACAGCGAATTTGAGTGGCCATCGGCTGCTTTGGACCATGGGCGAGCTATGCAGGCAGAAATTGAGCACCACGAAGAGTGCCAGAATCGTGTTACAGAGTGGATCGCTGCGTTGTAGTAGTTTTTAAATAAATAAATAAACATTGGCAGTTAAATTTGGCAAGTGGGTGATGGAGAGCTGAATAACGGAAAAAAGGGGGCAAAACACCTCGCTCGACAACCAAAAGATCATTTCAACTGTTCCACTCCAACTTGTTATGACTCGCTGTCGCCCGCCTCCCTTGGTGCTCGCCGTAATTAAAAAAGGAACTCGATAGTCGTCCCAACCGCTCCGGTTCGTGCCTTGTTGTGTCCCGTTGCCCGCCTTTCTTGATGTTCGCCGCCATTCAGCTAGAAATGTCAGCCATATCAATGGCGGAAGAAAGGGAGGAGATCAAACGTCTATAAAGTATCTCAGCAGGTCAATGACAGAGAACACAGGGAACTAATTTTTCATCTGAACCGCTGGGTTACAAAACGACTTATCGCGTGTTGCTGTCACCCGCCTATCTTGACGTCAGCTGACGCGCATCAACGGAGAGAGAATGCAGGGGAGGCAAGGATTTCAGCACATCATTTGGTAACTACATACACAATTTGAGCGATGGGGCAGAACCCCAGTGGACTATGCGCGTAAGGCGCGTGTGTGAGGTACACTACTCATTGCATATCCCTGCTCAGCCAATTGCTCCAGGACTTGTAACCGAGAATAAGAGGAAAGCTTACATTGCGAATCTATCCCAAAACCAGTTGACCAAGCACTCTTCACACTCGCCGCGCCGTTCCCGCTCAAGTCGGAGGCGAAAAGCCTTCCGTATTGATCCTCTCATAAGATCCATTTGTGCCTCCAGGTCCGATTGAGACTCCGACCAACAAGCATTCTAACGCATTGAATTTGCAATGTTAAGAAACAAGCCGGAACAAAGAAAAGATAAAAAAGCAAACGCGGCATGTACAATTCTCGTTACTCTTTATCTTCTGCTCACAAGCGATTGGCCGCTAGGAGGCAGAGGAAACTCAACTATCTACCCATCGAGGCCTGGGTGGAAGGATCAAAGCCAGTTTTCTCAACGTGCTGAGAACCAGTCGTTCGCAAAGTTCTGCCTCTAGTCATGCAGATTCCTCGATGACTCGGGTGAGATGTGACTCGTGGCTATGAAGCACCATTATCTCATGCACGATTTAGGCAGCGACACCTGTGCGCACTGCCATGTCAGTTGATGATGCCCACACAATTTCTGCGCTCACTGTCGTACGTTTGAATTCCATTTCCTGGTAACATTCCTTTCATCCTTTGCGTCAGGACGACAGCCAAGACGTCAGATCCAAGTCGAACAAGTCGATCCACTTTTCATCAAATGAGGGAAGCGCATCTGGTGCTAGAATGGAGGGGTTGTGGACTAAAGTAGAAGTGCGTTATTTCATATCCGATATCACAACAATGTTCATCATGACGGGCGTTACAGGATGGTGCTTGCTGGGTACCAACGACAGATAATCATCCTCGCGCAACTTCATCATCCATCAAAGTGCGCTAGCCCTGTCATCTTCTCCTCATCACATGCATGTTCTCACTGTCAACAGCAGGACAAAGACCAGGACAAAGAGGGGCTGGAGAAGAGCGGTTGCAATATGAGGAATTTGGCGGAAGTTCGGGCTGCGATGACGGAGGAGCAGGCTGAACTGGTAAACAAGGGTCGGGAGCTGGGCATTGAAGTAAAGGTGTGTTGTTTCACATTAGATATCACAACAGATTAATCATGATGGGAATTACAGGACGCAGCTCTCCGTGCGCATACAGGGAATAATGATCCTCACGGATCGTCCATCAAAGTGCGCTAGTCATCCCCCTTTCTCGTACATGTGTTCTCACCATCGACGTCAGGACAATGGCCAGGGCAATGAGGGACTGAAGAAGAGTTTGAGCAGTTTGACGAGAGCTGAGGCTGCAATAACGGAAGAGCGAACTGAACCAGAAGACAAAATACAGTGGCTCACAATACTGAGTCAATGTTGTGCATTTTTTGAATATTTGTTGAATATCTTGCCAAAATAGGTATAAACAAAGTGTTGGTGCATCAAAAAATGCTATGGAGCAGGGCTATCAGGCAAATAAATAGATACATAATTCCAATCAGAAACCATGGTGATATAGCTAATTCAATTCAGGGACTCATTGACTCAGTTTTGTGAGGAGCATCAGAAACATTGGAATCTGATACTCCACTGATTCTATGGCAACAAATATGTAACAGATGGTTGCTATAGTGATCCTAGCTTTGATGGTACCTATAATGCAGTTATTTAAACCAGGCCAACATCTCCATAACCTCACTATTCTCCAATGCATCCCATCTCTTCTGCTCAGAAGGACAATATCTGCTCTCTGGCTCTCAATGGCCATTCTACTCACACTATTGCCTCCAGTCTCAGTCTCAGCAAGTCCACAGTGTCCATGACACTAAAAAAACTCCATCTAAACCAGCATCACTCCTCTGGAGGCCACCCTTCCAAGCTCTCAGCTACCTCTCAAAGGGCTATCCTCACACAAATCACCACTGGAAAGGCTTCTAATGCAGTCCAGGCCACCCATTATATCAATACCATTATCCCCACCCCAGTCTCCTCAGAAACAGTCAGAAGGGTTCTTAGAAACAATTCATTCAAAGCTGTAGTAAAGAAGAAAAAGCCCAAGCTTACACCAGTCCAGAAGAAGCACTTGGCATTTGCTCTGAAGCACAAGGAGTGGACTGTGGAGGACTGGAAGAGAGTCATTTGGTCAGATGAGACCAAAATCAATAGGTTTGGGTCAGATGGGCAGGAATATGTGTGGAAACAGAAGGGACAGGGCCTAATTGATAGAGAGGTTCAGGGCACTGTCAATTTTGGAGGTGGGAATGTCATGGTATGGGGGTGTATGAGCTGGAATGGTGTGGGCCAGCTTGCTGAGGTTGAGGGGAGGATGGATGCTGACCAGTATGTGTCAATTTTGGAGGACCACTTACTGCCCAGCATGGGGGAGAGTGGAATTGCTGGGGAGGAGATAATTTTTCAACAAGATAATGACCCAAAGCACACCTCCAAGAAAGCCAAGAAGTGGATGGAAGATCAAAATATTACTCTTCTGGACTGGCCTCCACAATCTCCAGACCTCAATCCCATTGAACACGTCTGGGTTCATATCAAAAGGAGGCTTGATCAATATCCAACACCAGCTAGAGGGGTTTGGGAGACTTGGGAGAGGGCAGTGGAAGTGTGGGAAGATATTGAGCCAGAGGTGTGTCGTGATGGGGCAGAACCCCAGTGGACTATGCATGTAAGGTGCATGTGTGACATGGGAGGGCAGAAGGCCTGTGTTGTAAGCATGTGGTACACTACTCATTGCATATCCCTGCTCAGTGTCTATTCCCAATTGCTCTGGCTCCAAACTATTGCACTTTGCCATTGCCTGCCATACTTGATGTTCGCCACCATCAAGCTAGAAATCTCAGCTGTGCTAGTGGATGAGGGAAGCAAGAGACAACGGTAGAGAAATGCTCATTGAGGTTTTTATGCATTTGGACTTTTTTTTTCTGGTTTATTCATTTTTTGCTTTTTTTAGGTTTTGAAGGGTATACAGGGATCGTCCACCTGGTGATGATGTTTGTCCTGTCTATGGGTGTACTGAGAGCCAAGCCATAAGAGAAGGAATGAGATGGATCTGGGAACCAGGACAAGAGAGGGGAAACATGCACCAGTGCTCTATGTATCTTGGCGTTTTTCTTTTTCGCTTTTTTTGTGATTTTCAGATTTCTCTAGAACACAAATGATGAAAAGAAACAGAGAATTGGAAGAGGTATGACACTGATCTGCAATTTCTTTTTGAGTTTTATTGTTTTTTTTTTTAAATCTGATGCACCAGCCCTATCAAAGAAATGAAGTAAAAATGCACTGATGAGATGAAAGGTAAAACACTCACGAATATCCAAGATTGCTGTCCAGATTGTTATGAGCTTGCACTCAGTGACACAAACCACAAGCCTCGCAGAGAAGATGTAGAGGAGGAGACAAAGCCATGCATTGACTGTACTAAGCGGTACCCTACATGATTGTAAGAGAAACCATCTTAAGTCTTGAGAGACTCAAGACATCATACTAGCTTATATACCTATTCTAAGGAGTCCCCTGCCACTGCCCATGTCCCACCGGCACCTGCCTCATGCTTCCCATGCTGCACACCAATACCCTGTGCCCAAGACCATGTGGTTTCACACTGCCATGTGTACCCGGTTCCCATGGATCCTCCTAGCCTTGTCTGGGCCTTGCCTGGACTCTACCTAGACCTATTGCTGTGTAGTGCCATGTGCTCAAGCTGTTATATGCCGGTGTGCATTATGAATGTCCATGTGGCATATCCTTGTAACAGTCTCATGCTTGTCTGATGCATGATGGCGATGATGGCTGATCTATTGATAGGTGCCAGGTACTGATCCTGAGTGCTGATGGCAATAGGGGTGTGTCCCTCCTTCCTAATATGTATGTTCTGGCTTATACAGCCTTCGTCCTGTCTTCTAGTGAGCACCCTGGTGCGCTGACCCACGCGAAGTGTTCCCCTAGTGTCCTATGACAGTCCCAGACTGTATGGTAGCGATTGGAGTGGTCCTGGACCACGGAGAAATAAAATAAAAACATATGCTAGGATTGTGTTCCTAACACAGATACTTGTCCCACCTATGCCTGAAAGTGAGTAGTGACAAGCTGGGTCAGGGCTCATCCCCTCCACTCCTGGCCCCAAGGTGTCACAAAAGGGTTCCAGATGCAGATTGAACAGAGCACAGGCCCTTCCCTCTTCTATTATGTCATTGGGTAGATTGACAGATGACTTGATCATCATAACACCATCAAACTAGTACACAATGGACAGCTGCACATCTGTGTGCAGAAGAATGATGTCAGAAATCTGATCAAGATCAACTCCTGGTTCAACCCAATGTACATCATCCCTAACTGCTATGAAATCATCGATGTCAGACCAAATCCATGATAAGATCAAAGGGATACTCACCCATGTCGAAAAAGCTATCAAGTCTGTCAACAAGACACACATCTATGTCAACGACATGTTTCCCCCTTGACCTTCCAGCACACCTCACACAGTTCTCAATGGAGAAGAAGTACAAGTTGTTATTTGCACCCTTGCTGAATTAGACTTGGCTGCACCCCTGATGACAACAACACCCCTTGTTACAAGGCAACCCAAAGGATCAGTATCAGCAACTAAACAAACAGCCCCAAAAGGAAAGTCTATACCAATTTCAGCACTGATGAACCCTCAGCCATCAGCACCACCTTTGACAACAATCCCTTTGAACCCACCTGTCACATTTTTGACAGTTAACCCTGTGACACTGCCTAAACAGAAAGGAACAGGAAAGACTACTGCACCTCCCACACCCCAAGCACCTTGAAAACAACCTCAATGCCCTCATTGCCTTATCTGTAATTCCTGAGGACACATCATGTTGCAACATGACCCTAACCATCATCTCATGCTACCAACATCAGTTCCTAGATGCATCAAGAATGCAGGGTCCACCCCTGGCACATCACCATGCCCATCAAACCACTCCCAACACCCCCCTTTGACGCATCCTTGCCCCCTTTGTTGCACTCACCAAGGATTCCAACAGGGAACCCACCCTGGAACCATCACCTTTGATAATGAAGAAGAACATCATGCCTGGTTAGCAGGATGACACTGCCCTGATGAGGAAAACCCAATTGGTGGACTGAAACTGAGCACAACAACATTGAGTGAGTGCTCACTGTACCTTTTTGTTTTATTAGTGTAGAATATTACTTGTGGATAAGTAATCTAGCAAAGAGCTAGTGTTACAATTATGCACACTTTTCATTTTCTTATGTCAGCACCTGCCTCTTTTGGTGCTTATGCAATCTCTTCTATTTTCATATGATTATAAAAATGTCACACAACACTTGCTGTGACTCTATTCTTACTTATGCCACATGCCTACCTTCTGTTACAGTTATGTGCACTTTTCATTTTCTTATGTCAGCACCTGCCTCTTTTGGTGCTTATGCAACCTCTTCTATTCCTATATGCTTATGCCATGTCACACAACATTTGCTGTGACTCTATTTTTACCTATGCAACATGCCTACCTTTGTTCTGTCATACTGACATCACTATGACCTCACTCATGACATGTTATGACATCTACTATCATTACATCATACCTATGACATTCTTTACCTTTTACAGACAGTAGGTTTACATATAAATAGCAGAGTTTGTCATAGGTTGAACCTTAAGTTCGACTTAGCTTGTATAAACCTTATAACTCACTGCAAAGCTTGTTAGTAAGCACAAGTTAGTCTCTAGCAACCTTAATCAGTTGTGGTGAGATTTCAAGTCATAGTTCATGTGCTCTCACCTATAACCCTCTTCTCAAACCTGAGTCTCACCTTATAGGCTCAGCACTGTTTACCCACTCATGTTTGCCAGGCTTATTTCATTGCCATCATCTTGGACGATCCTTGTGGCATTATGTCACCAGGTAGATTGACAGACAACTCAATCATCATAACAATTTAAGTCAAACTTACCTAAACAGCTTGAGTATTAGCTTGTTAGCACACAGCCTGTCAAACTTCCTGAGAGCCAGCCAGTAGGTTACCAGTGCCTGATCAAGATTTCCGGAATCTTCACAAGAGGAGCTCCCCCACTGAACAAAGCAACCAGAGGACTTCAAAACACATATACACTTCAAGGAGAAGTAATCTACAAAGATAGCCAAGATCAGATCTGGAAATACAGCCACTCTGATACCCCTGTTGAGCCATACCATTTTTGGATACCACAGTACAATAACTGCCCACCCAATGGAGCTGTTAGATTCCAAGGATTATACTACCTTGCAGGAGTAGAAGTTATCTTTGACACCAGTAAATCTTGCTGGACATACTATCAAAATGACAAAGTATGTTGTGTAGAAGACAAAGCTTTTCAAGGACCATACTACATTCCTGGAGGGATCAACAATGTCCCTGAGCACCTTAGATCACCTGAAGTAACTGGAGAATCTTCCAGTGGAAAGGGCAAATTCTGCACACCCAGTGACTTGGATTCCAATTCTTCCCAAGAGGAGAATACGATTGAATCTAGTGACCTATTTGAGACTGCCCCATTCAAAGTGTTTCAAGAGCTAGGAACAGCATGATCTAGCCCCTTTCAGTTCACTTCCACATTAGGAAACACACCAAGACCACTTTTATCTTTAGATCTTGCACAAACTAGTGGACCATCTTCAGACAAACAACCAGAAGAAGAACCAACTTCTGAATTGCCTATACCTCCATTAAGAACCCCTACTCCACTGCCTCCCAGAACACCTACTCCACCACCACCACCACCACCAGGTAATGACCCTGATATAGAAATGGCTGATGCAAATGCCGATCAATGCATCAAGGGTCCCATGCCCACTAAATTCGAAGGGAACTGCAAGCTAGCCGAGCTATTTATGAATGATTGTGAAATGTTCTTTGAGATCAATACCAGTTATAACACCGATAAAAAGAAGATCATCTTCGCACTCATGCACATTGGCAGAAATGCAGGCCAATGGAAGCTAGCTAAATTAAGTGACCTAAACGATGCAGCAGCATGGGGAACTTGGGCTGCATTTAAGGAGTCATTTGAGAGTAATTGGAAACAAGTGGACAGCCCTGGAAGGGCCATGACAGAGCTATACAAAATAGTGCAACAATGCAAGAAGATGCCGATCTTACTATACATGGACAAGTTCAAGGAACTGATCAAAAGGTCCAAAATAAAGGAAGAAGCTGCCATCAGTCCTCTATTGTTGGAATGACTTCCCCCTGAAAGCGTCCAACAGATCCTTATGCAAAACCCAGCTGATCTACAGGGCTGGTATGACACTGCACAAAGATATGCAAATGCCAAAAGCAGACTAGGCATTTTAGCTGGACTATCACATGCAGGAGGAGGGAGACCATCGCCAAGATACAGAGATCCTGATGCAATGGACATTGATGTGGTTATCATCAATGCATTATCCAAGGATGAAAGAGAGCGACATGTCAAAGAAGGACTGTGTTTCATATGTCACAAAGGGGGTCATCAATCACCAAGATGCCCCATGAGGAAACCAAGCAGTGGAAAGAAGAAGAAGCATTTTGGGAAGGGAGTAAAGGAGTCACAACCCCACCATCACATCAGAGCGACTTCCACATCTATGGAAGGTGATGAGGTTGAGGGATATGATGAAGAAGAGTCAGAAAACGCTAGTGAGAATACAAGTATGATGGCCATCAGGGCTTTGATGGTGCACTTGTCTTCAGAAGATCATCTCAGTCTGCTTGCTGAACAGGATTTTTAAACAGGGATTGCACATCAGTGGATGCTGATCCTCAAGCATCGGATTCTATCTATATTTGCAGTGTAACAGTAAAATCTTTAACCAATAAAAATATTTCCATCCCCATTTCCATCAAATCCGATAAACCCACTGAAACTGCTCTAGTCAACTGTGGAGCAGAAGGCCTGTTCATAGACACATCCATTGCCTCAAACTGGAAGCAAATACCCTTGATCTGACCAATCAAAGTCAAGAATGTTGATGGATCAGAGAATGAAGCAGGAGAGATCTTGGAAAGGTGTCTGATCACCTTTAACATAAATGGCAAGACTATGATGCACTGGTTCTGGGTGATGTCATTAGGCGATGATGAGCATTGGCTGGAGCCAATGCTGCATCCATGACTTTGGGACAGGATTTGGTAAGCAGGACTTAATGTAGTCAGTAGTAGGATTTGTAAGCAAGTCTGGTACTTCGATTTTACCCCCAACGAATGGATTAATCCTTCGTTTCACCCTCATTTCCGGCTCCCTCTTTCACTTCCACTATGGCTTAGTTGTACGCAGCCACGTCACCGTCACCGTCACCAACGCCCACCGACGCCGACTCCGCGCCCACTGATGTCGGGGCAAATCCCTGGACCTGCCGACAACTTTCCCATCTGGCCTGCGCTCCTGCAGTGCCGGGAATGAACTCATTAAATGGTGACCACCGCAGGGGCCTCTTTTTGGGAGATTGACCACCGACATCGCCAGCCGACGACTTCACCTCATGTGGATTTTTTTTTTAATATTGTTTTAATGCCATCGAACGGCCGCCACCACACTCTTTTCAACATTCCCGGACGATCCTTTGTACAGCGCTACGTATTTCGGGCAGCACACCCAATTCGACGCCGACCGGAAAATTTTCCGGTAGCAGCAACACATCCGTTTCGACACTGCGTCCATTTTCGCAACTCCAGCCCCTCGCGCAACACGTTCGTTTAGGACTTTACGACCGCTTACTGGACTGGCACCAGTTTTCCTGCACGACGCGCCCATTTCCGCTGGCAACCCCGGTGAATTTTTATTATTATTTTCATTTTACAGGTTTTACTCGCTCGCTCCGCCGTTTTTCGCCACGGACCGCGTCCCACTGGCTTCGACAGTCCTTTGCTGAATCAAGGAGCCCGGCGCTCCGCAAATTTCAATGTTTCAACCACACTCCTCGCCCATTCCACCCCGCCGCATTTGCTTACAAACGAAACGAATAGACTGACCACCACCCTCGTCATTTCGCCCGCCGCCCGCGTTTCGCAAAACGAATCCATCCCCTAGCACCCCGCTGCATTTGTTTACGAACGAAACAAATGGCTTTCCGACCGCCGCCCTCGCCAACGACTCATTTCGCCCGGCGTCCACCTTTCGCAGGACGAAACCCGTCCCATCCCACCCTGCCGCATTCATTTACGAACGAAACGAATGGACCGCCCCCGTCAACGACCCAATTCGCCCGGCGCCCACCGTTCGCAAGGCGAAACCAGCCCCTGGCCCCCCCCCCAGGTTCGTTTTCCGACAGCCGCCCCAACGATTTGCCCGCCGCCCACCGTTCGCAAGGTGAAACCAACCCCTAGGCCCTCCCCAGGTTCGTTTTCCGACGGCCGCCCCAATGATTCGCCCGCCGCCCACCATTCGCAAGGCGAAACCAACCCCTATCCCCCCCCCAGGTCCGTTTTCCGACCGCCGCCCTCGTCGTTTCACCCGCCGCCCACCGTTTGCAAGGCGAAACCAACCCCTAGCCCACCCCGGGTTCGTTTTCCAACTACCAACAATTTTCCGGACCCCCAGACGTTTTCCGTTGCACACTGCTGCCCCCTCACTAAGCTCAATTCCCAATTTTCCGGACCAGCCACCCTTCGCAAAGTCTGCGCAACTCAGTTTGCCGTGATATGTGCCCACTTGTCGACATCTCTGCAGTTATCCGCCACCGTGATGGCCAGATAATCGCCCTTCTTCAAGTCTGTGCTGTACCTTTCAGTTCTTGCGCCCAGTTTGCGACATCTCAGTGGCTGCCCGATGCTTGGAATTTTACTTGATGACAAGGACCGTTTTTTCTGCAACAAGGATTTTGTTTCTGCCACCCTGGAGTTTCTGTTGCATCAGAGTTGACCGAGGACGGTCAAAATTTTAAGTGGGGGGGATATGATGAGCATTGGCTGGAGCCAATGCTGCATCCATGACTTTGGGACAGGATTTGGTAAGCAGGACTTAATGTAGTCAGTAGTAGGATTTGTAAGCAAGTCTGGTACTTCGATTTTACCCCCAACGAATGGATTAATCCTTCGTTTCACCCTCATTTCCGGCTCCCTCTTTCACTTCCACTATGGCTTAGTTGTACGCAGCCACGTCACCGTCACCGTCACCAACGCCCACCGACGCCGACTCCGCGCCCACTGATGTCGGGGCAAATCCCTGGACCTGCCGACAACTTTCCCATCTGGCCTGCGCTCCTGCAGTGCCGGGAATGAACTCATTAGCGATCAGAACTTTATTTTGGGGCTGCCTTGGCTCGAGGAGCATAACCCAATAATAGACTGGCAAGAAAAGACTCTGGAATTCTGTAATTCCGAAAAAGATGATATCTGCACATGCATACAGAGTCTTTGGGTCCAGATGGATCTAGAAGATGTGGCAGAATATGACAACGCTCTAGCCAAACAATACATGATGTCACACAGTGAGTGGGATTGTCACCCAGGCAGAGGTCAGCTTGCTGTATGTGGATGAGGACTCAATACTGGAAGTAGTGATTTGGAAAATCACCACATCACAACAGATGGAGCACTGCTACAGAGGTCAGGTAGAACCTGGATCTACTGAAGGACTAGAGGTACCTTCCAAGTATATGGAGTGGAACTCAGTATTCAAAAAAGAAGCCTTGGAGCATTTCCCTGAGTCAAGACCCTGGGATCACACCATCGAATTACAAGACAAGTTCATTCCTCGTAAATCAAAGATCTATAACCTATCACCATTAGAACAAAACTCACTAGACAAATGGATCAAAGAACAGTTAACAAAAGGATATATCTGACAATCAAAATCACCTCAAGCATTGCCTTTCTTCTTTGTTCCAAAGAAGGATAGTAATGCCCTGAGACCCTGTCAGGACTATCAATACCTTAACGAATGGACTAAGCCAAATTCGTACCCCTTACCCTTAATCTCTGACCTGATGATCAAGCTTAAAGGAGCATGCTACTTTACAAAGCTAGATCCCAGATGGGGATACAACAATGTAAGAATCAAAGAAGGTGATGAATGGAAGGCCACTTTTGTCACCAACAGAGGATTATTCAAACCAACAGTTATGTTCTTTGGACTCCAGAATTCACCTGCAATGTTTCAAGCCATGATGGATGACTATTTTAGGGACATGATCGATGAAGGAGGGATTGTCATTTATATGGATGACATCCTGATATGTGCACAAACAAAACAAGAACTCAAGTCATGAACTAAATGCATTCTGGAATGCTTATGACATCATGACCTATATTTAAAATTAGAGAAATGCAAATTTGCCAAGGAAGAAGTGGAATTCCTCAGCATGATTGTTTCCACATCTTGCAAAACCCCTTCATGATCTGACAAAGAAGAACAAAATTTGGGACTGGTCACCAGAATGCCAAGTCTCTTTTGACCTTCTGAAAGAATGATTCATGACTGCCCCTGTATTAGCCATGCCTGATGCAACTAAACCCTTTATTTTAGAAAGTGATGCATCCAAATGGGCTATAGGTGCAACTATACTCCAAGCAGACAGCAATGGCCAGCTGCATCCATGCGGATATCTTTCTCACACCTTAACCCCTACCGAACAAAATTGGCAAATATATGACAGGGAGCTTTATGCTATAATTTGCACACTTGAAGAATGGAGATACCTACTCTTAGGAGCACCTCACACCATCACTGTTTGATGTGATCATAAAAACTTAACCTATTATTGTGCACCTCAATGCTTGACTGCACACCAAGCTCACTGGTGGAATAATCTATCCAGATATAATCTAGAACTAGTGCACACCCCTGGAGCTAAACTGACTCAAGCCAATGCTCTTTCCTGCTGCCCTGACCATGCCAAAGGAGAAGAAGACGACAAAACAGTCACTATGCTCCCACACTCTATGTTTATCCAATTGCAATCATTAGATCTTCACAAAAGGATTATTAATAGCAGTGCCACTGATGCATTTGTTGAAAAAGTCAGACACTGCCTCGACAAAAATACCCCACTTCCATTCCAAAGCACTATCTCCAACTGGAAGATAGACAATGGACTATTATTATACAAAGGAACACTTTATGTTCCTGATGATCTAGATCTACACTGTGATATCATCAAAGAATACCATGAATCACCAAGTGCAGGACACCCTGGATTCTTCAAAATGCTTGCTTTACTCAAAACTTGTTATTGGTGGCCAGGAATGACTGTCTTATTAAAGAAATACATAGATGGCTGTGGAACCTGTCAACAGATGAAACCAAACACTCATCCCACTGCCGCACCCCTAACACTGATCATTTTGCATGCCCAATGACTGTTTCAACAGATAACAATGGATTTCATCACCAATCTACCGATCTCTAATGGTTTTGATTCTATTCTTGTCATGGTTGACCAAGGCTTTACAAAGGGGGTAATTCTATTGCCTTATCACAAAACAATTACCACTGAACAAACAGTGACTGTTATGATGATCGAGTCATCTGTCAATCTACCCGATGACGTAATGCCATGAGGATCATCCGAGACGATGGCAATGAAGTAAGCCTGGCGAACACGAGTGGGTAAACAGCGCTGAGCCTATAAGGCGAGACTCAGGTTTGAGAAGAGGGTTATAGGCAAGAGCATGTGAACTACGACTTGAGATCTCACCACAACCTTGTTAAGGTTGCCAGAGATTAACTTGTGCTTACTTACAAGCTTTGCAGCGAGTAATAAGGTTTATACAAGCTAAGTTGAACTTAAGGTTTGACCTATGACAAACTCTGCTATTTATATGTGAACCTACTGTCTGTAAAAGGTAAAGAACGTCATAGGCATGATGTAATGATAGTAGACGTCATAACGCGTCATGAGTGAGGTCATAGCAACATCAGTATGACAGAACGAAGGTAGGCATATGGCATAAGTAAGAATAGAGTCACAGCAGCATTTGTGTGACATTGCATAAGCATATGAAAATAGAAGAGATTGCATAAGCACCGAGAAAGGCAGGTGCTGACATAAGAAAAATGAAAAGTGCGCATAATTGTAACAGTGACACTCTATATCAAAGAAGTATTCAAATGCTTTGGGCTTCCTGATATCATGATCTCAGATCAAGGACCACCATTTGCAGCAAAAGTCTTCAAGGAGATAACCACTGTGCTAAATATAAAACATTGAATGAGCACTGCCTTTCATCTGCAAACTGATGGACAATCAGAATGTCTAAATCAGGAATTAGAGATCTATCTCCAGATATTCTGTGCTTATGATGTAGCCAACTGGAGCAGCCAACGCACTCATCAGGAGCTGAAACAATCACCTTTTCACCTCATGTATGGAACAGACCCTGTGGCACTACCAGAAGTAGTTAGCAGAACTGATGCACCTGCAGCAGATGCACATTTAAAGCAACTCCACAAAGCAACACTACAGGCAAGGGGTTAGTTTGGGATGGTAAAAAGCAGGTAAAAATGTTGCAAATAAGAACCCTTTTTTAAAAAGCAATTGCATGCAAAAATGCTATTAAAATTTGCAATTTCTCAGAGGTTAATATTTCGCAATATAAGTCTGATGGGAATATTCACTGTTGAGAAATTCCAAAATTTACTATTATTTCACTTACAATTCTTCTTGGTGAAAATGGTTTATATTTGTGACCTTTTTACTTAGTTTTTACCCTCCAAAAGCAACCCCTTGCCTGTAGTGCAAGAGAAGAAGCACTTGCAGCACATGAGTTAGCAGGTCTAAAAATGATGAAACGCACCATCTGTCACTCTAAACCCTTTAAGGAAGGAGACAAAGTATGGTTAGAGTCGAAGAACCTTCGCATACCATATGAAACATGTAAACTGTCACCTAAAAGGGAAGGACCATTCCAAATTGAGAAAGTCCTAGGACCAGTAACATACAAACTAAAATTACCAACCCAATGGCACATTCACCCAGTGTTCCATGCAGCACTCCTTACACCATACAAGGAAACTGATATACATGGACCAAATGACATGAGACCACCCCCTGACCTAATAGAAGGCCAAGAAGAGTATGAAGTTGAAGCAATAATAGCACATCGCAAAAAAGGCAACTCATACCAATACCTTGTCAAATGGAAAGGATATGATCCATCATACAACACCTGGGAACCCAAATGTAACTTGACTAATGTGGAAGAAGTCCTAGACAGATATAAAAACAGAAGGAAACTCAACTGAAGACTAGCAAATCTTTGCATCGCTATCTAGCCACAGTCTATGTCTTCCAAATCTACCTCCCCTGTCCCTCCTCATGTCTACTCCACTTACTTTTCAGTCAATAAGTCAGGATGACCCATTGACCCTCACCTCATTGAGTGCACCCCTGAATGCCCTGTGCTTGTATACCCTCAAGACAAGACACCCTCTGAATTCAACCCTAACAACATCGTGCCTGAGCCACATCATGCACCAACCCATGACCCTCAGGGTCCCACTACATCACAAACTGTCAAAACCAGCATCTCCCAAGATCATTCCACCCCCTCCCAAGGAGAAGTACCAACAGGACCTTCGAGATTACACTCTCGTCATGTGGTACCTGAGAGTAATCAGGGACACCTTTCATCAGATGCTCCAATGGATACTGAAACAGTCACCAGAGACCGTATTACAGATAGCCCCCAAGCTACCCCCAGTAGTGGAACACATATGCTACATATATTCAGAGAAGGCTGGAGAACCACAAACAATTCCAACTCATGGAACTACTGGATATTCAGGAGCATTTAATGCTGGTGCTACCTATCCACAAATACTTAATTGGGTTAGGAGAACCATCACTTTCACCTGGATTGAACTGGATCAGGCAATCCCTGTTCATCTTGCACAAGTCTGGAGAATACGTTCCAGTCAGCCACACTCCCTCACCATCAGACAGATTGTGATAGAGCATGCCAACTTCGACTGCACCAACCTTATTGAAATGTTCATCAATGTTACCAATTTAGCATGGGAATTGACCAACTCTATTCAGCTGAACCTAGATCAGCTCACCCTTGATCTCCTCTGCTGACTCTTGATTGCCAACATCGAATGATACATCATTGATGCCATCAAGCTAGTATGCAATGGACAGCTGCACATCTATGTGCAGAAGAATGACATCAGAAATCTGATCAAAATCAACTCCTGGTTCAACCCTATCTACGTCATCCCTAACCGCTACAAAATCATCGATGCAGCAGACCAAATCCATGATAAGATCAAAGGGATACTTGCCCATGTCGAAAAAGCTATCAAGTCCATCAATGAGACACATATCTATGTCAATGACATGTTTCCCCCTCGACCTTCCAGTACACCTTGCATAGTTCTCAATGGAGAAGAAGTACAAGTCATTATTCGCACCCTCACTGAATTAGACTCAGCCACACCCCTGATGACAACAATGCCCCTTGTCACAAGGCAACCCAAAGGATCAGTCTCGGCAGCTAAACAAACAGCCCCAAAAGGAAGGTCTATACCAATTTCAGCATTGATGAACCCTCAGCCATCAGCACAACCCTTGATGACGATACCTTCAAACCCACCTGTCACATTCTCAACAGTCAATCCTGTGACACCACCTAAACAGAAAGGTAAAGGGAAAGTCACCACACCTACCACACCCCAGGCACCTCGAAAACAACCTTGACACCCTCATTGCCTCATCTGTAATTCCCGAGGACATATTACATTGCAACATGACCCTAACCATCATCTCATGCTACTGAAATCAGTTCCTAAACACATCGAGAATGCAGGGTCCACTCCTGGCACATCACCACACCCATCAAACCACTCCCAACACCCTCCTTTGATGTGCCCTCACCCCCTTTGTTGCACTCACCAAGGATTCCAACAAGGAACCCACCCTGGAAGTATTACCTTTGACAACAAAGAAGAACATCATGCCTGGTTAGCAGGATGACACTGCCCTGACAATGAAGATGACAAATTCTGCCTTGGAAAACCTGATTGGTGGACCGAGACCAAGCACAACAACGTTGAGTGAGTGCTCACTGTACTTTTTGTTTTATTAGTGTATAGTATTACTTGTGGACAAGTAATCTAGCAAAGTGCTAGTGTTACAGTTATGTGCACTTTTCATTTTCTTATGTCAGCACCTGCCTCTTTTGGTGCTTATGCAACCTCTTCTATTCCTATATGCTTATGCCATGTCACACAACATTTGCTGTGACTCTATTTTTACCTATGCAACATGCCTACCTTTGTTCTGTCATACTGATGTCACTATGACCTCACTCATGATGTGTTATGACATCTACTATCATTACATCATACCTATGATGTTCTTTACCTTTTACAGACAGTAGGTTTACATATAAATAGCAGAGTTTGTTGTAGGTTGAACCTTAAGTTCAACTTAGCTTGTATAAACCTTATAACTTGCTGCAAAGCTTGTTAGTAAGCACTGTTACAGTTATGCGCACTTTTTATTTTCTTATGTCAGCACCTGCCTCTTTCGGTGCTTATGCAATCTCTTCTATTTTCATATGCTTATGCAATGTCACACAAACGTTGTTGTGACTCTATTCCTACTTATGCCATATGCCTACCTTCGTTCTGTCATACTGACATTGCTATGACCTCACTCATGATGTGTTATGACATCTACTATCATTACATCATACCTATGATGCTCTTTACCTTTTACAGACAGTAGGTTCACATATAAATAGCAGAGTTTGTTGTAGGTCAAACCTTAAGTTCGACTTAGCTTGTATAAACCTTATTACTCACTGCAAAGCTTGTAAGTAAGCGCAAGTTAATCTCTGGCAACCTCAACAAGGTTGTGGTGAGATCTCAAGTCATAGTTCACGTGCTCTCCCCTATAACCCTCTTCTCAAACCTGAGTCTTGCCTTATAGGCTCAGTGCTGTTTACCCACTCATGTTCACCAGGCTTACTTCATCGCCATCGTCTTGGACAATCCTTGTGGCATTACGTCATTGGGTAGATTGACAGACAACTTGATCATCATAACAAGCATTCATCCCTCGTAAATCAAAGATCTATAACCTATCACCATTAGAACAAAACTCACTAGACGAATGGATCAAGGAACAGTTAACAAAAGGATATATCTGACAATCAAAATCACCTCAAGCATCGCCCTTCTTCTTTGTTCCAAAGAAAGATAGCAATGCCCTGAGACCCTGTCAGGACTACCACTATCTTAACGAATGGACTAAGCCGAATTCGTACCCCTTACCCTTAATCTCCGATCTGATGATCAAGCTTAAAGGAGCATGCTACTTTATGAAGCTAGATCTCAGATGGGGATATAACAATGTAAGGATCAAAGAAGGCGATGAATGGAAGGCCACTTTTGTCACCAACAGAGGATTATTCGAACCAACAGTCATGTTCTTTGGACTCTGGAATTCACCTGCGATGTTTCAAGCCATGATGGATGACTATTTTAGGGACATGATCGATGAAGGATGGATCGTCATTTATATGGATGACATCCTGATATGTGCACAAACAAAACAAGAACTTGAGTCATGAACTAAAAGCATTCTGGAACACTTATGACATCATGACCTATATTTAAAATTAGAGAAATGCAAATTTGCCAAGGAAGAAGTGGAATTCCTCGGCATGATTGTTTCCCACAATATGATCAAAATGGACCCTATCAAACTAGCCAGAATTAGGGACTGGCCTGTACCAACTACAGTCAAACAAGTATGCTCGTTTTTAGGATTCGGAAATTATTACTGCTGCTTTATTGCGCATTTTGCACACCTTGCAAAACCCCTTCATGATCTGACAAAGAAGAACAAAATTTGGGACTGGTCACCGGAATGCCAAGTCTCTTTTGATCTTCTGAAAGAACAATTCATGACTGCCCCTGTATTAGCCATGCCTGATGCGACTAAACCCTTTATTCTAGAAAGTAACGCATCCAAATGGGCTGTAGGAGTGACTATACTCCAAGAGGACAGCAATGGCCAGCTGCATCCATGCAGATATCTCTCCCACGCCTTAACCCCTACCAAACAAAATTGGCAAATATATGACAGGGAGCTCTATGCTATAATTTGTGCACTCGAAGAATGGAGATACCTGCTCTTAGGAGCACCTCACACCATCACTGTTCGATGCAATCATAAAAACTTAACCTATTATCACACACCTCAGCGCTTGACTGCACGCCAAGCCTGCTGGTGGAATAATCTATCCAGATATAATTTACAACTAGTGCACACCCCTGGAGCTAAACTGACTCAAGCTCATGACGCTCTTTCCCGCTGCCCTGACCATGCTGAAGGAGAAGAAGACGATGAAACAGTCACTATGCTCCCACACTCTATATTTATCCAATTGCTATCATTAGACCTTCGCGAAAGGATTATTAATAGCAGTGCCATTGATGCATTTGTTGAAAAAGTCAGACACTGCCTCGACAAAAATACCCTGCTTCCATTTAGAAGCACTATCTCTGACTGGAAGCTGGATAATGGACTATTATTATACAAAGGAACACCCTATGTTCCTGATGATCTAGATCTACGCCATGATATCATCAAAGAATACCATGAATTGCCAAGCGCAGGACACCCTGGATTCTTCAAAATGCTCACTTTGCTCAAGACTCGTTATTGGTGGCCAGGAATGACTGTCTTACTAAAGAAATACATAGATGGCTGTGGAACTTGCCAACAGATGAAACCAAACACTCATCCCACTGCCGCACCCCTAACACCGATCATTTCGCATGCCCAATGACCATTTCAACAGATAACTATGGATTTCATCACCAATCTACCAATCTCTGATGGTTATGATTCTATTCTTGTCATGGTCAACCAAGGCCTTACAAAGGGGGTAATTCTATCACCTTGTCACAAAAAATCACTGCCAAACAAACAGCAATGCTCTATATCAAAGAAGTATTCAAACACTTTGGACTTCCTGATATCATGATCTCAGATTGAGGACCACAGTTTGCAGCAAAAGTCTTCAAGGAGATAACCACCACGCTAAACATAAAACATCGAATGAGCACCGCCTTTCATCTGCAAACTGATGGACAATCAGAACATCTAAATCAGGAACTAGAGATCTATCTCCGGATATTCTGTGCTTATGATGTAGCCAACTGGAGCAGAGTCTTACCCATCGCTGAGTTTGCACACAATCAACGCACTCATCAAGAGCTGAAACAATTGCCTTTTCATCTCATGTATGGAACAGACCCTGTGGCACTACCAGAAGTAGTTAAAAGAACGGATGCACCTGCAGCAGATGCACATTTAAAGCAACTCCACAAAGCAAGAGAAGAAGCGCTTGCAGCACACGAGTTAGCACATCTAAAAATGATGAAACGCACCATCCGTCACTCTAAACCCTTTAAGGAAGGAGACAAAGTATGGTTAGAGTTGAAGAACCTTCGTATACCATATGAAACACGTAAACTGGCACCAAAAAGGGAAGGACCATTCCAAATAGAGAAAGTCCTAGGACCAGTAACATACAAACTAAAGTTGCCAACCCAATGGCGCATTCACCCAGTATTCCATGCAGCACTCCTTACACCATACAAGGAAACGGACATACATGGACCAAATGACACGAGACCTCCCCCTGATCTGATAGAAGGCCAGGAAGAGTATGAAGTCGAAGCAATAATAGTGCATCGCAAAAAAGGCAACTCATACCAATACCTTGTCAAATGGAAAGAATATGATACGTCATACAACACCTGGGAACCCAAACACAACTTGACTAATGTGGAAGAAGTCCTAGACAGATATAAAAACAGGAGAAAACTCAACTGAAGACTAGCAATCCTCACATCACTATCTAACCACAGTCTATGTCTTCCAAGTCTACCTCCCCTGTTCCCCCTCATGTCTACTCCGCATACTTTTCAGTCAATAAGTCAGGACGACCCACTGACCCTCGCCTCATTGAGCACACCCCTGAATGCCCTGCACTTGTATACCCTCGAGATGACACACCCTTGGACTTCGACCCTAATGACATCGTGCCTGAGCCACATCACACATCGACCAATGACCCTCAAGGTCCCCTTATGTCACAAACCGTCGAAACCACTACCTCCCAAAACTGCTCCACCCCCTCCCGAGGAGAAATATCAACAGCATCTTTGGGACTATACCCTCATCATGTGGTACCTGAGAGTAATCAGGGACACCTTTCATCGGATGCTCCAATGGATACCAAAACAATCACCAGAAACTGTATTACAGATAGCCCCAAAGCTACCCCCAGTGGCGGAGCGCATATGCTATATTCAGAGAAGGCTGGAGAACCACGAACCATTCCAGCTCACGGAACTACTGGATATTCAGGAGCATTTAACGCTAGTGCTACCTATCCACAAATACTTAATCGGATTAGGAGAACCATCGCTTTCGCCTGGATTGAAGCAATCCCTGTTCATCTTGCACAAGTCTGGAGAATACTTTCCAGTCAACCACACTCCCTCGCCATCAGACAGATTGCGATAGAAAACGCCAACTTTGACTGCACTAACCTCATCGAAACGTTTATCAATGTCACTAGCCTGGGAACTAACCAACTCTATTCAACTAAACCTGGACCAACTCGCCCTGGATCTTCTTTGCCAACTCCTGATCGCCGACGTCGAACAATACATCATTGACGCCATCAAACTAGTACGTGATGGACAGCTACGCATCTATGTACAGCAGAATGACATCAGGAATCTGATCAAGATCAACTCCTGGTTTAACCCCATTTACGTTGTCCCAAACCGCTTTGAGATCCTCGATGCAGCAGACGAAATTCACGATAAGATTGAAGGAATACTTGCCCATGTCGAAAAGGCAATCAAATCTGTCAACAAGACACATATTTACGTCAACGACATGTTCCCCCCTCGACCTTCTAAATCGCCCTGCACTATCCTTAATGGAGATGAAGTCCAAGTCGTTATTCGCACCCTTGCCGAATTAGACTCGGCCACACCCTTGATGACAACAACGCCCCTTGTCACGAGACAGCCTGAAGGGTCAGCCTCAGTGGCCAAACAGACCGCTCCGAAAGGAAAGTCTATACCGATTTCAGCATTGATGAACCCTCAGCCATCAGCATGACCCTCGATGACGATACCTTTGAATCCTCCTGTCGTGTTTTCAACAGTCAATCCCGAGACACCACCCAGACAGAAAGGAAAGGGTAAGGCAACAACACCTGCCACTCCTCAAGCCCCTCGAAAACAGCCTCGACGCCCTCATTGTCTCATTTGTAATTCTCGGGGACACATTACGTCGCAGCACGACCCTAACCATCACCTTGCATTGCTGAAATCGACACCTAGATGCATTTAAAATGCAGGGTCCACCCCTGGCACATCGCCACGCCCATCAAACTGCTCACAACGCCCTCCTTCAACACGCCCTGGCCCCCTTCATCACACCCACCAAGGATTCCAGCAGGGAACCCACCCTGGGACCGTTACCTTCGAGAACGAAGAAGAACATCGTGCCTGGTTAGCAGGATGACATTGCCCTGATGACAAAGATGATGAATTCTGCCTCGGAAAACCCGATTGGTGGACAGAAACTGAGCACAACAATGTTGAGTGAGTGCTCACTGTACTTTGTTTTATTAGTGTATAGTATTACTTGTGGACAAGTAATCTAGCGAAGAGCTAGTGTTACAGTTATGCGCACTTTTCATTTTTCTTATGTCAGCACCTGCCTCTTTCAGTGCTTATGCAATCTCTTCTATTTTCATATGCTTATGCAATGTCACACAAACGTTGTTGTGACTCTATTCCTACTTATGCCATATGCCTACCTTCGTTCTGTCATACTGACGTTGCTATGACCTCACTCATGACGCGTTATGATGTCTACTATCATTACATCATACCTATGATGTTCTTTACCTTTTACAGACAGTAGGTTCACATATAAATAGCAGAGTTTGTCGTAGGTCGAACCTTATGTAAGTTCGACTTAGCTTGTATAAACCTTATAACTCACTGCAAAGCTTGTTAGTAAGCACAAGTTAGTCTCTGGCAACCTTAATCGGTTGTGGTGAGATTTCAAGTCATAGTTCACGTGCCCTCGCCTATAACTCTCTTCTCAAACCTGAGTCTCGCCTTATAGGCTCAGCGCTGTTTACCCCCTCGTGTTCGCCAGGCTTACTTCATTGCCATTGTCTTGGACGATCCTCATGGCATTACGTCATTGGGTAGATTGACAGACGACTTGATCATCATAACACTGACAATAATAAAATGAAAGTATGCATAATTGTAACACTAGCTCTTTGCTAGATTACTTGTCCACAAGTAATATGTATTGTACACTAATAAAACAAAAGTACATTGGGCATACAAGCATATCAATCCTCATGTACTGTTGATCTTTTATCAATGGTGACTGGGTGCATGGTGGGGCTGCTTTTTCAAGCTCTGACAGATGGCCAACTGATCACATTGCATCAGACCTGTGGGAATGCATTGTGCATTGCCTACCCAAATGGGCTCTTAGGGCCCCACTAGTAGTTCTGAAGATAGGAGAGAGGACAGGAGTTGACAAGGGGAAACCCAAGAGAACTCAAATGGAGTCTCTGGGTGCTAGTTGCACTTCTTATATACCTAAGTACATGGTCTGTGCACTAAACCCTACAACCCTAAAGGCTATGGAGTACTGTGGGTAACCCTACACTAAGAATAGCATAGAACATTTGAGAAGGTTTACATAATGTGGATCAATGGATCCAAATGAGTCAAAGGGAAAGCATAAGCAAGGCCACACATCCATAATCTTATCTAATCATAATCACAATCTAATCGTTGTGCTGATTAGATAATCGTTATCTTATCTTTGATGTTTGGCTGTGACCTTAAATCAAAACAAAATATGAATATAAATGGCTTAGAAATGAAATGAAGAAAAAGTGAAATGAGCAGTCCATGACACCTGCCTGGCTTGCCACCTGCAAATCAACTGCTTGCTGCAGTATATATATGCTTTTATAAAGCCTCCTGTGAGTGTAGCACTGCTGTATAGTAATGAGGATGGAGTTTAAACTTGTTTTTTTGCTCTAATTTCCAAAAATGGAAATTTTCACATGGTTCTTTGGTTCAAACCCAAACTGAACCTGAACTGAACTGACAGAACCAGTTCAAGTAGGTTCAGGTTCAGCTCAGGTTCAGTTCAGGCAAGTCTAGTCAGTTCAGGTTCAGGTTCAGCCAAAAATGACCCTGAACTGAACTGAACTGAACTTCAGGAGCCCTAGCACTGACACATCACAGCTGTCAAAAAACCCTGGCAATGACCAGGCTGCTTTAATGCTCTCAGACAGATGCTTCTCACCAATAAGTGGCTTGACAAGCTCACCACATGCACTATCAATTTCAGGGCCTGCAGGATGCTGGACAGCTCTATCTGGGCTGGCCAAAATGCCCCCCCCCACAAACAAGATATTGTCAGTGACACTGAAGATGATGATGATGATGATGATGATGATGATGGAGGAGCCATTGACAGTTGAGATATCATTGGGCAAGTTAAGCTTTCTCATAGGCCAGGTACTTGCATTTTCCAATAATAGCAATTGTACTAATCTCATATTTCCAAGTACCATGCATCCCACATAAGGTTCTACCTCTTGTGTCCTATCTGGACATCCCCTTGCTCCCAGTGCTACTCTCCTGCTTCTTGTATTTGCAAGAAAATCCAGAACTAGATTTGGATGTTCCACTTAACAACATACCTCTGGAACAGTGCCCTTGATACATTGGAAAAGTGTACCTATACCCATCTGCAATCTCAACCTTTCATGCACCCAGCAATAGTTGCAGGCTTGGTGGGATGTTGCAAGAGCAAATCAGTTCTATAAAGTCATGGCACAGAGGAGTGGAATGATGAGACTGTGTCTTTGTCAAACATGATGTGAACTTGGAGGGTTTTCGAGGCATGTATGTGGTGCAAGTCCTTGCATTTCTCAAGATCAGACTCAATCAGACAACATATCCTTGCACAGTTGTAAGCTGGTTTTCAGCTATTGGTGACTCACCCTGTCAGGAAACTGGCATGTGGATGGTACAATGAGACCTGGATGCACAATCTCGTCCAGAGCTCTCTGTAATTCATCTTGATAGCATCATTCAAGGTGCACATCTCATCAGTGTTCCAGGCTCTGTATATCACAACTGAACTGACATATTCAGACAGTCTTCAAAGCATTTTATGTACTCGAAGGGAGCGCTCGTACCGTCGACGGGACGGCAACGGTACCGCTTTGTCAAACACGCGAACAACATCAATCTTTTCTCGCGGTTCGTGCGCCTCGCCACGAACCATATGCCGTCGGGTGAATACAGAGAGAGGTTCTTCCACGAAGAGGATCAAGGATGCCAATTCTGCCGACCTGGCTGTACTCCCCTTACCCGCGCCCATATCATGTGCAGGTGCGTTCGATACCAATTCCTTTTTCCTTCTATGTATAAGGTATGCAACATGCGCAACAATTACCTGCGCATCATTAAATTTCTCAAACGCAACCCCTCCGCTGTCACATTCGGTGATGCGGAGGGTATAGGATAATTTTTTCCTCTTCTCTCTCTTTTACTATGTACGCGCTCGTATCAGCAAAACGGGACAGTCAACGTATCCAGCTAACCCAATGGGCTCTACACGTATGCGGGCGCTCAACGCTCCGCCGTTCTACCACTCCTTCCCACTACGTACACTGTTTTCGTTTCGTGTAGGGAAGGCGGCCTGCGGCCACCTTCAATAGACATATTTCTATCCAAAAAAAAAAAAAAAAAAAAAAAAAGCATTTTATGTAAATAAATACATAGATTATCATGTGTGTGAAATAGGTTTTTAAGTTGCATACCCATGAATGCAAGTTTCTGCGCACTCTGGCTCGCTGAGGCTTTCTTGAAGGTCGTAGGTGGTGGAAACGGCGTGGCCTCGCTACGGCTTCATTGGAGGGTGGTGGAAAGGCTGCGGACCTGCTGCTATGCATAGTAGTTGTAAGAGATGCAACCTTGCTGTTAGCAGCAGTGAGCACTAGCTGAGCGTGAGCTGGATAAGTGGTGTTTGGCTGAGCATAAGCCGAAAAAGCCCCAGAGCACATTTTCCTGATGTGGGTCACAACACACTCCAAGCAGCTCTTAAAAGGTGAGCTCATGATTTTCCTACCGTGTTCGCCTCGTTTAGAACACGCTTTCTATGGGAAGGGTTAAACGTCAACTTTTCAAGTGTCAAGTACGAGAGTATCGCCGAATCGCCGGCTTTGTCAGACTAGACAAAGGCCCTTTGTACCAATCTGTGGATGCTCCCACTTTTGATATTTATCGCGATAAATCTCGCGCCTACCCCCATTTTCAAGAGGATATCAATGTCATGACGGGCCTCCGGCGCAGCATGAGACAGAAGAAGCCACTTCCTCTAAGCTTAATTCACATCCTTACAGGGGCCATCTAATTCCGAAATTCCAGATGTTCGATCGCCTGGTTTCTATGTTTTCGTATACCTTTAGGAGTCTCCCAGAATCGAGAATCGAGGGTCGTTTTACCACGGGCGGTCGGATCGTACACGAAGTCAAACATAGAAGCATGGCAGACCGCTTAAATGCAATTGCCCAAGTTATCGCCGAATGTAACGGTCAGTCCTTCACATCAAAAAGAAATCAGCATGCTCAGTAGACGGTTCAGAGACCTGATGATGCACTCGACGTGTAAGTAGATTGTGTCGTATGTCCGGCAACCTGTCAGCCATACCACAGCCGGTCCCAAGCGGGACCGTATACTCTGAAATATGCAAGATATATGATACAGATGGGGGGATACAATACCATCTGAACAGGGCTCAGCCCCCTAAGCTATATATCTTGCTCTACGCTGGCTACTTCCGTCACTACTCACGACGGATTGCTCAATAATATATCCGCGATTCTAACATGTTCACCAGGATTTATTTATTGCCCGAATCCTTCAATGACTGTTGGTTCGCGTATGATGGCGAAAGGGCGGTAAACGATTCCGACCTTGAATTGCAGAATGTCCTTTTGCAACACACGCTCCGGTTCCACATTGGGCACAACCCTTATCTCCACCAACTCCAGTCATTCTCCAGACTAGCGACCGGCGAATGGAGCACGGTTTGGTGCTGAATACGCTGAGAGAACACATACCATGTAGCGGGCTATCTGCCTCGTCTTGCGGGCGACTCAGATCTGGAAGACCTTTCCATTCCTCACCGCCATCATCAATGCAGACTATTACGCGTGTCCCCACCTTATTTATAGCAGCTCTGTCCGATTTCGAAACCCGGCCCACTTACTCAAAGAGAATCAACTGGAAGCACTGCGAGAGTCAGCCACGTCCACCTGCAGGGCTCCCAATGCGGTGCAGCTATCTTCCTCTGGAATCTCTCCATCCTCGTAGACCCCCCGAACTTTCTCCAACGTCACCTTGCTCTCATTCACCAACCGCTCAGCGTGCACCAGATCAAAAACTTGTGTTGTGGAACAGCAATTAAACCTGAGTGTGATCTGAGAGGGAAGTAGAAAACGAAGGATACGCCGTTGGTGATAGTTGTACCGTAAAAATGCATGCTCGGCAAATCCAGCTGTCCGCTACATACCGAACAGCGCGGCGCTGGTCGCGGTTGGAGAAATTGCCGACCCGGCTTGCTTTTTTCGTTTAGGGGGTGGGTACGAGGACTTGTAACCGAGAATAAGAGGAAAGCTTACATTGCGAATCTATCCCCAAACCAGTTGACCAAGCACTCTTCACACTCGCCGCGCCGTTCCCGCTCAAGTCGGAGGGTGTGGGGAGAAAAGCCTTCCGTATTGATCCTCTCATAAGATCCATTTGTGCCGAGCGTCCCGGACCGAAGCAGCAATCCAGGTCCGATTGAGACTCCGACCAACAAGCATCACCTCCTGACGCATTGAATTCGCAATGTTAAGAGACAAGCCGGAACAAAGAAAAGATAAAAAAGCAAACGCGGCATGTACAATTCTCGTCACTCTTTATCTTCTGCTCACAAGCGATTGGCCGCTAGGAGGCAGAGGAAACTCAACTATCTACCCATCGAGGCCTGGGTGGAAGGATCAAAGACAGTTTTCTCAACGTGCTGAGAACCAGTCGTTCGCAAAGTTCTGCCTCTAGTCATGCAGATTCCTCGATGACTCGGGTGAGATGTGACTCGTGGCTATGAAGCACCATTATCTCATGCACGATTTAGGCAGCGACGCCTGTGCGCACTGCCATGTCAGTTGATGATGCCCACACAATTTCTGCGCTCACTGTCGTACGTTTGAATTCCATTTCCTGGTAACATTCCTTTCATCCTTTGCGTCAGGACGACAGCCAAGACGTCAGATCCAAGTCGAACAAGTCGATCCACATTTCATCAAATGAGGGAAGCGCATCTGGTGCTAGAATAGAGGGGTTGTGGACTAAAGTAGAAGTGCGTTATTTCATATCCGATATCACAACAATGTTCATCATGACGGGCGTTACAGGATGCTGCTTGCTGGGTACCAACGACAGATAATCATCCTCGCGTAACTTCATCATCCATCAAAGTACGCTACCTGTCATCTTCTCCTCATCACATGCACATTCTCACTGTAAACAGCAGGACAAAGACCAGGACAAAGAGGGGCTGGAGAAGAGCGGTTGCAATATGAGGAATTTGGCGGAAGTTCAGGCTGCGATGACGGAGGAGCAGGCTGAACTGGTAAACAAGGGTCGGGAGCTGGGCATTGAAGCAAAGGTGTGTTGTTTCACATTAGATATCACAACAGATTAATCATGATGGGAATTACAGGGCGCAGTTCTCCCTGCGCCTACAGGGAATAATGATCCTCACAGATCGTCCATCAAAGTGCGCTAGTCATCCCCTTTTCTCGTACATGTGTTCTCACCATCGACGTCAGGACAATGGCCAGGGCAATGAGGGACTGAAGAAGAGTTTGAGCCGTTTGACGAGAGCTGAGGCTGCAATGACGGAAGAGCGAACCGAACCAGAAGACAAAATACATGCAAATGCAGTCACGGTGCGTTAGGTTGATAATAAAGCACATTTCCCACTAAGGTGGAATAGGAAAATCCACATTCCCAAGGCCATTTCTTCAAGGAAGCGAAACAATTCGAGATAAAAGGTGGTAATTTTGTCTCTGCAGGGGGAAACGTCAATAATACATCCAATGTTACCGTGAACTACTCGGAAGGTGGGAATGATCTGAATGTCTGTTTGTGCTTTGACTTAATATGCTATTATCAGATTGTTCACTCAGCATGCTCCCATATGCCGAAGGAGCTGGAATTGATACAACAAAAGCGTGCTTGAAGGGCACCCGGACCGATATTCTAGCTGAAATCAAGGACTGGATCACCACTACTGATAAAAATGTTCCACGTGTTCTTTGGCTTTCAGGCCCTGCTGGTACTGGCAAGTCCGCAATTGCCCATACCATTGCCATTTGGTGGAGAGAAGAGGTTAAGGGCATTGGATCCTGCTTCTGTTTTAATCAACAGGCCATTGCACGTTGTGAAAAAATGGTCACGACTATTGCTCGTGATTTGGCTGTCTGTATCCCAGGCTTGAAGGATTACCTGATCAAACTTGTTGCAGATCAGCCAGGACTTACCACTACTCCTGATGTAACTCAACAGTGGCAGAAGCTCATTGAGAAACCTATTGTTGCCCTTGCAGGGAGTGTTAGCAAACCTATAGTGATTGTCATTGATGCTCTTGATGAGAGTGGTGAAGCAATCTCACGTTGCCATATCCTTTCAATCCTCACAAAAGCTGCCATCCATTTACCACCCAATGTTCACATTCTTGTCACTTCTAGGCCCCTACCTGATATCATTGAGGCATTCCATGATGCAGGTAGTACCCAACTCAAGTCCATGGACCACATCTCTAGGTCATCCACAGAACATGACATCAAATTGTACATTTCTCATCAAATTGGCAAGAAGCTTGATGTTGAAGCAATCAGCCAACTCATGCAGAAGTCAGATGGATTGTTTGAATGGTCTCGGCTTGCTTGTGACTACATCAAGTATGGCAAAGGTCTTTTGACACCAAGAGCAAGGGCCAAAAAACTTATTGGCCATGCTGGGGAGGGCATTTCACTTCTTGATAACATGTACAAGATCATTCTGCAAAGTATCATGGGAGAACATCCTGACAATGATTCCCTTAGCTGTTTCTGCTCTGTCTTGCAATTGGTATTGTCAACAAGGGAACCACTTCCAATGGAGTCTTTGGAGGTTTTGCATATGAATATGGGTGCTGAACATGATGATTATGAAGTGGCTACAGTTCTGCAACATCTGGGATCACTTTTCACAGGCATTTCTGATCCATCCATGCCTGTCCATACACTTCACTCAACTTTTTATGAATTCCTTACTACACAGGACAGGAGTGGGCCTTTCTTTGTTAATCTTATAGACATTCATATGCAATTAGGGATTGCCTGCCTTAAGGTGATGATGTCACAGGATTTGCACTTCAACATCTGTAACTTGGAGAATTCATATGTCTGCAATTCAGAGGTTGCTGACATGGGGAACCGTATCAAGGGTCACATCAAGCCATACTTATCATACTCATGTCGTTTCTGGGCTGAACATATCAAGCTGATACCATTTGAGGCAAGCCTAGCAGGTCAAATAACAGCCTTTATTTTGAATGAAAAAATACTATTTTGGCTTGAAGTCCTTGCTTTGCTGAATTGTGTTAACTTGGCCCCAACCATCCTTGCAAATGTTACAAGCTGGTTTCAGGTTAGTATACTGACAACTTTCATAACAAGTAAAATATAATACCTTGTAGGGAAATGGTCATAATGAAGCTGTGGCAGCAGCAAGAGATTGTATCACCTTTTCCAGAATATTTGGAGGGATTATTTCAGACAGGACTCCCCATTTATATCTATCTGGACTGCCATATTTGTTAAAGAACAGCATCTTGAGCAGACATCTGGCTCAACAATTTCCAAGGGTGCCAATGATTGCTGGTAAAGCAGAGCAGTGGCCAAATCTACAGCTATCAATCAAAGGACACTTTCACATTGTAAACTCAGTTGCCTTTTCACCAGATGGAAAGAGGATTGCATCAGGTTCTCGTGATAAAACTGTCTGTATCTGGGATGCTGAGACTGGGGAGCAAGTGGGCAGTCCCCTCAAAGGACACACCAATTGGGTCAGATCAGTTGCATTTTCACCAGATGGAAAGAGGATTGCATCAGGTTCTGATGATCAAACTGTGTGCATCTGGGATGCTGAGACTGGGGGGCAGGTGGGCAGTCCTCTCAAAGGACACATCCATTATGTCAGATCAGTTGCCTTTTCACCAGATGGAAAGATGATTGCATCAGGTTCTGATGATCAAACTGTGTGCATCTGGGATGCTGAGACTGGGGAGCAAGTGGGCAGTCCTCTCAATGGACACACTGATTATGTCAGATCTGTTGCATTTTCACCAGATGGAAAGAGGATTGCATCAGGTTCTCATGATCGAACTGTCTGCATCTGGGATGCTGAGACTGGGGAGCAGGTGGGCAGCCCTCTCAAAGGACACACCAATTGGGTCACCTCAGTTGCCTTTTCACCAGATGGAAAGAGGATTGCATCAGGTTCTCATGATCACACTGTCTGTATCTGGGATACTGAGACTGAGGAGCAAGTGGGCAGTCCTCTCAAAGGACACATCTATTATGTCAGATCAGTTGCATTTTCACCAGATGGAAAGATGATTGCATCAGGTTCTGATGATCAAACTGTATGCATATGGGATGCTGAGACTGGGGAACAGGTGGGAAACCCTCTCAAAGGACACACAGATTGGGTCACATCTGTTGCCTTTTCACCAGATGGAAAGAGGATTGCATCAGGTTCTCATGATCAAACTGTCTGCATCTGGGATGCTGAGACTGTCATCCAATTGGGCAGTCCAAAGAGGATTGCATCAGGTTCTCATGATCAAAGTGGGGGGCAGGTGGGCAGTCCTCTCAAAGGACACACTCATTGGGTCACATCAGTTGCCTTTTCACCAGATGGAAAGAGGATTGCATCAGGTTCTGATGATCAAACTGTCTGCATCTGGGATGCTGAGACTGGGGAGCAAGTGGGCAGTCCTCTCAAAGGACACACTGATTGGATCACATCTGTTGCCTTTTCACCAGATGGAAAGATGATTGCATCAGGTTCTTATGATCAAACTGTCTGCATCTGGGATGCTGAGACTGGGGAGCAAGTGGGCAGTCCTCTCAATGGACACACTGATTATGTCAGATCTGTTGCATTTTCACCAGATGGAAAGAGGATTGCATCAGGTTCTCATGATCAAACTGTCTGCATCTGGGATGCTGAGACTGAGGAGCAGGTGGGCAGCCCTCTCAAAGGACACACCAATTGGGTCACATCAGTTGCCTTTTCACCAGATGGAAAGAGGATTGTATCAAGTTCTGATGATCACACTGTCTGCATCTGGGATGCCGAGACTAGGGAGCAAGTGGGCAGACCTCTCAAAGGACACACTAATTGTGTCACCTCAGTTGCCTTTTCACCAGATGGAAAGAGTATTGCATCGGGTTCTGATGATCAAACTGTGTGCATCTGGGATGCTGAGACTGGGGAGCAAATGGGCAATCCTCTCAAAGGACACACCAATTTGGTTACATCAGTTGCCTTTTCACCAGATGGAAAGAGGATCGCATCAGGTTCTGCTGATCAAACTGTCTGCATCTGGGATGCTGAGACTGGTGAGCAAGTGGGCAGTCCCCTCAAAGGACACACTAATTGGGTCACATCAGTTGCCTTTTCACCAGATGGACAAAGGATTGCATCAGGTGCTGGTGATAACATTGTCTGCACCTGGTATGCAACAAATCAGGTTGGAGTGGGCAGCTCATTGATAGCTCATCCTGGGGTCTACCCACAACATGAGGTCAAACTCTCCTCAGCAAAACAACATGCACTATCTCACCCTTCTCAACTGCTTGAAAACAACATTGACTTTCAATTGGGCTGGAAAAGCCAGATGTCCCTCAACACTCATGATGGCTGGATTACTGGAACCAATGGCCACTTACTCATGTGGTTACCACCAGGCAGTGAAGAGTGTTTGCAGAATAAACACACTCATATGTCCATTCCCCATCCAAGTATTAAGTTGGATCTCACAAAGATGGTTCATGGCAACATGTGGAGTCAGTGTTATGTAGGATAGCTGATGGTGTGCTGCACAATAAGGTTTCCTAACCAATGTTATGCAAAGTCTCAAAAGCTCAGACATTTCAGTGTGAAGTTTGTGGTCTGGGAATGAGTCTGATATATTTACAGTGTTGCTGTTTGTATCATGTGGACTTGGCTTGGTAATGGTACACAAACAAATTTACTGACATTTGCACACTGGGCCAATGAGAGTGATTTCACCAGTTGCAAGGTTGTCCAAAGTTCTGCAACTCCAATCTGACGGCACATAACTACTTTTGGCATTGGTTCTTTGTAAAAAAACAACAGAAGACATGCTCCCCATCATATTCAACAATTTCAGTGTTGTTTACAGCTAGACTTTTCCATTGCTCACAATTCTAACAATAATGCACACATTCAGGGTGCAACAACTGCAACTTGATTCGGATGCTGGTAGAGTACATACATTCCATATCCTCTCAAATCCCCTCTCTGTTAGGAATGCAATCCTAGCATATGTTTTTATTTTATTTCTCAGTGGTCCAGGACCACTCCAATTGCTACCATACAGTCTGGGACTGTCATAGTACACTAGGGGAACACTTTGCATGGGCTAGTGCACCAGGGCACTCACTGGAAGATGAGACAAAGGCAATACAAGGCATTGCCTACATATTAGGAAGGAGGGACACACCCCTATCACCATCAGCACTCAGGATCAGTACCTGTCACCTATCAATAGATCTGCCATCACTGCCATCATGCATCAGACAGGCATGGGACTGTTACAAGGATATGCTGCATGGACATTCATAATGCACACCAGCATATAACAGCATAAGACACATAGCACTACACAGCAACAGGTCTAGGTAGAGTCCAGACAAGGCCCAGACAAGGCTGGGAGGATCCATGGGACCTGGGTACACATGGCAGTGTGAAACCACATGGTGAGCACAGCATGGCACCACAGCAACACCTGGGCACAAGGTATTGATGTGAAGCATGGGAAGCATGAGGCAGGTGCCAGTGGGACTTGGGCAGTGGCAGGGGACTCCTTAGTATAGGTATATAAGCTAGTCCAACATCTTGAGTCTCTCAAGACTTAAGATGGTTTCTCTTACACTCATGTAGGGTACCACTTAGCATAGTCAATGCATGGCTTCATCTCCTCCTCTCTTCTCTTATCTGTGAGGCTTGTGGTTTTGTCTCTGAGTGAAGGCTCATAACACTCTTCCCCCCTCTTCATCTTCCTCAACCCAATCCACACTCCCCAACACTGCCTCACACTCATCCACCAACTTGTGCAGGCCCATCAACTTTTCAAGGTACCCATCCTCATCACACACATGCCAAACTATCTCAAACCCACCCTCTTCATATGCACACATGACTACCTCACTGCAGCCTGTGCACCAATCATAGGCTGCCACAATGAGTGGAAGTGGGAGAGGAAGCCACAGAGTTGGTGTGGGACATGGCCAAGGATGCTCACCTGGCTGCCCTAACCTTTGATGCATTGATTGGCATTTGCATCAGCCATTTTGATATCAGGGTCATTACCTGGTGGTGGTGGCAGTGGAGTAGGTGTTCTGGGAGGCAATGGAGGTGGTGGAGTAGGTGTCCTTAATGGAGGTATGGGTGAATTGGAAGTTGGTTCCAGTTCTGGTTGTCTGTGTGAAGATGATCCACTAGTTTGTGCAAGATCCAAAGATAAGAGCAGCCTAGGTGTGTTTCCTAATGAGGAAGTGAATTGTAAGGGGCTAGGTCATGCTGTTCCTAGCTCTTGAAACACTTTGAATGGGGCAGTCTCAAATAGGTCACTAGATTCAAGTGTATTCTCCTCTCTGGAAGACTTGGAATCTGTATAACATCACACAGATTGCATATCTTCAGTCTATCCTCAAATGTCATATAAACATCTCCCTGGCAACATGATTTTGAGCCACCCTTAACATTTATTTAATGCCAGGATTCTATTCTCATTCTCCCCAGCTTTACAGTATTTGTATAAGATCAGAATAATTTGATCAGCAGGTACATGTGATGTGTTATATAATAAGGGCTCAATACCTGGTCATCACAATCTTTTTGTTGAAACATCTATTATGCATCACATTCACCCTGCTGTGTAGTAGTGGATAAAGGTACAAGCAATGTCAATGCTCCAAATTCCATCTCCTGACCTGCTCTCCATCACCAACTTGCCAAATTTAACTGCTAATGTTTATTTATTTATTTAAAAACTACTACAACGCAGAGATCCACTCTGTAACACGATTCTGGCACTCTTTGTGGTGCTCAATTTCTGCCTGCATAGCTCGCCCATGGTCCAAAGCAGCCAATGGCCACTCAAATTCAGTGTCAGTGCCTTCATCATCTGAGTCCCCTTCCATTCAAATAGACCAGGTGGGGGGGTTCTGGGATGGTGAGGCAAAGGAGGTCCAGCCCTGTGCCCATGGATGGGGATGTCATGGACCGCTCATTTTCACTTTTCATTGTTTCGTTTCTAAGTCATTTTATATTCATTTTCTTTGTTTTGATCTAAGGTCGCAGCCAAACAATCTAGATAAGATAACGATTATCTAATCAGCACAACGATAATATAACAATTAGATTAGATTAGATATCGGAGATGCGGCCTTGCTTACAATTTCCCTTTGACTCATACGGATCACTTATCCATCTTATGCAATCCTTCTTGAATGTTCCATTCTATTTATATGTAGGGTTACCCAGAGTACTCCACAGCCTTTAGGGTTGTAGGGTTTAGTGCACAGACCATGTACCTAGGTATATAAGATGTGCAATGAACACCCAGAGACTCCATTCGAGTTCTCTTGGGGTTTCCCCTCAGTCAACTCTAGTCCTTCCCTCTACAGTCTTACCTTTGGGGCCCTGAGTCAGTCACTGATGAGGGTAGTCCTGATAGTAGAACTCGAATACTAAACCACTCACTGCCCCACTCGTCGAGCACCACGCTCACCCATACCTGGACTCCAGGGTTAAGGAGATCATTCTTGGATCCTGCCGGCATGCCGTCTACTAGACGTTAAACTTTTTGTGTTTTCTGTGGTGTCACTAGAACAAAAACCACATACCTTCGTTCCTGGTCATCACAAACCAAAGATCCTACCCTGGATTATAGGGACCGCTGTGCACAGCATACCAGTGCTGGATTTATCACACATAACGTGATACACATTCAGGGACTAGCCTCACCAGCCCCCTGACACATTAAATTGCCCTGGTCTAGGCCCTTGAAGGCTATACATATAAATACTGTACATACCATTTCCGTAATCCTTGAGAGTAGCCATCGCTTGACCACGTGCTCTTGAGAAAGATCCGTTCCCCATAAGGGAATAGTGATACAGGGACAACCGTTCAGCCCCCTGTTAGTATACATCCGATTCGTTTTATAAATAGAAAGGTACATAGGAGTTGCAAGGACAGTTGTGGACCTTGAACTCATATATACATAGGTGACAGGTCACAAACCTTCCTCACCTCGTACCTTTCTCACAACAAATCAAGAGGACATCAGAGATCTTCTTCGAAGAGGTGGTTCATTGGAGGCAGAAATCGAAGCAACCCTTCATTGGATTATCACGGGACAGCATTTCACAGAGGATGATGTAGAAAACCTCTTTGATGATCCACCTCCTTTAGAACCAAATAGTGACTCGGATAATAATAATAACAATCGAGATTCAACCGGTAGTTCGGATTCCATCAGAGAACAACCACACCATTGGGAACCAGCACCCTTCCCAGTAATCACACGAGATCCGGCTACACTTGACATCAACAATCTCATCAGTTCCGACACTACCTACATCGGAGCCACCGCACCACCTTGGTCTCCACCCCGAGAATACACACGACTGCCTCGGTCCCACACAACTACAGATTCCGATTACAATTCAGACACCGAATCATCCCAAACTGGATTTAGATCTCTCCCACCCCCATATCCATCAATGTTGGATTTCGCACCAGAAGAAGAAGTCGAAATGAACTCGGCCCAGCTGCTAGCTCAGCTGAATGCCCAGGCTGCCACCATCACCATGTTGCAGACACAACTGCAACATCTACAGATGCAGATGATAGACGCCACAGCAGCAGCTCCACCAGCTCCACCAGCTCCTGCACTTGTAGCACCGGTAGCCCCAGTTGTCAACATACTGGAAGGAACGGTGTTTAATATCACCCAACCCGCAGGACACGCATCGTCCAAAATAGATGCAGCAAAGCTGCCGGTCTTCACCAGTAAGATGGCAGAGGTTGACGGATTCGTCAACTCGTGCAGGTTATACATGCGGCTCAAAATGGAGCACGCTCAGGAGGAGGACAAAGTTTACTTTGTCTTATCATACATGTCAGAAGGGTTTGCTTTAGATTGGCGAGAAAATCTACTCGAACAGTACAAAAATGACGAGGATGTTCCCACAATGGTGGAAAATCTATTTCAAAAGATCAAAGAGGAGTTTGGAGACATGGACAAGCAGTCTTCAAAAATAGCAGAGTTGTGCACGATTCAGCAAGGCGCAAGTACATGTGAAGAGCATGTACAAAAATTCAAAAAGATAGCTTGAGGCACGGGATATGAAGGACGAGCCCTTCTCAAGGAGTTTAAATGGAGTCTCAACACAGGACTTTGAAAAAGGATTTTGGAATCTGATGAGGTTCCACAAACAGCTAACGGGTGGTATGCCAAAGCCATCCGACTGGATCGCCAATGGCACCAAGCACGTGCAGAGGAAAAATATTATTCCTCACAGAACAGTAACTCCGCCAATAGGAGTGAAGGAGGAGCAAAAGGACTGGCTACGTCATCAAAGATGGCCCTGGCTGGCCAGCCAAAACCCAGATGGACCTTCCCACGTCCATCAGGATCAGTGAGTCAGTCGCAACCAGTAGTGGGCCCCTCCACAAGTAGTAGTACTAGGCCTCCACGCAGCCTGAACGATATGGATGTCGACAGAAATAATAGACCACCACCAAGATGTTACAAGTGTGGAAAACTTGGACATATCTGAGCAAACTGCAGGTCCGGCCTGGACGTCAGGTCCATGACCTTCAACGAGATGAAAGAATTCTTTGCAAAAGGTGAGGAGTTAAAAGACAATGAGAGCCAGTGAGTCCCACTCTGGACTCTCGTAATAGATACAATGTATTACCTATGGACGATGATGAGCATGCTCTGTGGCTATCAGTGTAATCCGGCAACTCCGAGACATTTCCGAGGTATTCCGGAACAGACAGCAAAACTCCGGAGCATTTCCAGGCATCTCCAAGGTTTTCCGAGCATTTTCCGTGCATTGCTGAGCATTTCCGGACATTTCCAACATTTTCCGAGCATTTTCCGAGCATTTTCCGAGCATTACCAATGCATTTCCGAGCAAAACAGCAAAACTCCGATGCATTTCCGAGATATTCCGGAGCGGAATGCTTACCGATGCAAACTCTGGGTGACAACCATTCGGGAACTATGGTAGAATGCCGAGGAATTGTACCAACCAGCTATGGAACAAGGACAGGCAGCAATTCAATCACTAATGGCACGTGCACTAGTTGATCGACAACTAGCTGAGGCAGGGTGACCTTTCAGTTCAAGTTGCCATATATGGAAAGGATCGCCAAACATGTTGAAAGTCGTCCAAGAGACTACTCGAGTAGCGGGAAGGTATAAAAAGGAGTTTTGGACTTAGTAGAAGTAGGAGATCATTACCCATAGTTACCGTTATAGTGCTGTTTGTTTCCACCGTGTTCTATCACTCTCGTTAATACATTCTCTTCGACGTGATCAAATTCCCTCTTATTTGCCGACATTGGACCAGCAACTCCGGACTTTCCTTCACAACTCCGGACTTTACTGCACCGCTCCGGGCTTTGTTTAAACCACTCTGGACTTTATTTAAACCGCTCCGGACTTTCCAGCATAACTCCGGACTTTACTGCACCGCTCCGGACTTTCCCGCACCGCTCCGGACTTTCCCACACCGCTCTGGACTCTCCTGCACCACTCCGGACTTTCCCATGCAACTCTGGACTTTACTGCACTGCTCCGGACTTTGTTTAAACCACTCCGGACTTTCCTTTGCAACTCCGGACTTTCCCGCACAACTCCGGACTTTCCCACACTGCTCCGGACTTTCCTGCACCGCTCCGGACTTTCCTGCACAACTCCGGACTTTACTGCACCGCTCCAGACTTTGTTTAAACCACTCCGGACTTTCCTGCACAACTCCGGACTTTGTTTAAACCACTCCAGACTTTCCTGCACCACTCAGACTTTTGTTAGTGCACCCGGACTTATTGCAGCCATCTCCAGAGTTTATTGGGTTGGACGGGAATCTTCAGGACCTGCCACAAGCCACTCCCACTTGTGTCTAACATCTCCATTAGACGGGGAGTAGTCATATCAATGAGCTAACGGAAATAGAGGTCAGCAGTCACATTACCCATGATATAGTGCTCGGTGCTGAAAGGCAATGTGATTGTGAAAAAGGAGTCTCAAGGACTTCGATGACCCCACGAGAGGCAGTCTCTGGTACAAAAGTACAGGAGCGCAGCAGGGCGGTTACACCTGTGCTTAACTCCTCTATCACTCAATGGAAAATATGAAAAGGGACAAAAGATTTCTTCATCAGAACAATAGGTCCAAAAGAAGAAATCCTGATGCAAGTCAGTCTGGAAACTATGGACACGCACAATAAACATGAACAAATGGCGCTTCTTGATTCAGGAGCTACGGGTTTGTTTATGAATAAATCATTTGCTAAGTGCATGAATTATAAGCTAATTCCCTTAGCCAATCCCATCCCAGTTTGAAATGTAGATGGAACTCTAAATGAAGGAGGAATGATAACGCATGAAGTAGACTTAATACTTCACTATCAGGGTCACATGGAGAGAGCTACATTTGAAATATGTGAATTAGGAAAGACAGACATAATCATTGGATCTACATGGTTACGATGGCATAATCCGGAAGTAAATTGGGAGACTGGAGAAATAAAACTCACACGATGTCCACAATCATGTGGGCATAAACAAAGGGAATGGACCACAGAGCGTGAAAAGAACACTAGGTTAGCAGAGCACTGGGAGGCTTTGCAATACCTATGGGAGAAAGAACGTGAGTTGGACTTCACGTACTGTGGAGCGAATGCCAGTTCGAAAGCCATGGGATCATGCGATTGATACCAAACCAGGCTATGAACACAGGAAAGGAAAGGTATATCCCTTATCCCCAGACGAACTTCAGGAAGTACGAGACTTCCTCGATGATCAAATCAAAAAGGGATACATTAGACCTTCTAAATCACTGCAGACGTCACCGGTATTCTTTGTAAAAAAGAAAGATGGAAAAAAGAGAATGGTACAGGACTACCGCTATCTAAACAAGTGGACAATTAAAAATAATTATCCACTACCACTCATATCAGAGCTCGTAGATCGAGCAGGTAAAGCCAGACACTTTACCAAGTTAGATTTACGCTGGGGTTACAACAACGTACAGATCAAGGAAGGTGATGAATGGAAAGCCGCTTTCACTACACCGGAAGGAGCATATGAACTGGTGGTCATGTTCTTTGGGCTGACTAACTCGCCAGCCACGTTCCAGCATATGATGAACAATATCTTTAGAGATATGATCAATACAGGAAAAGTCATTATCTACATAGATGACATTTTGATCTTTACTAAAGATAAAATGGAACATGACGAAATCGTACTTGAAGTACTCCGAAGGTTACAGGAGAACAACCTTTATGTTAAACCAGAAAAATGTGTATGGGACGTAGACGAAGTTGAATTCTTAGGGGTCATCATTGGACCTAATGGAATTCAAATGGATCCTAAGAAAGTGGAAGCAATCTTAAACTTGCCAGTACTGGCATGTGTTAAACATGTGCAACGCTTTTTAGGACTTGCAAACTATTATCACAGATTTGTCAAAGACTTTGCAAAAATAGCACAACCCTTACATGCATTAGTAAAAAAGGATTAAAAATGGGAATGGACAGAAAAAGAGCAAAAGGCTCTAGAAACTTTAAAAAAAACATTTATGGAACAGCCGCTACTAGTGGCTCTGGACTCTAACAGAAAATTCAGAATAGAGTCTGATGCCTCGGACTACACAACAGGTGGAGTATTATCAATGCTCTGTGATGATGAGAAATGGCGACCAGCAGCATTTCTATCTAAAACATTGAATGAAACCGAGAGAAACTACGATGTCCATGACAAGGAAATGTTGGGCATTATGAGGTGTCTCGAAACATGGAGACACTATCTAGAAGGAGGAAAAGAGGAATTCGAGGTTTGGACAGATCATAAAAACCTTGAATACTTTATGAGTGCAAAGAAACTAAACAGACAACAAGCCAGATGGGCTTTATATTTAAGTCGTTTTAATTTCAAAATAATTCATAAAGCCAGCAGTACAATGGGCAAAGCAGATCCTCTGTCCAGGAGGCCAGACCTTAAGGAGGGGGTGGAGTCTGATAACAAGGATGTAACCTTGTTGAAACCAGAGCTTTTTCTTATAAAAGCTCTACAGCAAGGACACTTGCTCATTGACGGTGCAGAGAAAGGACTCTTAAAAAAGATTAGAGAGTCAGAAGCACGCGATGAAGAAGTGGTCAAAGCTGTGGAAGCCATGAAAAAAGCTAAAGTAAAAACAATAAACGCAGGAGAATGGCAGATGGAACAAGGGTTAGTCCTATGGAGAGGGAAGGTATACGTCCCTAAAGACAAAAAATTACGAATGGAGATAGTTAGACTCCATCATGACACACCCATTGCAGGACATGGAGGACAGTGGAAGATGGTTGAACTCATCACAAGAAACTATTGGTGGCCAGGAGTCACCAAATTTGTTAAAAAATATGTTACTGGATGTGACAAATGCCAAAGAAGCAAGAATTTCCCAGAACCACCAGCAGGGAAATTAATGCCGAACTCTGCACCAAGTTGTCCATGGACGCATATATCCGCAGACTTCATAACAAAGCTTCTGGAATCGCACAGACACAATGCAATATTGGTAGTATGTGACAGAATGTCCAAAATGTCCCATTTCATCCCCACATCCGAGGAAACGTCAGCACAGGGATTAGCAACTTTGTTTAGAGATCATGTATGGAAAATACATGGCCTTCCAGAGTCAATAATCTCTGACAGAGGCCCTCAGTTTGCCGCACAAATGATGAAAGAATTGAACCAGATGTTGGCATTTCAACAGACTTGTCTACAGCCTTCCATCCACAAATGGATGGACAAACAGAAAGGATGAATCAGGACTTAGAACAGTACCTGAGGATATTCGTGGACCATAGACAAGAAACTTGGTCTGAATGGTTGGCTATTGCTGAATTTAGTTACAACAGTAAAATTCAGTCATCCACCAAAGAAATGCCGTTTTTTGTAAATTATGGAAAACACCCACGTATGGGTATGGAACCCCGGAGAGAAGGGTCTCATCCAGCAGCTACGGAGTTTGCAAGGAAATTCATGAAGAAACTCAAGCTGCCTTGCAAAAATCACAGGATGACATGAAGCTCTATGCAGACAGAAAAAGAGGGGAATCTCCTCAATACAAAGTAGGAGATAAAGTTTGGTTGTCAACCAAAGATCTGCAGTTGGTCAATAGACCTACTTGAAAACTAGCAGAACGATGGATTGGACCATACCCAATCAAACGAATAATTTCCCAAAATGCAGTAGAGTTGGATCTTCCCTTTTCTCAGCAGATCCATCCAGTGATAAATGTATCACATATTCATCCTTACGTGAGACCACTTAAGGGACAGAAATTGGCACCACCACCTCCAGTAGAAATAGAGGGACAAAAGGAATACGAAGTTGAAGAAGTAATTGATGTTCATTTAAAAAGAAATAAATTGCAGTACCTAGTAAAATGGAAAGGGTATACTGCAGAACACAATTCATGGGAACCAATTGAAAATGTAAAAAATGCAAAAAAGAAAATAAAAGAATTTTATAACAAACATCCAGGAGCAATCCACATCATAGGCCAGGACGAGTTAAAGTTCAAAAAATATGAGAACTTTACTGAATATAGTGGACCAATAGTGTCCAGGATCGACATTAATGCAGTAGCAGAAACTGCAAAATGGGAAGACAATTGGAAAAAATGGAAGGGCCAAGGTTTGCTTACGCAGTTAAATGAACCATCAGACAAAGATGGTCCCTGCAATTGCAATGGTTGTGAAAATTAAATAAGAGAATGGGCCCTGGAGTAGGGCCTTAAACTGCTTCAATCAGTTACAAAGGTCGTACTCAGCCTTCCCAGTCAAACATGGGTAAAAATCGCAACAACCGCGCATGTAACTGTAAAAAATCACAAACAACCATTCTCATGTTGGGAGCTACATCCAACATTTCACACCAATGCACGGGCATGTCTAAATGCCACTTTGAAGACGAACAACCTAAACCAACCCCACCCAGAACTCTCCGCCCTAAAATTACCATGTCTCACGCCGTTGAAGTCCAGTTGGACAAAGTAAACACGGGACAAGATCCTTGGACACTGCCGAAAAAGGCATTCAATGCCTGGCAGTACTATATGTTTCTCAAGCGAAATGGCCTTAACGGACACATATCCTATGAAACCTCAGGATGAAGGAAACCAATAGACCTTTTTGTGATATAGCGCACAGCGCTGAAGAAGAAGTCTATACAAATGGTTTTTGTCATGGAAGACGAACCTTAAAGAGGGGGTACTGTCATGGACTGCTCATTTTCACTTTTCATTGTTTCGTTTCTAAGTCATTTTATATTCATTTTCTTTGTTTTGATCTAAGGTCGCAGCCAAACAATCTAGATAAGATAACGATTATCTAATCAGCACAACGATAATATAACAATTAGATTAGATTAGATATCGGAGATGCGGCCTTGCTTACAATTTCCCTTTGACTCATACGGATCACTTATCCATCTTATGCAATCCTTCTTGAATGTTCCATTCTATTTATATGTAGGGTTACCCAGAGTACTCCACAGCCTTTAGGGTTGTAGGGTTTAGTGCACAGACCATGTACCTAGGTATATAAGATGTGCAATGAACACCCAGAGACTCCATTTGAGTTCTCTTGGGGTTTCCCCTCAGTCAACTCTAGTCCTTCCCTCTACAGTCTTACCTTTGGGGCCCTGAGTCAGTCACTGATGAGGGTAGTCCTGATAGGGGACCCCTACTGTGGATGTGGGGATGGCTGACACGGTGATGAGCATTGGCTGGAGCCAATGCTGCATCCATGACTTTGGGACAGGATTTGGTAAGCAGGACTTAATATAGGCAGTAGTAGGATTTGTAAGCAAGTCTGGTACTTCGATTTTACCCCCAACGGATGTATTAATCCTTCATTTCACATTCATTTCTGGCTCCCTCGCTCATTTTCTTTCACTTCCACTATGGCTTAGTCGTACACAGCCACGTCACCATCACCATCACCAATGCCCACCAATGCCAACTCCGCGCCCACCAATGTCAGGGCAAATCCCAGGACCTGCCAACAACATTCCCCTCTGGCCTGCGCTCCTGCAGTGCCAGGAATGGACTCATTAACGGTTCCAGCCATTGTGCATTACCAATCTGGTGAGTAGCCAGGCAGAAGAAAGGAATGACATACGTACTCATTCTAAGTTCGTGAACCAATCATTAACTGTAAAAGACAAGAAAAGATGAACTCTGTACTGGGGTCACCAACTGCAGACCAAGTTCATACATATGAAATCAAGAGTCAAGCAATGTAAGGAGGCTTATGCCACATATGTCATCATATATAGAAAGAGTGGGGGGCAGAGGAGTTGATATGAAGTTGCTATAAATAATGCAGAAGATGTGGTCCCCCATTCATTTGGGGCATACATGGCTGTTGATAAGTGGTTTGCAAACCCTTGTCACCCAACACTGTTGATCATCTTGCTGCTTGACATGGTGTGCCATTGTGGAAGGGTGGCCATTGGCACTTGTTTTAGATTTGCCTGCATGGTTGCTAATCTTTGACAGGGAAATTATGGTCTGGATGTCATAGCAATAGATTGATGTGACCAGAGGATCAGTGCCATCAACATTCCTCCACATTTGTCCAGCTGCATACCAGACTTGGAGTGAGCCATGCTTCTGAGCAGGATCACAGATGACATGGGCCATATCGATTAACCACTGGGACTGCTCTTGACCACTATAAAGGAGGAAATCATCGAGAAGGCCACTAAGGAGGCTGGTGAAAGCAGAGGGGGAGGCAGCCAGGTTGGGATGGCACATTGTCATGGCTGATTGTGCATCTTCATCATTTGTGATAGTTTGGGCTGGCCAAGGGTATAAACCAACAAAGCTGGAGATAATGTGCAGCTCAAGATAGGGCTGTTTGGAATGTCCTTTGCTATGTATTCTGGAGGAGGCAGACAATGTTTGGAGCAGATTTGCCATGGCAGACATGGATTTGTGGCCATTGTAAGGTCTCTCAAACCAACGTGTAAAAGAGCACTAACAAACGTCTGATTTCGTGCAGTTTACATAACATTCCCCTCCATTCAGGGACCGTTTTTGCTCTGGATGTGGAGCCGATAACGAAGCCAGCTACTCCTATGAGAACTATCTGTCACTGTGATCCTAAGTGGGTCTGCACACCAAGATTAGATCCTTGCTCAAAAGGTTGTCATCCAGTTATCTCCTTTGGTCTCTCTCAGCTGAGTCATAGGTTAAGTCAATCATGTTGAAACTTGTGCACACCAGTTTGATCACTGTCTGTGTGCCAGAGATAATATTAGATCAGGATACAACAGTTGGACTCTTCTAATTATGTGTGTTCATATATTAGAGCTTGAAGTGAAGAGCAAGTTACTTGCCAGCTGTCATGGACCGCTCCTTTTCACTTTTTCTTCGTTTCATTTCTAAGACATTTATATTCATTTTCTTTGTTTTTATCTAAGGTCACAGCCAAACATCAAAGATAAGATAACGATTATCTAATCAGCACAAAGATTATATTACGATTAGATAAGATAAGATTATGGATGCGCAGCCTTGCTTATGTTTCTCCTATGACTCACTTGGATCACTGATCTGTATTATGCAATCCTTCTAGGACATTCTATGCTATTTATATGTAGGGTTACCCAGAGTACTCCACAGCCTTTAGGGTTGTAGGGTTTAGTGCACAGACCTTGTCCATAGGTATATATACTGTGCAATCTATGCCCAGAGACTCCATTCAAGTTCTCTTGGGGTTTCCCCTCAGTCAACTCTAGTCAGCTCTCTCCTCTCAGTCTTTCATTGGGGCCCTAAGTCATCATGACAAGGGTAGTCCTGATACCAGCCTGGCTGCTAGTCGAAGTATGACATGTACTGTCACGTATCTCTGTACACCATCATTTGAAAAATGACTTGCAGGCAAGGATGTCTATCAACCAAACTAGTATGAAATTTGCAGACTTGGACATGTCATCACCCAGAAGACTGGGCATGGAGTGGGAAAGAACGCTAGCCAGTCAAGGTCCCAATTGTCAGCCATTCCAACCAGAAAGCCCCTACCGCTCCCTACCCAATCCCACTTCCACCCTGTGATATCTGCAGTATCTCATATCTCATTGCACATATTGCCATTATGATGAATACCAGGAATCTGAAAGCACAATATTAGCCTGTCACACTATTTTGGATACTTCATGTACATGTTTACCCTTTTCTCCTGGGAAAGGGAAAAGAGCACATTTCAGATCCACCTCCCCATCTCGTGCTCCCTTGCCACTTATGACTTCTGAGTCAAACCAAATGTACATTCAAAACTTTTTGATATACATCAAGACGATGACTTGATTAAGCGACAATGGAACTGGGTGTAATACAGATGCATATACTTTTTTTGTTCAGGATCTTCATTGTCTCGAATGTTCATGATAGCACATTCAACAGTGTTTAAGTGAAGATTGCATGCCAAACTATAGTTGTATATTTAGATGTGCACAAGGACATAGTGGCACACAGTGAATATTCTCTACATGCAAATAAATGTCAGTATTTTTCTAGAACTGAACGTACATCCTCACAACCCATTGCCCCGAAGCATGTGATCAAGTGCCAGACTATCTGCATCCTTTTCCCTTTTGCTAGGCAGAAGCACAGGTAAACAAACTGCATGAGAGTGAAATGCATGGACAGCAGTCCTCTCGGAATCAAACCCAGGATGAGAATTTTTCGCAGCAAAAGAAGTAGCCTTAGAGATGTGAAGAGATGTGAGTGATGGTCCATCCACTCCTTGAACCAGTACCACCACCTTCCCAATTCGGATGCTCTGACAATGCCCCCCAAAGGCAAAGCCAAGGCTAACCCCCCCCCCCCCCCCCCCCCCCCCTCCTAGTGGTACCCCTGGCCCATCCACTCCAAAGACCTTGGTGCCAGCGCCAATGGTGGCACCCAACCCTGTGGAGTCACCAGGATGATCTGATAAAACCGATGATGAAACTCCCTTTGTGGGCAACCCCTTACCCATGTGCTGAGGGCCCAGAAATCTGCAACATGGCATTGGGTTTCAAGGACTCAGATGATGAAGAAGGCACTGATGACTTGATCATTAGGTGCCAAATGACCTTGCAGGAAATCTCAGAAATCATTGGCTTTGCCATGATGAACCCCATCCCGGCTGTCACAGACAGCACTCTTTGCATTTTGTTGTCCTTGCTCAAGACAATATACCCAACTCCCCAAATCATGATCACACCTGCCCCTGTCACATCTTCTGTGGAGGCCACACCAGCTGCCCTTACCATCCCAGTGACCCCAGGTGGACTACTTGTCCCACCCCCAGTCATCCCATCTCGAAGTCACTCTGGACAGTCCCACCTGAGTCTGATTTGAAGCCCAGCCTGGCCCCCAGTACCAACACCTCATGCTGTCCCCAGACTGAAAACCCCATCGACCCCTCGGAATCCATGGACTGCAAGGTCCGACACCCCAGCCCACATGCCACACTCATATGCAGACATAACCCCTCACTCTGCCACTGCCCAGGCTGCCCCTGGACCTGCCTGCCTTCCATGCACTTCACACACTACCATGTGTGTCCAGTCCTGCATCAAGTAGGGCACGAAAACAAACAAGGTGGTCTTCCAGCCCAGCTGGACGAAGGAACACTGAACATACTGGCATCTGCCATCGCCATAGGCATCAAGTTAGAGGACAACCACCTGGCCTCTGCATCCTGGACTCTCCAAGGTGACTTTGAAGCCACACTCATGAAGCTGTCCTCTGTTGAAGACATCACTGCTGTGAAAACAGCAGTGATGGCCACACTCCCAGGGGAAATGACCCATATTGGCTGCCCCACCACATCATCCATCAAGTTTATGCATGTCCTGACTACACTCCCATCAGGACACCCAATTGACAATGACATCCTCCTCACTGCCATCACTGCCCACCCAAAGTGGGTACATGTCAGGTATGTTCAACCCCCTAGATTCATCATCCCCCAGGGCTTGGACAGCACTCCACTGTCTGCCACAGTATACTGTGAATTCCATGATGACCATGCTGGCTCTACCACCCATTGCCTGCTCCAAACTGACATTAGCTTTGCTGGCACTCAGCCTTGGACTATTAACAAGGCTACCCCCCCAGTGTGGTATCTGCCTCTGATGGGGCCACACTGCTCACCGATGCCTGTCCAGGCAACCCTGGTGCGCTCACTGCACAAACCCTCACCCAACAGCAGCACACACAGCTGCAGTCTGCATCGAACACATGCTCAAGACTAGCGCATGCATAAACTGCCATGGATTGTAGCTGCCCCTTCTATGCAGCCCGCTTCAAACCATCCATCTTGGAGCCCCTCCAAGCAAACTGAATCGCCCACATCAAGCATGACCGCAAAGCCAAGTCCCAACAGGCAGCTAAAACTGCCTGACACATATCATCACTTGTCAAAGAATGGCCTTCTCTACACCTGAGGGAGACCTACACGGTCCCCCCTCCCATACCTGCACCTATGTGGCCCCGAAGAAGCCCCCCTTTTAGGAATAGCTGAGGACATAAGCCGAACTGCGCCAGCGTACTTAGATTTTTGTACCATGTGTTCACGATAACTACTAGCAAAAATATTACTATGCGGAAAAAAAAAAAAAAAAAAAAAAAAAAAAGAAACAAAAAATGTGAGCGATGGTCACGCTGTCACACTACTCACTGTGGAAGCGGCGAGCTGCATGGCCCTCACGGACCTTGTCGCTTCGAGGCTGTTCTTGAGACAGCCGTGGTCAACCGTCATGTGAGCAATCTGACAGTTGAAAGCAGGGTCGGCGGCCACGGCCTGATGGTGTTGCTTGAACTCACAAAACCAAGCACGGCATCCATTGCCAACACTGGATAAGTATAGAAAAAGAGCAAACTGAAGAGATTGCGAGCGTAGTTATCCTTGAATAGCTTACTATGTGTGTTGCGGTCGTGATTCAAGTCAGCGTGTTACGAAATGCAGCAATCCACGTCGACTGACTAGTACGGAGCTCCGGCATTGAAAACTTGGTTACAGATGATGGTGACATCACGGGACTCAAATTGCTCAAATCCATACAGTCAGCTCTTTCCCAAAGCCCCGGTTGGAGTTAAGGTGATCAACCACTTCTGCTGGCGTGCCATTTGTAACTTGACACGTAATCTGGATGATGTTATGATGGTCAAGTCGTCTGTCAATCTACCCAATGACGTAATGCCACGAGGATCGTCCGAGACGATGGCGATGAGATAAGCCTGGCGAACACGAGTGGGTAAACAGCGCTGAGCCTATAAGGCGAGACTCAGGTTTGAGAAGAGGGTTATAGGCGAGAGCGCGTGAACTATGACTTGAAATCTCACCACAACCGATTAAGGTTGCCAGAGACTAACTTGTGCTTACTAACAAGCTTTGCAGCGAGTTATAAGGTTTATACAAGCTAAGTTGAACTTAAGGTTCAACCTACAACAAACTCTGCTATTTATACGTGAACCTACTGTCTGTAAAAGGTAAAGAACGTCATAGGTATGATGTAATGATAGTAGACGTCATAACGCGTCATGAGTGAGGTCATAGCGACGTCAGTATGACAGAATGAAGGTAGGCATATGGCATAGGTAAGAATAGAGTCACAACAGACGTTGTGTGACATTGCATAAGCATATGGAAATAGAAGAGATTGCATAAGCGCCAAAAGAGGCAGGTGCTGACATAAGAAAAACGAAAAGTGCGCATAACTGTAACACTAGCTCTTCGCTAGATTACTTGTCCACAAGTAATACTATACACTAATAAAACAAAGGTACAATGAGCACTCACTCAACGTTGTTGTGCTCGGTTTCTGTCCACCAATCGGGTTTTCCGAGGCAGAATTCGTCGTCTTCATCATCAGGGCAATGTCGTCCTGCTAGCCAGGCACGATGTTCTTCTTCATTATCGAAGGTAACGGTCCCAGGGTGGGTTCCCTGTTGGAATCCTTGGCGGGTGCGACGAAGGGGACGAGGGCGCGTCGAAGGAGGACGTTGTGCTCGGTTTGATGGGCGTGGTGATGCGCCAGGGGTAGACCCTGCATTCTCGATGTGTCTAGGAACTGATTTCGGTAATGCAAGATGGTGGTTAGGGTCGTGTTGTGATGTGATGTGTCCTCAGGAATTACAGATGAGACAATGAGGGCGTCGAGGTTGTTTTCGGGGCGCCTGAGGAGTGGCAGGTGTCATTGCCTTGCCCTTTCCTTTCTGTCTAGGTGGTGTCTCTGGGTTGACTGTCGAAAATGCGACAGGGGGATTCGAGGGTATCGTTGTCGAGGGTTGCGCTGATGGCTGAGGGTTCATCAGTGCTGAAATCGGTATAGACTTTCCTTTCGGGGCTGTCTGTTTGGCTGCTGAAGCCGATCCTTCAGGCTGTCTCGTGACAAGGGGCGTTGTTGTCATCAGGGGTGTGGCCGAGTCTAATTCGGCGAGGGTGCGAATAACTACTTGAACTTCATCTCCATTTAGGACTATGCGAGGTGATTTCGAAGGTCGAGGTGGGAACATGTCGTTGACATAAATGTGTGTCTCATTGACGGATTTGATTGCCTTCTCGACATGGGCGAGTATTCCTTCGATCTTATCGTGAATTTCGTCTGCTGCATCGAGGATCTGAAAGCGGTTTGGGACAACGTAAATGGGGTTAAACCAGGAGTTGATCTTGATCAGGTTCCTGACGTCATTCTGCTGTACATAGATGCGTAGCTGTCCATCGCGTACTAGTTTGATGGCGTCAATGATGTATCGTTCGACGTCGGCGATCAGGAGTCGGCGAAGAAGATCCAGGGCGAGTTGGTCCAGGTTTAGTTGGATAGAGTTGGTTAGTTCCCAGGCTAGATTAGTGACGTTGATAAACGTCTCGATGAGGTTGGTGCAGTCGAAGTTGGCGTTTTCTATTGCAATCTGTCTGATGGCGAGGGAGTGTGGTTGACTGGAAAGTATTCTCCAGACTTGTGCAAGACGAACAGGGATTGCTTGATCCAGTTCGATCCAGGCGAAAGCTATGGTTCTCCTAATCCGATTAAGTATTTGTGGATAGGTAGCACCAGAGTTAAACGCTCCTGAATATCCAGTAGTTCCGTGAGCTGGAATCGTTCGTGGTTCTCCAGCCTTCTCTGAATATAGCATATGCGTTCTGCCACTGGGGGTAGCTTTGGGGCTATCTGTAATACAGTCTCTGGTGACTGCTTCGGTATCCATCGGAGCGTCCGATGAAAGGTGTCCCTGATTACTCTCAGGTACCACATGACGAGGGTATAGTCCCGAAGATCCTGCTGGTACTTCTCCTCGGGAGGGGGTGGAACGGTCTTGGGAGGTGGCCGTTTCGACGGTTTGTGTTGTAAGGGGACCCTGAGGGTCATTGGTCGATGCGTGATGTGGCTCAGGCACGATGTCGTTAGGGTCGAAGTCCGAGGGTGTATCATCTCGAGGGTATACAAGCGCGGGGCATTCAGGGGTGCGCTCAATGAGGCGAGGGTCAGTGGGTCATCCTGACTTATCGACTGAAAAGTATGTGGAGTAGACATGAGGGGGAACAGGGGAGGTAGACTTGGAAGACATAGACTGTGGTTAGATAGCGATGCAAGGGTTGCTAGTCTTCAGTTGAGTTTTCTCCTGTTTTTATATCTGTCTAGGACTTCTTCTGCATTAGTCAAGTTGCGTTCGGGTTCCCAGGTGTTGTATGACGTATCATATCCTTTCCATTTGACGAGGTATTGGTATGAATTGCCTTTTTTGCGATGCGCTATTATCGCTTCAACTTCATACTCTTCCTGGCCTTCTATCAGATCAGGGGGAGGTCTCGTGTCGTTTGGTCCATGTATATCGGTTTCCTTGTATGGTGTAAGGAGTGCTGCATGGAATACTGGATGAATGCGCCATTGGGCTGGCAACTTTAGTTTGTATGTTACTGGTCCTAGGACTTTCTCAATTTGGAATGGTCCTTCCCTTTTAGGTGCCAGTTTACGTGTTTCATATGGTATGCGAAGGTTCTTCGACTCTAACCATACTTTGTCTCCTTCCTTAAAGGGTTTAGAGTGACGGATGGTGCGTTTCATCATTTTTAGACGTGCTAACTCGTGTGCTGCAAGCGCTTCTTCTCTTGCTTTGTGGAGTTGCTTTAAATGTGCGTCTGCTGCAGGTGCATCCGTTCTGCTGACTACTTCTGGTAGTGCCACAGGGTCTGTTCCATACATGAGATGAAAAGGTGATTGTTTCAGCTCTTGATGAGTGCGTTGATTGTGTGCAAACTTGGCAATGGGTAAGACTCTGCTCCAGTTGGCTACATCATAAGCACAGAATATCCGGAGATAGATCTCTAGTTCCTGATTTAGACGTTCTGATTGTCCATCAGTTTGTGGATGAAAGGGGGTGCTCATTCGATGTTTTATATTTAGCGCGGTGGTTATCTCCTTGAAGACTTTTGCTGCGAACTGTGGTCCTCGATCTGAGATCATGATATCAGGAAGTCCAAAGCGTTTGAATACTTCTTTGATATAGAGCGTCGCTGTTTGTTCGGTGGTGATTGTTTTGTGACAAGGCGATAGAATTACCCCCTTTGTAAGGCCTTGGTCGACCACGACAAGAATAGAATCATAACCATCAGAGATCGGTAGATCGGTGATGAAATCCATTGTTATCTGTTGAAATGGTCACTGGGCATGCGAAATGATCGGTGTTAGGGGTGCGGCGGTGGGATGAGTATTTGGTTTCATCTGTTGGCAAATTCCACAGCCATCTATGTATTTCTTTAGTAAGATAGTCATTCCTGGCCACCAATAATGAGTCTTGAGCAAAGCGAGCGTTTTGAAGAATCCAGGGTGTCCTGCGCTTGGTGATTCATGGTATTCTTTGATGATATCACGGCGTAGATCTAGATCATCAGGAACATAGGGTGTTCCTTTGTATAATAATAGTCCATTGTCCAGTGTCCAGTCGGAGATGGTGCTTCTAAATGGAAGCGGGGTATTTTTATCGAGGCAGTGTCTGACTTTTTCAACAAATGCATCAGTGGCGCTGCTATTAATAATCCTTTCGCGAAGGTCTAATGATAGCGATTGGATAAATATAGAGTGTGGGAGCATAGTGACTGTTTCGTCGTCTTCTTCTCCTTCGGCGTGGTCAGGGCGGCGGGAAAGAGCGTCGGCTTGAGTCAGTTTAGCTCCAGGGGTGTGCACTAGTTGTAAATTATATCTGGATAGATTATTCCACCAGCGGGCTTGGCGTGCAGTCAAGCGCTGAGGTGCGTGATAATAGGTTAAGTTTTTATGATCGCATCGAACAGTGATGGTGTGAGGTGCTCCTAAGAGCAGGTATCTCCATTCTTCGAGTGCGCGAATTATAGCATAAAGCTCCCTGTCATATATTTGCCAATTTCGTTCGGTAGGGGTTAAGGCGTGGGAGAGGTATCCACATGGATGCAGCTGGCCATTGCTGTCTGCTTGGAGTATAGTTGCTCCTACAGCCCATTTGGATGTGTCACTTTCTAGAATAAAGGGTTTGGTCGCATCAGGCATGGCTAATACAGGGGCAGTCATGAATTGTTCTTTCAGAAGATCAAAAGAGACTTGGCATTCCGGTGACCAGTCCCAGATTTTGTTCTTCTTTGTTAAATCATGAAGGGGTTTTGCAAGATGTGCAAAATGCGCAATAAAGCGGCGGTAATAGTTTCCGAATCCTAAAAACGAGCGTACTTGTTTGACTGTAGTTGGTACAGGCCAGTCCCTAATTCCAGCTAGTTTGATAGGGTCCATTTTGATCGTATTGTGGGAAACGATCATGCCGAGGAATTCCACTTCTTCCTTGGCAAATTTGCATTTCTCTAATTTTAAATATAGATCGTGATGTCGTAAGCGTTCCAGAACGCGTTTAGTTCGTGACTCGAGTTCTTGTTTTGTTTGTGCACATATCAGGATGTCATCCATATAAATGACGATCCATCCTTCATCAATCATGTCCCTAAAATAGTCGTCCATCATGGCTTGAAACGTCGCAGGTGAATTCCGGAGTCCGAAGAACATGACTGTTGGTTCGAATAATCCTCTGTTGGTGACAAAAGCAGCCTTCCATTCATCGCCTTCTTTGATCCTTACATTGTTATATCCCCATCTGAGATCTAGCTTCGTAAAGTAGCGTGCTCCTTTAAGTTTGATCATCAGGTCGGAGATTAAGGGTAAGGGGTACGAATTCGGTTTAGTCCATTCATTAAGGTAGCGGTAGTCCTGACAGGGTCTCAGGGCGTTACTATCCTTCTTTGGAACAAAGAAGAAGGGCAATGCTTGAGGTGATTTTGATTGTCGGACATATCCTTTTGTCAGTTGTTCCTTGATCCATTCGTCTAGCGAGTTTTGTTCTAATGGAGATAGGTTATAGATCTTTGATTTACGAGGGATGAACTTGTCTCGTAATTCGATGGCATGATCCCAGGGTCTTGACTCAGGGAAACGCTCCGAGGCTTCTTTTTCGAATACTGAGTTCCACTCCATATACTCGGAAGGTACCTCTAGTCCTTCAGTAGATCCAGGTTCTACCTGACCTCTATAGCGATGCTCCATCTGTTGTGATGCGGTGATTTTCCGAATCGCTACTTCCGGTATCGAGTCCTCATCCACATACAGCGAGCTGACCTCTGCCTGGGCGACAATCCCACTGTGTGACATCGTGTATTGTTTGGCTAGAGCGTCGTCATATTCTGTCACATCTTCTAGATCCGCCTGGATCCAAAGATTCCGTATGCGTGCACAGATATCTTCTTTTTCAGAATTACGGAATTCCAGAGTCTTTTCTCGCCAGTCTATTATTGGGTTATGCTCCTCGAGCCAAGGCAGCCCCAAAATAAAGTTCTGATCGCCTAATGACGTCACCCAGAACCAGTGCGTCATAGTTTTGCCATTTATGTTAAAGGTGATCAGACACCTTTCTAAGATCTCTCTTGCTTCGTTCTCTGATCCATCAACATTCTTGACTTTGATGGGTCGGATCAAGGGTATTCGCTTCCAGTTTGAGGCAATGGATGCGTCTATGAACAGGCCTTCTGCTCCACAGTCGACTAGAGCAGTTTCAGCGGGTTTATCGGATTCGATGGAAATGGGGATGGAAATCTTTTTATTGGTTAAAGATTTTACTGTTACACCGCAAATATAGATAGAATCCGATGCTTGAGGATCAGCATCCACTGATGTGCGATCCCTGTTTAAAAATCCTGTTCAGCAAGCAGACTGAGACGATCTTCTGAAGACAAGTGCGCCATCAAAGCCCTGATGGCCGTCATACTTGTATTCTCACTAGCGTTTTCTGACTCTTCTTCATCATATCCCTCAACCTCGTCACCTTCCATAGATGTGGAAGTCGCTCTGATGTGACGGTGGGGTCGTGACTCCTTTACTCCCTTTCCAAAACACTTCTTCTTGTTTCCACTGCTTGGTTTCCTCATGGGGCATCTCGGTGATTGATGACCCCCTTTGTGACATATGAAACACAATCCTTCCTTGACATGTCGCTCTCTCTCGTCTTTAGATAATGCATTGATGATGACCGCATCAATATCCATTGCATCGGGATCTCTGTATCTCGGCGATGGTCTCCCTCCTCCTCCAGCGTGTGATAGTCCTGCTAAAATGCCTAGTCTGCTTTTGGCGTTTGCATATCTTTGTGCAGCGTCGTACCAACCCTGTAGATTGGCTGGGTTCTGCATAAGGATCTGGTGGACGCTTTCAGGGGGAAGTCCCTCCAAAAATAGAGGAATGATGGCGGCTTCTTCCTTGATCTTGGACTTTTTGATTAGTTCCTTGAACTTGTCCATATATAGTAGGATCGGCATCTTCTTGCATTGTCGCACTATTTTGTATAGCTCCGTCATGGCCTTTCCAGGGCTGTCCACTTGTTTCCAATTACTCTCAAATGACTCTTTAAATGCGGCCCAAGTTCCCCATGCTGCTGCGTCGTTTAGGTCGCTTAATTTAGCTAGCTTCCATTGGCCTGCATTTCCGCCAATGTGCATGAGTGCGAAGATGATCTTCTTCTTATCGGTATTATAACCGGTATTGATCTCAAAGAACATCTCGCAGTCATTCATAAATAGCTCGGCTAATTTGCGGTTCCCTTCGAATTTAGTGGGCATGGGACCCTTGATGCGTTGATCGGCATTTGCGTCAGCCATTTCGATATCAGGGTCGTTGTCTGGTGGTGGTGGTGGTGGAGTAGGTGTTCTGGGGGGCGGTGGAGTAGGGGCTCTTAATGGAGGTATAGGTGATTCAGAAGTTGGTTCTTCTTCTGGTTGTTTGTCTGAAGATGGTCCACTAGTCTGTGCAAGATCTAAAGATAAAAGTGGTCTTGGTGTGTTTCCTAATGTGGAAGTGAACTGTAAGGGGCTAGGTCGTGCTGTTCCTAGCTCTTGAAACGCTTTGAATGGGGCAGTCTCAAATAGGTCACTAGATTCAATCGTATTCTCCTCTTGGGAAGAATCGGAATCTGAGTCACTAGGTGCGCGGAATTTGCCCTTTCCGCTAGAAGATTCTCCAGTTACTTCAGGTGATCTAAGGTGCTCAGGGACGTTATTGATCCCTCCAGGAACGTAGTATGGTCCTTGAAAAGCTTCGTCTTCTACACAACGTACTTCGTCGTTTTGATAGTAAGTCCAGCGAGATTTACTGGTGTCAAAGATAACTTCTACTCCTGCGAGATAGTATAATCCTTGGAATTTAACTGCTCCGTTGGGTGGGCGGTTGTTGTACTGTGGTATCCAAAAATGGTATGGCTCGACAGGGGTATCAGAGTGTCTGTATTTCCAGATCTGATCTCGGCTATCTTTGTAGATTACTTCTCCGTGAAGTGTGTATGTGTTTCAAAGTCCTCTGGTTGCTTTGTTCGGTGGGGGAGCTCCTCTTGTGAAGATTCCAGCTCTCGGGAAGTTCGACGGTCTGTGCGCTAACAAGCTAATACTCGAGCTGTTTAGGTAAGTTCGACTTAAATTGTTATGATGGTCAAGTTGTCTGTCAATCTACCCGATGATGTAATGCCACGAGGATCGTCCGAGACGATGGCAATGAGATAAGCCTGGCGAACACGAGTGGGTAAACAGCGCTGAGCCTATAAGGCGAGACTCAGGTTTGAGAAGAGGGTTATAGGCGAGAGCACGTGAACTACGACTTGAAATCTCACCACAACCGATTAAGGTTGCCAGAGACTAACTTGTGCTTACTAACAAGCTTTGCAGCGAGTTATAAGGTTTATACAAGCTAAGTCGAACTTAAGGTTCGACCTACAACAAACTCTGCTATTTATACGTGAACCTACTGTCTGTAAAAGGTAAAGAACGTCATAGGTATGATGTAATGATAGTAGACATCATAACGCGTCATGAGTGAGGTCATAGTGACGTCAGTATGACAGAACAAAGGTAGGCATATGGCATAGGTAAGAATAGAGTCACAACAGACGTTGTGTGACATTGCATAAGCATATGGAAATAGAAGAGATTGCATAAGTGCCAAAAGAGGCAGGTGCTGACATAAGAAAAACGAAAAGTGCGCATAACTGTAACAGATGACTACTCTGCATTCCCAAAACTAGTGACATGAAGGGTGATTCTTATGGCTCTGGGACCATGCCTGGGACACTTTAGTGCCAAAAGTGGCACTAATTAGTGCCGCTTTTGGCACCTTCCTAAAAGAAGCAAATTAGTGCTTCTTTTGTCTAACTTCCACTTTCGGCACTATTTAGTGCTTGTTTTGGATGTAGCCCAACCTAGTAGGATATTCCCACGCTCCGAAACAAAGCGATCTTGCAGCAGCATTGCTTGTCCCTCATCCATTTCCGTTTGTTCCAACATCATCCAACCACATATGACTCGAGGAAGGCCTATTGGTACTAAGAATAAGCCTGGGCATGCTGCTGGCAGGCCATCTGGCTCTAAAAACAAATCAGGGCATTCTGCAGGTGAGACACTGATTTAGGCATTGAGCTGAATCCCTTGACAGTCATATAGGAAAATATACATCTCAGGCACCCACCACAAGGTCATCTACCTTGTTGAAATCAAGCTCTATGCTTGTAAGCACATTTGGCTTTAAAACCCATATTTTCCCTTTGTTATTTAATCATGCCATCTCAGCCCCAACCTTCTAACAATTCTGAGTGTCTGAATGATGACTCTATGACTGGATCAACAGTCATGGGAGGAGGCAGCCAGACAGAAGAAACAGGTATTGTGCAATATATATAATATATATTAAAACTGTTTTCATCATGTTAGTTGTAGGACAATTATCAGTGCCTGGAAGAGGGAATAGATCTCGGCCTTTCCCTTTGTTTAGTGTGTATAATCCCTTTTTAGAGAAGACTCTCATTTAATTTCTGCCTAGCTCAAGCAACAACTAGGTAAGGTCTTATCTGAGTTTGTATCACATAGGTTTATATTATTGAATGGAACAGGAAGATAAACACACCACAAGACTCTTTTATCAGTGATGAAACATCTCAAAATCCATCTGGTATGTTGGATTGTTTTTAAGTTTGGCTTTTTTCTTAAGATAGCATTGCTCAGGTCCAGCTGATGGAAATCCTTATTCTGCCTTTCCTTTTCTGACAGATTTTGATGCAGATACAGATATGGAATCAGATCAAGCTATTGATACAGATGGTCTGGAAGATCTTTTTGATGACTTTGATCATGATGATGGATTTGATGATAATCTGCCAACCTCTGGCATCATTGAAACATATCTTGCAACTATTAAAGACAATGTGGTGAAACAGATTGATACTCTTGGGCTGCCATCTTGCTATAGAAATGGCACATTCTGGATTCATCCAATCCAACCTTTTTTTGCTCTGCAGAATTCTATTAAGACTGCAGATGGATTGAATCCTTCATGTGTTTACCATCCATCTGTCTTTCTATGGTTACCACATCTTCTAGATCAACAGCACAAAATTCTGTGTCCAAATTCTGAATGTGATCTTTATATGAAGCAAACCAATCCTATGACTATTAAATGCTGGAATGATAATCCAATTGCTAGAAGAGTTATTGGTCTTGATCACAATTATTATGTTATGACCCAAAGAATCCAATGTCGCAAACATGGTGGCTCTGGGTGTGGAAAATCATATAATCTGTATGATCCTGTCATTCTGGATCAACTTGATCCTGGTCTTGTTGCAGAATTTCCCACTTTCTTGACACATAGGAGTGGCATAGACAAAACTTTGATGTCACTCATTAGAGCTGGAATAGCTCATTGTCTCAGTTCCAGTGCCTGGTCAAAAGTCTTGCAAGAATTACATATGCGTGAGCATGATATCAGAGAAGTAAAATACCTCTATGCTATTCAGAGAGAAAAGAAAGTCCATGAACATATTGGAGCCCTGGAGAAATCCTACAAGCCATTTTCTGCTTTTAATGACAAGTTTGCATATAATGGATTTTCTCCTTCCAGGAAGTATATTAATAACATTTACATGGACTATATGGGACACATTTGGCCTGTACTAGATCAATGTGTGTCTTCACTCACTGGGCATATTATCAAGTGGGATCATTCATTCAAGCTGGCAAAATACATGATGAAACTAAATGGCACTGTCACATTTTCAGCCCTCTTTACTCTGGTGAATGAATTTGAGCAAATTCGTTGGCAAGCTTTTGTTCCAACAAAAGCTTTGTCCCATATTAAAGCTGGATTGGAAGGAATTGTGGCATCTTTGAATGATCATGGCTTATCACAGCCTATTTTGGGGTTCACAGACAATGTGGCCAGTGATTATGCAACTTTTGTCGAGTGTATCCCATCTCTTGGAAAGGATGTCACCCCTGTCCAATTGGCAGAATACTCAGACCTTCCCAGAATTTGTCTTCCTGATGATGTCTCTGTTCATGTCTGTGCTACAGAAGCTGAGATGCAAAATGTTTGCATGAACATTTTAGAGAGCATTTCTGACACACCACAATCTCATTTTCATGTTGGTTTTGATGCAGAATGGGAGTTCACAACTGGTCCTATTGGCAGTTCACAGAAAATTGCCTTAATACAGATTGCTCTTCCCAAGTCTGTATATTTGCTGCAGGTCTTCACTCTCAAAAAATTGCCTACTTCCTTGAAGATATTATTGGGTTCTAGACAAGTTATCAAAATTGGGAGAAATATTGGTGGTGATTTGGCAAAAATTTCTCGTGACTTTCCAGACTTCCAACTTCCAACAAAGGAGAAGGGAAATTTCATTGGTGTTATTGAACTTGGAAAGTTAGCTGTCAAAAAAAATGCTATCTCAGATGGAAGAGCATCATTGGCCACTATTGCTGCAGCCACTTTGCATGGTTATCTATCCAAAGAGAGTAGATCCTCAGAATGGAGCAGCTCATCTCTGACAGATGAACAAAAGGAATATGCAGCTCTGGATGCACATGTGGCATTAGAAATTTGGCAGGTTTTAGAAGGCAAAACACAGTTTAGTCAACCAATTTCTTCAATGATTCAAGCTGGGCAGTTAATCAGCTTGTATGTACACAAGCAAGAGGTAGCTCAAGGCACCATTGTTGATCAGCCACCATTCTATGTGGTGTCAAATAATGATAATTCTACTACTTATAAAATCAATGTTTCAACCACAAAGACACGGGCTCTTATTCAAATTGACAATGTGCTAGCACCCAATTCTGTCTTAGTATATCACAAAAAATCACTGAAGGATATGCAAAATGGACAGGAACCTTTTTTAGCTGTTGTTAATATATCTTCCCTTCGCACAAGAAGTTCCATACCACCAAAAATTGTTAATGATCCTCCAGAAAAGAGAGATATTGGCATTCCAACTGTGTCTAAGCCACCTAGCAACAGTCTACAACAATCAGACAATAATGATGATGATGATGAAGGACACTCAGATTCTAGTCAATCAGATCATGAAAATGAGCTGACAGAGCAGAAATTTAACTATCATCAACCAGCTGAATCAATCAGCATTCCATCCAGAATACTTGCAGATGTATTCCATGAAATTGATAAAGTGTGTAGAACAATATCAAAGAAACACTCACTTCATCATCAATTTTCAACTGCATTTAGTGAAACAGTACTGATACCTGATAAAGAAGATAAAGCTGCTGTAATGACAGTATTGAACAAAAAGGACCTGTCATGGGATAAAATCAAGTCAAAATCACCATCCTGGCTCTGGACTCGAGTCCGGCGATATATCCCTGAGAAAGGAATCTTATACATTTTGCTCAAGGAATTATTTGATTCTTGGGGTCCAGTCAAATGTACAGTGACAAAGCAGCCATTATTCAGTCATGAAACTTGGAAAAAGGCCAATGGAGTCTTACATGATGTTCAAAAAGGATGGTTATCTGATCCTAGCTCAATTCCAGTGTATACTATCAAAGGGATTGACAAAAATGGACTGAAACTTTATCACTGCATCAGGGGTACTAACTCTGTGGAGGGGGCCATTCATAATCCAATCAGGAGGAATTTTGCATCTCTGAATGCTTCACCTGAGCTTGCAGATGCCTTAATTTCTGATTTTCGTCATCGTCACAATACAGATTGTGGAACAATGAACAAAACTGGAAAGAGTTATGGAGGACACTATGATCCATGGCTGGATCATGAGATTTACAAACTCAGGGCAGACACATTTTGGACACAAACTCCAGTAACACTTGCATGGTGTATTATTCAGGACACAGATCCCATGGAATTTGCTCAGACTCAAGAGCAATTTGGAATTACATCTATTCCACCCATTATACGCATAGCCAATGACTTCCTTGGACCAGTGATATTGTTGGATTCTGTGCTATTGTCAAGTAATTCTGTTGTTCAACTGACAAATTTGCATTTGTCAAAACTTTGTGGGAAAAGGAATAATGTCTATACCTTTCTGGCAAATGCACAAGGCACAAGATATGCTGTGACACCAATACACACCAAGGAAGAATGTGACTTATTCCATAAGTCTGTATCTGTTGGAGGTCCTTGGTGTCCACCAAGGGGTTTGCCAAAATTTGACAAAATGGCATGTTGGTGGTCAGCAAATGCAGATGGAAAGGCAATCTTCTATAAGCTTAGAGAACATTTGGCTGCATATTACAAAGTATGGACTGAGCATCGACAAGCAAAACAAACAATGGTTGCCAGTCAATCAGTGCGACAGGCAAATGAAAGACACATCAGGTCTGCAGCCCATGTTTCAAAGGTTCTTCCAGCAGCATTGCCAAACAGACCTGGACAATCTTCTGAAAATATAAATACATGGTCTATTTCAACTCCTTTTGAGCATGAATCAATACACCATGAAACTGCTTCTACTAATCTGGAAACTCCAAGGGAGATAGAATCAACAGAGATTGTTCAGGTATTGCAAAGGTGGTCTCCAATGCAGAATCATAATCAGATACAGAATCTATCCATAAGCAGAGTTCATACAGAGCAATCACCAATAACTTGGGGACACTCAAATTTGCATCAGCAAATGTCTGTTGAACCACAATCTGCCTTGGATAATTTTCAGGTTGTAATGTATCAACCAGGACCACAGAAACCAAAAAGGAGGTGTGCTGTATGCTTGGAAAATGGACAAAATGGATATAATTGTCCTGGTGTTACTAAACGATCTAAGTGTGTTTTTGTCCAGGTTAGCTTGCACTCTTGTGAGATATGAACTGGAATATGCTAACCCTACTTATTACAGGCTCAGAATATTATTAATAGTAGCACAGAGTAGGGAGGACTTGATGTTAACTGTTGACACTAAATGAATTTTTTACCTTGATCCTTTCAATGCTTCCCTTAGCTACTCTGTCAGAGATCTTTCCTTCCTCTGCTTAATTAATTAATTAATTAATTTTTGAAAAAAGTCGCTGTCCCAGACATGGCATCAGAGCCATTCTTATCTGCAACCATGAACATCTTCGGCGCCCTGGGACGAAAGGGTCTTGTTAGCTTGCCTGGAGCCAGAGCCTTGTAACATCGCTGTTCGTGAAAGACATCATGCCTCTTTCAATAATTTAGGGCATCGCAATCATTTGAGTCATCAGTGCGTATGATAGTCGGTTTCGCAAGCTATTATAATGAACGTGCATCGAGCTTGTTCGCTGCTTATGATCTCGAAGCTTCTCCGAGACTGCTGCAGAATATATATGCTGAATAAGCGAAATTCAACGCCCGATCTTTCTCGAGGAGGACAAAAATGTTGTTGTCACTGGAGAGAACTGGAAACAGTATCTCTGTGATCAGCAGTAAGTCGATTCGTTGTCATCGAACAATTGATTAACGTCTATAGCGCATATGCCGGATATTTCAAGTTTACTCCATGAACATTCAGGAATTTGGCGCTCGCAAGACTGTCGAGCAATACATATTCGCCGAGGATGCCAATGATCCTGACGCCCATATGCTCATACGCCTCGTCTGCGGCGCATAAGTCCACATCGCTGAAGCGTTTAACATAATCGCTGACCGCCCACCAGCTTGCACCCTTTCATTCACATTGGAGTAAGTCAAACCCCAATATTGGTTGAGGCGCACTGATTTATATGCGTAATCTTGTATAGTACGGCCTTGAATTTGAAAATATCATTATAGTAGCAGCCGGTTTGGCTAAGGCTTCCATTACCAAGCTTCTTCCAACCTTAGTGTTTGATTTCAGGGAAGCTAGAAGCACCAAGAATATCCCGATCGAAGATGGGCAACAACCAGCTCGGGGCCTTCGGTCCTCGAAATCCTAAGACAGGTTTACGATTCCGATATCCTCAAGCCTCCTCTGCCCTATGATCGCGATTCATTGCTCAGTGTCGAAATTAAAAATGCCACTTCCGACGTCGAGCTAACGAAATAAAACGGATATTATCGCAATTCGAGGTCGATCCCAGCTCATGCGACCAGGAATTTGATGCCAAAGTGGGAGAGATTATTTGTACACCTACTCTTCTGCTCTTTGCCACGGGTCGCCCAGGACAAAAGCCAAGACTAGACTTCTTCTTAACGCACCTCGTCACGTCTTCGCTCCTCTTGTCATCGTATCTTAGAGTGTTTTTCGGTGCATTGGGCTGGGACGACGCTTGGAAGGATGAAGAATAGAGAGGACAAGTCTACAATGTAAACTATGTATGCAGAATCGTTTGCGTGTAGGAATACTTACGTTCAATTGAATTTCGAGGAATGAAATCATCTCATGAAACTCTGACGCCAGTCGGATGTAGCCTTTTTTGCTACGATGTAGTGGTTACCTATCTTTTCTTCATCTTGTTCTGCTCATGACAAGGTTTCCTTCAGATTTTTTTCCAAATCTGAAGCGATAACACAACTGTCCTACAACTCCGACCACGCACTGTCAGATGATGCTACACCCTTCAACTTCGCACTCATACATGATGATAGCGACCAAGACAGCGACCCTGGCTCCTGGAAGCCTTAAGTCATACTATCAGGCAAAAAACGGAAATTATTATCAACCAGAAAACGCAGAATCTTCCGCGACTAGAGGCCTAGCGGAATGCCATGGATGCCCGGCCGGCGAAACATTGTCCAGCAAGATATCTTGTGCACTCCGTGAGGAGTTACAGGTGCTACACGAGCCAGGCAGTTACGTTACAGTGGACGATGTTGGAACTATTGAACCAGTTGAACGGATTCAAGTCAACGAAGAACATTAAAGTTATAATGGCAACGAATCAGCGGGATAACTACTCGTGATCTCTTCAGTTTGCTCTTTTTCTATACTTATCCAGTGTCGGCAGCGGATGCCGCGCTTGGTTTTGTGAGCGCCATCAGACCGTGGCCGCCGACCCCGCTTTCAACTGTCAGACTGCTCACATGGCGGTTGACCGCGGCTGTCTCAAGAACAGCCTCGACAAGCGAGAAGGTCTGTGAGGGCCGTGCAGCTCGCCGCTTCCGGCACAGGACTCAGTCGTATTTCGTCACCTATGACTGCCGGAGGTCCCAGTCGGTAGTCTGCGCCCTTGGATAGTAGCATCAGTTTCCTCAGTGAGGCCTGGGGATTGAGTAAGACTGTTTGTGACAGCGTGACCATTGCTAACATCTCTTCGCATCTCTATACTTCCTTCTTTCGCAGCGAAAGATTCTCGTTCTGGGTTCGATTCCGAGAGGACTGCTGTCCATGCATTTCACTCTCGCGCAGTTTGTTTACCTGAGCTTCTACCTAGCGAAAGGGAAAAGGATGCAGATAGTCTGGCACTCGATCGCATGCTTCGGGGCAATGGGGGACTCGTGAGGATGTACGTTCGGTTCTAGAAAAATACTGACACTTATTTGCACGTAGAGAATATTCACCGTATGCCGCTATGTCCTTGTGCACGTCTAAATGTACAACTATAGTTTGACACGCAATCTCTTCGCTTAAACACCGTTGAATGCGTTATCTTCATTGTCTCGAATGTTTGTGATCCATCGTCGCTTAATCAAGTCATCGTCTTGATGTATATCAAAAAGTTTTGAATGTACATTTGGTTTGACTCAGAGAAGTCGTAAGCGGCAAGGAAGCGCGAGATGGGGAGGTGGATCCGAAATGTGCTCTTTTCCCTTTCCCAGGAGAAAAGGGTAAACATGTACGTGAAGTATCCAAAATTGTGTGACGGGCTAATATTGTGCTTTCAGATTCCCGACGATCATATGCCACTTTTATTATGGCATCTGAGTAATGTCAAAAAGGGTATAGGAAATGTGAGCAAATTACCATGGAGAATGAATAGTTATATTTACCATTTGCTCGCGTAGGTTTTGATCAAGACGTGTCGGGCTCGGCGCCGAGTAGATTCTCCACTAAAGCTCAAGCGAACGATGAATCAACCATCCCTGCGCTATCCTGGAGGCACTTGAAGGGTAAAGACGCTGGTACAAACCCGAGTGTCAATGTCATAGATATGACATTATATGAATGTCCTTAGCCCTGCAAATGTGAATATTTGGTCAGAATCTATTCATGATATCGTCGTCAAGGAGAACCTGCCTTGCAACCAGTTGTACTTCAGCCAGCAAAAGGAGATGTAACGAGACATTCCCCAGGGTAAGAAGCTCCACCCAAATGTCATTGTAAGCTGATTTTAACGTGCATCTGGTCGACCAAAAGGTCTAAGCCCAGGGCCCACGGCAAGGGAGCACGAGGAAAAGAGGCTAAACCGCCTCTCCACCTTCCCTGGGAACTATCTACCGGTATCTACCAGTATCGCAAAAGATCCGGAAGCTCATGGGTCAAGGAATTGTTGAGCGCCAGTCTGGCCAGGACTGATGCTCAACGATCCCCATCCTTCCCGTGTACGTTTGGCAGGTTCATGCAGAATAGTCGTCGCCCGTTTTTCTGGACCCTCACCGTCGTCGAGCTACAAAGGTCTGCTGTGCCAATGGACACAGAACGAGAAGCAAGCGTCTGAAGGGTTTCAGCATTAGCACGCAAATGGCGGAGAGGGAAGGTAGCAATACTTTGTTCACCTGCTGCCTCAATTGCAACTTGTTAAGCCTTGTCGCCCATCTCTCTTGATGTTTGCAGCTATTGAGCTGTAAAGGTCAGTGATGCCAACGGAGAGGAAGAAAAGGAAATACGAGCATCTAGGTGATTTCAGCATGCTAAATAACGGAGAAAAGGGAGCAAAACACCTCGCTCGACAACCAACTGATCATTTCAACTGTTTCACTCCAACTTGTTATGCCTCGCCGTCGTCCGCCTCCCTTGGCGCTCGCCGTAATTAAAAAAGGAACTCGATATCAACCAATTGTCGTCCCAACCGCTCCGGTTCGTCCCTTGTTGTGTCCCGTCGCCCGCCTTTCTTGATGTTCGCCGCCATTCAGCTAGAAATGTCAGCTATATCAATGGCGGAAGAAAGGGAGGAGAGCAAACATCTATAAAGTATCTCAGCAGGTCAATGACAGAGAACGCAGGGAACAAACCTTGCTCAGTGCCGACTAATTTTTCATCTGAACCGCTGGGTTTTGTGACTTATCGCGTGTTGCTGTCACCCGCCTATCTTGATGTCAGCTGACGCGCATGAACGGAGAGAGAATGCAGGGGAGGCAAGGATTTCAGCACGTCAATGATGGCAAACAAAACCTCTATTCCCAATTGCTCCGGCTCCAAACTATTGCGCCTCGCCGTTGCCCGCCTTACTTGACGTTCGCCACCATCGAGCTAGAAATCTCAGCTGCGCTAGCGGATGAGGGAAGCAAGAGACAACGGTAGAGAAATGTTCATTAAGGTTTTTATGCGTTTGGACTTTTTTTCTCGTTTATTCGTTTTTTGCTTTTTTTTTTAGGTTTTGAAGGGTACACAGGGATCCTCCACCTGGTGATGGCGTTCGTCAGGTCTATGGGTGTACCGAGAGCCGAGCCATAAAAGAAGGAACGAGACGGATCTGGGAACCGGGACAAGAGATGGGAAACATGCGCCAGCGCTCTATGTATTTTGGGGGTTTTTCTTTTTCGCTTTTTTTGTGATTTTCAGATTTCTCTAGAACGCAAACGATGAAAAGAAACAGATAATTGGAAGAGGTACGACACCGATCTGCAATTTCTTTTTGAGTTTTCTTTCTTAATCTGATGCGCCAGCCCTATCAAAGAAACGAAGTAAAAATGCTCCGACGAGATGAAAGGTAAAACACTCGCGAATATCCGAGATTGCTGTCCGGATACTTGTCCCACCTATGCGGGTCAGGGCCCGTACCCTCCACTCCCGGCCCCAAGGCGTCACAAAAGGGTTCCAGACGCGGCTTGACCAGAGCACAGGCCCTTCCCCCTTCTGCTAGCCCTGAGTTTCCCGCCCGCATTCGACAACTCCCTTATCCGCAAACCTAGAGACCCCAACAAAAACAGAAGAAGAGAAAACGGACGGTCGGAATGAAGAAGAAAAGCGACGACCGAATACTAAAAACGGGGGTACTCACGAATTTGTCGCCAGTCGCCAGTGCTCCAAGGAAACTAGAAACAAACGGAAGAAAGAAAAGAAAAAGCAATGGGAATGAAAGGAAAGCTACTCAGTATAATCCCGGTGGGTGTTCCCATCCCATACCACATTGTGGCATTCGTTACCCCCATTGGCGTTCAACTCGACGACAACGCTGACCATGGTTTCGTGCCACTCAAGGAGAAGCGTAATTCCTGGATGACACCCAAATAATCACTGAGGGCCGTCAAACTCTCAACTTGGACGTACCTTCATCACTAAAACTCATATCCGCGAAGGCATCAACGTCACCGTAACCCTCGACGTCTTGAACAATTTCTATAAAGGTGGCTGTTCCAACATCAGCGTGAAAACTGTGACCGCCGCTCAAGTGCACTTTTATACACTAGAGCACTATTCTCTACGTCATCACCACTTATCTTTTCGATGAATTGTGCGCCAGAATCGCGTGGTGTATCTGGAATATCATCAGCAACGTGACTCTGAGAGCTGGACATACCGTTCAGCGGTACGTCAAATTCATCGTCGTCACCTTGTTCGATCTCGTTAACGGCTCAATGATATATCAAGCAGCAATGGAAACCTACCATTGATGTAAAGTTTAACATCTTTGAGGACATCAACCTCGCCCGCAAGGAATTCTTTCACCTCTGAGAACGCTTTCGTTCATCTCGGACTCCACTACGAACTCCTCAGCCTCGGAAATAGGAAGCAGACGTGTTTCTTCAGAGCCGTCGACCCACCAGGGCATCGGTTTGCGATACCATTTGGAAACGGGGGCGATGAGTGCGGCCGAGAGGTCGTGCATAGCGGTGTGGATAGGACGGTTGTTAGGGTGGATGATGATGGTGTTCATCGTAATGGTAATATGCACAATGAGATACGAGATACCGCAGATATCACAAAGCGGAAGTGGGATTGGGTAGGGAGCGATAGGGGCTTTCTGGTCGGAATGATAGCCACCGGGTGGCTGACAATTGGGACCTTGACTGGCTGGCGTTCTTTCCCACTCCACGCCCAGTCTCCCGGGGACGACGCGTCCAAGTTCGGTTGATAGAATCCTGAATGCGTCTGTTTTGCCTGCAAGTCATTTATCAAGGATGATGATGGTGTACAGAGATACACGACAGTTTACATGTCGTACTTCGACTAGCAGCCAGGCTGGCAAGTAACCTGCTCTTCACTTCGAGCTCTAATATATGAACACACGTAATTAGAAGAGTGTTGGATCCTGATCTAATATTATCTCTGGCAAGCAGACAGTGATCAAACCGGGGTGCGCAAGTTTCAACATCGACTTAACATATGGCTAAGCTGAGAGAGATGCATCAGCTTCCCGGGAGGTGCGGCAAGCTAGAAGCCTCGCCTGATGCATCATGAACAAGTACTGGTGAAGGCTGATGCATCACAACGATGGTATGGTCATGCATCCGAATGGATGGCAGCGGCGAGCTAGGACAAGGGCATCACAATGTCAACGGCGGCAAGGTGGGTTGGGACAGTGGCAGGGGAGGGTGATGCGTTGATGTATCATATGAACGGAGGCGGCGCTACTGAGTAGCTGCTGGGACAGTGATCTGATGCATCAGGTATTGAGGGTAGCAGGTGTCAACATTAGCAGATGTCGACATACTATAATCACAGGATCGGCTGTCCAACATGGCTCTCACCCTCAACTGCAACCGAATGCAAGTATATATGTAAGATGATCTAGGGATGTGCACTTGAACCTTACCGCCTGCCAAACCAGCATCATGTGCTAGGGACAAAGCTAGACCATATACACACAATTGTACCCTGCTAGATCATAATAAACCATGTATCTCAGATTGATCAGGTCGCAGACCCGGGTTACAACCCACAGGTTCTGAGAAGAATTTTCATGCCCACACCTGCACGGGTGTCCGATAGATGGGTATGGATCACGGGTCACCCCCAAGCTCCCGCAGATCAGCTCGGCTCCGGCTAAGCTTTCCAGTTACAGAGCTGGAGTTGATTTGATTGGCTGTCGGCGATGCAGGTTCAGGTCAAAGTTTAGAATTCGCGAACGCGCCACTGCCAGGATTTTTCCATTTCTTCTTAAATGTCATGACAGGAAGAACGAAGAGTCTATTGTTTCTGTATTGGGTGCCTCTTCATGCATCATGTCGTTACACCATGCGATGCTGTATTGGGTGTCTTCATGCATCACGTCGTCACACGCATAGCAGTTCGTGATCTTTTCTGTTTTTTTGTACTTCAGATACACTTCGGGTTTTTACCGGTTCTCGTCGCATGTTACGACTATGTCACCTCTTCTGCCCCATTCTTCGGGTATCGATCTCATCTTCGGGCTTGGGACAGCGCGCATCCAATTTGGCCTAACCACATCAAAGAAGAGAATTGAATTGCAACTTCGGCTCCCTGACTTGGGCTATTTTCGGACCATGGTTTCGGTCAGATGAGCTTGACAACTACATCTCCGATATCCGCTCGCAGCTGGTCAAAGGTATATATACACACTGGGACATGATTTCTTCGTCCCATCAATGGATGTTCATCTGGATCCGCCTGTCGGCACCTGTTACTTCAAGTCGTGAGGCTCCGCCCATATCCAAGCGTGTTCCAACACTGCTAATGCACACCTTCAGATATACGGTCAAGCTTACAGGAAAAACACCTCCTGTCACCTTGATCGCAACATTCCATGTCTACGTAACAAATGTAAAGCCAACAGATCCCCATTTCACCGCAAAGGGTGGCAAAGTCCGTATTGTCGTCGTGTACAATGGCTCGATTGGGCACGCCAGCTCTTCGCACCTGTTCTATATCCAGGATCATTCTGGTTTGTTGTCATCCATGCATCAACTTCCCGTTACCGGATCGGGAATAAAACAGGGTGATAACTATCTATGTGCGTGCAGTTCAGCAGTCCTCCTTGATTCCCCCGCCTTGACGGAACTGTTATGTAGCACTTTTTCAAATGAGCACAGTAAGTTTTTCTCCTGACGATCACCTGGACACCATCAAATGACTTACCTCATTCAGCACGGAGTTCTTAATAAATACGAGTATAATCTCGATTTTTCAGCTGAGACTATGGCGAAAGCAGTGGTGGGTGGTGGTGAGACCGTCCAGGTTGATGGCGTCTTCGTGGAGAGTCCATTGGCGAATGTCACCCCAGCGTTGCAAAATTCGGATCAAAGCACGGACATCGCGCTCTCTGAGTTCCGTCGCCTTTTGGCTGCACAGTCCACATAGTACTTTATTGCCTGTACCATTCACGAATAATATACTATGTTCTACTTTCCGGAGCAATGCCGGTTTCCTGGCTCTCTTGGGATAAAACAATATGATCAAGATGCCATAGGAAATCTACGCACACAGCTGCTAAGATGTTTGGAGGAACGACCTGACATCTGCCAACTGTGTGATATTATTTCAAGATGAAATAGTACGAGCGCCGGGAAATGACGACTGTCTGCGCTGGAGAGCGATAGGGCGGCTTGAGATGAGACATCGCTCACTAGAACGACCAAACTGCTCGAGGAGCAGTCTCTTCTCACCACGCGCCATGTAATGCGTAAGTTGTTGTAATAAATGCAGACTAATTCTACATGTTTCTTCATCCTCCTCATTAGGGCTACAAGCGTGTTCCGATGTTCCTTGATCTATTTCAGTCCGCAAAATCCTGGCCAAGAGTTCGATTGTCGAGATGGCGATGCGGTAGCGGATCGACTATATGTCCGGAAATAGGGAGCAGACGCGTTTCTTCAGAGTTGTCGACCCACTAGAGCATCGGTTTGCGATACCATTTGGAAACGGGGGTGATAAGCGCGGCCGAGAGGTCGTGCATAGCAGTGTGGGTATGACGGTTGTTGGGCTGGGTAATGGCAGTATGCGCAACGAGATATGGGATGGAAGTGGGATTGGGTAGGGAGCGGTAGTGGTGGCTGACAATTGGGACCTGGACTGGCTGGCATTCTTTCCCGTACCTGAGTCTGTACACTATCATCATATAAACAACTTGCGGGCAAAACAGACGCATTCAGGATGTCTATCGACCCAACTGGCATAAAATTTGCAGACTTACGCGTCAGGAGACTGGGCGTGGAGTATTATCTCTGGAAGCTGACAGTGATCAATCCAGCGTGCACATATGCACCAGTTTCAACATCAACTTAACTATGACTCAGCTGAGATGCTGCAGTGCCACCGCACCGATTGCTAGAGAATTCAACTACTATGAATGGATCCATATGAGCCAGCCTATTGCACCTCTGCTTCTGGTCCCTGAAGGCCTGAGTTGGCGTCTACCACCCAGGCGGAAGGCCAAGTTGGATTCATATGTAAAACAAGATTGCATAGAACTCCTGACCACGAATCCAACAACAACAACAACAACAACAACAACAACACAAGTACAACATAGAAAGTCAATCAACAATCCATTTTCTAACACTGCTCAGTGGATCTGCGTTCTAGGTGTGTTCAAAATTTGCCATGTTTGATTACACCTAAAGCATAGATTCCCTCTGTTTCCATAATTCCAATAGGTGAGTGGCTAAAATTGCGTAAGATCCAGTAACACATACTGGTATTAGGGTCAGCATCGCCAACACAACCAGTGAACAATGCTGGCATTGTGAACAAGAAGGGGCTCCCCTGTGGACGATCTCCGAATGACTGCAGCGTGTGTTCTTTCAACAGATCGTTCACGGAAAGGGGGCTTACGCAAACAGTGGTGTCGCCAGTGGTGATGTCAAGGAGTGTGAAAGAAATTTTATTGAGGAATTCCTTGTTGCCATAATCCTTGTGTGGTCCCATCAAACTGCTGATGGATGAGATAACCTGGTTGGCTGCAGGAACAATATGAGTTGCAGTTCTGGATGCATCACTTGAGTAAAAGCATCGTACGTCCAACATCAACATTCTCACCACCACCTCTTCCATGTGTGAGCACATGCATGCCGCCACCCACAAGATTGTAGGTAATTTCAATAGAGTCGATCTATGGAGCCACAGTTGACACCATCAGCATCCATCAGTAGCACTGGGCAAGTATGTATGCACAAGCCAAGCAGCGCGCACTACACTATTGGGAACATGTCAATTCTGAAGATCACCTATTGCAAGGACTGCACCTCACATTCTAGCAATAGGGCGATCGGGGTTGACAACAAAGCTGAGTGGATGGTGGTCTGGAAGACGAATCAATGACGAAAGTTAAGAAAAGGTGCTATCATTAGGTTGCAGAAACAAACATGTCTGCCGAAGCATATCAAGGTCGTTAAAGGGCATTCCCCCAGCAATATTACCAAGGGTGGCTGTCTGGAAAATTGATCCAACAAGGGGAGAGATCATGTTAACTGTTGATACAGAGAATAGCCGATGACACCACTCGATTCATATTTATATCTGGCAATCTGATTTTTATTTTATATTATATTATATTATTTATCCCGTGTCTCTCCGCGCTAGCGCATGGTAGGGTGTATGGTAGTACTCAGTATAAAAGTTGTCTGCGCTCGCTACGTGGCACCTTGATGGAACTGTTATATAGCACTTTCTCAACTGAGCGCAGTAAGTTTTGCTCCTGGCGATCACCTGGACACCATCAAATGACTTACCTCATTCAGCACGGAGTTCTTAATAAATACGAGTATAATCTCGATTTTTCAGCTGAGACTATGGCGAAAGCAGTGGTGGGTGGTGGTGAGACCGTCCAGGTTGATGGCACCTTCGTGGAGAGTGCATTGGCGAATGTCACCCCAGCGTTGCAAAATTCGGATCAAGGCGCGGACATCGCGCTCTCTGAGTTCCATCGCCTTTTGGCTGCACAATCAACATAATTTATTGCCGGTACCATTCACGAATGATATACTATGTTCTACTTTCCGGTGCAATGCCGGTTTCCTGGCTCTCTTGGGATAAAACAATATGATCAAGATGCCATAGGAAATCTACGCACACAGCTGCTAAGATGTTTGGAGGAACGGCCCAACATCTGCCAATTGTGTGATATTATTTCAAGATGAAATGGTACGAGCGCCGGGAAATGACGACTGTCCGCACTGGAGAGCGATAGGGCGGCTTGAGATGAGACATCGCTCACTATAACGATCAAACTGCTGGAGGAGCAGTCTCTTCGTGCCATGTAATGCGTAAGTTGTCGTAATAAATGCAGGCTAATTCTACATGTTTCTTCTTCCTCCTCGTTAGGGCTAGCGTGCTGCGATGTCCCTTGATAACGCATGGTAGGGTGTCGTAGGGTGTCGTATATCTCAATACCAGAAAAGGTAAAGCCGAGGATCTGATTTCATCGTGAGGCTTTCTTTCGTAAAGGGTGGCTAATCTGGATGAGGAAATGGTGGCGTTTGGAGAAGCTGGGCGTGAAGGATTGTGACTGTTGAAACGAACGTTGACGAATGTCTTTCGTATCGTGGGAAAACATCTCGGATCTATCCGATCTCAATCGTTATCATATCTTATCAGTATTATCTAATAATCTATGATTATATAATGTTCATTGTATTTATATCTAGACAGATATTATAGAGTTCGATGGGACAGAACTCTGAACAATAAAGCCGCCTCATGTATTCACATGGCGACTGTGCAAAGCTGTGCTTCACACAGCTTTCCACACAGCAATGACTGCACATTGCTATGCTCAATACATTTGCTCAGTCATGCTATACAAATGCTCAGTCAGCGTATCATAATAGTGCTGACACAGACACAGTAGATAGACGTATAAATACTCTGTAGTTTCTCCGTCAATCTACATTCTCTTCTCTGCTATCAACCAGTTGAGCCACAGCTCCTGAGTAACCTACAGCTACACAAGTAAGTGTTTACTTACTTAGCTCTACTATTCCGCTGCGCCCGTCGTCGTGCTACTTCGACAGGTTATGGGCCCCGTCTGCTCACAGACCTGATGGGCGATCGCCTCGATACCGCAGGAGATAAGCGGCTTGACGATGTAGCTGTCGCCGTCGAGGGGATTTGTCGATCGCTATTTGGTAATGACCAAATAAGGTAATCAGGTTTGTTAGTAGCGCCCTAGTGGCTGTAGATGACTGTATACAACGTTTATGTCCACTAACGTAACCCGGGGAGCTCACCCGAAATATGAGCATGTCCGATCTTGACAGAGATCTGGGCACCACCTGGAGAGGTGTGAAAACAATACTTAGTGTGGCAAACTTGTCCAGCCCCCGGTTTCTGCGTTACCCGGGTATATAATAAAACCATAATCTAAGATCCATCGATCGTCTCGATCGGATCTGGACCAGTTTGTGGATACTGGTTTATCAACATCCTCCGGATTAAGGGCCATCTTATGATGGATAAAGATCGGATCGGGTTCTGTCCCGTCCCCCGATCAAAAGGCTTCGCGCCCCCCTTTTGGCCGTGAATAATTAAGCGCATATACCAATTTCGGGTTTTCGTCCCGCATTCTCATTAATTAAATAATTATGTAATATTCCATATAAAGATAGTGCTACAGGGACATTGTTCCTTGTCTACGCATATCAGTGGCAGGCACGAGCTTAGCTTCCTGCTTAGTAATAGGACTGCTCCTTAGCAGCAATAGTACATTTTAAAAAATAGTTACATAATGATGGGATATTTACCGCTGTTGGGGAATTTGTTGGAGCCCCAAAGCACTCCTGAAAGGCTGGATCCCTTTCTGGCGATGAAACCGAGAAACCAAAAGCGATCCACGAGTCCCTGTCCCGGGATCCATCTGTTGCGTCCATAACCGGAAGTATCGATGATCAGCACTAGCATCTATCGTTCCTTAAAATGATGAGCTAACGTATTTTTCAAAGATCTTCAAACCAATCCAAACCAACCTCTCCTCAAATTTATTTTTTGAATTTTCAAATAAATAAATAAATACTTTGATAAACATGTCTTACAACAACTCTGCCGCTTCCTCCGCCTCCGCCTCCTCTTCCTCCGGATCTTCTTCCGGAAAATCTGCTTCTGGCTCCACTGCCGGAAAAGCGACCTCCTCTTCCGGTTCGTCCAGAAACAACCAAGCCGGCCCCTCCAAGGGTCGCAAAATTACCTATTTCGACCTTCTCCCTGAAGAAGAACAAACTCAGGATGAACTCAAATCGGATGAAGAATCCGATAAACGCGCTTTGTTTGGCCTTGCGGCCAAATACAAAGGCAAACAGGTAATTGCCCAATTTAAATTGGGACAAATTAAAAATTCTAAATTAATTAAAAAGCGCGAAATGGGCGAATCCGCCAACATTATGCGCTCTCCCCGCTCAAATAAAGCGGGATCAAAACCGGCATCGCCAGTTACTAAAGTGAGGACCCCATCCTCACTACCCTCTTTACGCACAGTCTCTGACTCATCGCACCCGCGATCCCCCCCTGTTCAGGTAAAACAGGAGAGGATCACTCCTCCCCTTGATGGTGCAGGGATGTTTATCCCTGTTTCATACAAAAAGCATGCCGGCAAGGCACGAGTTACCGGTTCTGGGCCATCGGCCTTGATCGATTCTAAGCTTGCTGACGATCTTCGTCGGCAAGATCAAGAAATGATCGCCCAGCACCGGGCAAAAGTGGAGGAGGCCAAACAGAAGGCCATACTTGAGGCGCGCATTCATCGGCGCACTCAAGAATATAAAAGGAAAATGGCCAGGGAACGCGGACATACGGTCCGCCACGATGAAGCTGTCCGGGCTAAATATAGAAAGCCCAATGCTGTTCCAATCAACGATTGGAACAAAGTCAGGGATGATTATCCCAAACTGCCTATGGAAGGCAATGAGGAAAACAGGACGCCAATTCCTGTTCCTGGCCCTTCCTCAGGGCCAAATTACGCCGCCATTGCTAAAAATGGCGTGAAGAATGTGCGTGGTCCCCTTCACCTCCAAAAAAGGAATGACCCTAATCAGGCATATTCCTTATCTGTCAAAGAACAAGACAGACGCCACGAACAGTGGCTTAAAACGTTTGGAGCGAGGGTTGTTGCCGAAGCGTCGAAGTGGGAGATTGACCCGCTTCCGGTACAATCCTCTGGGGGAGACCAGAAAGGACAAAAGACGCAGGAGGAAGGTGACAAATGGTCACGAGGGGAAATAAATGAGTGGTGAAAGATAGCCACTGCATTTATGAAATTGGGTGCATTACCCAATAAAATACGTGTAATTAAACAGAGAAGGAGCGATTCCCTTCTCCAAAATAAAAAATTACATGAACTCTATCAAGCGAATGAATTGGTAGAAGACGCCAAAATCATGGTTGCTAGCCATCAACAAAACATAGCTGAGATTTCACAAACAGTGAAAGGAGTTATACAAAACTCCAACACCCTAATCGATAATAATGATCGATTACGTGATGATCTAGATGCAGCATTAGATCATCTAGGTCAATCTCAGCAGGCTAGACGAAATGAGAATAATACTTATTTCGAAAACCAAAGAGAAATGGCACGTAAGATAGGACATCTCAAATTAGAGTTAAAAGGAGCAAAGACACGCGCAATTAATGCGGAGTCTTGGCTAGATTCTGACAAAATAAAGCTGGCTCAGGAAAAGAAAAGAGCCAAAAAGCTGCGTCAGAAACAAAATCGGCTAGATAAAAAAGAAGCCAATAAAATAAACTTCACCGCTTGCTCCAAAGAGCCTAGAACTCGCATACCTAAACATGACAAGTTAAAAGAACTTGGAAACACTGATTTCCAAGATCTCTTATATGGCTCTGAAAATTCCCATTGGGAATTATCAGACGATGAAAATGATACATACCTACAAGCTCAAGTTGGTACCCCAATTGAGCATGGTGAAATCATTCCTGTGAAAACAAATAAAAGAAATTTTAAACACACACGAGAGCACCCAGTCTGGAAAAAACCCGGACTCTGCTATTTGGTAGCAATCAAAGATAGAGCGCTATCCAAATATGTGTGGCCGACATATCCTACAGTTAAGGATTTGTCACAATTGAGCCATAAACTCCGAAAGGAGATTGGCTTCAAAATTCACAGGGAAAGCAAATCAAGCTTTCACATCAAGCCTGTAGAAGGTTATAGTTATGGCTGGGCCGATATTGATAAATTGGCCAGAGGCTTTAACTGTAATCTTACAGTAGGAGCGAATAAAAGTGGTGATATCACCATTCCTACCTTACAAGGTAGAAGCAACTGGGCCACATGGTCCAGGTTGGTTAAAGCTACACTCCAGTCAAAAAGTGTATGGCAGTACATTGAGGGTACTATTACACATAACCCTTGGCTACCCAGCTACCAAGCTGAGATGGTTAGTACAACTGTCACAGCTGGTCGAGTCCAAGCACTCAACCAAATTTGGAAATTACACCAAGAGTTTCTAGAAAATGATGGAAAGGCAAGGGGAATAATAACCCTAAATTTGCCTAAGTCTTTGAGTCATCATATCAAAGACACATCAAAAGAAACTTGGGATGGCCTAACTGAGGCTTTTTCCAAAGCTGGAGCAGTAGCAATATTTAACGTCTATAAAAAGACGAAAACTTGGGAATTCCCCAAAAACAAAAATCCTGCAGAATCAGTTCAAGAGTTAATGGAACTCTGGGCTGAAATGGCTGCAAATGGCAAATCCTTTGACGACGATTTCCAATTAATGGAAGTCATTGACAGGATGCCAGCTTCCTGGGACTCATTTAAAACCTACATACTCCTAAAAATGGTAGTAGGAACAACAAAACTTAAAGATCTCCTACCAGAGATTGAAAATGAGTACCAACGTCGCAAAGGCAACAAGGAAGAGCAGTCTGCAAATTTTGTAGCAAGGGGGAGCAAAAATTATAAAGGCAAAAAACCCTTTAACTCTGGGTTCAAACCCAAAGTAAATTTGCCTAAAGGGAAATATACCCAGCCTAATGCACAGGCAGGTCCTAGTAATAGACCGGCCTATGTACCCCCTGGCAACAGAACAGGATCAAATTGGGAGTGTAATAAGAAAAATCGCGCAAATAAGCTAAAGAAATTAAATCTTTTGGCTAAAGCAGCGAATGCTCCTGGGGACCTCTCAAGAAAAGAAAAGCGGATCTTAAGAAATTCGCTAATATGGCTATAACAGAAAGCCATAAGATGGATGTGGATGTTCCTCAAAATTCATCTTCACTTGCTGATAGAATCAGCACAAACAAAGTCGATCCTGAAACATTAAAAATTATGAACAGGATCAAAGATCTTAAAGGAAAAGGAAAAGATCTTATCAAAGAAGACTTTGTTACCTGGAAAAATAATCCAATGGATATTCCAGAAGCTCGTATTGATGACGAGAAAGCTCAAATAGAGCTACAAGAAGAAATACATGAGGAACATGTAGAAACAGGTTACTGGGACAACAGATCGTATGTAAATTTCACTAAAAAATATCCAAATACTGATCATAAATCAGTGACGATGATAACATCGGAGGATATCAAGAAGAATATTATGATAATGACTTCTTCGCAGATGATGGAATGTAACCATCAGAAGAAGACTTATCATGATATTGGTAAGTCCGTAGATAGCAGATGTAAAAATAGCATAATAGCTATTAGTTTAAATAAATCTGCATCGACTCTTAAAAGTGAAAAAATACGTGAGGATTATTGGATAATAGACTCAGGTGCATCTGTGCACATTACAAACAACAAATCTGACTTTGTAGAGTATAATCCATATCCTGAACCAGAAGAAATCAAAACAGCCGATTCAAAATCAGCTGCAATGATACTTGGACAAGGGACTATAGTCCTTGAGTTTGAAAACTTAAAGGGACTTAAACATATCGCTAAATTGGAAGTTTGTTACATGCCAAAGGCTTCTCACAAACTTATTTCATCTGGACAATTAAAAATTGGTGGTTACGTTGAGACATCAAACAGTGAACATACAGTGTTTTTGTTCAAAGGAAATGATGTTATAGTTGCTAAACCCAAGAATCACTTTGAACCGATACACTGGGCTAAAGTAACAATAAAACAAAAATTAAACAAATTAGTGAATCTCGTAGATTTCACTACATGGCATAATAGGATGGCACATGCAAATAAAAATGTAATAAAAAATATGAGCCAACACACAGAAGGTTTTGATGATAAAATCAAAATACCATCTGATAATCCTATTTGTTCTGGATGTGCACAAGGAAAGATGCATAATAAATCTTATCCTATATCACAAACACGTGCAAAACAACCATTAGAGTTGTTACATGCTGACTTGCTAGAATTCCCACAAGAATCTTATCACCGTAAAAAATGGTGTTTAATGATTATTGATGACTATTCTTCATATGCCTTTATGGCATTCCTACGAACTAAATCAGAAACGTTTGAAAATTTCAAAAACTTTATTACACTGTTTGAAAACCAAACAGGAAGAAAAGTTAAACGTTTCAGATCAGATCGAGGGGGAGAATTTAAGTCTGGGGAATTTGATCAATTCTTAAAACAAAAAGGCATATTACGTGAACACAGTGCACCATACATCCACCAACAAAATGGACGTGCTGAAAGATTGAATAATACAATCTTAGAAAAAGCAGAAAGTATGCGACTCCATGCCCAATGCCCAAAATCTTGGTGGGAGTTTGCTATGAAAAATGCTATTCACACCTATAACCGCACACCATTAAGAAGAACAAAATGGATGACGCCATATGAAACCTCCTGAACGACCAAACATCTCCATAAGACAACTTGGAGATAAACGTCCTGAAAAAGGAAAGGACAAACGAGATGAAAAATATGACACATATCTCAGAAGGACTTCACGCCTCAAAAAACCTAGACTCATGCCTGACAATGCATATGGTCAGAAAACTCCTCTTGAAATAGAAAAAGATATACAAAGTACTAGAGAGTGGAGCAAAAGAGTCTTTGGTAAAGGCAAAGGGAAAGCAAAACCTACCCTTAGTCCAAATTCTTCACGAAAAGCTTTACAAAATCCATTACAACAAATTGAAATGGATAAAGAAATGGAAGAAATATCAGAATCAGAAACAGAGTCAGAACAATATAAAACACCATCTGCCTCAGAATCTGAACAATCATCCATTAAAGAAACAAGACCAGTTTCTGGTGGAGAATCTATTCCAGATTTGAATAGACAATCATCTTCTGATAATGAAACCGATCCATTCAATGAATCAAGTGAAGAAGAAGTCAATAGAGATTTACAGTCCAAATCACCTAGTGATGATCTCGTATACTTCTTAGAAAAACTACTCAAAGAAGGAGGTAACAGATTTGTTAACTACCTTCTATGCAAAGCCATAAGTCCAAACTACTCTAAAAGTGTAGATCAATGGACATATAAAGATGCTTATAAATTAAAAGCTTCTAATCCCAAAGAATGGGAATTATGGCAAAATGCAATGAAAGAAGAAGTGTTGAAGTAGCACGACGACGGGCGCAGCGGAATAGTAGAGCTAAGTAAGTGAAACACTTACTTGTGTAGCTGTAGGTCACTCAGGAGCTGTGGCTCAACTGGTTGAAAGCAGAGAAGAGAATGTAGATTGACGGAGAAACTACAGAGTATTTATACGTCTATCTACTGTGTCTGTGTCAGCGCTATTATGATACGCTGACTGAGCATTTGTATAGCATGACTGAGCAAATGTATTGAGCATAGCAATGCGCAGCCATTGCTGTGTGGAAAGCTGTGTGGAGCACAGCTTTGCACAGTCGTCATGTGAATACATGAGGTGGCTTTATTGTTCAGAGTTCTGTCCCATCGAACTCTATAATATCTGTCTAGATATAAATACAATGAACATTATATAATCATAGATTATTAGGTAATACTGATAAGATATGATAACGATTGAGATCGGATAGATCCGAGATGTTTTCCCACGATATGAAAGACATTCGTCAACGTTCGTTTCAACACTCCCCCTCATTGAGGATCTCAATGCCGATTTCATTTCTTAACTCTTTAAACTTTTGCCAAGTTAAATTTTTTGTTAAGATATCAGCTAATTGTTCATTTGTGGGAACATATGATATGTTAATATCTTTGTTCTCAACACGTTCTCTAACATAATGATAATGAATATCAATATGTTTTGTTCTATGTTCTTGAGCTGGATTCTTTGCTAAGAATATTGATCCTCTGTTGTCAACATGAAGATCAACAGCTCCAATGTCATATCCCAGTTCTTTGAATAGGGATTTTATCCACATGATTTGGCGTGAGCAGTCTGAAAGACTCATATACTCAGCTTCTGTGGATGACAATGCAACAGTTTTCTGTTTTCTGGAGATCCAACTTATTGGAGATCCTGCCAATAGAACTAGATTACCCGTTACAGATTTTCTTGTGACTGGATCACCAGCCCAATCCGCATCAGAGTAAGCATGCATTCCATCTTTGTTAAAGCCATCATACACCAATTTTCCATTTATGGAAGAATTGACATATTTTATAATATATAAGGCTTTTGCTATGTGTTCTCTAGATGGATTAACCATGAATTGTGACATCATGATTACTGCTTGGGTAATATCATATCTCGTGCCAAGAGTAAGATATAGTAGAGATCCAATAATTGATTGGTAATAACTCCTTTCTTGAGGAGTTGCAGTACCTTCATTCTCCACAGGTGTATATCCTGCTGGTAAAGGAGTACGAACAGGTTTTGAATCTTCTTGACCAAAGCGTTTAACTACTTTCTTTGCATAGTTAATTTGATCAAGAATAATCAATTTCTTTTTCCTATCTCGGACAATTGTCATTCCAAGATATTCTTTAATGGGTCCTAGATCTCTACATTCCCATTTTTTCATAAATTTGTGTTTTAGTTCCATGAGTAACTTTTTATTGTTTCCCATGAATAACACATCATCAACATATAATATAGCTACTATAGTTGATTTCTGTTTATAGCAAACATAGACTCCAGTGTCTGTAAGACACCGTCCAAAGCCTAATTCTTGTAGACTTTGATTTGCTTTCTTATTCCAAGCTAATGAAGCTTGTTTAAGTCCATATAAGGCTTTTTTAAGTTTATAGACTTTGTGCTCTTGTCCTTTGATAATAAATCCTTCTGGCTGTTCCATATATATGTTTTCTTCTAAGTCTCCATAAAGGAATGCTGTCTTTACATCTAGCGCTTCAATTTCCCAATCTTCTAGTGCTGCTGTAGCCATAAGGAGTCTCACAGTCTCAAATCGTGCAACTGGTGAGAATGTATCATCATAATCTACTCCAGGTATTTGTGAAAATCCTTTAGCGACTAGTCGAGCACGTTTTTGGCCATCGCTTTTGACCGCATAAACCCATCTACACTTTACAGGTTTACGGTCTTTTGGACATGGTACTAATTCCCATACATCACGGTCTTCTAAGGCCTGTACTTCTTCTTTCATTGCATTTTGCCATAATTCCCATTCTTTGGGATTAGAAGCTTTTAATTTATAAGCATCTTTATATGTCCATTGATCTACACTTTTAGAGTAGTTTGGACTTATGGCTTTGCATAGAAGGTAGTTAACAAATCTGTTACCTCCTTCTTTGAGTAGTTTTTCTAAGAAGTATACGAGATCATCACTAGGTGATTTAGACTGTAAATCTCTATTGACTTCTTCTTCACTTGATTCATTAAATGGATCGGTTTCATTATCAGAGGATGATTGTCTATTCAAATCTGGAATAGATTCTCCACCAGAAACTGGTCTTGTTTCTTTAATGGATGATCGTTCAGATTCTGAGGCAGATGGTGTTTTATATTGTTCTGACTCTGTTTCTGATTCTGATATTTCTTCCATTTCTTTATCCATTTCAATTTGTTGTAACGGATTTTGTAAAGCTTTTCGTGAAGAAGTTGGACTAAGGGTAGGTTTAGCTTTCCCTTTGCCTTTACCAAAGACTCTTTTGCTCCACTCTCTAGTACTTTGTATATCTTTTTCTATTTCGAGAGGGGCTTTCTGACCATATACATTGTCAGGCATGAGTCTAGGTTTTTTGAGGCGTGAAGTCCTTCTGAGATATGTGTCATATTTTTCATCTCATTTGTCCTTTCCTTTTTCAGGACGTTTATCTCCAAGTCGTCTCATGGAGATGTTTGGTCGTTCAGGAGGTGTTATTGAACGATTAACATTAGGTTCTATATCCTGATTTCTATCAGGATTTATATAAGAATCCTCTAGGCCTTGATTATCCTTATCATGAAACGATCCGCTATAATCGTTGTCTGTAGTATCATGATTTTCTGGATATCTTTTCTTTTTGTGGGGAGTATCATCATCACTATCACTATCATAGGTGTGATGACCATGATCCATGTGGGAATTGGAATCAGATACGTGTCCATTATTTTTCTCCCTTGTTTCTATACCTGGTGGACTATTAAATAGTCTATTTTCTAAGCCTTCTGTTTTCGCTCTAGGAAATTTGGTTTCATCAAATAATGATTGAACTCCAACGAATATAGAGTTATCATTTTTCATGAATTGATAAGCTTTAGAGCCATCTTCATATCCTATGAATGTCATGGCCTCTGCTTTTGGAGTAAGCTTATTTTGTCTAATTTCTTTAGGTACAAAAACCCAAGCTAGACAACCAAATGTTTTAAAGTAATGAACATCAGGTTTTTTATTGTACAAATTTTCATATGGCGTCATCCATTTTGTTCTTCTTAATGGTGTTCGGTTATAGGTGTGAATAGCATTTTTCATAGCAAACTCCCACCATGATTTTGGACATTGGGCATGGAGTCGCATACTTTCTGCTTTTTCTAAGATTGTATTGTTCAATCTTTCTGCACGTCCATTTTGTTGGTGGATGTATGGTGCACTTTGTTCACGTAATATGCCTTTTTGTTTTAAGAATTGATCAAATTCACCAGACTTAAATTCTCCCCCTCGATCTGATCTGAAACGTTTAACTTTTCTTCCTGTTTGGTTTTCAAACAGTGTAATAAAATTTTTGAAATTTTCAAACGTTTCTGATTTAGTTCGTAGGAATGCCATAAAGGCATATGAGGAATAGTCATCAATAATCATTAAACACCATTTTTTACGGTGATAAGATTCTTGTGGGAATTCTAGCACGTCAGCATGTAACAACTCTAATGGTTGTTTTGCACGTGTTTGTGATATAGGATAAGATTTATTATGCATCTTTCCTTGTGCACATCCAGAACAAATAGGATTATCAGATGGTATTTTGATTTTATCATCAAAACCTTCTGTATGTTGGCTCATATTTTTTATTACATTTTTATTTGCATGTGCCATCCTATTATGCCATGTAGTGAAATCTACGAGATTCACCAATTTGTTTAATTTTTGTTTTATTGTTACTTTAGCCCAGTGTATCGGTTCAAAGCGATTTTTGGGTTTAGCAACTATAACATCATTTCCTTTGAACAAAAACACTGTATGTTCACTGTTTGATGTCTCAACGTAACCACCAATTTTTAATTGTCCCAATGAAATAAGTTTGTGAGAAGCCTTTGGCATGTAACAAACTTCCAATTTAGCGATATGTTTAAGTCCCTTTAAGTTTTCAAACTCAAGGACTATAGTCCCTTGTCCAAGTATCATTGCAGCTGATTTTGAATCGGCTGTTTTGATTTCTTCTGGTTCAGGATATGGATTATACTCTACAAAGTCAGATTTGTTGTTTGTAATGTGCACAGATGCACCTGAGTCTATTATCCAATAATCCTCACGTATTTTTTCACTTTTAAGAGTCGATGCAGATTTATTTAAACTAATAGCTATTATGCTATTTTTACATCTGCTATCTACAGACTTACCAATATTATGATAAGCCTTCTTCTGATGGTTACATTCCATCATCTGCGAAGAAGTCATTATCATAATATTCTTCTTGGTATCCTCCGATGTTATCATCGTCACTGATTTATAATCAGTATTTGGATATTTTTTAGTGAAATTTACATACGATCTGTTGTCCCAGTAACCTGTTTCTACATGTTCCTCATGTATTTCTTCTTGTAGCTCTATTTGAGCTTTCTCGTCATCAATACGAGCTTCTGGAATATCCATTGGATTATTTTTCCAGGTAACAAAGTCTTCTTTGATAAGATCTTTTCCTTTTCCTTTAAGATCTTTGATCCTGTTCATAATTTTTAATGTTTCAGGATCGACTTTGTTTGTGCTGATTCTATCAGCAAGTGAAGAATTTTGAGGAACATCCACATCCATCTTATGGCTTTCTGTTATAGCCATATTAGCGAATTTCTTAAGATCCGCTTTTTCTTTCCTTGAAAGATCCCCAGGAGCTTTCGCAGCTTTAGCCAAAAGATTTAATTTCTTTAGCTTATTTGCGCGATTTTTCTTATTGCGCTCCCAATTTGATCCTGTTCTGTTGCCAGGGGGTACATAGGCTGGTCTATTACTAGGACCTGCCTGTGCATTAGGTTGGGTATATTTCCCTTTAGGCAAATTCACTTTGGGTTTGAACCCAGAGTTAAAGGGTTTCTTGCCTTTATAATTTTTGCTCCCCCTTGCTACAAAATTTGCAGACTGCTCTTCCTTGTCGCCTTTGCGACGTTGGTACTCATTTTCAATCTCTGGTAGGAGATCTTTAAGTTTTGTTGTTCCTACTACCATTTTTAGGAGTATGTAGGTTTTAAATGAGTCCCAGGAAGCTGGCATCCTGTCAATGACTTCCATTAATTGGAAATCGTCATCAAAGGATTTGCCATTTGCAGCCATTTCAGCCCAGAGTTCCATTAACTCTTGGACTGATTCTGCAGGATTTTTATTTTTGGGAAATTCCCAAGTTTTTGTCTTTTTATAGACATTAAATATCGCTACTGCTCCAGCTTTGGAAAAAGCCTCAGTTAGGCCATCCCAAGTTTCTTTTGATGTGTCTTTGATATGATGACTCAAAGACTTAGGCAAATTTAGGGTTATTATTCCCCTTGCCTTTCCATCATTTTCTAGAAACTCTTGGTGTAATTTCCAAATTTGGTTGAGTGCTTGGACTCGACCAGCTGTGACAGTTGTGCTAACCATCTCATCTTGGTAGCTGGGTAGCCAAGGGTTATGTGTAATAGTACCCTCAATGTACTGCCATACACTTTTGGACTGGAGTGTAGCTTTAACCAACCTGGACCATGTGGCCCAGTTGCTTCTACCTTGTAAGGTAGGAATGGTGATATCACCACTTTTGTTCGCTCCTACTGTAAGATTACAGTTAAAGCCTCTGGCTAATTTATCAATATCAGCCCAGCCATAGCTATAACCTTCTACAGGCTTGATGTGAAAGCTTGATTTGCTTTCCCTGTGAATTTTGAAGCCAATCTCCTTTCGAAGTTTATGGCTTAATTGTGACAAGTCCTTAACTGTAGGATATGTCGGCCACACGTATTTAGATAGCGCTCTATCTTTGATTGTTACCAAATAGCAGAGTCCGGGTTTTTTCCAGACTGGATGCTCTCGTGTGTGTTTAAAATTTCTTTTATTTGTTTTCACAGGAATGATTTCACCATGCTCAATTGGGGTACCAACTTGAGCTTGTAGGTATGTATCATTTTCATCGTCTGATAGTTCCCAATGGGAATTTTCAGAGCCATATAAGAGGTCTTGGAAATCAGTGTTTCCAAGTTCTTTTAACTCGTCATGTTTAGGTATGCGAGTTCTAGGCTCTTTGGAGCAAGCGGTGAAGTTTATTTTATCGGCTTCTTTTTTATCTAGCCGATTTTGTTTCTGACGCAGCTTTTTGGCTCTTTTCTTTTCTTGAGCCAGCTTTATTTTGTCAGAATCTAGCCAAGACTCCGCATTTATTGCGCATGTCTTTGCTCCTTTTAACTCTAATTTGAGATGTCCTATCTCACGTGCCATTTCTCTTTGGTTTTCGAAATAAGTATTATTCTCATTTCATCTAGCCTGCTGAGATTGACCTAGATGATCTAATGCTGCATCTAGATCATCACGTAATCGATCATTATTATCGATTAAGGTGTTGGAGTTTTGTATAACTCCTTTCACTGTTTGTGAAATCTCAGCTATATTTTGTTGATGGCTAGCAACCATGATTTTGGCGTCTTCTACCAATTCATTCGCTTGATAGAGTTCATGTAATTTTTTAGTTTGGAGAAGGGAATCGCTCCTTCTCTGTTTAATTACACGTATTTTATTGGGTAATGCACCCAATTTCATAAATGCAGTGGCTATCTTTCGCCACTCATTTATTTCCCCTCGTGACCATTTGTCACCTTCCTCCTGCGTCTTTTGTCCTTTCTGGTCTCCCCCAGCGGATTGTACCGGAAGCGGGTCAATCTCCCACTTCGACGCTTCGGCAACAACCCTCACTCCAAACATTTTAAGCCACTGTTCATGGCGTCTGTCTTGTTCTTTGACAGATAAGGAATATGCCTGATTAGGGTCATTCCTTTTTTGGAGGTGAAGGGGACCACGCACATTCTTCACGCCGTTTTTAGCAACGGCGGCGTAATTTGGCCCTGAGGAAGGGCCAGGAACAGGAATCGGCGTCCTGTTTTCCTCGTTGCCTAATCGAGGGAAGGGGGTTGATGGCCGGTAAGTGCCATTATTAAGGTCGGCGATTAATTGCCGCGCACCTTCCATAGGCAGTTTGGGATAATCATCCCTGACTTTGTTCCAATCGTTGATTGGAACAGCATTGGGCTTTCTATATTTAGCCCGGACAGCTTCATCGTGGCGGACTGTATGTCCGCGTTCCCTGGCCATTTTCCTTTTATATTCTTGAGTGCGCCGATGAATGCGCGCCTCAAGTATGGCCTTCTGTTTGGCCTCCTCCACTTTTGCCTGGTGCTGAGTGATCGTTTCCTGATCTTGCCGATGCAGATCGTCAGCAAGCTTGGAATCGATCGAGGCCGATGGCCCAGAACCGGTAACTCGTGCCTTGCCAGCACGTTTTTTGTATGAAACAGGGATGAACATCCCTGCACCATCCAGGGGAGGAGTGATCCTCTCCTGTTTTACCTGAACAGGGGGGGATCGCGGGTACGATGAGTCAGAGACTGCGTAAAGAGGGTAGCGAGGATGGAGTCCTCACTTTAGTAACCGGCGATGCCGGTTTTGATCCTGCTTTATTGGAGCGGGGAGAGCGCATAATGTTGGCGGATTCGCCCATTTCGCGCTTTTTAATTAATTTAGAATTTTTAATTTGACCCAATTTAAATTGGGCAATTACCTGTTTGCCTTTGTATTTGGCCGCAAGGCCAAACAAAGCACGTTTATCGGATTCTTCATCCGATTTAGGCTCATTTTGAGCCTGATTCTTTCCCTGATCTTCCTCAGGGAGGAGGTCAAAATAGGTAATGATGCGACCCTTGGAAGGGCCGGCTTGGTTGTTTCCGGACGAACCGGAAGAGGAGGTTGCTTTTCCGGCAGCGGAGCCGGAAGTGGATTTTCCGGAAGAAGATCCGGAGGAAGAAAAGACGGAGGCGGAGGAAGCGGCAGAGTTGTTGTAAGACATGTTTATCAAAGTATTTATTTATTTATTTGAAAATTCAAAAAATAAATTCGAGGAGAGGTTGGTTTGGATTGGTTTGAAGATCTTTGAAAAATACGTTAGCTCATCGTTTTAAGGAACGATAGATGCTAGCGCTGATCATCGATACTTCCGGTTATGGACGCAACAGATGGATCCCGGGACAGGGACTCGTGGATCGCTTTTGGTTTCTCGGTTTCATCGCCAGAAAGGGATCCAGCCTTTCAGGAGTGCTTTGGGGCTCCAACAAATTCCCCAACAGCGGTAAATATCCCATCATTATGTAACTATTTTTAAATCGTACTATTGCTGCTAAGGAGCAGTCCTATTACTAAGCAGGAAGCTAAGCTCGTGCCTGCCACTGATATGCGTAGACAGGGAACAATGTCCCTGTAGCACTATCTTTATATGGAATATTACATAATTATTTAATTAATGAGAATGCGGGACGAAAACCCGAAATTGGTATATGCGCTTAATTATTCACGGCCAAAAGGGGGGCGCGAAGCCTTTTGATCGGGGGACGGGACAGAACCCGATCCGATCTTTATCCATCATAAGATGGCCCTTAATCCGGAGGATGTTGATAAACCAGTATCCACAAACTGGTCCAGATCCGATCGAGACGATCGATGGATCTTAGATTATGGTTTTATTATATACCCGGGTAACACAGAAACCGGGGGCTGGACAAGTTTGCCATACTAAGTATTATTTTCACACCTCTCCAGGTGGTGCCCAGATCTCTGTCAAGATCGGACATGCTCATATTTCGGGTGAGCTCCCCGGGTTACGTTAGTGGACAAAACGAGTGTATACAGTCACTACAGCCACTAGGGCGCTACTAACAAACCTGATTACCTTATTTGGTCATTACCAAATAGCGATCGACGAATCCCCTCGACGGCGACAGCTACATCGTCGAGCCGCTTATCTCCTGTGGTATCGAGGCGATCGCCCATCAGGTCTGCGAGCAGACGGGGCCCATAACCTGTCGAAGTAGCACGACGACGGGTGCAGCGGAATAGTAGAGCTAAGTAAGTGAAACACTTACTTGTGTAGCTGTAGGTCACTCAGGAGCTGTGGCTCAACTGGTTGAAAGCAGAGAAGAGAATGTAGATTGACGGAGAAACTACAGAGTATTTATACGTCTATCTACTGTGTCTGTGTCAGCGCTATTATGATACGCTGACTGAGCATTTGTATAGCATGACTGAGCAAATGTATTGAGCATAGCAATGCGCAGCCATTGCTGTGTGGAAAGCTGTGTGGAGCACAGCTTTGCACAGTCGTCATGTGAATACATGAGGCGGCTTTATTGTTCAGAGTTCTGTCCCATCGAACTCTATAATATCTGTCTAGATATAAATACAATGAACATTATATAATCATAGATTATTAGGTAATACTGATAAGATATGATAACGATTGAGATCGGATAGATCCGAGATGTTTTCCCACGATACAAAAGACATTCGTCAACGTTCGTTTCAACAAGAAGTACAGGCCTTAGAAGACCGTGATGTATGGGAATTAGTACCATGTCCAAAAGACCGTAAACCTGTAAAGTGTAGATGGGTTTATGCGGTCAAAAGCGATGGCCGAAAACGTGCTCGACTAGTCGCTAAAGGATTTTCACAAATACCTGGAGTAGATTATGATGATACATTCTCACCAGTTGCACGATTTGAAACTGTGAGACTCCTTATGGCTACAGCAGCGCTAGAAGATTGGGAAATTGAAGCGCTAGATGTAAAGACAGCGTTCCTTTATGGAGACTTAGAAGAAAACATATACATGGAACAGCCAGAAGGATTTATTATCAAAGGACAAGAGCACAAAGTCTATAAACTTAAAAAAGCCTTATATGGACTTAAACAAGCTTCATTAGCTTGGAATAAGAAAGCAAATCAAAGTCTACAAGAATTAGGCTTTGGACGGTGTCTTACAGACACTGGAGTCTATGTTTGCTATAAACAGAAATCAACTATAGTAGCTATATTATATGTTGATGATGTGTTATTCATGGGAAACAATAAAAAGTTACTCATGGAATTAAAACACAAATTTATGAAAAAATGGGAATGTAGAGATCTAGGACCCATTAAAGAATATCTTGGAATGACAATTGTCCGAGATAGGAAAAAGAAATTGATTATTCTTGATCAAATTAACTATGCAAAGAAAGTAGTTAAACGCTTTGGTCAAGAAGATTCAAAACCTGTTCGTACTCCTTTACCAGCAGGATATACACCTGTGGAGAACGAAGGTACTGCAACTCCTCAAGAAAGGAGTTATTACCAATCAATTATTGGATCTCTACTATATCTTACTCTTGGCACGAGATATGATATTACCCAAGCGGTAATCATGATGTCACAATTCATGGTTAATCCATCTAGAGAACACATAGCAAAAGCCTTATATATTATAAAATATGTCAATTCTTCCATAAATGGAAAATTGGTGTATGATGGCTTTAACAAAGATGGAATGCATGCTTACTCTGATGCAGATTGGGCTGGTGATCCAGTCACAAGAAAATCTGTAACGGGTAATCTAGTTCTATTGGCAGGATCTCCAATTAGTTGGATTTCCAGAAAACAGAAAACTGTTGCATTGTCATCCACAGAAGCTGAGTATATGAGTCTTTCAGACTGCTCACGCCAAATCATGTGGATAAAATCCCTATTCAAAGAACTGGGATATGACATTGGAGCTGTTGATCTTCATGTTGACAACAGAGGATCAATATTCTTAGCAAAGAATCCAGCTCAAGAACATAGAACAAAACATATTGATATTCGTTACCATTATGTTAGAGAACGTGTTGAGAACAAAGATATTAACATATCATATGTTCCCACAAATGAACAATTAGCTGATATCTTAACAAAAAATTTAACTTGGCAAAAGTTTAAAGAGTTAAGAAATGAAATCGGCATTGAGATCCTCAATGAGGGGGAGTGTTGAAACGAACGTTGACGAATGTCTTTCGTATCATGGGAAAACATCTCGGATCTATCCGATCTCAATCGTTATCATATCTTATCAGTATTATCTAATAATCTATGATTATATAATGTTCATTGTATTTATATCTAGACAGATATTATAGAGTTCGATGGGACAGAACTCTGAACAATAAAGCCGCCTCATGTATTCACATGGCGACTGTGCAAAGCTGTGCTTCACACAGCTTTCCACACAGCAATGACTGCGCATTGCTATGCTCAATACATTTGCTCAGTCATGCTATACAAATGCTCAGTCAGCGTATCATAATAGCGCTGACACAGACACAGTAGATAGACGTATAAATACTCTGTAGTTTCTCCGTCAATCTACATTCTCTTCTCTGCTATCAACCAGTTGAGCCACAGCTCCTGAGTAACCTACAGCTACACAAGTAAGTGTTTACTTACTTAGCTCTACTATTCCGCTGCGCCCGTCGTCGTGCTACTTCGACAGTGACAGGTCATGATAGACGGCGTACTAGTAGTACTTACACTACAGCTCCTTGTAAACTTGCGCCGGCCCCTACAGTGGCAACCGCGTTCCCTTTCATTACCAGCCTCACTACCGCAGCAGGAACAAATCATCGATCATCACTGCTATTGGCTGTTACTGAGCACACTTGAGTCAACGTTCTGCCTGTAAGGTTAGGGTTACGATGGAGTCCACATTTGACGCAATCATCCTCGGGACATCCTTGACAGAGTCCATCCTCGCCGCGTCAGTTCTCGTTCATCTCGCACCCGTCCTGCTCATTTCTGTCCGTCCAGTGCGCTCTCAAAGGCCGGGTTCAAAGTAGCCCACATCGACGTCGACAAATGGTACGGTGGAGACGAAGCGTCTCTCTCCCTCGACGAGCTCGTACAATGGGCCGAGCAGGCGCGGACATGCAATAGCCAGCGATACACGCATGTTCATGTCCACAACGCCCTGCCGCCCGAGACCTCGCAGCGCGACTCGCGTTTCTACGCTCTCTCACTCTGCCCGTCCATCATCCCATCCGTCGGGCCTACCATCGCCTCGCTCGTCTCCTCCGGCGTAGCGCGGTACGGCGGCTTCAAGCTCGTCGACCACATCTCTATCTACGACGCCTCCTCCGCTCCTCCCTCCTTCAAATCCGTGCCGTGCCGCAGAGAAGACGTGTTCAAAAACGGGGCAATCAGCCTCGTCGAAAAACGGCGGATCATGCGTTTCCTCACCTTTGCCGCCTCCGAGTCCGAGCCCCAACTCGATCCCAACGTCGATGCGGAGGATTTATCGCAGTTTATCCAGACCAGGTTTAGCGTCTCCGGATCCACCGCCTCCGCCATCGGGTACGCGCTCGCGTTCTGCACCTCCCCGTCTGACCGCGTCCAACCCGCGCTCGCGCGGCTCCGCCGTTACATCCGGTCGTCGGGCCGGTATGGTCCTTCCCCGTTTTTGATAGGCCAGTACGGTGGAACGGGCGAGATCGCGCAGGGGTTTTGTCGTGCGGCGGCTGTGCATGGCGCGGTGTACATCCTGGGAAGGAAATTGCTCTCTGTTAGCGGTCCCCCCGAGGCTGGCGCAGAGGAGAAGGAGGGACAGGATGGGCTGTACACTGTCACGGTGCAAGACGTTCCCGATCCGTTGAAATGCAAGTTGCTGATCGCGTCGCCTCATATGGCGGAACTCCTCTCTTCGTCCTCATCTATGTCGCGGTTGGATAATCCAATGTTAATTCCGAATTCGGGCTATGAAGAGGCGCACTCCATTGCGAGGTGTATCGTCATTGTCGACTTTCCTCTTCTTCCTCCAGCCTCGCAAGTCCCATCACCACCTCCACCACCTCCTGCAGGGAAAGAAGGTCCAGAAGGAGAACAGCAAGCACCAACACCAGCGCCTCTTCACCCTCGAGAGCAAGAGCAGGAGACCAACATCTTCGCCTTCCCTCCATCCTCGCTCCCATTCGGCACAGGATCGAGCACGCACGCATGCACGGTCTTGGCAACAGGTCCAGGGACCATGTCAACGCCCAGAGGAATGAGCGTGGTGTACCTCAGCCTTCCTCTTGCGCCGGGAGAACCGAGAGACGCTCGCACACTCCTGGAACCGTACCTCAGCGCGACCCTGTCTCTCGCTTCGCCTGTACCTTGTGATCCTGGCGTACCTCCCGACGACACGGAGCGCACACCGCTCTTTACGACGTTTTATATTGAGCATCCGTACAAATACGCTCCTCCTCCTCCTCCTCCTCCTCCTCCTCGCTCCCCTTCGTTATCCGAGACAATAGTAACGAGAAGAAGTGCATATATTGTCACTCCGCCCGTGCCCACTGACCGTCTTCCCGAGTCACCCGATCTGGCGGCGGAACATGCCGAGTGGGTGTTTCGGGAGGCTGTGGCCGTTTTACGGACTTCTGCAGAGGGAGCGGACAACGTAGAGGAGGTACATATGTGGCCAATTGAAGTTGAACGAGGTGACGATGACGACGAGGATGAGTGGTAAAAGAGAAAAACAGAAGGAGAAGTTGTCTCAGTACATTGTATGTACTTATAGGAGTTTCACGCAAATGTAAATATATAGGTACGCATGTACGTTAGTGATGGTAATAGTTGTAATGGTAAATGTAGCAATGGTGGTGGTTACGAGTCCAAGGAAAGCTTTGCTTGCGTCCGGAGAATTCATACACTGTTGGCGGTCATTCTTAGTGCGATACGGTAGGGCGTGAGGAGCTATGTACCTGTCGTCTAAGCGCGGAAACCCATGGTCTCAGCGGTGAGGGATCAGGCGCATATATTTATATATACGTACCATCGTAATGGAATCGCGTCTAACAAGAATGCGTTAGGAGCGAGGAAAAAAGAGAGGGGTTACGAACCTTCTTTGGATTCTCGGGCGCGTATCTCACGTAGCGGTCGTTATCGACTGGTCTGTCGGGGATTCATTGATTAACCATCGTGCGACGTATCGGGCATGAAGAAAGGGTGTATGCGTACCGTTCTTTTTTCTACAAGTAAGTGGGTACGTCAGTGGGAGAGGAAAGGAGAGAAAAGAGAGAGACCAGGGACGAACCTTGCACGACGCCAGCATACTTTGGAGCGTCACGCACACAGCTACGACGCTCAGCACGGGGGACCACTCATTTCCCAATATCGATGCGCATATCTAGTGCAAGCATGAGCACTCACCCTCACTATATGCAGTTGGGAGAAGAACGTACATGTCCGTTTGAATACACGTGCTTCAATCGGTCGTCGGCGCCAATCAGCACAGGGAAGCATAACACACACCGGATGAATGGGCGCCTCTTTCCCATCGATTACTACGAACTGAACTGCAGGGGAGGAGATCGGATAGCTCGAGTCGAATCTGAACTGGAGAGTGAACACTTCGTCCTATCGTAAACCCATGTGAGCGCCAAATCCCCCTGGACTCGTTTTGTAGTCACAGATAGCGGGAACACACCTTGTACAGCGAATCACCCATGACCTCGATAGTAAACCACCACTTTTCAAAATCGTCCGCTTTGACGAGCGTGATGCCTTTTCCGCACCGCATATATCAGCTCGTTGCCCTATCGTACGACATCGTCAGAGGCGGAGACGTGCGTACCTACAGGACACCCGTCCGTCTTGATTTCCGTCAACTCTTTCGCCAGCCGTCTTGCCGATATGGACGCCATCGGTTAGTGCGCTTCTCGGGGCTCTGTCTCTGTCCTTATCGACGCAGACGCTGGACGCTGGACCGTCAGGGCCGCAAGGCAAAGGAGGCGAGACAAACACACATAAACATATCGTTTGGTATAAATATCCCGTCGAAATTTTCAAACTGGAGACCACGTCCCTGCTACTAGAGTCACTTGGTGTCCGCGCATGCGTATGGATAAATCAGGCGCTCGCGGGGATGTAGAACGATTGTCGGGCTTTCGTTCGTGCAGGATGCTCGTGCTTATACGCGCAGCATCTACCGTAACGGAGCTTGATACATATTACAAGGTGACAAGAGGATAACTTCCCTCATTTCCCTACTCCTTCGTAAGTTACCTCATTAGGAGGACCATACTACCAGCCCAACGGGCACTACACGTCAACGGTCGGCGACCGACTCGTAGAAGCTTCCCATTTAGTATCTCTCCTTGTACTTAGTAAAAGGCGGCCTGTATTTCTATTCAAAAAACCAAAAAAGAAAGAGAAAAGAAAAAGCGGTGAGAAGCCTGCCCCACCCGCCTGCCCACTATGGTGTTGCCAAACGCATGACCATGAACGTAACCCTGGCGCAGCTATCCAGGTACGCCTTCGATACCTTGTCCGATGTAGCGCGCCCCAAGCTCGTACAGGAATACGCAGCGCCGCTTCACTAGTTTAGCAATCCAAACGTCAGAATTGCAGATGAAGGATATCTACCAGCGCGAAATGCATTGTCAACGCATTACACCTACAAGCGTGAAAGGGTGACATAATTCAGGGTTGCGTAGCACGATGGACTGGGGCGGTGGAAATATAATCCATCCATCCTTGCTTTTTCCGCACGTCTAAGAGAGAAGGATGGGATACTACACGATCCTACTCCGCGATATCATTACCGGACGCTCGATAACAGACGAGGTATCCATATCATCTTGATACGTGTCCAAGCGTGACGGAGTTTGCCGACTCACGTTTTCCACGGTAACCAGTGTGACATCCGTTACGCTCCCTTTCCTTTCGACTACGACGTACTCATGCTGTCGAAACTATTGGTAACATTCACCTGGATTACGATTGTCTCCAATACTAATTGCTTTCCCATAGGCTAAGGCTAGTAAACGAGCAAAATCCCCTAGGTCTGACGCAAACTCGGGCTTCCTGTCTGGTGCTCGCGATTTTGTTTTGGATGCTCGGGATATCACAGAAGTTCAAAGGGACCAAGTATGTTCTTGTTTTCTGTCCACCATGTGAAAAGTTGATTAACATTACAATCCCAGATAAATAACACCTATTACATCAATTCAGCACCACCAGCTTCAACTCTCCCACCTTTACCACCTCTGAAACATTCTGGTACTATGTTCATAGGTCAAGATAAATACCTTGACAGATTGAAGGAATACTTTGGGCAAAATGATACAGGGGAGAGGAAATCATTTCTTTTGCATGGCATGGGAGGCATTGGAAAGACTCAGATCTGCCTCAAATTCATAGAGCAGAATGCACAAACAGAGAGATTGAGGGTGGAAGCAATGAAGGCAAGAAAAGCCAAACTTGGATCAGACCATCCAAGAACTCTTGTTAGCACAAACAATTTGACATTGACATATATATATCAGGGAAGATGGAATGAAGCAGAGAAACTGCTGCTGGATGTGGTGAAAGCAAGAAATACAAAGCTTGGATCAGATCACCCAGACACTCTCACCAGTATGAACCATTTGGCAATGACATACAGTTCTCAGGGAAGATGGAATGAAGCAGAGAAACTGCTGGTGGATGTGGTGAAGGCAAGAAATGCAAAATTTGGATCAGACCACCCAGACACTCTCACCAGTACAAATGATTTGGCATTGATATACAAGGATCAGGGAAGATGGAATGAAGCAGAGAAACTGCTGCTGGATGTACTGAAGGAAAGAAAAGCAAAGCTTGGATCAGAGCATCCATGCACTCTCACCAGCATGAACAATTTGGCAATGTCAAACAGATCTCAGGGAGATGGAATGAAGCAGAGAAACTGCTGTTGGATGTGGTGAAGGCAAGAAATGCAAGGCTAGGATCAGATCACCCAGACACTCTCACCAGCACACATGATTTGGCATTGATATACAGATCTCAGGGAAGATGGGATGAAGCAGAGAAACTGCTGCTGGATGTGGTGAAGGCAAGAAATGCAAAGTTAGGATCAGACCACCCAGACACTCTCACCAGCATAGCCAATTTAGCAATCACATACACATTTCAGAACAGGTGGAATGAGGCAGAGTCTATGCTCACCAATGGAGTCAAGTTAATGGATCAAGTCATGGGAGTTCAGCATCCAACAAACTTGGAATATAAGAAACATTTGAATGAATTGCACCAGAAGATTCACACTTCTGACCATAAATAGGTAGGTGATCTGTCTTTTCCCAGAAGCATCTCTGATAATATGCAATTAGATGTGTGAAATCAGGGTGAACAAGAGGAGCTAAATTTCTTAAACAAAAAAGATACATACATACATGTATATTGAGTGTACCATTATGTACATAGTACCCAACTTTTGGGCAATTTGCTAAGCCAAGGCCACTTCAGATCTGTTTGGACATGAGACAGTGCAACAATCATGAACACATGATAACATCACCATAAAGTAAACATTGGGTGTGTTTGTTGGTAGCAGTGCAATCCTATCAAAGCACCAATCCCTTAATGACATTAAGCTTAATAAGACTAGGGGCCAGATCAGCAAGTTAGATGACTGACTCTTATGAGTACTGACTGGTGTCATCCATCTCAGAGCAGCTGCATTCTCTCATCCCTTTAGGGGGATCTTGGAGTCTGCAACTGAGAATATATCTTCGTTACTGGGGGCTTAACCTCGGGTCCAGCATTAGTACACTGCATCTGTGCTGGCAAAACATGACACAACCAATTAAATTATTACCTCGGACCTGTAAGTGGTGGGTCAATGTGAACTAACTAATGTGAAGATCGGATATAGACTCATTAGCCATTAGAGCAGTGATCAACACCAAGCTGTCGATGTCAACTTGGCAACAGATCAGCATGGGCAATGTAACTTCATATACCAATATAATTGCAGGATTCAATCATCATACTAATCATTCATCATTCCTATGTCTGAGAAATCAAACAGCAAAGGACTCACCACTAGATGTAAAGGACCTGGCCAACAGCTCGTAGATCCATCCGGCATCAGATACACATTCAGCTCCGTCTCATGTACGACTGTCCGGAAGCCTGACATCCTACCCAATGCTCCCTCTGCGTGTCTCAAATTTTTCAATCTAAGGATAACTCTAAGGGCCTCCACGATGATCTGTTCACCGAATGCCGCAATGGGCCCGCTAAAGAATTCATTTCCAAAGATCCGATATGACGTTCGCTGCCGCCGTGGATCAATCTCCACAGGCTCGGGGTATTGTGCGGGCTAAGAATCCCCTGCATCAGATCAACTTCACAGATCGTCGAGACGAACTCACATCAAGGTTAGCGTTCCTGGAACTGATCCACAACCTGTCTCCCACATGAACATTCAGAGGCGACATATCCTGACCTTGAGGGATTTGCGCGTCTGCGGTGACCTCTCGCCATACATTACTTATTCGAGGATTGAATCCTGCCCATAGTCAGTAGAAAGGTTGAGAAGTCAGTTGGCACGTACGGAGAGCTCCTCGCGCATAACCAAGCAGTACTTCGCCACTTTCCGCATCATCCGGTTGTAACGGCTCCAAAATATGTTGAAACGAGCGTGATGCCTTTCCGTACCGCATGTATCAGCTCGTTGCCCTATCGTACGACATCGTCAGAGGCGGGGACGTGCGTACCTAAGGGACACTCGTCCGTCTTCAATTCCGCCAACTATTTCGCCGTCGTCTTGCCGATATGGAAGCCATCGGTTAGTGCGGTTCTCGGGTTTTGTCTCTGTCCTCGACGCAGACTCGGGACGCTGGACCGCCAGGGCAGGAGGTGAGACAAACACATACAAACATGTTGCTTGGTATAATGTCTTTCAAGCTACGTCCCTGCTACTAGAGTCACTTGATGTCCGCGCATGCGTATAGATAAATCAGGCGCTCGAGGGGATGTAGAACGACTGTCGGGCTTTCGTTCGTGCGGGATGCTCGTGCTTATAGGCGCAGCATCTACCAAAATCGTCGTTTGTCTCGCCCGCCACGCATTATGGTCCACTACGGTGTTGTCAAACGCCTTGAACGTAGTCCTGGCGCAGCTATCCAGATACGCCTTCCAGATGAAGAATATCTACCAGCGCGCAATCCATTGTCAACGCATTACACTTACAAGCGTGAAAGGGAGACACAATTCAGGGTTGCGTAGCACGATGAACTGCGGCGGTGGAAATATAATCCATCCATCCTTGCTTTTTCCGCATGTCTGAGAGAGGATGGGATACTACACGATCCTACTCCGCGATATCATCACTAGACGCTCGATAACAGACGAGTTGCATGTCAGAGTCTGTATATCACGTCAGAGGTTAAGAACACTCTCGCCACCGCTGAATCGGATTTGACTCACACCATGGCCATGTCTTGGCCTTCCCATATCCATCAGCGAATCTTCGCCGAAGGAGTCGAGTCGAGTCATGTATCGATACATGGCTCAGCCTGACGGAGTTTGCCGATTCACGTTTTCCACGGCAACCGGTGTGACATCCGTTACGCTCCCTCTTTCCTTTCGACTACGACGTACTCATGCTGTCGAAACTATTGGTAACATTCACTTGGATTAGGATTGTCTCCAATGCTAATTGCTTTCCCATAGACTAACGCTAGTAAACGAGCAAAATCTTTTAGGTCTGACCCAAACTCAGGCTTCCTGTCTGGTGCTCGCGATTTTGTTTTGGATGCTCGGGATATCACAGAAGTTCAAAGGGACCAAGTATGTTCTTGTTTTCCGTCCACTGTGTGAAAAGTTGTCTCATTAACATTACAATCCCAGATAAATAACACTTATTACATCAATTCAGCACCACCAGCTTCAACTCTACGACCTTTACCACCTCTGAAACATTCTAGTACTATGTTCATAGGTCAAGATAAATACCTTGACAAATTGAAGAAATACTTTGGGCAAAGTGATATAGGGGAGAGGAAATCATTTCTTTTGCATGGCATGGGAGGCATTGGAAAGACTCAGATCTGCCTCAAATTCATAGAGCAGAATGCACAATTGTGAGTTTGCTCATGTACTTGGCCTTTGTTGACAGGAATGTCCTAGGTTTTCTGAGATATTCTGGATTGATGTTTCCTCTGAAGAGGCTATTGACCTCTCACTGAAACAGATTGCACATTCACATAATGTCACCTCAGGTGCAACAGCAGATTCAGCAGCTTTAGCTCTCAACTGGATTTCTCAGAGAGCCAACTGGCTCATTATATATGATAATGCAGATGGAGGGTATGAAATTGTTGAAAAATACTTTCCACCAGGAAACACTGGCAATATTTTGATAACAAGCAGAAATCCTGCTTTACAGAGAGTCACAAAGAATTCCTTAGAGGTGCTTGAAATGGGAGAGGATGAGGCTGTTTCATTGCTGTTGCAATCAGCCTCACTGCATGGCTCATCTGACCATCTCAGTCAGCCAGCCAGACAGCTTGTTTTGAAAATTGGTGGCATCCCACTTGCCCTTGATCAAGCTGGGTCATATATTCAAGCCTGTGGTTGTAGCATTGAGGATTATGTGGACATGTACTCAAAGCACCAGAAAAGATTAATGTCTGGTGAAGGATTCAGAGGTGCATCTAACTATGGATCTTCAACATATGGGACATGGGAAATATCTATCCAAGAGATTGAGACTATGGCTGGAAATAAAAAAGGATCAGAAGCAGTTTCAGCACAGAGTGCCATCACATTGATACATATATTTGCCTTTCTACACCATGATCATATCCCAGAAGCGTTGTTCAAGAATGCTGCTGAAAATTATGTAAAGAGGGACTTGACAAAGAGCACAAAGCCTCCTCTTCCACTGTCAGCAGCACTATTAGATTCTCAAACATTGTTTTTGAAAGATGGTGAATGGGACAGAATGCAATTCTTGGGTGGCATTCAAGTACTTGTCTCATTTTCTTTGATTAGAAGTGTTAGGACTAACCCCAACAAACCCCTAGGCTTCCGAGACGAGAGAGAAAAGGAGGTGAGAAGTAGAGTAGATTGCTGGAGGGCAAACTACCTAGAGTCTTAGGGACTCGCTACTACAGGAGACACCCTTTATATACTGCTAGCTAGGTCCATGCGCAACAACCCTAAGCCCTAGGGGCTGTGGTGCGCAGCAACGGCCTAGACTCTAATGACATACCTAGCCCCCTCCTAGACCGATCCAGACTGGTCCGCTCTGTCAGTAACCCTAACCCCAAGAGTCTCATAGCCGCTTGCTGACTAACCCTTGGGCGTCCTAGCATAGGGGTGGTGTCGTCCTGCCTTAAGTGGTATCTCCCCGTAGAGGCCCCCGATAAATAAGTAAAAATAAGGAAAATGATGAGAAAAATCATAAGATCGTAACATATCCCTCTCCTCAAGACTTCGCGTCCCGAGAAGTCGATGCCACAGGGAATACTTGAGTGGCTCCAGTATTTAAAGTTTTCTTGGGGGAATCAAGCACAGGTGTAACCGTCCCGCCGCGCTCAAGATCTCTTGAGAACGCCCCCAATGGATCCGACTCTTCGTAGATCGGTTTTCGGTTCCCCTTCCACCTCTGCCAGTTCCTTTCCAATTTTTCCAGGTAATCGCGTTCAAAGCGACCATCCTCCCATCCAAACAACCGTTTGGGCACCTTGTCCTGCGTCAAGTTTTCGTACGGTCGATAAGTCATTCCTCGCACTTTACGCGGCGCCCCGGGATTGCGTTTGTGGAACTTTTTTATTTCATCCTGTGTGTTCGTCAGGTTCTCCACGGGTTCCCAGGTGGACTCTTTGACAGGGTAGTTTTTCCACTTAACGAGGTATTCCAATCGGCCACTGCCACGACCACTAACTCGGCTGTCTAACACTTCTTCCACCTCATATTCTTCATCTGTAGCTTCCTCCGTCAGTTGAGCTTCTTTTCGTTGGGCAGCTTTTTCGCGCTGACGAGGGAAGGTGGGCGCATGGTATGGTTTGAGCAGAATTTCGTTGAATACATTGTAGACCTTCCATGACACCGGAACCTTGAGTTTGTAGGCCGATTCGCCCACTTTCTCTACAACTTCCAGGGGTCCTACAAATTTTCCATCAAGTTTCTTGGTTGCTCGGATCGTGGGTAGGTGTTTGGTGCTGAGATAAACTTTGTCACCAGGTTTATACTGCCTGGCTGTCTGTCGATTCCTATCCCATCGTTTCTTCATGGCCGCCGCGGTTTTCTCCAGTGCCATCCGAGCCTTTTCGTGAACGTCTTCCACTTGTTTGGCCAATTCTTCAATTGCAATTACCTTGGGCTTGTATGTTGGGTTCAAACCCTTGTTTGGGTGTCGGCCATAGTTCATGAAAAATGGGGAATATCCCGTTGATGAGTGGACTCGGTCGTTATGGCAGAACTGGGCTACGGCTAGCCAGTCACTCCAATTGTCTTGCTGGTGGTTGACAAACATTGTCAGGAATTCTTTAACCTCCTGGTTGACACGTTCCGTCTGTCCGTCAGTTTGCGGGTGGTACGCTGTTGATCGATTGGGCTGAATCCCGAGCATTCCGTAAAGATCATCCATAAACTTGGATGCAAACTGAGGTCCTCGGTCGCTGATGACTTTCTTGGGTAATCCGTGCTCTCGAAAGATGTTATCTCTGAACAAGACTGCAACTCCTTGGGACGTAATGGACGACGTTGTTGGTAGGAAATACGATTTCTTTGAAAAACGGTCTACTACCACCATGATCATATCGTTTCCTTTTGACTCCGGTAGAGGGCCCATTAAATCTATAGATATCACCTCCCATGGTTCGGTGGGGATTTCGTTGGGAATCAGGGGAGCCGCCCTGGGTTGGCGATCTGGCTTCGCTCTTTGGCACGTCTCGCATCCCCGTATGTAGGTTTCGATATCTCGTTTCATGTTGGGCCACCAGTAGTTCCTTGTTAGTAGTTCCAACGTTTTTGTGACACCCGGGTGTCCCCATGAGTGATGAATTTCGATGCAGTTTTCCCTGATTTTCTGAATTGTAGGCACATATACTCGTTCCTTCCATGTGACTAATCCGTTTTCCCTCCGGTACTCCAGATTCCCTTCCGCTAATCCTTTCTTCACCTGTGTGTCATAATATTGTGGTGTTATGGTTGTGATTTCCTTCACGATGTCTTCCAGGGCTCGATCATTGTTGTATACCCGTACAAATAGTTGTTCTTTTAATAAGATTACTCCTTCATTGTCATTGGTTCCACGTTCATGCCCTGCGCGTCGTGACAAGATGTCAGCCTTAGAGTTGGATTTACCCGATCTGTGTTTGATTATAAAGTTATAGTCCTGAAGGTCCGTGACCCAGCGCACCTGTCTTCGGTTCAAGTTCTGCGCTTTTCGGAAATATGTAAGGTTCTGGTGGTCCGTCAAGACTTCTACTGTTTGTTTTGCACCCTTTAGGTAATGCGACCATTCGTAAAAGGCGTGCATAACGGCCAGCATTTCCTTATCGTATATCTCGTAATTCCGTTCGGCGTCGTTTAACGATCTTGAGATAAATGCTACTGGCTTCCATAATTCGTCCTTGCATTGCTGAGATAAGATACCGCCGATTGCGAAGTCTGATGCGTCTACTTCAATTCGGAATTGACCCTCGTCATCCGGGATTTTTAGTACAACCTCCCTTCCCACAAGCTCTTTCAGTCCCTGAAAAGCTGCTGACTGCATGGACGTCCAGTGCCATTCTGCTTTTCCTGTTAACAGGGTTAAGGGTTTGGCCATTCTCGCAAATCCCTCTACAAATCTCCGGTAGAAGTTAATGAAACCCAGGAACTGCTGGAGTTCTCGCTTATTTAGCGGTTCCGGCCATTCAGTGATGGCTTTGATTTTTCCTGGTTCCATACTGATTGAGTCGTGGCTTATTACTAATCCCAAAAATTCAATCTGGTCCTTATCAAACCAACACTTCTCTGGCTTCAGCGATAGTTTGTGTTCTTCCAGTTTTGCCAAGATTCGGTTTACGTGTTGCTGGTGGGTTGTTTTATCCTTTGAGAAGACTAGGATATCATCCATGTAAATGACTACCCATCCTTCCGCTATTTCAACTCGGAAGATGTCGTTCATCATGGTTTGAAACGTGGCCGGGGAGTTGGTTAATCCAAAGAACATGACCAGTGGTTCGAATAGTCCGCGATTTGTTCGGAACGCCGCCTTCCATTCATCTCCTTCTTTGATCCGGACATTGTTGTACCCCCAGCGGATATCCATCTTTGAGAACACCTTTGCTTGTGACAGTTGGTCTACCAGTTCTCTGATCAATGGTAACGGGTATTGGTTCTTTATCGTCATTTCATTAAGCCGACGGTAGTCCTGTACGGGCCGTAGTTTTCTGTCCTTCTTTTTTACAAAGAAGAATGGTGATGCCATAGGTGATTTACTCGCTTGAATTCGCCCTGTCTCCAGGTTTTCTTTTAGGAATTCGTCAAGTTGTTCCTGTTCCAACCTACTTAGCGGATAAATTTTGCAATCGACTGGAGTTGATCCGGGTATCAGCTCAATCGCATGATCCCAACGTCGTCTTGGCGGTAGCTCGTCAAAGGTTTCCTTCGTGAACACCTTTTTGTGCCCCAAGTAGTGGTTTGGGATAATTTCTTCGATTGTCCATTTCCGTGCTGCTTCGTGTTCTTTTGCCGCAATATCGGTAGCTACCGACCGAGTTCTTAATTCCGGTTCTCCAATCTGTACTGCCAGCAATTTGTCTCCTTCTTCTAGTGGTTCCATCGGATCTACTTCCTCTTCTGGTTCTCTTACTTCCGAGGCCGTCCAACAAGTTCCTGGGCAGCGGTTGAAATTTAGTTCTTTCCTTTTCCAGTCGACCGAGGGGTTATGATGCTGTAACCAGTCGTGACCCAGAAAGAGATCTGTTTTTCCTAATTGCGCCACCCCACATTCAATTATTTCTTCATGATCACCGATGCGCAATTTAAACTGGACCATGTATTCCAAACTGCCCATTGAGTTCCGAGTGCCGTCCGCGTTATACACTGGTACTGGTCTGATTAGTTTTCGTTTGTTGAATTGGTGTCTCTCCACGAAGTCTAGACTAGCGCATGACTGCGTGCAACCGCTATCCAGTAATGCTGTTACGTTGACTGTTGTTCCTGTGTCCATGGCTGTAATAGTTCCTTTCACATCCATCTCTTGTTTCCCAAAGGTTTTTACCACTTTTTGTCGTAAATGGGTTAGGTTCCACATAGCTTCCTGTTCTCCCATGTTGTTCAAATCTCGTAGTAGTTCCTTCGTTACTTCTCCTTCTCGGTTAGTGTGTACCCATAGTCGCAGGCAGTCTAGTGCGGTTTTGGTGTCTTGTTGCCATATCCTTCTTAGGACCCAGGGTTCAGTCCACGTTTGGAGGCGCCTTCCTGTTACGCTCATTGTAATATTCCTCACACGATGTATTTGAGTTGAACACTCATATAGAATTTCGGGGAGTTCCACTCCCGAGTCTGTATATACATGTGTTTTGTCCGAGGTACTACTACAAGCCAGTAGAGCAGAGCGCTCGTCTACTGGCTTTCTCCAAAACCCTGTTCCTTTCCGAATTCTTTCCATTGCTCCTCAGTGAGCTCCCCTAGTTTCAACTCCCTCATACGCCCCTTTCCTTTCCACTTGGATGGCTTCCTTGGTTCTGGGCAGTCTCGTGCGAAGTGACCGGGTTTGGCACAGTTGTAGCAGTTTCCTCTCGTTTGTCTGGATTTATCCACGTCCATAGTGTCTGGGTCTCTTTTTGATGATGAAGCGGCGGGTGGGGCTGCAAACTGATACTGAGTTGGCTTGTTATCCCTAGGTAATTTTTCTCGGTACTCATTGGTCCGTCGGTCAGTGCCATATGCTTCCTGTGCCTGACGGTATGCCCTGGCTAGTTGAACGGCTCGTTCTTGGATACTAGCCAGTGACGCGTCCTCTTTTAGATTCCCATGCCTGATTAAATCCCTTCCTAGCGCTGGGTTTATGTGTGCCAGGAACTGTGCCATTAGGGCCGCATCGTTCCATTCCACTAGAGGGGAGAGCGCGTTAAACTGTATACAATAGTCCTCAATTGGGCTAGTTCCCTGTTTTAGCGCTATCAGCGAGTCGATTGCTTTCTGCTTCATTTCGGTTGACATAAAGAACTCATGCATTTGTTCTTTAAAGTCTGTCCAATTATTGAATGGAAACTTCTTGGTTAGCGGCTCGCGTAGCCAGTCTAGTCCCTCTCCCAGCCATCCGTTGTTGAGTTCCTGCCATGAGATATTCTTGCTCCAGGCCTCCTCCGCTTGTTTGGTTTCATATTCGTGTTGTGCATCCTGTACTGCCCTGAGTTTTACTCCTGCCCAGTCTCCTGCCCGGTTGTCCTTGCCTTTCCTTATTCGGTATAGACAGATTGAGACTTTCCTGTCTAGCGCCGTTTCCCGTGCCAATTGGAAATAGGTTTCCATTTGTCGTACCCAGGCATCTACCGTTTGGGGATCTCCTTCGTAGTGGTCTGGCAGTTCTAATTTAGTCGTTGGGGATGGTGTTGTAGGGTTAGCGCGCCGGTATTCATTGATTACATCAGCGATTGTTTGTGCCGTTGCTGTAGCCGCCTCCACTCGTCTTTGTCCCTGTCGATAAATTGCATCGTTGCATGCTGCTACTTGGACTGGGGTTCCTGTTGTCTCTGTGAGGGGCTCAATGGTGTCCTCTGTGAAAGTTTGGTACCCGAGTAGGGCTTGTGTAATATGAGTAATCATATCCACCGTAGTGCGAAATGTGCTTGCTCCGACCCGGCGATAACCAAACCCTTGATGCATCAGAGTCCTCATTTGGCTCCATCCCTTGACGGCTCCCACCATTTTTTCCACGTGCCAAATACTTGGGTTCCCGTAGGAAGCCCGGACCTTTGCACACACTTCCCGATCTCGGAGGCTGTCGTCAAAGTTCCATATTTCCTGGATTTGCGGGAATGCTGGCCAATTGTATGCAGACCAATATTGGCACCTGAATAGTACGAGGTAGCAGTATCCTTCCTTATCGGGATGGAAGGTGTGCTCAGGGAGACTTTGCGTCGGATATGGGTATGGGAGCTCGAACGCGTTCTGGACCACTCGTTGCCAGTTATGGATTTCCATTTGTTTGTGATCGTAGAATCCCTTATTTTGTTCCCCATGTGCCAGCCCTGGCTCGAGCCAGTCCTCCATGCGCTGCACCGCACCTCCGTGCCATGTCCAATCGCCTCCTGCTGTGCGTGTCTTGGCTTTGCTTTGTTCCGGGTCTGCCAGGACTGCGCGGGCGTATGAGAGTTTTTTTGCTCTTTCGGCGCGCCTCCCCTTTTGGTAGTCTTTGAGATCTTTGACTATATCGTCTACGATCTGGGTTTCTGTTTTAGGTGGGGGAGTTGGTGTGTGAAGCTCCTTTCCAAACTGTTGGATCATATCTCGATGGGGTCGCGATGGCGGTATCCCATGAGAAGTTTCATGTCCGGTTAAGGAGGGAGATGGAGATGTGGCCTTCTTTTTGCCTTTGTCCTTTTTTGGTTTATCCCCGCCGAATCGTGCCCGTGGGTTGAAGGTCATGAGCCCTTCAATTCGTTCCAGATCCTTCCAGGTGTAAGAATCGTCCTCTCTTGGTCTGATCATTTCTTTTTCGAGAATGTGGAATCGATCCCTTTTGATATTGTCCTGGATCCCGAAGGTAACTGTGGTGTCTCGGAGTTCTGGTTCCCACGAAAGGATTTCCGTGAGGGTGGGCCACATTGGCCAGTTGTATTCTCCATAAAATTCCTTTTTAAATAGGTACATGTAGCAGTACCCATTTTTGCGATATGGAGTGTCCCCCTTGATCAGTCGCAGATTCCCTCCCGGTAAGCGCGGTTCTCTCTGTTTGGGATTCCATTCCTGGACCCAATCTAGTTCACCTAACTGCTGTAGGAACATGTCCATATGGAGCAGCTTCTCAATTCCCAATCCTCGGACGGTTTGGAATTCTGGAGGTGTCGGGGGGTTTGGTAGTCGGAACTTTATTTTTGCGCGTAGATAAGGGTCGTAGCGGACCCCAGTGAGTCGTTCCTTGTTTTCTGTGAAACGTTGCACCCTGGCGTAAGCCCCTGGCTTTATGTTTCCGTTTTGAGCATGCATGAGAGCGTTCCAGTCTTCTGGTTCGATGACCATTCCCTCGCTTGCATATAACTCCGTGACAACCGTGAGATGGTCCTGGATCATCTCATCCCCTTTGTATTTGCGATATTTCCTTATCGCCTCTTCCGCGTTGTGTGTCCACATTAGCCACTGGTTGTACTTGGATGCAATTATAGCCAAGTACACCGGGTGACTCCTATTGCCATTGTATTCCGTATTGAGAAGGTTCTCCAGAACCTTCCAATCCTTTTCCGCCCGATCTAGGGCTCTCTGGGCTCGAACGGCCGCTCGACGCATTCGTCGGATTTCCAACAGGTCTGCCCAGGCAGCCTCCTGTTCTTCGCGTTGTTCGCGGTCTAGCTGGTCCAGCATCCTCTGGACGTCGTCGTGTGCCTGCTTCTCCTGCTGGCGGCAGTGCTTCCTCCACAACCTAACATGGTTGTCATACTTTTGGATATAGGTATCGCCGATGAAGGTCGGCGTGCGTGTGATTATTGTGGTATCGGAGGCCCAGTCCACTGAGAAGATCGAGCCGATCTCTTCAAGTGTCGCCTGGGCGTGTGGGAGTATGTAATTGAATTCGGTGTTCATGACGGTAGTGGTGATCGGGGGGTGTGTGATTTGTATGGGTATTTCTTCAACCGGTTCCGTTCTATCTCCAACGGCAATCGGTCCGTTCCTTTGGCAGTCGCCTAGTTACTGCGCAGTTTGCACAGGTTGTCGCCTGTTCTCTCGTCTCTCTGTGCTTTCCTTCGCACAGGGTTGGTTCAATCGGGTCAATAATGCACCCCGACTTGAATCTTCGATTTAATTCCGTCAAGTGCCAATGCAAGACTAAAGCGCCTGGGATTTCACCCTACAGATCGATGAGATCTGAAACGGGACTTTCGGCCCCTTGCTACGCTCGTGATGCACCGGTTGTTTCGTCCGTTCCTTGGACTTTTCCGCAAAGATTGGTGTAAGCTGCTCGCCAGTGCCTGCCCGCACTTTCAACGACGCATGCCTTACTCTCGTCCGATCTCTGTTTTGTTGACAGCAGGGATGAATTTCCCCGTAGTCACTAGTTCGATCTAGTGAGGCTATCTGTTGTTGTAGTCGTAGTCGTCAGACTCCTCGAGGCTGTCAACGGTAGCGTTGAGACAGACGATTTCTTCACGGACCTCTTTGTCGCTGTGAGCTGCAACGAGCAAGACGTGCCCGGCGCTGTAGCAGATGACGAAGGGTAGGGGTAGAAAGACTCTAGGTTATGTTAGGACTAACCCCAACAAACCCCTAGGCTTCCGAGACGAGAGAGAAAAGGAGGTGAGAAGTAGAGTAGATTGCTGGAGGGCAAACTACCTAGAGTCTTAGGGACTCGCTACTACAGGAGACACCCTTTATATACTGCTAGCTAGGTCCGTGCGCAACAACCCTAAGCCCTAGGGGCTGTGGTGTGCAGCAACGGCCTAGACTCTAATGACATACCTAGCCCCCTCCTAGACCGATCCAGACTGGTCCGCTCTGTCGGTAACCCTAACCCCAAGAGTCTCATAGCTGCTTGCTGACTAACCCTTGGGCGTCCTAGCATAGGGGTGGTGTCGTCCTGCCTTAAGTGGTATCTCCCCATAGAGGCCCCCGATAAATAAGTAAAAATAAGGAAAATGATGAGAAAAATCATAAGATCGTAACAAGAAGCAAGAATTCACAATACTTTATACATCCATTAGTTCATTCATGGAGCAGGGATAGGATAACAAAAAGGGAAATTGTGACCTGCTACTGGAAAGCCAGAGCATTGATATCATGTTCTATAGAGCTTGACTATCAGCTAGACAATTATGCATTTTGTCAACTGCTTGCTCCACATATTGAGTCAAATCATCAGCATATGCCTGACAACATGAAACCAGTGTACTACGATGATGAACATGAGAGATTTGCATTTGTCTTTCATCATGTTCACAAATGGAATGAAACAGAGAGATTGTGGGTGGAAGCAATGAAGGCAAGAAAATCAAAACTTGGATCAGACCATCCAAGAACTCTTGTTAGCACAAACAATTTGGCATTGACATACATATATCAGGGAAGATGGAATGAAGCAGAGAAACTGCTGCTGGATGTGGTGAAGGCAAGAAATTCAAAGCTTGGATCAGACCACCCAGACACTCTCACCAGTATGCACACCTTGGCAATGACATACAAATCTCAGGGAAGATGGAATGAAGCAGAGAAACTGCTGCTGGATGTGGTGAAGGCAAAAAATACAAAACTTGGATCAGACCACCCAGACACTCTCACCAGTATGTACACCTTGGCAATGACATACCGATCTCAGGGAAGATGGAATGAAGCAGAGAAACTGCTGGTGGATGTGGTGAAGGCAAGAAATGCAAAGCTTGGATCAGACCACCCAGACACTCTCACCAGCACAAATGATTTGGCATTGATATACAGTGATCAGGGAAGATGTAATGAAGCAGAGAAACTGCAGTTGGATGTGGTGAAGGCAAAAAAAGAAAAGCTTGGATCAGACCACCCATACACTCTCACCAGTATGAATAATTTGGCATTGACATACAGATCTCAGGGAAGATGGAATGACGCAGAGAATCTGCTTCTGGATGTGGTGAAGGCAAGAAATGCAAAGCTTGGATCAGACCACCCATACACTCTCACCAGTATGAACCATTTGGCAATCACATACAGATCTCAGGGAAGATGGAATGAAGCAGAGAAACTGCTGCTGGATGTGGTGAAGGCAAGAAATGCAAAGCTTGGGTCAGACCACCCACACACTCTCACCAGTACAAATGATTTGGCATTGATATATAATGATCAGGGAAGATGGAATGAAGCAGAGAAACTGCTGCTGGATGTGGTGAAGGCAAAAAAAGTAAAGCTTGGATCAGACCACCCATACACTATCACCAGTATGAACAATTTGGCAATGACATATGGATCCCAGGGAAGATGGAATGAAGCAGAGAAACTGCTGCTGGATGTGGTGAAGGCAAGAATTGCAAAGCTTGGATCAGACCACCCAGACACTCTCACCAGTATGAACACCTTGGCATTGATATACAGATCTCAGGGAAGATGGGATGAAGCAGAGAAACTGCTGCTGGATGTTGTGAAGGCAAGAAATGCAAAGCTAGGATCAGACCACCCAGACACTCTCACCAGCATAGCCAATTTAGCAATCACATACACATTTCAGAACAGGTGGAATGAGGCAGAGTCTATGCTCACCAATGGAGTCAAGTTAATGGATCAAGTTATGGGAGTTCAGCATCCAGCAACTTTGGAATATAAGAAACATTTGAATGAATTGCACAAGAAGATTCACACTTCTGACCATAAATAGGTAGGTGATCTGTCTTTTCCCAGAAGCATCTATGATAAAATGCAATTAGATGTGTGAAATCAGGGTGAGCAAGAGGAGCTGAATCTCTTAAACAAAAAATTTATGTATATACATATATTGAGTGCATCATTATGTACATGGTGCCCAAGTTATGGATGGTTTGCTCAGCCACCAGGCCACTTCAGATGTGTTTGGACATGAGACAGTGTAACAATCATGAACACATGATTGTTACAATTATGCACACTTTTCATTTTCTTATGTCAGCACCTGCCTCTTTCAGTGCTTATGCAACTCTTCTATTTTTACTATGCTTATGCAATGTCACACAATGCTTGCTGTGACTCTATTTTCATCTATGCCACATGCCTACCTTCATTCTGTCATACTGATGTCACTATGACTTCACTCATGATGTGTTATGATGTCTACTATTATTACATCATACCTATGATGTTCCTTACCTTTTACAGACAGTAGGTTCACATATAAATAGCAGAGTTTGTTGTAGGTCAAACCTTAAGTTTGACTTAGCTTGTATAAACCTTATAACTCACTGCAGAGCTTGTTAGTAAGAGCAAGTTAGTCTCTGGCAACCTTAACCAGTTGTGGTGAGATTTCAAGTCATAGTTCATGTGCTCTTGCCTATAACCCTCTTCTCAAACCTGAGTCTTGCCTTATAGGCTCAGCACTGTTTACCCACAAGTGTTTGCCTGGCTTACTTTGTCACCATGGTCTCAGATGATCCTTGTGGCATTACATCATCGGGTAGATTGACAGATGACTTGATCATCATAACAATTTAAGTCAAACTTACCTAAACAGCTCAAGTATTACAGTGACCCTCAAAACCATTGCAATGGTTGGCAATCCTGAAGGGATTGGCAACCAGTGCAACGGTTAAAATAGGGACAAATAAACAAAAATAAGGGTATGATAGCCCTACTTCTGAGCTTTAATTTAATGTAATATTCAACATGTTTTGGCTGAGATATAAATTCCTGAAGTAGGTGATACCATTGCAATGGTTTTGTGGCTGACAGGTGAAAGCTCAAAACTGGTATCTGGATGTCATGTGACTAGGCTTAAAGTCATGTGACCTTGTTGACCAAGTTCAACTTACACCAAATAAGCCCAAACAACTCTGACAACTGACCATGAAATCCCTCTCTACTGCCCAGCAATCCCACATCATCTCTCTCCTCAGTGCTGGACATTCTGCCCACCAGGTCTCTTCCATCACTGGTGTCCATCATTCTACCATATCTAGGCTTCACAGGATGCACTGCCCTTACCTTCCCAAGTCATCTGGAGGTTGTCCATGCAAGCTTTCTGACAGAAATGTCAACCATGCCATCCAACTCATCAGCTCTGGCAAGGCTGACACAGCTGTGGAGGTTGCCAGAGCCCTTCAAGACATCATAAACCAGCCTCTCTCTGCTGAGACAACCAGGAGACACTTAAAGAAGGCTGGGATGAAGGCTGTGGTGAAGAAGAAAAAGGCCCTACTAACTGCAAGACACAAGAAGGAGAGGATGGACTTTGCATTGGCACATAAGGATTGGACTGTAGAGGATTGGAAGAGGGTGGTATGGTCAGATGAGACAAAAATCAATAGGCTAGGGTCAGATGGGAGGAAATGGGCTTGGAAGAAGGCAGGGGAGGGGCTCAGTGATAGGCTGGTGAGTGGGACAGTCAAGTTTGGGGGAGGATCAGTTATGGTTTGGGGGTGTATGATGTGGGAGGGGCCTGGGTATGCTTGCAAAATTGATGGGAGGATGGATGGGGACCTTTATGTGTCCATTTTAGAGGAAGACCTTCAAGCAAGCCTGGAGTATTATGGCAAGAGTGCAGAAGACATCATTTTCCAGCAGGACAATGACCCCAAGCACACCTGCAAGAAGGCCAAGACTTGGTTTAAAGACCATGAAATTGAACCTCTACCATGGCCTGCACAGTCCCCAGACCTCAATCTAATTGAACAATTGTGGACACATGTCAAGAGGAGGCTGGCAGAGCATGAGAGATCCCCATCAGGCATGCTTGAGTTGTGGGAGAGGGTGGAGTTTGAGTGGAATAAGATTGAGGCAAAGGTGTGCCAGGACTTGATTGAGAGTATGCCTAGGAGGGTACAGGCAGTGATACAAGCAAAGGGGGGCTACAAAAAGTACTAGAATATACCAATATCTTATCAAAATATGCCAGCCACAAAACCATTGCAATGGTATCACCTACTTCAGGAATTTATATCTCAACCAAAACATAACCAAATATGTTCAATGTTAAATCAAATTAAAGCTTATAAGCAGGGCTATCATTCCCTTATTTTATTTATTTGTTTCTATTTTACCCATTGCACTGGTTGCCAATACCTTTAGGATTGCCAACCATTGCAACAGTTTTGTGGGTCACTGTAGCTTGTTTGCACACAGACCATTGAACTTCCCAAGAGCCAGCCAGTAGGTTACCAGTGCCTGATCAAGATTTCTGGAATCTTCACAAGAGGAGCTCCCCCACTGAACAAGGCAACAAGAGGACTTCAAAACACATACACACTTCAAGGAGAAGTAATCTACAAAGATAGCCAAGATCAGATCTGAGGGATCAACAATGTCCATGAGCACCTTAGGACCCCTGAAGTAACCAGAGAATCTTCCAGCAGAAAGGGCAAATTCCATGCACCCAGTGACTCAGATTCTGATTCTTCCAGAGAGGAGAATACAATTGAATCTAGTGACCTATTTGAGACTGCCCCATTCAAAGTGTTTCAAGAGCTAGGAACAGCATGACCTAGCCCCTTACATTTCACTTCCACATTAGGAAACACACCTAGACTGCTCTTATCTTTAGATCTTGCACAGACTAGTGGACCATCTTCACACAGACAACCAGAACTGGAACCAACTTCTGAATTGCCTATACCTCCATTAAGCACACCTACTCCACCGCCTCCTAGAACACCTACTCCACCACCACCACCACCACCACCAGGTGATGACCCTGATATTGAAATGGCTGATGCAAATGCCAATCAATGCATCAAGGGTCCCATGCCCACTAAATTTGAAGGAAACCACAAGCTAGCTGAGCTATTTATGAATGATTGTGAGATGTTCTTTGAGATCAACAACAGTTACAATACCAATAAGAAGAAGATCATCTTTGCTCTCATGCACATTGGCAGAAACACAGGCCAATGGAAGCTAGCTAAATTAAGCAACCTAAACAATGCAGCAGCATGGGGAACTTGGGCCACATTTAAAGAGTCATTTGAGAGTAACTGGAAACAGGTGGACAGCCCTGGAATGGCCATGACAGAGCTATACAAAATAGTGCGACAATGCAAGAAGATGCTGATCTTACTATACATGGACAAGTTCAAGGAACTGATCAAAAAGTTCAAGATCAAGGAAGAAGCCACCATCATTCCTCTATGTTTGGAAGGGTTTCCCCCTGAAAGTGTCCAATAGATCCTTATGCAGCTGATCTACAGGGCTGGTATGATGCTGCACAATGATATGCAAACACCAAAAGCAGACTAGGTGTTTTAGCTGGACTATCACATGCTGGAGGAGGGAGACCATTGCTGAGATACTGTCAACAAGGTCAGTAGACCAAGAACACAACCAGAAGAAATACAAGATGAAAGAATAAGAAACTCTGTTGCACTGTCTATGACAATGACAATCAAGAGCCTGGGGCTCAATATGCTCCTACACTACCTATATACCCCCAGCCTCACCTCCACCTCCTGGATCCCTCATGTTCTACACCTGTCATGTCACATGACCTGCTTATGTCATCTTCTGATAAGATATCCGATAACCCGATAAGAGATCGCGTCTTGATGAGATAAGAGATAAGATAAGATCTTTAGATAAGATCAAATCGTAACATTACCCCCCTCTTAAAGGTTCATGTCCACGAGAACCTAGGTAGTTTGTCAAACAAAGGTTCCACTAGTGTCTGGTTCTTCATATATCAGCTTGCAGTCTCCCTTCCAGTGTTGCCAGTTCTGTTGCAACTTATCCAAATAATCCCTTTCAAACTGCCCATCCTCCCAGCCAAATAATTGATTTGGTACTGGTAGGTGTGTGAGATTTTCGTATCTTTGAAAAGTGTTGCATGGTATGCTCTGAGGAGCTGGTGCATTTGGCTTCTGCTTGTGGAATTCTTGCACTAGTTCACTTGCATTCGAGACATTTGCTGCCAGTTCCCAGGATGATTCTTCTACAGGATACCCTTTCCGCTTGACCAGGTATTGGATCCCCCTTCCTCTTGCTCAGCTATCCAGGATTTCTTCTACTTCATACTCCTCTCCTTGAATCGTTCCCTCCTCTTCTTTCCTTCATTCCTCTAATTCTGTATTCCTCCTCTTCTGCTCTGAGAATACTGGTTCCATGTATGGTTTTAACAACCCTTCATTAAAAATGTTGTACACCTTCCATGTTGTAGGCAGTTTCAGGTGGTACGCAGCCAACCCAATCTCTTCGATGACTTCATATGGTCCATAGAACTTATTATCCAGTTTCTTGGATGCTTGTACATGTGTCAAATGTTCCGCATTGTACTCCCTTGATGGTCATTTACCCTTGTCATACTGTTTCGCCATTTGTTCTGCTGTTTTTTCCAGGTTGTCCACCACAGAATCCCATGCCTGCTTAATTCCTCCTATGAACGTTTCTACACTTGGGATTGTTGTTGTCTTTACTGGATCAAACCATTTCCGCAGATGTCTTCCATAATTCAGGAAGAACAGTGTATGTCCAGTTGAGGAGTTTTCTCTGTCATTATGACAAAATTGAGCTAGGGCTAAATGTTCACTCCAATCATCCTGTTTGTCATTTGTGTACATTGACAGGAATTCTCAAACTTCCTGATTTACACATTCTGTTTGACCGTCCATTTGTGGGTGATAAGCTGTGGATGGGTTTCCCTCAATGTCTAGTAGTCTGTACAATTCCTTCATGAATTGCGATACAAACTGTGATCCTCAATCACTTATTACCCGGTGTGGTATTCCATGCTCTCAGAATACATTGTCATGGAATAGTCTTGCTACTCCCAGAGAAGTGACCATGATATTTGTGGGTAAGAAGAATGCCTTCTTTGAGAATTGGTCCACCACTACCATTACTGTGTCATATCCTATGGATTCTGGAAATGGTCCCATCAGATCTACTGAGATGTCTTACCATGGTTGTGATGGTATACCATGGTCTTAAGGGAGCTGCTCATTTTGTTCAGTCTGGTTTCACTGTTTGACATGTTCTGCACCCTGTCATGTACAATTTGACATCTCATTGCATTCTTGGCCACCAGTAATTTCTTGTCATCACTTCCATGGTCTTGTCTACCCCATAGTGTCCCCATTCATGGTGAATTTGGATGAGATCTTCTCTCAACCTCCGATCAACTGGAACATAGATCCTTTCTTTCCAGTATATCAATCCCTTTTCCTGTCTCCATTCTTCATTTCCACTCTTCAACCCTTCCTTTACTTGTGATTCCCATTGTCTGTTGTTGGTCCTCACGATTTTCCTTTGTATGTCTGTTAGGGCATTGTTGTCATTGTATACCCTAATAAACAAATCCTCCTTCAGCAGTATGGTTCCCTCATTGTCAATCTCCTCCCCCTTATGGTCTGTCCTCCGTGACAGTATATCTGCTTTTGAGTTTGATTTACCTGGTCTGTGCTTTATGGTAAAATTATACTCCTGGAGGTCTAAGATCCAATGGGCTTGTCATCGATTGATATTTTGAGGTTTTTGAAAGTATGTTAGGTTTTGATGATGTGTCAAAACCTCTACTGCTATTTTTGTACCTTTCAAATAATGAGACCATTCATAGAATGTGTTCATAATTGCAAGCATTTCCTTGTTGTAGATCTCATAGTTCCTCTCTGCTGGGTTCAAAGATTTTGAAATAAATGCAACTGGTCTGCAAGTGTTGTCTTGTTGTTGTGACAAGATTCCACCTATTGTGAAGTCTGAAGCATCAACTTCTACTCTGAATTGTCCCTCGTCTGCTGGTATTGCCAGCACCACTTCCTCTGCCACTCTTCTCTTGAGTTCCTCAAATGCTCCTTGTTGTTCTTCCATCCACTTCCATTCTTCTTTTCCCATTAATTTGGTTAACGGTTTAGATACCAATGCGAATCCTTGTACAAATCTCCTGTAGAAGTTTATGAATCCTAGAAACTGCTGTACATGTTTTTTGGACTGTGGAATTGGCCACTCTGTTATTGCTTTAACCTTTGCTTTGTCCATGCTGATTGAATCATGTGAAATTATAATTCCTAAGAATTCAATGGTTTTCTTGTCAAACCAGCATTTTTCGGGTTTTAGTGATAGTTTGTGTTGTTCCAGTTTCGCCAAGATTCTGTTCACATGTTTTGTGTGACTTTCCTGATCTGCTGAGAACACCAGAATATTGTCCATGTAAATGACTACCCATCCTTCTGCAATTTCTTCCCAAAACAGATTGTTCATCATGGTTTGAAAAGTAGCTGGTGAATTTGTCAATCCGAAAAACATAACTAAAGGTTCAAACAGTCCTCTGTTTGTTTGGAATGCCGCTTTCCATTCATCTCCTTCTTTGATCTGTATATTGTTATATCCCCACCAGATATCCATTTTTGAGAATATTTTTGCATGAGTTAGTTTGTCCACTAGTTCTGATATTAGTGGTAATGGGTATTGGTTCTTTATTGTCATCTCATTTAGCTTTCAATAATCTTGTACTGGTCTCAACAATCCATCCATCTTTTTTATGAAAAAGAATGGTGATGCCATCAGAGATTTGCTAGATTGGATCCTGCCTGTATCTAGATTTTCTTTGAGAAACTCTTCTATTTTCTCCTGTTTGCCTTTACTCAGTGGATAGATCTTACAGTCCAATGGCTTTGATCCTGGGATGAGTTCAATTGCATGATCCCATGGTCACCTCAGTGGTAACTCATTGAAGGTCTGTTTTTCGAATACCTTCTGGTGTTTTAAGTAGTGTTCAGGCACAATTTCGCTTAGGACCCACTTGTTCTTATTCTCCGATGCTATTTACATTGCTATTGACTTGTAGGCTCATATCCATTCCACATCTACATCTTCCCTCATTACTGCCAATAGTCGATTGCCTTCCTCCCAATGCATCCTGTCTTCTTCATTGTCATCCCCTTCACTCTCTTCTTCGGGCTCATCTACCTTCACATCTGGTTGGCACATGCCAGGGCACTGATTGAAACTCAGTATGTTTTTTTGCCAATCCACATCTGGGTTGTGATACTTAGGCCAATCGTGTCCCAGGAATATGTCTGTCTTGCCCAGTGACAATACTCCGAATTCCCAGATTTCTTCATGTGTCCCTATTTGGACTCTTAATTGGACCATTTCTGATAGTTTTCCATCCATGTTTTCTGATCCATCTGCATTGTATACAGGGAGAGGGTGGGTGAGTTTTCTGGTATTCAAATTGTTTTGCTGTACGAATTCCCTGTTCACACATGATCCTGTGCATCCTGAGTCCAACAGCACTGTCACTGATATGCACTGTCTCATCATAATGTCGGTCACCATCAACAGTAAGTTCATTTGTGTCTTTCCCATTCCTATGACATATTTTGGTGGTCACTTTAAGTGATTCAGGTACCACATTGCTTCCTTCTCAGATGCTTTATTTAAATCCTTCACCAGTTCTTCCATCACCTCTTCCAGTCATGACTCATGAGTCCATGTCCACAGAGCTTCTAGAGCTTGTTCAAGTGGACATTCCCATATTCATCTCACCATCCACGGAGTCTGCCAGGTGTTCAAGCAAGGTTTTACCATGCTTATTGGTAGATTTCTGAATAGTTGTTCCTTAAACCTTATTTCATACTTGATGTAATTTAATCCAACCCATGAATTATTTTTCTTATCATAATTACATGGTGAATCAGTAGAAATAAGGTCCTTGCTTGTTGGGTTGGAACTGATTCCCTTTGAGCCTTCTGAAAATCCATTGCCTCTTTTATCACCTTCTTGTCTTCTTCTGTAACATCCTCCAGATATTCCTTCCACCCTATCTCTCTGATACACTTCTTTCCTTTCCAATTCCTTGGTTCTTTACAATTCATTCTTATGTGGCCTGTTTTGCCACAATTGTAACAAGTAATTGGTTTCCTCATTCTATCTACATCCATGGCATTGGGGTCATGCACACCCAATCCTGATGCTGCTTGGGGTGGAGGTCCTCGTGTTGCTCCATTCCCTTGGGATACAGAATTTGGTGCCACCTTATTCTGGGTATTCTGCATCCCCATATTTGGTGTGTGTTGTTGGTTCTGCCCTTGCCCTGGATTTCTGAATCCCAAATTCCCATAGAACTTTCTTGCATCTCTCCATGCCTTGTTCAGTTCCATTGCCTTCATGTACCACTTTTCTAGATCTCCTGTTGTCGATCTATTGCTGGGCATTCCTGTTTCTGCAACCTTTAGACTGAGTTGAGGATTTAGTCCCCTTCTGAATTGCACAATCAGCACTATCTCATTATAGCCCATTAACTGAGCCAGTCCTCTGAAGTCAATGATGTAATCCTTGACATTCCGCTTTCCTTGAGACAATTGTTGTATCTTTCGGATAGCGTCATCTTGTGTTTCCATTGTCAAGAAGAACTGTTTAGCTTGTTCTTCAAAATCTGCCCAATCCTTGAATGGTGCTTGATGAATTAATGGTTGTTGCATCATTGCTCCATCTCCCGCTCCTGTCAACAAGAGAGGGATTCCATCTCTCTCTTGTTCCCTTGTTGTTCCTGCTGCATATGTCCCATCCACTCTATGCTGATCTTTCTCTGTTACATAATCCAGTGTTTGCTGGATTTTCACTCTGGCCCAATTGCCTGCTTGGTTGGCTGACCCTCCTCATATGTGTTGTAAGGCCAATACTGTCATCCATGTCGAGTCCTTAATTTTTGTGAGTTGAAAGTAGATCGCCATGTTTCTCAACCAGTTTGTGATCTGCTCTGGTTGACCTTCATAGTAATCTGGCATGTCGATTTTGACTGCTGGTGCTCTCTCCTCTCATGGACCCCATATCGCCTTGATGATTGGGTTGACCAAGTTGGCCAAATTGGTTGCTGCTGTCCTCCTCTCTTCATCCAATGCTGTATGCCATCTCTGGTTTATGTCCATTGGTGCAAACAGTGTTAACCATGTGGTGATACATAGTAGAAATGCAGAGATCAACACATCTGTTACAGTGTATCCCACAGGTACATGTTGCCCTGCCCCATTGGACATCTCCTCTAATACTTCTTCTACTGTGCACCCTTCCTCATCTTGTTCCACATGATATTTCATGTGTCCCCAATTCAGGGACACCCACACTCTAATCTCTTGGTTTCACATTTCTGATTCATACTCTGCAATCTGTTTCCACAATGGGTTTCTTGGCCATGTGAAGGCATTCCAGTACTGTGGTTTGAACAACCACAAGTAACATAGCCCTGACATTTCCAGGGTATAGTTTGAAAATCCCAGTGGCAGTAGCATCAACTGGTTCACTGATATCCCTACTCCCCATTGATAAGCCTACTCTGGCACTGCAGGAGCACAGGCCAAATGAGTAGTGAGCTGGGGCAGGTCCTGGAGAATTCCCAACACCTCCAGTGGGCACGACAATGCATTTGGCGGGCGCTGTGTGACGCTGTGACGCTGTGACAATAGCTGGATGCCTGCAATGTAGTACGAAAGGCCAACTGAGACAAGAAGACACCCAGGAAGACCAAAACGAAGGGAATTATTGAGGGAGGAGTAGGGTATTCATTCCTATAGTGACTTCATGTGACAATGTAACTATCAACCAGCTGAGTAAGCAGTGGCTATGCTATCTCCATCCAATGCTGAGCCAAAGTTCATCATCCCCATCCAACTTAAAGATTTGACCATCCTTGGTCAACAACATGCCAAATACCACAGATTGGTGAAGTTTGGTGACAACTGAACTTGGGCAGACAGCTGCTGAGATGTCATAAACTGGGTGCGAAGAAACATTGATAATTCTAATGTACATGTGCAGACTTGATGAAGGGCGATTATCTGGCCACAGTGGTGGATAAGCGCTGAGATGTCAAAAAGTGGGCACTGGTGTAAAAATGTGGAAAAAACAGTTGCACAGACTTTACGAAGGGCAGCTGGCTGCAAACTGGTGGCAGTGGTCATAAATGAAGCAGCATTGATGGCTGCATGATGTTGAAAAGGTGGGACAGGCAAATGAAGGGCCATGGTGTCGAGATGTGGGTGCAGGTGTACTGAACAAGTCACAGTTGGCCTGTAGTCAATAGCAGAATACTTGGAGGTAGGTCATAGGGGTCATAAGCGAAGGTGGATTTGGTGATTGCGGGTGTCGGAAATGGCAGCGTCAGTGAAACAAATGTGATTGGGGGGCATAGCTGTCAGAAAGTGGGTGCTTTGTGGTGTATGGTGGGTGCTCATCACAAGACTGGTCCTAGAAGTCATAATATTGGTGCGGCCAATGTCAGATGGGTGCTAAACGAAGGTATACATGGGCTGTTGGCATTGGAAACAGCAGTGTCGGTGAAACGAATGTGATTGGAGGGCACCAGCATCGGAAACTGGGCGCATCATGGTGTATAGTGGGCATTCATCACAAGACTTGTCGTAAAAATCATAAAACAGGTGCAGTGAACGTCAGAGGGGTGCAGATAGGCATCGGAACAGCAGCGCCAGTGAAACGAACACAATTGGGGGGGCACAGACATTGGAAAGTGGGCACATCACAGTTTAAAGTGGGTGTTCATCACAGGACAGGTCGTAGAAGTCATCGTAAAGGTGTGGCGAATGTCAGATGGGTGCAGATATTGAAAACAAATCCAAATGAGGCTAGGAGTGTCGAAGTAGCATGACGACAGGTGCAGCGGAATAGTAGAGCTAAGTAAGTAAACACTTACTTGTAGCTGTAGGTCACTCAGGAGCTAGGGCTCAACTGGTTGATAGCAGAGAAGAGAATGTAGATTGATGGAGAAACTACAGAGTATTTATATGTCTATCTACTGTGTCTGTGTCAGCATTATTATGATACGCTGACTGAGCATTTGTATAGCATGACTGAGCAAATGTATTGAGCATAGCAATGCACAGTCATTGCTGTGTGGAAAGCTGTGTGAAGCACAGCTTTGCACAGTTGCCATGTGAATACATGAGGTGGCTTTATTGTTCAGAGTTCTGTCCCATCAAACTCTATAATATCTGTCCAGATATAAATACAATGAACTTTATGTAATCATAGATTACTGATAAGATATGATAACAGTTGAGATTGGATAGATCCGAGATGTTTTCCCATGATATGAAAGACATTTGTCAATGTTTGTTTTCAACACTCCCCCTCATTGAAGATCTCAATGCCAATTTCATTTCTTAACTCTTTGAATTTTTGCCAAGTCAAATTTTTTGTTAAGATATCAGCTAGTTGTTCATTTGTGGAACATATGATATGTTAATATCTTTGTTCTCAACACATTCTCTAACATAATGATAACGAATATCAATATGTTTTGTTCTATGTTCTTGAGCTGGATTCTTTGCTAAGAATATTGATCCGTTATCTACATGAAGATCAACAGCTCCAATGTCATATCCCAGTTCTTTAAATAGGGATTTAATCCACATGATTTGGCATGAGCAGTCTGAAAGACTCATATACTCAGCTTCTGTGGATGACAATGCAACAGTTTTCTGTTTTCTGGAAATCCAACTAATTGGAGATCCTGCCAATAGAACTAAATTACCTGTTACAGATTTTCTTGTGACTGGATCACCAGCCCAATCTGCATCAGAGTAAGCATGCATTCCATCTTTGTTAAAGCCATCATACACCAATTTTCCATTTATGGAAGAATTGACATATTTTATAATATATAAGGCTTTAGCTATATGTTCTCTAGATGGATTAACCATGAATTGTGACATCATGATTACGGCTTGGGTAATATCATATCTTGTGCCAAGAGTAAGATATAGTAGAGATCCAATAATTGATTGGTAATAACTCCTTTCTTGAGGAGTTGCAGTTCCTTCATTCTCCACAGGTGTATATCCTGCTGGTAAAGGAGTATGAACTGGTTTTGAATCTTCTTGACCAAAACACTTAACTATTTTCTTTGCATAGTTAATTTGATCCAGAATAATCAATTTTCGTTTTCTATCTCGGACAATAGTCATTCCAAGATATTCTTTAATGGGTCCTAGATCTCTGCATTCCCATTTTTTCATAAATTTGTGTTTTAATTCCATGAGTAACTTTTTGTTGTTTCCCATGAATAACACATCATCAACATATAATATGGCTACTATAGTTGATTTCTGTTTATAGCAAACATAGACTCCAGTGTCTGTAAGACACCGTCCAAAGCCTAATTCTTGTAGACTTTGATTTGCTTTCTTATTCCAAGCTAATGAAGCTTGTTTAAGTCCATATAAGGCTTTTTTAAGTTTATAAACTTTGTGCTCTTGTCCTTTGATAATAAATCCTTCTGGCTGTTCCATATATATGTTTTCTTCTAAGTCTCCATAAAGGAACGCTGTCTTTACATCTAGCGCTTCGATTTCCCAATCTTCTAGCACTGCTGTAGCCATAAGGAGTCTCACAGTTTCAAATCGTGCAACTGGTGAGAATGTATCATCATAATCTACTCCAGGTATTTGTGAAAATCCTTTAGTGACTAGTTGAGCACATTTTCGGCCATCGCTTTTGACCACATAAACCCATCTACACTTTACAGGTTTACAGTCTTTTGGACATGGTACTAATTCCCATACATCATGGTCTTCAAGGGCCTGTACTTCTTCTTTCATTGCATTTTGCCATAATTCCCATTCTTTGGGATTAGAAGCTTTTAATTTATAAGCATCTTTATATGTCCATTGATCTACACTTTTAGAGTAGTTTGGACTTATGGCTTTGCATAGAAGGTAGTTAACAAATCTGTTACCTCCTTCTTTGAGTAGTTTTTCTAAGAAGTATACGAGATCATCACTAGGTGATTTAGACTGTAAATCTCTATTGACTTCTTCTTCACTTGATTCATTGAATGGATCGATTTCATTATCAGAAGATGATTATCTATTCAAGTCTGGAATAGATTCTCCACCAGAAACTGGTCTTGTTTCATTAGTGGATGATTGTTCAGATTCTGAGGCAGATGGTGTTTTATACTGTTCTGACTCTGTTTCTGATTCTGATATTTCTTCCATTTCTTTATCCATTTATATTTGTTGTAATGGATTTTGTAAAGCTTTTTGTGAAGAAGTTGGACTAAGGGTAGGTTTGGTTTTCCCTTTGCCTTTACCAAAGACTCTTTTGCTCCACTCTCTAGTACTTTGTATGTCTTTTTCTATTTCAAGAGGAGCCTTCTGACCATATGCATTGTCAGGCATGAGTCTAGGTTTCTTGAGGCGTGAAGCCCTTCTGAGATATGTGTCATATTTTTCATCTCGTTTGTCCTTTCCTTTTTCAGGACATTTATCTCCAAGTCGTCTCATGGAGATGTCTGGTCATTCAGGAGGTGTTATTGAACAATTGACATTAGGTTCTATATCCTGATCTTTATCAGGATTTATGTAAGAATCCTCTAGGCCTTGATTATCCTTATCATGAAATGATCCACTATAATCATTGTCTGTAGTATCATGATATTTTGGATATCTTTTCTTTTTATGGGGAGTATCATCATCACTATCACTATCATAGTTGTGATGACCATGATCCATGTGGGAATTGGAATCAGATACGTGTCCATTATTTTTCTCCCTTATTTCTATACCTGGTGGACTTTTAAATAGTCTATTTTCTAAGCCTTCTGTTTTTGCTCTAGGAAATTTGGTTTCATCAAATAATGATTGAACTCTGATAAATATAGAGTTATCATTTTTCATGAATTGATAAGCTTTAGAGCCATCTTCATATCCTATGAAGGTCATGGCCTCTGCTTTTGGAGTGAGCTTATTTTGTCTAATTTCTTTAGGTACAAAAACACAAGCTAGACAACCAAATGTTTTTAAAGTAGTGAACATCAGGTTTTTTATTGTACAAATTCTCATATGGCATCATCCATTTTGTTCTTCTCAATGGTGTGCAGTTATATGTGTGAATAGCATTTTTCATAGCAAACTCCCACCAAGATTTTGGACATTGGGCATGGAGTCGCATACTTTCTGCTTTTTCTAAGATTGTATTATTCAATCTTTCTGCACGTCCATTTTGTTGATGGATGTATGCTGCACTATGTTCATGTAATATGCCTTTTTGTTTTAAGAATTGATCAAATTCACCAGATTTAAATTCTCCCCCTCAATGTCATGCACTCCTCCTTTTTCCTTTTTCTTTGTTTTGTTTCTAAGACATTTATATTCATTTTCTTTGTTTTTACCTAAGGCCACAGCCAAACATCAAAGATAAGATAATGATTATCTAATCAGCACAAAGATAAGATAAGATAAGATTACAGATGCACGGCCTTGCTTATGCTTTTCCTTTGACTCACTCAGATCACTGATCTGCATTATGTTATCCTTCCAGAACATTCTATGTTATTTATAGATAGGGTTACCCTAGGTACTCCACAGCCTTTAGGGTTATGGGGTTTAGCGCACAGACCATGTACTTAGGTATATATACTGTGCAACAAACACCGAGACTCCATTTGAGTTCTCTTGGGGTTTCCCCTTGTCAGCTCAGTCAATCTCCACTCTACCTCTTCAGTTCCTAGTGGGGCCCTAAGATGTCACATCAAGGGTGTCCTGATACTTGATCTGATCTGAAATGTTTAACTTTTCTTCCTGTTTGGTTTTCAAACAGTGTAATAAAGTTTTTGAAATTTTCAAATGTTTCTGATTTAGTTTGTAGGAATGCCATAAAGGCATATGAAGAATAGTCATCAATAATCATTAAACACCATTTTTTATGGTGATAAGATTCTTGTGGGAATTCTAGCAAATCAGCAAGTAACAACTCTAATGGTTGTTTTGCATGTGTTTGTGATGTAGGATAAGATTTATTATGCATCTTTCCTTGTGCACATCCAGAACAAATAGGATTATCAGAGGGTATTTTGATTTTATCATCAAATCCTTCTGTATGTTGGCTCATATTTTTAATTACATTTTTATTTGCATGTGCCATCCTATTATGCCATGTAGTGAAATCTACGAGATTCACCAATTTGTTTAATTTTTGTTTTATTGTTACTTTAGCCCAATGTATCGGTTCAAAATGATTTTTGGGTTTAGCAACTATAACATCATTTCCTTTGAACAAAAACACTGTATGTTCACTGTTTGATGTCTCAACATAACCACCAATTTTTAATTGCCCAGATGAAATAAGTTTGTGAGAAGCCTTTGGCATGTAACAAACTTCCAATTTAGTGATATGTTTAAGTCCTTTTAAGTTTTCAAACTCAAGAACTATAGTCCCTTGTCCAAGTATTTTTGCAGCTGATTTTGAATTCACTGTTTTGATTTCCTCTGGTTCAGGATATGGATTATACTCTACAAAGTCAGATTTGTCATTTGTAATGTGCACTGATGCACCTGAGTCTGTTATCCAATATTCCTCATGTATTTTTTCACTTTTTAAAGACGATGCAGATTTATTTAAACTAATAGCTATTATGCTATTTTTACATCTGCTGGCTACTGACTTACAAATACCATGATAAGCCTTCTTTTCAAGGTTACATTCCTTGATCTGCAAAGAAGTCTTGGTCATAGTATCCATCATTATATCCATCAAGTTCATTGTCACTGATTTATAATCAGTATTTGGATATGTTTTAGTGAAATTTACATATGATCTGTTGTCCCAGTAACCTGTTTCTACATGTTCCCCATGTATTTCTTCTTGTAGCTCTATTTGAGCTTTCTTGTCATCAATATGAGCTTCTGGAATATCCATTGGATTATTTTTCCAGGTAACAAAGTCTTCTTTTATAAGATCTTTTCCTTTTCCTTTAAGATCTTTGATTCTGTTCATTATTTTTAATGTCTCAGGATCGACTTTGTTTGGGCTGATTCTATCAGCGAGTGAAGAAGAATTTTGAGGGACATCCACATCCATCTTATGGCTTTCTGTTATAGCCATATTAGCAAATTTCTTAAGATCTGCTCTTTCTTTTCTTGAGAGTTCCTCAGGAGTTTTCGTGGCTTTAGCCAAAAGATTTAATTTCTTTAGCTTATTTTCGCGATTTTTCTTATTACACTCCCAATTTGATCCTGTTCTGTTGCCAGGGGGTACATAGGCTGGTCTATTACTAGGACCTGCCTGTGCATTTGGCTGGGTATTTTTCCCCTTAGGCAAATTAACTCTGGGTTTAAACCCAGGCTTAAAAGGTTTTTTGCCTTTATAGGGCTTGCTCCCCCTTGCTACAAAATTTGCAGACTGCTCTTCCTTGTCGCCTTTGCGACGTTGGTACTCATTTTCGATCTCTGGTAGGAGATCTCTAAGTTTGGTTGTTCCTACTACCATTTTTAGAAGGATGTAGGTTTTGAATGAGTCCCAGGAAGCTGGCATCCTGTCAATGACTTCCATTAATTGGAAATCATCATCAAAGGATTTGCCATTTGCAGCCATTTCAGCCCAGAGTTCCATTAACTCTTGAACTGATTCTGCAGGATTTTTGTTTTTGGGGAATTCCCAAGTTTTTGTCTTTTTATAGACATTAAATATAGCTACAGCTCCAGCTTTGGAAAATGCCTCAGTTAGGCCATCCCAAGTTTCTTTTGATGCATCTTTGATTCAAAGACTTAGTATCAGGACCACCCTAGTTGTGACGACTTAGGGCCCCACTAGTGAACTGAGGAGTAGAGGAGATGAGAAGAGATGACTTAGGGGAAACCCCAAGAGAACTCGAATGGAGTCTCTGGGTATTCGTTGCACATCTTATATACCTAAGTACATGGTCTGTGCACTAAACCCTACAACCCTAAAGGCTGTGGAGTACTCTGGGTAACCCCAGCTATAAATAGTATGGAAGGTTTGAGAAGGATTACATACAACGGATGATTGATCCATATGAGTCAAAGAGAAATTGTAAGCAAGGCCGCATCTCCGGTATCTAATCTAATCTAATCGTTATCTTATCTATATTGTTTGGCTGTGACCTTGGATCAAAACAAAGAAAAGGAATATAAATGTCTTAGAAACGAAACAATGAAAAAGTGAAAATGAGCGGTCCATGACAGTACCCCCTCTTTAAGGTTCGTCTTCCATGACGAAAACTATTGATATAGACTTCTTCTTCATCGCTGTGCGCTATATCATAAAGAAGTATATTAGTTTCCTTCATCCTGAGGTCTCGTAGGATACATGTCCGTTTAGGCCATTTCGCTTGAGGAATGAGTAGTACTGCCAGGCATTGAAAGCCTTTTCTGACAGTGTCCATGGATCTTGTCCCGCGTTTACTTTGTCCAACTGGACTTCAACGGCGCAAGACATGGTAATCTTGGGGTGGAGTGTTTGTGGAGGGGTTGGTTTAGTTTGTTCATCTTCAGAGTGGCATTTAGACATGCCTGTGCATTGGTGTGAAACATTGGATGTAGCTCCCAATGTAAGAATGGTTTTTTGTGATTTTTTACAGTTATGTGTTTGATTGTTTCAATTTTTGCCCATGTTTGACTGGGGAGGCCGAGTACAACCTTTGTAACTGATTGAAGCAGTTTAAGGCCCTACTCCAGGGCCCATTCTTTTTAATTTTCACAACCATTGCAATCGCAGGGACCATCTTTGTCTGATGGTTCATTTAACTGTGTGAGCAAGTTCTGGCCCTTCCATTTTCTCCAATTATTTTCCCATTGTGCAGTTTCTGCTACTGCATTAATGTCGATCCTGGATACTATTGGTCCACTATATTCCGTGAAGTTCTCGTAGGTTTTGAACTTCAGTTCATTAAATGCGTCTTGACCTATAACGCGTATTGCTCCTGGATGTTTACTATAAAAGTCCTTTATTTTCTTTTTTGCATTTTTAACATTTTCTACTGGTTCCCATGAGTTATGTTCAGCAGTATATCCTTTCCATTTTACGAGATACTGCAATTTATTTCTTTTTGGACGAACGTTGATTACTTCTTCGACTTCGTATTCTTTCTGTCCCTCTATTTCTACCAGAGGTGGCGGTGCCAATTTCTGTCCTTTTAACGGTCTCACATAAGGACAAATACGTGATACATTTATGACCGGATGGATTTGCTGTGAGAAAGGTAAATCCAGTTCTACCGCATTAGGAGAGATGATTCATTTGATTGGGTAAGGTCCAATCCATCATTCTGCTAACTTTCGTGTAGGTCTGTTGACCAGTTGCAGATCTTTGGTTGACAGCCAAACTTTGTCTCTGACTTTGTACTGAGGAGATTCTCCTCTTTTCCTGTCTGCGTAAAGCTTCATGTCATCCTGTGATTTTCACAAGGCAGCTTGAGTTTCCTCATGAATTTCCTTCATTTTTTGAGCAAACTCTGTGGCTGCTGGATGAGGTCCTTCTCTTCTGGGTTCTATTCCCATTCTGGGGTGTTTTCTGTAGTTTACGAAAAACGGTGTTTCTTTGGTAGATGCCTGAATTTTACTATTGTAACTAAATTCGGCAATTGCTAACCATTCAGACCAAGTTTCTTGTCTATGGTCCATGAATATCCTCAGGTACTGTTCCAAGTCCTGGTTCATTCTTTCTGTTTGTCCATCTGTTTGTGGATGGAAAGCTGTAGACAAATCCGTTGAAATGCCTAACATTTGGTTCAACTCTTTCATCATTTGTGCGGCAAATTGAGGGCCTCTGTCCGAGATTATTGATTCTGGGAGACCATGTATTTTCCATACATGATCTCTGAATAGAGTTGCTAATCCCTGTGCTGACATTTCTTCGGATGTGGGTATAAAATGTGACATTTTAGACATTCTGTCACATACTACCAATATTGCATTATGTCCATGTGATTCGGGAAGCTTTGTAATAAAATCTGCAGATATATGCGTCCATGGACAACTTGGTGCAGAATTCGGCATTAATTTCCCTGCAGGTGGCTCTGGGAAATTCTTGCTTCTTTGGCATTTGTCACATCTGGTGACATACTTTTTTACAAATTTGGTGACTCCTGGCCACCAATAATTTCTCGTGACAAGTTCCACTGTCTTCCATTGTCCTCCATGTCCTGCAATGGGTGTATCATGATGGAGTCTTACTATCTCCATTTGTAGTTTTTCGTCTTTTGGGACATATACCTTCCCTCTCCAAAGTACCAGGCCTTGTTCCATCTGCCATTCTCCTGCATTTATTGTTTTTACTTTAGCTTTTTTCATTGCTTCCACAGCTTTGACTACTTCTTCATCACGTGCTTCTGACTCTCTAATCTTTTTTAAGAGTCCTTTTTCAGCACCGTCAATGAGCAAGTGTCCTTGCTGTAAAGCTTTTATGAGGAAAGCTCCGGTTTTAACAAGGTCACATCCTTGTTATCAGACTCCACTCCCTCTTTAAGGTCTGGCCTCCTGGACAGAGAATCCGCTTTGCCCATGGTACTGCCAGCTTTATGAATAATTTTGAAATTAAAGCGACTAAGATATAAGGCCCATCTGGCCTGTTGCCTATTCAATTTTTTGGCACTCATAAAGTATTCGAGGTTTTTGTGATCTGTCCAAACCTCGAATTCCTCTTTCCCTCCCTCTAAATAGTGTCTCCATGTTTCAAGACACCTCATAATGCCCAACATTTCTTTATCGTGGACATCATAGTTCCTCTCAGTTTCATTCAACGTTTTAGATAGAAATGCTGCTGGTCGCCATTTCTCATCATCACAGAGCATTGATAATACTCCTCCCATTGCGTAATCCGAGGCATCAGACTCTATTCTGAATTTTCTGTTAGAGTCCGGAGCCACTAATAATGGCTGTTCCGTGAATGTTTTTTTTAAAGTTTCTAGAGCCTTTTGCTCTTTTTCTGTCCATTCCCATTTTTTATCTTTTTTTACTAGTGCATGTAACGGTTGTGCTATTTTCGCAAAATCTTTAACAAATCTGCGATAATAGTTGGCAAGACCCAAAAAGTGTTGCACATCTTTAACACATGCCGGTATTGGCCAGTTTAAGATTGCTTCTACTTTCTTGGGGTCCATTTGAATTCCATTAGGTCCAATAATGACACCTAGGAATTCTACTTCGTCTACGTCCCATACACATTTTTCTGGTTTTACATAAAGGACGTTTTCCTGCAACCTTCAGAGTACTTCAAGTACGATCTCATCGTGTTCCATTTTATCTTTAGTAAAGATCAGGATGTTGTCTATGTAAATAATGACTTTTCCTGTGTTGATCATATCTCTAAAGATATCATTCATCATATGCTGGAATGTGGCTGGTGAATTGGTCAGCCCAAAGAACATAACCACCGGTTTGTATGCTCCTTCCAGTGTAGTGAAGGCGGCTTTCCATTCGTTGCCTTCCTTGATTCATACGTTGTTGTATCCCCAACGTAAATCTAATTTGGTAAAGTGCCTGGCCTTACCCGCTCGATCCACGAGTTCCGATATGAGTGGTAATGGATAATTGTTTTTAATTGTCCACTCGTTTAAGTATCGGTAATCCTGTACCATTCTCTTTTTTCCATCTTTCTTCTTGACGAAGAACACCGGTGACGTTTGCAGTGATTTAGAAGGTCTGATGTACCCTTTTTTGATTTGATCATCAAGGAAGTCTCGTACTTCCTGGAGTTCGTCTGGTGATAAAGGGTACACCTTTCCTTTTCTCGGTTCGTAACCAGGTTTGGTATCAATAGCATGATCCCATGGTTTTCGAACTGACATCTGTTCCGATGCTTTCTTTTCAAATACCTTTAAGTATTGGTGATACTTTTCAGGTACCATTTCTTCTGGCGTCTGTTTTTGTAGTTCGTTTATCTGTTTAGAGAAGGACCCGGCCTTCAGTGATCGCGGTGGAAACAAGGGTAAGAACGGATATTTATTTCCGTGTTTATATTGTTTCGGATGTTTAGCTTCCTCTATGAAAGACGATTCTTTGTCTTCCATTCATTTCTCCTCTAACCAATACGCAAAGTCTAGCTCGCGTTCTTTTTCCCATAGGTATTGCAAGGCCTCCCAGTGCTCTGCTAACCTAGTATTCTTTTCTCTTTCTGCTGTCCATTCTCTTTGCTTATGACCACATGATTGTGGGCATCTTGTTAATTTTATTTCTCTGGTTTCCCAATTTACTTCTGGATTATGTCGTCGTAACCATGTAGATCCTATGATTACATCTGTCTTTCCTAATTCGCATATTTCGAATGTGGCTCTTTCCATGTGTCCCTGATAGTGAAGTATCAAATCTACTTCATGCGTTATCATGCCTCCTTCATTTAGAGTTCCATCTACATTACGAACAGGAATGGGATTGGCTAAGGGAATTAGTTTATAATTCATATGCTTAGCAAATGATTTATTCATAAACAAACCCATAGCCCCTGAATCAAGAAGTGATGTTTGTTCATGTTTATTGTGCATGTCCATAGTTTCCAGACTGACTTGCATCAGGATTTCTTCTTTTGGACCTATTGTTCTAATGAAGAAATCTTTTGTCCCTTTTTGTATTTTCCGTTGAGCGATAGAGGAATGAAGCACAGGTGTAACCACCCTGCCGTGCTCCTGTACTTTCATACCAGAGACCGCCTCTTGCGGGGACATGGGAGTCCTTGAGACTCCCTCTTTACAATCATATTTCCTTTCAGCGCTGAGTGCTATATCATGGGAAGTGTGATCGCCGTCCTCTATGTCCGTTAGCTCGTCCATAGGTAATACATTGTATCTATTATGAGAGTCCAGAGTGGGACTCACTGGCTCTTGTCGTCTTTTAACTCCTCGCCTTTTGCAAAGAATTCCTTCATTTCATCAAAGGTCATAGACCTGACGTCCAGGCCGGACCTGCAGTTTGCTCGTATGTGTCCTAGTTTTCCGCATTTGTAACATCTTGGTGGTGGACGATTATTTCTGTCGATGTCCATGTCATTCAGGCCGCGCAGAGGTCGAGCGGCATTACTACCCGAGGAGGGTCCAGCTGCCTGTTGCGGCTGGGGCGCTGATCCTGATGGTCGTGTGAAAGGCCATCTGGGTTTTGGCTGCCCAGCCGGTGTCGTTTTTGCTGACGGAGCAGGCCCTTTAGAGCCACCTTCACTCCTATTGGTGGAGTTACTGTTCCTCGAGGAGTAATACTTCTCCTCAGCGCGTGCTTGGCGCCATTGGCAGTCCAGTCAGATGGCTTTCATGTACCACCCGTTAACCGTTTGCGGGACTTCGTCTGATTCCAAAATTCTTTTTCGGAGTCCTGTGTTTAGACTCCATTTGAACTCTTCCAAAAGAGCTCGTCCCTCATAGCCCGTTCCTCAAGCTATTTTTTTGAATTTCTGCACGTGTTCCTCACACGTGTGTGCACCTTGCTGAATGGTGCGCAATTCCGATATTTTTGATGACTGTTCATTGGTGTCACCAAACTCGTCTTTTATCTTTTGAAATAATTCCTCAGCTGTTCCGGGAACTTCCTTGTCATTTTTATATTGTTCCAATAGATTGTCTCGCCAATCTAAAGCGAACCCTTCCGACATGTACGAGAGAGTAAAATAAACTCTCTCTTCTTCCGATGCGTGCTCCATTTTGAGCCACATGTACAATCTACATGAGTTGATGAACCCATCAACTTCTGTCATTTTACCGGTAAAGACCGGCAGCTTTGCTGCATCTATTTTGGACGATGCATGTCCAGCGGGTTGGGTAATATTGAATACAGTCCCCTCCGGTATATTGACGACCGGGACTACCAGTGGTACCGGTACGGGTACTGGCGGTGCAGGGGCTGTGGCTGCTGCTGCCATGGCGTCGATCATCTGCATTTGGAGATGTTGCAGTTGTGTTTGCAATGTATTGATGGTGGCCACTTGTGCGTTCAGCTGGGCCAACAACTGTGCCGAGTTCATCTCGACTTTGGGTTCTGGTCCGAAGTCCGACATTGGTGGATATGGGGGTGGGAGAGATCTAAAACCGGTCCGGGATGATTCGGTGTCCGAATCGTAATCTGAATCTGTTGTAGTGTGTGACCATGGCAGTTGTGTGTATTCTCATGGGGGAGACCAAGGTGGTGTGACTGTTCCGATATAGGTGGCGTCGGAACTGATTAGGTTGTTGATATCGAGGGTGGCTGGATCTCATGTGATAACAGGAAAAGGGGTTGGTTCGAAATGATGTGGTTGCTCTCGTATTGAATCTGAACTACCTGTGCTATCCCTATTTCTATTGTTATGATCCGAGTCACTATTGTTTTCTAATGGAGGTAGATCCTTGAATAGATTCTCTGCGTCTTCCTCTGTGAAGTGCTGTCCCATGAGAATCCAATGAAGCGTCACTTCGATTTCTGTCTCCGATGAACCGCCTCTTCGTAGAAGATCTCTGATATCTTCTTGATCCGTTGTGAGAAAGGTACAAGGTGAGGAAGGTTTGTGACCTGTCACCTATGTGTGTATGAGTTCAAGATCCGCAACCGTTCTTGCAACTCCTATGTACCTTTCTATTTATAAACGAATCAGATGTATACTAACAGGGGGCCGAACGGTTGTCCCTGTATCACTATTCCCCTAATGGGAACAGATCTTTCTCAAGAGTGCGTGGTCAAGCGACGGCTACTCTCAAGGATTACGGAAATTTCATATGTACGTATATAAATGTATAGCCTTCAGAGGCCTAGACCAGGGTAATTTAACGTGTCAGGGGGCTGGTGAGGCTGGTCCCTGAATGTGTATCATGTATTGTGTGATAATTCCGGCACTGTATGCTGTGCAAAGCGGTCCCTATAATCCGGGGCAGGATCTTTGGTTTGCGATGACCAGGAACAATGATTAGGCTTTTTATGGAATGCCTAAAAGAATCCAAGGCGTTTTAAAGTCGACGGATGACTATGATTCGCAAACACTGAGAAGTCTCCTTGACCCTGGAGTCCGGGTATGGGTGAGCATGGTGCTCGACGAGTGGGGCAGTAAGCGATTTATGAATTCGAGTTCTACTATCAGGACCACCCTAGTCACAACAACTTAGGGCCCCACTAGTGAACTGAGGAGTAGAGGAGATGAGAAGAGATGACTTAGGGGAAACCCCAAGAGAACTTGAATGGAGTCTCTGGGTATTCATTGCACATCTTATATACCTAAGTACATGGTCTGTGCACTAAACCCTACAACCCTAAAGGCTGTGGAGTACTCTGGGTAACCCCAGCTATAAATAGTACGGAAGGTTTGAGAAGGATTACATACAACGGATGATTGATCCGTATGAGTCAAAGAGAAATTGTAAGCAAGGCTGCATCTCCGGTATCTAATCTAATCTAATCGTTATCTTATCTATATTGTTTGGCTGTGACCTTGGATCAAAACAAAGAAAAGGAATATAAATGTCTTAGAAACGAAACAATGAAAAAGTGAAAATGAGCGGTCCATGACAATTTGGTTGTCTAGCTTGGGTTTTTGTACCTAAAGAAATTAGACAAAATAAGCTTACTCCAAAACCTGAAGCCATGACCTTCATAGGATATGAAGATGGCTCTAAAGCTTATCAATTCATGAAAAATGATAACTCTATATTTGTTGGAGTTCAGTCATTATTCGATGAAACCAAATTTCCTAGAGCAAAAACAGAAGGCTTAGAAAATAGACTATTTAAAAGTCCACCAGGTATAGAAACAAGGGAGAAAAATAATGGACACATATCTGATTCCAATTCCCACATGGATCATGGTCATCACACCTATGATAGTGATAGTGATGATGATACTCCCCATAAAAAGAAAAGATATCCAGAATATCGTGATACTACAGACAACAATTATAGCAGATCATTTCATGATAAGGATAATCAAGGCCTAGAGGATTCCTACATAAATCTTGATAGAAATCAGGATATAGAACCTAATATCAATCGTTCAATAACACCTCCTGAATGACCAGACATCTCCATGAGATGACTTGGAGACAAATGTCCTGAAAAAGGAAAGGACAAACGAGATGAAAAATATGACACATATCTCAGAAGGACTTCATGCCTCAAAAAACCCAGACTCATGCCTGACAATGCATATGGTCAGAAAGCTCCTCTTGAAATAGAAAAAGACATACAAAGTACTAGAGAGTGGAGCAAAAGAGTCTTTGGTAAAGGCAAAGGGAAAGCCAAACCTACCCTTAGTCCAACTTCTTCACGAAAAGCTTTACAAAATCCGTTACAACAAATAGAAATGGATAAAGAAATGGAAGAAATATCAGAATCAGAAACAGAGTCAGAACAATATAAAACACCATCTGCCTCAGAATCTGAATGATCATCCACTAAAGAAACGAGACCAATTTACAGTCTAAATCACCTAGTGATGATCTCGTATACTTCTTAGAAAAACTACTCAAAGAGGGAGGTCACTATTCATTTGCATTGTATGTGGTATTCGTACTTCCTGTTTCGCAGCAATTGGACTTGTGATGGTGCACGTGACTTCTCATGTGAATATTGCCAAGTCCAGTCAAACTAAAATTTTGCACTTCTTTCTTAACTCTTCTTTACCATGTCTCAACCTTCGACAACTGCTGCTGAACATTTGGCACAGCTCCGTGCCCAGAAGGAAGCCAGAGCAGCGCAGCAGGCCCATGACCTCGAGGAGTGGGAGCAGTGGGAATGACTGGAGTGAAAAGTGTGAGATCAGTGGGAATGGGAGGAAGCAGAGGCATTGGCATTGGAGGAGGCTGAGGAGACAGCTTTGTGGGAGCAGCTGGAACAAGAAGTGGCTGAACAATGGTGTTGTGAAGAGGAGGAACTGATCAAATGTGAAAAATGCGAAAAATGCGCAAAAGCCGCGGCCGAGCAGCGTCAACAGGAGCAGGAGGCCGAGGAAGAATGCCTCTGCGAGATTGAGTGGATGCAGGCAGCACCGAGACCGAAGCCTACTGTGAAGGGAAAATGATGGGTGGAGGCTCAGAACCCCTTGCCAATGGATGTTGTGTCGGTGCAGCGAGAAGTTGAAGAGGACAAGTCCCTCGATCTGGAGTGGGATGTAGTGTGGCTACAGGTGGCTGTCTGGGCCAACAAAGCGGAGGCATTGCGTGCAAAAGGTTCAGCAAAGCAAGCGTGGGGATTGAGCAGAGCAGTGGAGGCCGGTCCATAGAAAAAATCAAAGCCTGTCATGCCGAATACGTGGCAGGTGTGTGACCAGTAAGTCCATCTATCAGGACTACCCTCATCGTGACAACTTAGGGCCCCATTAGTAGTACTGAGGAGAGGAGAGGAGATGAGTTGACTGAGGGGAAACCCCAAGAGAACTCGAATGGAGTCTCTGGGCATAGATTGCACAGTATATATACCTAAGGACAAGGTCTGTGCACTAAACCCTACAACCCTGAAGGCTGTGGAGTACTCTGGGTAACCCTATTCTATAAATAGCATAGAAGGTTTGAGAAGGATTGCATAAGGTGGATCAGTGATCCGAATGAGTCAAAGGAAAAGCATAAGCAAGGCTGCGCATCCGTAATCTTATCTAATATAATCATAATATAATCTTTGTGCTGATTAGATAATCGTTATCTTGTCTTGATTGTTTGCCTGCAACCTTAGATAAAAACAAAGAAAAAGAATATAAATGTCTTAGAAACAAAAAGAAGAAAAAGAGAAAAGGAGCGGTCCATGACACCATTGGTTGAATTCCCGGCATTCCTAAATTGTGCGTAGGTGCATGCAGATGGGTAGGACTTGCAAGCCACAGTTGGGCCAGGGCAAGGCCTGCACACACTGCTGGGGTCTCAAGGCCCAATGCATGGTCAGTGGCATGGCTATGCTGCTGCCGAGGAAAACTGCAGTCAAGTCGCGGCCATGGTTGAAGTTAGCAACACGGAAGTGGTTGAGGAGATAGCGGATACTGTGGAAGTCCAAACTCCAGGTGGCAGTGCTGGCACAATGGACAATTTCCTCTGGGAGTTGTTGGTCAAGATGTGCAAGTTGGTTGCTCTCTCCACAACAACGGTACAACTCCTGTCATCTATGCACAACCAGCAAATTGATATGGAGACCTGGCAAATGTGGATGGAGGCAGACTTGTCAGAACTTGGGGGCTTGTCGCAGTATTCTGTGGCGGAACTCAAGCATATCAGTTGGCTGGTGGGTGAGGGGTTAGACCATCAGGCAGCCGATCACAAATATCTGGAGGGTTGGTCATGCTTGTCAATGTGCGGGGAATTGGCTATGCTATCTCCATCCAATGCTGAGCCAAAGCTCATCAACGTTGAGTATGTTTTCTGGAATTGCTATCTTTTTGCGTGCAAAGTAGGGGATGACATGGAAGGCTGCGATAGGTCGATCGAGGACTGAGCCATCTAACTTGGATATGATGTAGGCACCTCCAGTGTTGCATGCCAAGACTATGTAAGGTCCATTATACTGTGGTCGCATTTTCTGGTTGAGAGACTTCTCGATGGCAGTGTTTTGGACCAGGACAAGGGTGCTGTGCCGGAAGTCAAAGTTCTTGATGACAGACAGGTGTTCGTGTTCAAACCGTTTTGCGGTAATGAGTACATTCCCGGCACTGCAGGAGCGCAGGCCAGATGGGAATGTTGTCGGCAGGTCCTGGGATTTGCCCCGACATCGGTGGGCGTGGAGTCGGCGTTGGTGGGCATTGGTGACAGTGACGGTGACATGGCTGCGTACGACTAAGCCATAGTGGAAGTGAAAGAGGGAGCCAGAAATGAGGGTGAAACGAAGGATTAATCCATTCGTTGGGGGTAAAATCGAAGTACCAGACTTGCTTACAAATCCTACTACTGACTACATTAAGTCCTGCTTACCAAATCCTGTCCCAAAGTCATGGATGCAGCATTGGCTCCAGCCAATGCTCATCATATCCCCCCCACTTAAAATTTTGACCATCCTCGGTCAAACTCTGATGCAAGAGAAACTCCAGGGTGGCAGAAACAAAATCCAGGTTGTCAAACAAAATCCTTGTTGCAGAAAAAACGGTCCTTGTCGTCAAGTAAAATTCCAAGCATTGGGCAGCCACTGAGATGTCACAAACTGGGTGCAAGAACTGAAAGGTACAGCACAGACTTGAAGAAGGGCGATTATCTGGCCATCACGGTGGCAGATAACTGCAGAGATGTCGACAAGTGGGCACATATCACGGCAAACTGAGTTGCACAGACTTTGCAAAGGGTGGCTGGTCCGGAAAATTGGGAATTGAGCTTAGCGAGGGGGCAGCAGTGTGCAACGGAAAAAGTCTGGGGGTCCGGAAAATTGTTGGTAGTCGGAAAACGAACCCAGGGTGGGCTAGGGGTTGGTTTCGCATTGCGAACAGTGGGCGGCGGGTGAAACGACGAGGGCGGCGGTCGGAAAACGGACCTGGGGGGGGGATAGGGGTTGGTTTCGCCTTGCAAACGGTGGGCGGCGGGCGAATCGTTGGGGCGGCCATCGGAAAACGAACCTGGGGGGGGCCTAGGGGTTGGTTTCGCCTTGCGAACGGCGGGCGGCGGGTGAAACGACGAGGGCGGCGGTCGGAAAACGAACCTGGGGGAGGTAGGGCATGACCTTGCCTTGCGAACGGCGGGCGCCGGGTGAAACGACGAGGGCGGCGGTCGGAAAGTCATTCGTTTCGTTCGTAAACGAATGCAGCGGGGTGCGATTGGACGGGTTCGTCTTTGCGAAAGGCGGGCGCCGGCGAAATGGGTCGTTGACGAGTGCGGTCGTTTCGTTTCGTTCGTAAACGAACACGGTGGGGTGCTAGGGGACGGATTCGTCTTGCGAAAGGCGGGCACCGGGCGAAATGACGAGGGCGGCGGTCGGAAAACGATTCGTTTCGTTCGTAAACGAATCCGGTGGTGCGGGATGGGCGAGGGCTGTGGTTGAGGCATCGAAATTTGCGGAGTGCCGGGCTCCTTGATTCAGCGAAGGACTGTCGAAGCCAGTGGGACGCGGTCCGTGGCGAAAAACGGCGGAGCGAGCGAGTAAAACCTGTAAAATGAAAATAATAATCAAATTTGACCGGGGTTGCCAGCGGAAATGGGCGCGTCGTGCGGGAAAACTGGTACCAGTCCAGTAAGCGGTCGTAATGTCTTAACGAATGTGTTGCGCGAGGGGCTGGCGTTGCGAAAACGGACGCGGTGTCGAAACGGATGCGTTGTCACTACCGGAAATTTTTCCGGTCAGCGTCGAGTGGCTGCGCTGCCTGAAATACGCGGCGCTGTGTGACCGATCATCTGTGAATGTTGAAAAGAGTGTGGTGGCGGCCGTTCGATGGCATTAAAACAATATTAACAAAAAAAATCTACTTGAGGCAAAGTCGTCGGCTGGCGATGTCGGTGGTCGATCTCCCGAAAAGAGGCCCCTGCGGTGGTCACCATTTAATGAGTACATTCCCGGCACTGCAGGAGCGCAGGCCAGATGGGAATGTTGTCGGCAGGTCCTGGGATTTGCCCCGACATCGGTGGGCGCGGAGTCGGCGTTGGTGGGCATTGGTGACAGTGACGGTGACGTGGCTGCATACAACTAAGCCATAGTGGAAGTGAAAGAGGGAGCCGGAAATGAGGGTGAAACGAAGGATTAATCCATTCGTTGGGGGTAAAATCGAAGTACCAGACTTGCTTACAAATCCTACTACTGACTACATTAAGTCCTGCTTACCAAATCCTGTCCCAAAGTCATGGATGCAGCATTGGCTCCAGCCAATGCTCATCAGCGGCGGCGATATGGGCTTCATAAACCTTGTCCTGGAGTTTTTCTGTCTGTTCCTGGTGTTTCTGTAGTTCGATTGCACAGCGGGTGATGAGTTCCATGGTTGACATGAGTGTGGCCAGTGGCGGTAATAAATATGTTGCTTCAACAATGTCAAGCAGAAGTAGTGGTTGTGTGCCAGTGACTGCGAAGTAAGGTGATACCCCCATACAGCATTGAGTAGTTACCCGCTCGGACCAGAAGATGGAGTGAAGGATAGAAGACCAGTTTGCCATTTGTCCATCGCTCACCTTGTACAGTGCTTGCTGGACGTCGTAGTGGCTGCATTCGACGATGCTGTTTGCATGGGAGTTGTAGCCAGAGATCCGTATGTGATGTATGTGGTACTTCTTGGCTAAGTATTTGCAGGTGCGGATAATTGGAGCTCTGTTGTCGGTTACAGTTACAATTTCGATGAGACTGCCCCACTGGCAAATTAAATCTTCAAATAGCCAATCTCCTATGGCATTTGACGTTTCCCGGTGGAGTGCATGGTATTCTGGGTAATGCATCAGCAAACAGCGGGCTTGGATCAGGTATTTGTACTGGTGCAAGGGTGGCAAATGCATTGTGTCCAAATAAACCTTTGCAAAGATTGGAGCCAGTTGTGCGACAATGGGTGGGATGCAGAATAACTGTAGTTGGCATTCCTGGCAGAGGTGGCAAGTCTTAACGAACCATTTGACATTGTTGTGTATCTTCGGCCACCAGAATTGCTGGATGATTGCTGTCCAAGTCACGAAAAATCCCCGGTGTCCCAAATCGTCGTGTGCGCTGGTCAGGATCTTCATGCAGTGGTCGATTGGTATTACCAACTTGTGGGCGCCATTCCAGTCCTTCTTCCATAGTCAGCTTTTTGCTACGAAGAACTTGGTACATAGCTGGATGAACTGCCCATATTCCTTGTCTGATATTTCGCCAGGCCATTCCAGGGTCTTGAGAAAGTCTTGAATCTTAATCAGCTCTTGTTCTTCTTTATCATCCTCTGATCTCCATGGAAAAGTCTCCTCGTACATTGTAGTTGGTGCCCCTGGTGTCGTTGCATGGTTGTGTGGCTTGGCAATTGGTGTTTCTGTTATGATGATCGAGTCGTCTGTCAATCTACCCAATGACGTAATGCCACAAGGATCATCCGAGATGATGGCAATGAAGTAAGCCTGGCGAACACGAGTGGGTAAACAGCGCTGAGCCTATAAGGCAAGACTCAGGTTTGAGAAGAGGTTTATAGGCAAGAGCATGTGAACTACGACTTGAGATCTCACCACAACCGATTAAGGTTGCCAGAGACTAACTTGTGCTTACTAACAAGCTTTGCAGCGAGTTATAAGGTTTATACAAGCTAAGTCAAACTTAAGGTTTGACCTACAACAAACTCTGCTATTTATACATGAACCTACTGTCTGTAAAAGGTAAAGAACGTCATAGGTATGATGTAATGATAGTAGACGTCATAACGCGTCATGAGTGAGGTCATAGCGACGTCAGTATGACAGAATGAAGGTAGGCATATGGCATAAGTAAGAATAGAGTCACAACAGCGTTTGTGTGACATTGCATAAGCATATGAAAATAGAAGAGATTGCATAAGCACCAAGAAAGGCAGGTGCTGACATAAAAAATGAAAAGTGCGCATAATTGTAACAGTTTCAGTGTTCGACATGTAAGCATTCAAAAGTCCATCTCCTGTTCGGCGTATCGGAAAGGGAGCGCAAAGTCATCCAGATTGTTTGCAGTAATTGTCAGCGGAGTTTTGGCTCTGTGCCCAGACTTGCAATCGGAACTCGCAGGCACCTAATGACCAAGGTGACTCATTTATTTGGTGCATGAAGCCATACAGGTTGTCAATCCAATCGTCGAATTCTTCATCCTCATCATTGCTGTCATTCAGTGGCTGTTTCGGTGGCCAAGATAGTCCATTGGGGGTGTGATGTTTGCTGGGTATGTGGATGAGCTTGAAATGGAAAGTGAGTATGGCCAAAATCCAGTGGTTAATTGATGCGGAGGGCACAAGGTCAGGGTTATGTAGCATGTCCTTGATGTAGCGTGCATCGACTTCCACAATCAAGTTCCAGATGCCAATGAGGTAAAGCCAGAGGTATTGGAGAGTGTGATAAAGTCCGTATATTTCAAGCTTGGGTTGGGAGAAGCATGCCTCGTGTTCATTGAGCATTATGGAGCCAAATCGACTGTAGTACTGCACAGACAGTTTCTCTGGGACTCTTCGAGTACTTTACACTGCCCCACGTGTTCTGGCAGGAATTCCCGGGACTGTGGGGGGATGCAAAAGTACCAGTGTTACCCTGCCAAAATCACCAGGATTCACCAGGATTCCTCAGAACTTGACATCCCGGGAATCCTGGGGAGTCCTGGTGGAATGGATGGGTATTTATCTATTTCAGCTTTGTGACACATGTCACTTCAATGTGTTAGGAAGATGTGCCATTGATTATCACATGACAATCACACACAGGCATCTTCCCACGATCAAGGATGCCATCCCGCTCATTGAGACATGCTGCCCACCACTCCCCTCCTCAGCAATCTATGTGATCTAGTAGAAAACGGACAAAATCAATGAGCTTGAACAAGAGTACTGAAGGAATCTCGAAAAAGAAGGTAAAGACAGGGGAGGACAAGGCTGAATCATCTCAGTATGCAGCAGGAGCTGAGCAAGGTCCAATGACTAGGTATGTACCCTTTCTTCTTTGTGTTACCTTACCACTGACAAGAGCTTTCGCTTCCCATTTCCACCACTGCTGACAAATTTCCACCACTGCCAACTCATTTCCAACACCACCAATCTGTTTCCACTGCTGCCTGTTGAAACGAACATTGACGAATGTCTTTTGTATCATGGGAAAACATCTTGGATCTATCCGATCTCAATCGTTATCATATCTTATCAGAATTATCTAATGATCTATGATTATATAAACTTCATTGTATTTATATCTAGACAGATATTATAGGGTTTGATGGGACAGAACTCTGAACAATAAAGCTGCCTCATGTATTCACATGGCAACTGTGCAAAGCTGTGCTTCACACAGCTTTCCACACAGCAATGACTGTGCATTGCTATGCTCAATACATTTGCTCAGTCATGCTATACAAATGCTCAGTCAGCGTAACATAATAATGCTGACACAGACACAGTAGATAGACATATAAATACTCTGTAGTTTCTCTGTCAATCTACATTCTCTTCTCTGCTATCAACCAGTTGAGCCCTAGCTCCTGAGTGACCTACAGCTACACAAGTAAGTGTTTAACTTACTTAGCTCTACTATTCCACTGCACTTGTCATCGTGCTACTTCGACAGGTTATGGGCCCTGTCTGCTCGCAGACCTGATGGGCGATCCCCTCGATACCGCAGGAGATAAGCGGCTCAACAATGTAGCTGTTGCCATTGAGGGGACTTCGTCGATCGCTATTTGGTAATGACCAAATAAGGTAATCAGGTTTGTTAGTAGCGCCCTAGTGGCTGTAGAGACTGTATACACTTGTTTTGTCCACTAATGTAACCCGGGGAGCTCACCCGAAATATGAGCATGTCCGATCTTGACAGAGATCTGGGCACCACCTGGAGAGGTGTGAAAATAATACTTAGTATGGCAAACTTGTCCAGCCCCCAGTTTCTGCATTACCCAGGTACATAATAAAACCATAATCTAAGATCCATCGATCATCTCGATTGGATCTGGACCAGTTTGTGGACACTGGTTTATCAACATCCTCTGGATTAAGGGCCATCTTTTGATGGATAAAGATCAGATCAGGTTCTGTCCCATCCCCTGATCAAAAGGCTTCATGCCCCCCTTTTGGCCATGAATAATTAAGCGCATATACCAATTTCGGGTTTTCGTCCCACACTTCTCATTTAATTAAATAATTATGTAATATTCCATATAAAGATAGTGCTACAGGGACATTGTTCCCTGTCTATGCATATCAGTGGCAGGCACGAGCTTAGCTTCCTGCTTAGTAATAGGACTGCTCCTTAGCAGCAATAGTATGATTTAAAAATAATTACATAATGATGGAATATTAACTGCTGTTGGGGAATTTGCTGGAGCCCCAAAGCACTCCTGAAAGGCTGGATCCCTTTCTGGCGATGAAACCGAGAAACCAAAAGCAATCCACGAGTCCCTGTCCCAGGATCCATCTGTTGCATCCATAACTGGAAGTATCGATGATGAGGTGCTAGCATCTATCGTTCCTTAAAAACGATGAGCTAATGTATTTTTCAAAGATCTTCAAACCAAACCAACCCATCCTTGAATTTATTTTTTGAATTTTCAAATAAATAAATAAATTTTGATAAACATGTCTTAGAACAACTCTGCCACTTCCTCCGCCTCTGCCTCTTCTTCTTCCAGATCCTCCTCCAGAAAATCCTATTCCAGCTCCGCTGCTGGAAAAGCAGCTTCCTCTTCCAGTTTGACCAGAAACAATCAAGTCAGCCCTTCCAAGGGTCACAAAATTACCTACTTCGACATCGTTCCCAAACTAGCTGAGGAAGAGGTCAAATCGGATCAAGAATCTGATAACCACACCTTGTTTGGTCTTGCAGCCAAATATAAAGGCAAACAGGTAATTGCCCAATTTAAATTGGGTCAAATTAAAAATTCTAAATTAATTAAAAAGCACGAAATTGGTGAGTCTGCCAACATCATGCGCTCTCCCCGCTCCAACAAAGCGGGATCAAAACCAGCATCACCGGTTACTAAAGTGAGGACTCCATCCTTGCTACCTTCTTTATGCACAATCTCTGACTCATCATGCCCACAATCCCCCCCTGTTCAGGTTAAACAGGAGAGGATCACTCCTCCCCTTGATGGTGCAGGGATGTTCATCCCTGTTACATACAAAAAATGTGCTGGCAAGGCACGAGTTACCGGTTCTGGGCCATTGGCCTCGATCAATTCCAAGCTTGCTGACGATCTTCGTCGGCAAGATCAAAAATGGCCAGGGAATGCAGACACATGGTGATATGTCTACTCCGGCACTGCAAGAGCACAGGCCAAATGAGTAGGGGGCTGGGGCAGGTCCTGGAACATTCCCGACACCTCCAGTGGGTGCAGCGATGCGTTCGGCGGGTGCTGTGTGACGCTGTGATGCTGTGACGATAGCTGGATGCCTGCAACATAGTACAAAAGTCCAACCAAGACAAAAAGACACCCAGGAAGGCCAAAGCAAAGGGAATTATCGGGGGAGGAGTAGGGTATTCATTCCTATAGTGACTACATGTGACAATGTAACTATCAACCAGCTGACTAAGCAGTGGCTATGCTATCTCCATCCAATGCTGAGCCAAAGCTCATCATCCCCATCCAACTTAAAGATTTGACCATCCTTGGTCAACAACATGCCAATTACCACAGATTGGTGAAGTTTGGTGACAACTGAACTTGGGCAGACAGCTGCTGAGATGTCGTAAACTGGGCGCGAAGAAACGTCAATAATTCTGATGTACATGTGCAGACTTGATGAAGGGCGGTTATCTGGCCACGGTGGCAGATAAGTGCTGAGATGTCGAAAAGTGGGCACCGGTGGAAAAACGTGGAAAAAACGGTTGCGCAGACTTTACGAAGGGCAGCTGGCTGCAAACTGGTGGCAGCAGTCATAAACGAAGCAGCATTGATGGCTGCATGATGTTGAAAAGGTGGGACAGGCAAATGAAGGGCCATGGTGTCGAGATGTGGGTGCAGGTGTACTGAACAAGTCACAGTTGGCCTGTAGTCGATAGCAGAATACTCAGAGGTAGGTTGTAGGGGTCATAAACGAAGGTGGATTTGGTGATTGCAGGTGTTGGAAATGGCAGCGTCAGCGAAACGAATGTGATCAGGGGGCATAGCTGTCGGAAAGTGGGCGCTTCCTGGTGTATGATGGGTGCTCGTCACAAGACTGGTCCTATAAGTCATAATAATGGTGTGGCGAATGTCGGATGGGTGCCAAACGAAGGTAGACATGGGCTGTTGGCATCGGAAACAGCAGCGTCGGTGAAACAAATGTGATTGGAGGACACCAGCATCGGAAACTGGGCGCGTCACGGTGTATAGTGGGCGTTCGTCGCAAGACTTGTCGCAAAAGTCATAAAATAGGTGCGGTGAACGTCAGAGGGGTGCAGATAGGCATCAGAACAGCAGCGCCAGCGAAACGAGCACAATTGGGGGGGCACAGATGTCGGAAAGTGGGCGCATCATGGTTTAAAGTAGGTGTTCATCACAGGACAGGTCATAGAAGTCGTCGTAAAGGTGTGGCGAACATTGGGTGGGCGCAGATATCCAAAACGAACCCAAACGAGGCTAGGAGGGGCTCGTCAAGCAAGGGTGTTGGTGTAATTTTCCTATTTTGAAGCCCCTGCGGTGGTCACCATTATGATATGTCTACTCCGGCACTGCAAGAGCACAGGCCAAATGAGTAGGGGGCTGGGGCAGGTCCTGGAACATTCCCGACACCTCCAGTGGGTGCAGCGATGCGTTCGGCGGGCACTGTGTGACGCTGTGATGCTGTTGTTGAAACAAACATTGACGAATGTCTTTCGTATCATGGGAAAACATCTCGGATCTATCTGATCTCAATCGTTATCATATCTTATCAGTATTATCTAATAATCTATGATTATATAATGTTCATTGTATTTATATCTAGACAGATATTATAGAGTTCGATGGGACAGAACTCTGAACAATAAAGCCGCCTCATGTATTCACATGGCGACTGTGCAAAGCTGTGCTTCACACAGCTTTCCACACAGCAATGACTGCGCATTGCTATGTTCAATACATTTGCTCAGTCATGCTATACAAATGCTCAGTCAGCGTATCATAATAGCGCTGACACAGACACAGTAGATAGACGTATAAATACTCTGTAGTTTCTCCGTCAATCTACATTCTCTTCTCTGCAATCAACCAGTTGAGCCACAGCTCCTGAGTGACCTACAGCTACACAAGTAAGTGTTTACTTACTTAGCTCTACTATTCTGCTGCGCCCGTCGTCGTGCTACTTCGACAGGTTATGGGCCCCGTCTGCTCACAGACCTGATGGGCGATCGCCTCGATACCACAGGAGATAAGCGGCTCGACGATGTAGCTGTCGCCGTCGAGGGGACTTCGTCGATCGCTATTTGGTAATGACCAAATAAGGTAATCGGGTTTGTTAGTAGCGCCCTAGTGGCTGTAGATGACTGTATACACCGTTTATGTCCACTAACGTAACCCGGGGAGCTCACCCGAAATATGAGCATGTCCGATCTTGACAGAGATCTGGGCACCACCTGGAGAGGTGTGAAAATAATACTTAGTATGGCAAACTTGTCCAGCCCCCAGTTTCTGCGTTACCCGGGTATATAATAAAACCATAATCTAAGATCCATCGATCGTCTCGATTGGATCTGGACCAGTTTGTGGACACTGGTTTATCAACATCCTCCGGATTAAGGGCCATCTTATGATGGATAAAGATCGGATCGGGTTCTGTCCTGTCCCCCAATCAAAAGGCTTCGCGCCCCCCTTTTGGCCGTGAATAATTAAGCGCATATACCAATTTCGGGTTTTCGTCCCGCATTCTCATTAATTAAATAATTATGTAATATTCCATATAAAGATAGTGCTACAGGGACATTGTTCCCTGTCTACACATATCAGTGGCAGGCACGAGCTTAGCTTCCTGCTTAGTAATAGGACTGCTCCTTAGCAGCAATAGTACGTTTTTAAAAAAAAAAAAAGTTACATAATGATGGGATATTTACCGCTGTTGGGGAATTTGTTGGAGCCCCAAAGCACTCCTGAAAGGCTGGATCCCTTTCTGGCGATGAAACCGAGAAACCAAAAGCGATCCACAAGTCCCTGTCCCGGGATCCATCTGTTGCATCCATAACCGGAAGTATCGATGATCAGCGCTAGCATCTATTGTTCCTTAAAACGATGAGCTAATGTATTTTTCAAAGATCTTCAAACCAATCCAAACCAACCTCTCCTCGAATTTATTTTTTGAATTTTCAAATAAATAAATAAATATTTTGATAAAAATGTCTTACAACAACTCTGCCGTTTCCTCCGCCTCCTCTTTTTCCAGATCTTCTTCCGGAAAATCCGCTTCCGGCTCCGCTGCCAGAAAAGCAGCCTCCTCTTCCGGTTCTTCCAGAAACAACCAAGCTGGCCCCTCCAAGGGTCACAAAATTACCTATTTCAATCTTCTCCCTGAGGAAGCTCAGGACAAAAAACAAGCTCAAAATGAGCTTGAATCGGATCAAGAATCCGATAAACGTGCCTTGTTTGGCCTCGCAGCCAAATACAAAGGCAAACAGGTAATTGCCCAATTTAAATTGGGACAAATTAAAAATTCTAAATTAATTAAAAAGCGCGAAATGGGCGAATCCACTGACATTATGCACTCTCCCCACTCAAATAAAGCAGGATCAAAACCGGCATCGCCGGTTACTAAAGTGAGGACTCCATCCTCGCTACCTTCATTACACACAGTCTCTGACTCATCGCACCCGCGATCCCCCCCTGTTCAGGTAAAACAGGAGAGGATCACTCCTCCCCTTGATGGTGCAGGGATGTTCATCCCTGTTTCATACAAAAAATGTGCCGGCAAAGCACGAGTTACCAGTTCTGGGCCATTGGCCTCGATCGATTCCAAGCTTGCTGACGATCTTCGTCGGCAAGATCAGGAAACGATCGCTCAGCACCGGGCAAAAGTGGAGGAGGCCAAACAGAAGGCCATACTTGAGGCACGCATTCATCGGCACACTCAAGAATATAAAAGGAAAACGGCCAGGGAACGTGGACACACGGTCCGCCATGATGAAGCTGTCTGGGCTAAATATAGAAAGCCCAATGCTGTTCCAATCAACGATTGGAACAAAGTCAGGGATGATTATCCCAAACTGCCTATGGAAGGTGTGCGGCAATTAATTGCCGACCTTAATAATGGCACTTACTGGCCATCAACCCCCTTCCCTCGATTAGGCAACGAGGAAAACAGGACGCCGATTCCTGTTCCTGGCCCTTCTTCAGGGCCAAATTATGCCGCCATTGCTAAAAACGGCGTCAAGAATGTGCGTGGTCCCCTTCGCCTCCAAAAGAAGAATGACCCTAATCAGGCCTATTCTTTGTCTGTCAAAGAACAAGACAGACGCCATGAACAGTGGCTTAAAATGTTTGGAGCGAGGGTTGTTGCCGAAGCGTCGAAGTGGGAGATTAACCCGCTTCCGGTACAATCCTCTGGGGGAGACCAGAAAGGACAAAAGACACAGGAGGAAGGTGACAAATGGTCATGAGGGGAAATAAATGAGTGGCGAAAGATAGCCACTGCATTTATGAAATTGGGTGCATTACCCAATAAAATACGTGTAATTAAACAAAGAAGGAGCGATTCCCTTCTCCAAAATAAAAAATTACATGAACTCTATCAAGCGAATGAATTGGTAGAAGACGCCAAAATCATGGTTGCTAGCCATCAACAAAATATAGCTGAGATTTCACAAACAGTGAAAGGAGTTATACAAAACTCCAATACCTTAATCGATAATAATGATCGATTATGTGATGATCTAGATGCAGCATTAGATCATCTAGGTCAATCTCAGCAGGCTAGACGAAATGAGAATAATACTTATTTCGAAAACCAAAGAGAAATGGCACGTGAGATAGGACATCTCAAATTAGAGTTAAAAGGAGCAAAGACACGCGCAATAAATGCAGTGATGAGCATTGGCTGGAGCCAATGCTGCATCCATGACTTTGGGACAGGATTTGGTAAGCAGGACTTAATGTAGTCAGTAGTAGGATTTGTAAGCAAGTCTGGTACTTCGATTTTACCCCCAACAAATGGATTAATCCTTCGTTTCACATTCATTTCCGGCTCCCTCTTTCACTTCCACTATGGCTTAGTCCTACGCAGCCATGTCACCGTCACCATCACCAATGCCCACCGACGCCGACTCCGCGCCCACCGATGTCGGGGCAAATCCCTGGACCTGCCGACAACATTCCCCTCTGGCCTGCGCTCCTGCAGTGCCGGGAATAAACTCATTAAATGGTGACCACCGCAGGGGCCTCTTTTCGGGAGATCGACCGCCGACATCACCAGCCGACGACTTCGCCTCAAGTAATTCTTTTTTTTAAAATATTGTTTTAATGCCATCGAACGGCCGCCACCACACTCTTTTCAACGTTCGCGGATGATCCTTTGTACAGTTCCATGTATTTCGGGCAGCGCACCCAACTCGACGCCGACCGGAAAATTTTCCGGTGGCAGCAACACATCTGTTTCGACGCCGCGTCCGTTTTCGCAACTCCAGCCCCTCGCGCAACACGCTCGTTTAGGACTTTACGACCGTTTACTGGTCCGGCACTGGTTTTCTCGCACAACGCACCCATTTTCCGCTGGCAACCCCGGTGAAATTTTTTTATTATTTTTGTTTTACAGGTTCTACTTACTCACGCCGCCGTTTTTCGCCACGGACCGCGTCCTACTGGCTTCGACAATCCCGCGCCGAATCAAGGAGCCCGGCGCTCCGCAAATTTCGATGTCTCAACCACAGTCCTCGCCCATCCCGCACCACCGGATTCGTTTACGAACGAAACAGATCGTTTTCCGACCGCCGCCCTCGTCATTTCGGCCGGCGCCCGCCTTTCGCAAGACGAATCCGTCCCCTAGCACCCCGCCGTGTTCGTTTACAAACGAAACGAAACGACCGCACTTGTCAACGACCCATTTCGCCGGCGCCCGCCTTTCGCAAAGACAAACCCGTCCAATCGCACTCCGCCACATTCGTTTACGAACGAAACGAATGGACCGCCCCCATCAACGACCCATTTCGCCGGTGCCCGCCTTTCGCAAAGCCGAATCCGTCCCATCGCACCCCGCCGCGTTCGTTTACGAACGAAACGAATGACCTTCCGATGGCCGCCCTCACCAACGACCCATTTCACCCAGCGCCCACCTTTCGCAAGACGCATTCCGTCCCCTAGCACCCTGCCGGATTCGTTTACGAACGAAACGAATGGTTTTCCGACCGCCGCCCTCGTCGTTTCGCCCGGCGCCCACCGTTCGCAAGGCAAAGTCATGCCCTACCTCCCCCAGATTTATTTTCCGACCGCCGCCCTCGTCGTTTCACCCGCCGCCCGCCGTTTGCAATGCGAAACCAACCCCTAGCCCACCCCGGGTTCATTTTCCGACTACCAACAATTTTCCGGACCCCCAGACTTTTTCCGTTGCACACTGCTGCCCCCTTGCTAAGCTCAATTCCCAATTTTCCGGACCAGCCACCCTTTGCAAAGTCTGCGCAACTCAGTTTGCTGTGATATGTGCCCACTTGTCGACATCTCTGCAGTTATCTGCCACCGTGATGGCCAGATAATCGCCCTTCTTCAAGTCTGTGCTGTACCTTTCGGTACTTGTGCCCAGTTTGCGACATCTCAGTGGCTGCCCGATGCTCGGAATTTTACTTGACAACAAGGACCGTTTTTTCTGCAACAAGGATTTTGTTTGACAACCTGGATTTTGTTTCTGCCACCCTGGAGTTTCTCTTGCATCAGAGTTTGACCGAGGATGGTCAAAATTTTAAGTGGGGGGGATATGATGAGCATTGGCTGGAGCCAATGCTGCATCCATGACTTTGGGACAGGATTTGGTAAGCAGGACTTAATGTAGTCAGTAGTAGGATTTGTAAGCAAGTCTGGTACTTCGATTTTACCCCCAACAAATGGATTAATCCTTTGTTTCACATTCATTTCCGGCTCCCTCTTTCACTTCCACTATGGCTTAGTCCTATGCAGCCACGTCACCGTCACCATCACCAACGCCCACCGACGCCGACTCCGTGCCCACCGATGTCGGGGCAAATCCCTGGACCTGCCGACAACATTCCCCTCTGGCCTGCGCTCCTGCAGTGCCGGGAATAAACTCATTAGCAGAGTCTTGGCTAGATTCTGACAAAATAAAGCTGGCTCAAGAAAAGAAAAGAGCAAAAAAACTGCGTCAGAAACAAAATTGGCTAGATAAAAAAGAAGCCGATAAAATTAACTTCACCGCTCGCTCCAAAGAGCCTAGAACTCGCATACCTAAACATGACGAGTTAAAAGAGCTTGGAAATACTGATTTCCAAGATCTCTTATATGGCTCTGAAAATTCCCATTGGGAATTATCAGACGATGAAAATGATACATACCTACAAGCTCAAGTTGGTACCCCAATTGAGCATGGTGAAATCATTCCTGTGAAAACAAATAAAAGAAATTTTAAACACACACGAGAGCATCCAGTCTGGAAAAAACCCGGACTCTGCTATTTGGTAGCAATCAAAGACAGAGCACTATCCAAATATGTGTGGCCGACATATCCTACAGTTAAGGATTTGTCACAATTGAGCCATAAACTCCGAAAGGAGATTGGCTTCAAAATTCACAGGGAAAGCAAAGCAAGCTTTCACATTGAGCCTGTAGAAGGTTATAGTTATGGCTGGGCTGATATTGATAAATTAGCCAGAGGCTTTAACTGTAATCTTACAGTAGGAGCGAACAAAAGTGGTGATGTCACCATTCCTACCTTACAAGGTAGAAGCAACTGGGCCACATGGTCCAGATTGGTTAAAGCTACACTCCAGTCCAAAAGTGTATGGCAGTACGTTGAGGGTACTATTACACATAACCCTTGGCTACCCAGCTACCAAGCTGAGATGGTTAGCACAACTGTCACAGCTGGTCGAGTCCAAGCACTTAACCAAATTTGGAAATTACACCAAGAATTTCTTGAAAATGATGGAAAGGCAAGGGGAATAATAACCCTAAATTTGCCTAAGTCTTTGGGTCATCATATCCAAAACACATCAAAAGAAACTTGGGATGGCCTAACTGAGGCATTTTCAAAAGCTGGAGCTGTAGCGATATTTAATGTCTATAAAAAGACAAAAACTTGGGAATTCCCCAAAAACAAAAATCCTGCAGAATCAGTCCAAGAGTTAATGGAACTCTGGGCTGAAATGGCTGCAAATGGCAAAACCTTTGACGACGATTTCCAATTAATGGAAGTCATTGACAGGATGCCAGCTTCCTGGGACTCATTTAAAACCTACATACTCCTAAAAATGGTAGTAGGAACAACAAAACTTAAAGATCTCCTACCAGAGATCGAAAATGAGTACCAACGTCGCAAAGGCGACAAGGAAGAGCAGTCTGCAAACTTTGTAGCAAGGGGGAGCAAAAATTATAAAGGCAAAAAACCTTTTAACTCTGGGTTCAAACCCAAAGTGAATTTACCTAAAGGGAAATATACCCAGCCTAATACACAGGCAGGTCCTAGTAATAGACCAGCCTATGTACCCCCTGGCAACAAAACAGGATCAAATTGGGAGCACAATAAGAAAAATCGCGCAAATAAGCTAAAGAAATTAAATCTTTTGGCTAAAGCTGCGAATGCTCCTGGGGATCTTTCAAGGAAAGAAAAAGTGGATCTTAAGAAATTCGCTAATATGGCTATAACAGAAAGCCATAAAATGGATGTGGATGTTCCTCAAAATTCTTCACTTGCTGATAGGATCAGCACAAACAAAGTCGATCCTGAAACATTAAAAATTATGAACAGGATCAAAGATCTTAAAGGAAAAGGAAAAGATCTTATCAAAGAAGACTTTGTTACCTGGAAAAATAATCCAATGGATATTCCAGAAGCTCATATTGATGACGAGAAAGCTCAAATAGAGCTACAAGAAGAAATACATGAGGAACAAGTAGAAACAGGTTACTGGGACAACAGATCATATGTAAATTTCACTAAAAAATATCCAAATACTGATTATAAATCAGTGACGATGATAACATCAGAGGATACCAAGAAGAATATTATGATAATGACTTCTTCGCAGATGATGGAATGTAACCATCAGAAGAAGACTTATCATGATATTGGTAAGTCCATAGATAGCAGATGTAAAAATAGCATAATAGCTATTAGTTTAAATAAATCTGCATCAACTCTTAAAAGTGAAAAAATATGTGAGGATTATTGGATAATAGACTCAGGTGCATCTGTGCACATTACAAACAACAAATCTGACTTTGTAGAGTATAATCCATATCCTGAACCAGAAGAAATCAAAACAGCCGATTCAAAATCAGCTGCAATGATACTTGGACAAGGGACTATAGTCCTTGAGTTTGAAAACTTAAAGGGACTTAAACATATCGCTAAATTGGAAGTTTGTTACATGCCAAAGGCTTCTCACAAACTTATTTCATCGGGACAATTAAAAATTGGTGGTTACGTTGAGACATCAAACAGTGAACATACAGTGTTTTTGTTCAAAGGAAATGATGTTATAGTTGCTAAACCCAAGAATTGCTTTGAACCGATACACTGGGCTAAAGTAACAATAAAACAAAAATTAAACAAATTGGTGAATCTCGTAGATTTCACTACATGGCATAATAGGATGGCACATGCAAATAAAAATGTAATAAAAAATATGAGCCAACACACAGAAGGTTTTGATGATAAAATCAAAATACCATCTGATAATCCTATTTGTTCTGGATGTGCACAAGGAAAGATGCATAATAAATCTTATCCTATATCACAAACACGTGCAAAGCAACCATTAGAGTTGTTACATGCTGACTTGCTAGAATTCCCACAAGAATCTTATCACCGTAAAAAATGGTGTTTAATGATTATTGATGACTATTCCTCATATGCCTTTATGGCATTCCTACAAACTAAATCAGAAACGTTTGAAAATTTCAAAAACTTTATTACACTGTTTGAAAACCAAACAGGAAGAAAAGTTAAACGTTTCAGATCAGATCGAGGGGGAGAATTTAAGTCTGGTGAATTTGATCAATTCTTAAAACAAAAAGGCATATTACGTGAACAAAGTGCACCATACATCCATCAACAAAATGGACGTGCAGAAAGATTGAACAATACAATCTTAGAAAAAGCAGAAAGTATGCGACTCCATGCCCAATGTCCAAAATCATGGTGGGAGTTTGCTATGAAAAATGCTATTCACACCTATAACCGCACACCATTAAGAAGAACAAAATGGATGATGCCATATGAAAATTTGTACAATAAAAAACCTGATGTTCATTACTTTAAAACATTTGGTTGTCTAGCTTGGGTCTTCGTACCTAAAGAAATTAGACAAAATAAGCTTACTCCAAAAGCAGAGGCCATGACATTCATAGGATATGAAGATGGCTCTAAAGCTTATCAATTCATGAAAAATGATAACTCTATATTCATTGGAGTTCAATCATTATTTGATGAAACCAAATTTCCTAGAGCAAAAACAGAAGGCTTAGAAAATAGACTATTTAATAGTCCACCAGGTATAGAAACAAGGGAGAAAAATAATGGACACGTATCTGATTCCAATTCCCACATGGATCATGGTCATCACACCTATGATAGTGATAGTGATGATGATACTCCCCACAAAAAGAAAAGATATCCAGAAAATCATGATACTACAGACAACGATTATAGCGGATCGTTTCATGATAAGGATAATCAAGGCCTAGAGGATTCTTATATAAATCCTGACAGAAATCAGGATATAGAACCTAATGTTAATCGTTCAATAACACCTCCTGAACGACCAAACATCTCCATGAGATGACTTGGAGATAAACATCCTGAAAAAGGAAAGGACAAATGAGATGAAAAATATGACACATATCTCAGAAGGACTTCACGCCTCAAAAAACCTAGACTCATACCTGACAATGCATATGGTCAGAAAGCTCCTCTTGAAATAGAAAAAGATATACAAAGCACTAGAGAATGGAGCAAAAGAGTCTTTGGTAAAGGCAAAGGGAAAGCAAAACCTACCCTTAGTCCAACTTCTTCACGAAAAGCTTTACAAAATCTGTTACAACAAATTGAAATGGATAAAGAAATGGAAGAAATATCAGAATCAGAAACAGAGTCAGAACAATATAAAACACCATCTGCCTCAGAATCTGAACAATCATCCATTAAAGAAACAAGACCAGTTTCTGGTGGAGAATCTATTCCAGATTTGAATAGACAATCATCTTCTGATAATGAAACCAATCCATTTAATGAATCAAGTGAAGAAGAAGTCAATAGAGATTTACAGTCTAAATCACCTAGTGATGATCTCGTATACTTCTTAGAAAAACTACTCAAAGAAGGAGGTAACAGATTTGTTAACTACCTTCTATGCAAAGCCATAAGTCCAAACTACTCTAAAAGTGTAGATCAATGGACGTACAAAGATGCTTATAAATTAAAAGCTTCTAATCCCAAAGAATGGGAATTATGGCAAAATGCAATGAAAGAAGAAGTACAGGCCTTAGAAGACCGTGATGTATGGGAATTAGTACCATGTCCAAAAGACCGTAAACCTGTAAAGTGTAGATGGGTTTATGCGGTCAAAAGCGATGGCCGAAAACGTGCTCGACTAGTCGCTAAAGGATTTTCACAAATACCTGGAGTAGATTATGATGATACATTCTCACCAGTTGCACGATTTGAAACTGTGAGACTCCTTATGGCTACAGCAGCGCTAGAAGATTGGGAAATCGAAGCGCTAGATATAAAGACAGCGTTCCTTTATGGAGATTTAGAAGAAAACATATATATGGAACAGCCAGAAGGATTTATTATCAAAGGACAAGAGCACAAAGTCTATAAACTGAAAAAAGCCTTATATGGACTTAAACAAGCTTCATTAGCTTGGAATAAGAAAGCAAATCAAAGTCTACAAGAATTAGGCTTTGGACGGTGTCTTACAGACACTGGAGTCTATGTTTGCTATAAACAAAAATCAACTATAGTAGCTATATTATATGTTGATGATGTGTTATTCATGGGAAACAATAAAAAGTTACTCATGGAATTAAAACACAAATTTATGAAAAAATGGGAATGTAGAGATCTAGGACCCATTAAAGAATATCTTGGAATGACAATTGTCCGAGATAGGAAAAAGAAATTGATTATTCTTGATCAAATTAACTATGCAAAGAAAGTAGTTAAACGTTTTGGTCAAGAAGATTCAAAACCTGTTCGTACTCCTTTACCAGCAGGATATACACCTGTGGAGAACGAAGGTACTGCAACTCCTCAAGAAAGGAGTTATTACCAATCAATTATTGGATCTCTACTATATCTTACTCTTGGCACGAGATATGATATTACCCAAGCAGTAATCATGATGTCACAATTCATGGTTAATCCATCTAGAGAACACATAGCAAAAGCCTTATATATTATAAAATATGTCAATTCTTCCATAAATGGAAAATTGGTGTATGATGGCTTTAACAAAGATGGAATGCATGCTTACTCTGATGCGGATTGGGCTGGTGATCCAGTCACAAGAAAATCTGTAACGGGTAATCTAGTTCTATTGGCAGGATCTCCAATAAGTTGGATTTCCAGAAAACAGAAAACTGTTGCATTGTCATCCACAGAAGCTGAGTACATGAGTCTTTCAGACTGCTCACACCAAATCATGTGGATAAAATCCCTATTCAAAGAACTGGGATATGACATTGGAGCTGTTGATCTTCATGTTGACAACAGAGGATCAATATTCTTAGCAAAGAATCCAGCTCAAGAACATAGAACAAAACATATTGATATTCGTTATCATTATGTTAGCGAACGTGTTGAGAACAAAGATATTAACATATCATATGTTCCCACAAATGAACAATTAGCTGATATCTTAACAAAAAATTTAACTTGGCAAAAATTTAAAGAGTTAAGAAATGAAATTGGCATTGAGATCCTCAATGAGGGGGAGTGTTGAAACAAACGTTGACGAATGTCTTTCGTATCGTGGGAAAACATCTCGGATCTATCCGATCTCAATCGTTATCATATCTTATCAGTATTATCTAATAATCTATGATTATATAATGTTCATTGTATTTATATCTAGACAGATATTATAGAGTTCAATGGGACAGAACTCTGAACAATAAAGCCGCCTCATGTATTCACATGGCGACTGTGCAAAGCTGTGCTTCACACAGCTTTCCACACAGCAATGACTGCGCATTGCTATGTTCAATACATTTGCTCAGTCATGCTATACAAATGCTCAGTCAGCGTATCATAATAGCGCTGACACAGACACAGTAGATAGACGTATAAATACTCTGTAGTTTCTCCGTCAATCTACATTCTCTTCTCTGCAATCAACCAGTTGAGCCACAGCTCCTGAGTGACCTACAGCTACACAAGTAAGTGTTTACTTACTTAGCTCTACTATTCCACTGCGCCCGTCGTCATGCTACTTCGACAGCTGTGACGATAGCTGGATGCCTGCAACATAGTACAAAAGTCCAACCAAGACAAAAAGACACCCAGGAAGGCCAAAGCAAAGGGAATTATTGGGGGAGGAGTAGGGTATTCATTCCTATAGTGACTACATGTGACAATGTAACTATCAACCAGCTGACTAAGCAGTGGCTATGCTATCTCCATCCAATGCTGAGCCAAAGCTCATCAACGGTCCACCACAATGAAGCAGTCCGGGCTAAATATAGAAAGCCCAATGCTGTTCCAATCAACAATTGGAACAAAATCAGGGATGATTATCCCAAATTTCCTATGGAAGGTGTGTGGCAACTCATTGCCGATTTAAATAATGGCACTTATCGGCCATCAACCCCCTTCCCTCGATTAGGCAATGAGGAAAACAGGACACCGATTCCTGTTCCTGGCCCTTCCTCAGGGCCAAATTATGCCACTGTTGCTAAAAACAGCATGAAGAATGTGCATGGTCCCCTTCGCCTCCAAAAGAAGAATGACCCTAACCAGGCCTATTCTTTGTCTGTCAAAGAACAAGACAGACGCCACGAACAGTGGCTCAAAATGTTTGGAGCAAGGGTTGTTGCCAAAGCGTTGAAGTGGGAGATTGACCTGCTTCTGGTACAATCCTCTGGGGGAGACCAGAAAAGACAAAAGACGCAGGAGGAAGGTGACAAATGGTCACAAGGGGAAATAAATGAGTGGCTCGAGATAGCCACTGCATTTATGAAATTGGGTACATTACCCAATAAAATTCATGTAATTAAACAAAGAAGGAGCGATTCCCTTCTACAAAATAAAAAATTACATGACCTCTACCAAGTGAATGAATTGGTAGAAGACGCCAAAATCATGGTTGCTAGCCATCAACAAAACATAGCTGAGATTTCACAAACAGTAAAAGGAGTTATACAAAACTCCAACACATTAATCGATAATAATGATCGATTACATGATGATCTAGATGCAGCTTTAGATCATCTAGGTCAATCTCAGCAGGCTAGACGAAATGAGAATAATACTTATTTTGAAAACCAAAGAGAAATGGCACGTGAGATAGGACATCTCAAATTAGAATTAAAAGGAGCAAAGACACATGCAATAAATGCGGAGTCTTGGCTAGATTCTGACAAAATAAAGCTGGCTCAAGAAAAGAAAAGAGCCAAAAAGCTACATCAGAAACAAAATCAGCTAGATAAAAAAGAAGCCAATAAAATTAACTTCACCGCTTGCTCCAAAGAGCCTAGAACTCACATACCTAAACATGATGAGTTAAAAGAGCTTGGAAACACTGATTTCCAAGATCTCTTATATGGCTCTGAAAATTCCCATTGGGAATTAACAGACGATGAAAATGATACATACCTACAAGCTCAAGTTGGTACTCCAATTGAGCATGGTGAAATCATTCCTGTGAAAACAAATAAAAGAAATTTTAAACACACATGAAAGCATCCAGTCTGGAAAAAACCCGGACTCTGCTATTTGGTAGCAATCAAAGATAGAGTGCTATCAAAATATGTGTGGCCGACATATCCTACAGTTCAGGATCTGTCACAATTGAGCCATAAACTCCGAAAGGAAACTGGCTTCAAAATTCACAGGGAAAGCAAAGCAAGCTTTCACATCGAACCTGTAGAAGGTTATAGTTATGGCTGGGCCAATATTGATAAATTGGCCAGAGGTTTTAACTGTAATCTTACAGTAGGAGCGAACAAAAGTGGTGATATCACCATTCCTACCTTACAAGGTAGAAGCAACTGGGCCACATGGTCCAGATTGGTTAAAGCTACACTCCAATCAAAAAGTGTATGGCAGTATGTTGAGGGTACTATTACACATAACCCTTGGCTACCCAGCTACCAAGAAGAAATGGGTAGCACAACTGTCACAGCTGGTTGAGTCCAGGCACTCAACCAAATTTGGAAATTACACCAAGAATTTCTTGAAAATGATGGAAAGGCAAGGGGAATAATAACCCTAAATCTGCCTAAGTCTTTGGGTCATCATATCCAAAACACATCAAAAGAAACTTGGGATGGCCTAACTGAGGCATTTTCCAAAGCTGGAGCTGTAGCTATATTTAATGTCTATAAAAAGACAAAAACTTGGGAATTCCCCAAAAACAAAAATCCTGCAGAATCAGTTCAAGAGTTAATGGAACTCTGGGCTGAAATGGCTGCAAATGGCAAATCATTTGACGATGATTTCCAATTAATGGAAGTCATTGACAGGATGCCAGCTTCCTGGAACTCATTTAAAACCTACATCCTTCTAAAAATGGAAGTAGGAACAACAAAACTTAAAGATCTCCTACCAGAGATTGAAAATGAGTACCAACATTGCAAAGGTGACAAGGAAGAGCAGTCTGCAAATTTTGTAGCAAGGGGGAGCAAGCCCTATAAAGGCAAAAAACCTTTTAAATCTGGATTTAAACCCAGAGGTAATTTGCCTAAAGGGAAATATACCCAGTCAAATGCACAGGCAGGTCCTAGTAATAGACCAGCCTATGTACCCCCGGCAACAGAACAGGATCAAATTGGGAGCGAAATAAGAAAAATCGCGAAAATAAGCTAAAGAAATTAAATCTTTTGGCTAAAGCCACAAATGCTCCTGGGGACCTCTCAAGAAAAGAAAAAGCGGATCTTAAGAAATTCACTAATATGGCTATAACAGAAAGCCATAAGATGGATGTGGATGTCCCTCAAAATTCTTCTTCACTTGCTGATAGAATCAGCCCAAACAAAGTCAATCCTGAGACATTAAAAATAATGAACAGAATCAAAGATCTTAAAGGAAAAGGAAAAGATCTTATTAAAGAAGACTTTGTTACCTGGAAAAATAATCCAATGAGTATTCCAGAAGCTCGCATTGATGACAAGAAAGCTCAAAGAGAGCTACAGTGACCCTCAAAACCGTTGCAATGGTTGGCAATCCTGAAGGGATTGGCAACCAGTGCAACGGTTAAAATAGGGACAAATAAACAAAAATAAGGGTATGATAGCCCTACTTCTGAGCTTTAATTTGATTTAATATTAAACATATTTGGTCATGTTTTGGCTGAGATATAAATTCCTGAAGTAGGTGATACCATTGCAACGGTTTTGTGGCTGACAGGTGAAAGCTCAAAACCGGTATCTGGATGTCATGTGACTAGGCTTAAAGTCATGTGACCTTGTTGAACAAGTTCAACTTACACCAAATAAGCCCAAACAACTCTGACAACTGACCATGAAATCCCTCTCTACTGCCCAGCAATCCCACATCATCTCTCTCCTCAGTGCTGGACATTCTGCCCACCAGGTCTCTTCCATCACTGGTGTCCATCATTCTACCATATCTAGGCTTCACAGGATGCACTGCCCTTACCTTCCCAAGTCATCTGGAGGTCGTCCATGCAAGCTTTCTGACAGAAATGTCAACCATGCCATCCGACTCATCAGCTCTGGCAAGGCTGACACAGCTGTGGAGGTTGCCAGAGCCCTTCAAGACATCATAAACCAGCCTCTCTCTGCTGAGACAACCAGGAGACACTTAAAGAAGGGGATGAAGGCTGTGGTGAAGAAGAAAAAGCCCCTACTAACTGCAAGACACAAGAAGGAGAGGATGGACTTTGCTTTGGCACATAAGGATTGGACTGTAGAGGATTGGAAGAGGGTGGTATGGTCAGATGAGACAAAAATCAATAGGCTAGGGTCAGATGGGAGGAAATGGGCTTGGAAGAAGGCAGGGGAGGGGCTCAGTGATAGGCTGGTGAGTGGGACAGTCAAGTTTGGGGGAGGATCAGTTATGGTTTGGGGGTGTATGATGTGGGAGGGGCCTGGGTATGCTTGCAAAATTGATGGGAGGATGGATGGGGACCTTTATGTGTCCATTTTAGAGGAAGACCTTCAAGCAAGCCTGGAGTATTATGGCAAGAGTGCAGAAGACATCATTTTCCAGCAGGACAATGACCCCAAGCACACCTGCAAGAAGGCCAAGACTTGGTTTAAAGACCATGAAATTGAACCTCTACCATGGCCTGCACAGTCCCCAGACCTCAATCCAATTGAACAATTGTGGACACATGTCAAGAGGAGGCTGGCAGAGCATGAGAGATCCCCATCAGGCATGCTTGAGTTGTGGGAGAGGGTGGAGGTTGAGTGGAATAAGATTGAGGCAAAGGTGTGCCAGGACTTGATTGAGAGTATGCCTAGGAGGGTACAGGCAGTGATACAAGCAAAGGGGGGCTACACAAAGTACTAGAATATACCAATATCTTATCAAAATATGCCAGCCACAAAACCGTTGCAATGGTATCACCTACTTCAGGAATTTATATCTCAACCAAAACATAACCAAATATGTTCAATGTTAAATCAAATTAAAGCTTATAAGCAGGGCTATCATACCCTTATTTTTTTTTATTTGTTTCTATTTTACCCATTGCACTGGTTGCCAATACCTTTAGGATTGCCAACCATTGCAACGGTTTTGTGGGTCACTGTAGAAGAAGAAATACATGAGGAACATGTAGAAACAGGTTACTGGGACAACAGATCGTATGTAAATTTCACTAAAAAATATCCAAATACTGATTATAAATCAGTGATGATGATAACATTGGAGGATACCAAGAAGAATATTATGATAATGACTTCTTTGCAGATGATGGAATGTAACCATCAGAAGAAGGCTTATCATGATATTGGTAAGCCCATAGATAGCAGATGTAAAAATAGCATAATAGCTATTAGTTTAAATAAATCTGCATTGTCTTTAAAAAGTGAAAAGATACATGAGGATTATTGGATAATAGACTCAAGTGCATCTGTGCACATTACAAACAACAAATCTGACTTTGTAGAGTATAATCCATATCCTGAACCAGAGGAAATCAAAACAGCTGATTCAAAATCAGCTGCAATGATACTTGGACAAGGAACTATAGTTCTTGAGTTTGAAAACTTAAAAGGACTTAAACATATCGCTAAATTGGAAGTTTGTTACATGCCAAAGGCTTCTCACAAACTTATTTCATCTGGGCAATTAAAAATTGGTGGTTATGTTGAGACATCAAACAGTGATCATACAGTGTTTTTGTTCAAAGGAAATGATGTTATAGTTGCTAAACCCAAAAATCATTTTGAACTGATACATTGGGCTAAAGTAACAATAAAACAAAAATTAAACAAATTGGTGAACCTTGTAGATTTCACTATATGGCATAATAGGATGGCACATGCAAACAAAAATGTAATCAAAAATATGAGCCAACATACAGAAGGCTTTGATGATAAAATCAAAATACCCTCTGATAATCCTATTTGTTCTGGATGTGCACAAGGAAAGATGCCTAATAAATCTTATCCTACATCACAAACACGTGCAAAACAACCATTAGAGTTGTTACATGCTGATTTACTAGAATTCCCACAAGAATCTTATCACTGTAAAAAATGGTGTTTAATGATTATTGATGACTATTCCTCATATGCCTTTATGGCATTCCTACAAACTAAATCAGAAACATTTGAAAATTTTAAAAACTTTATTACACTGTTTGAAAACCAAACAGGCAGAAAAGTTAAATGTTTCAGATCAGATCGAGGGGGAGAATTTAAGTCTGGTGAATTTGATCAATTCTTAAAACAAAAAGGCATATTACGTGAACAAAGTGCACCATACATCCATCAACAAAATGGACATGCAGAAAGATTGAATAATACAATCTTAGAAAAAGCAGAAAGTATGTGACTTCATGCCCAATGTCCAAAATCTTGGTGGGAGTTTGCTATGAAAAATGCTATTCACACCTATAACCGCACACCATTAAGAAGAACAAAATGGATGATGCCATATGAAAATTTGTACAATAAGAAACCTGATGTTCACTACTTTAAAACATTTGGTTGTCTAGCTTGGGTTTTTGTACCTAAAGAAATTAGACAAAATAAGCTTACTCCAAAACCTGAAGCCATGACCTTCATAGGATATGAAGATGGCTCTAAAGCTTATCAATTCATGAAAAATGATAACTCTATCTTTGTTGGGGTGCAATCATTATTCGATGAAACCAAATTTCCTAGAGCAAAAACAGAAGGCTTAGAAAATAGACTATTTAATAGTCCAACAGGTATAGAAACAAGGGAGAAAAATAATGGACACGTATCTGATTCCAATTCCCACATGGATCATGGTCATCACACCTATGATAGTGATAGTGATGATGATACTCCCCACAAAAAGAAAAGATATCCAGAATATCATGATACTACAAACAACAATTATAGCAGATTGTTTCATGATAAGGATAATCAAGGCCTAGAGGATTCTTACATAAATCCTGACAGAGATCAGGATATAGAACCTAATGTCAATCGTTCAATAACACCTCCTGAACGACCAGACATCTCCATGAGACAACTTGGAGACAAATGTCCTGAAAAAGGAAAGGACAAACGAGATGAAAAATATGACACATATCTCAGAAGGACTTCACGCCTCAAAAAACCTAGACTTATGCCTGACAATGTATATATATGGTCAGAAAGCTCCTCTTGAAATAGAAAAAGACATACAAAGTACTAGAGAGTGGAGCAAAAGAGTCTTTGGTAAAGGCAAAGGGAAAGCAAAACCTACCCTTAGTCCAACTTCTTCATGAAAAGCTTTACAAAATCCATTACAACAAATAGAAATGGATAAAGAAATGGAAGAAATATCAGAATCAGAAACAGAGTCAGAACAGTATAAAACACCATCTGCCTCAGAATCTGAACAATCATCTATTAAAGAAACAAGACCAGTTTCTGGTGGTGAATCTATTCCAGATTTGAATAGACAATCATCTTCTGATAATGAAACCAATCCATTTAATGAATCAAGTGAAGAAGAAGTCAATAGAGATTTACAGTCTAAATCACCTAGTGATGATCTCGTATACTTCTTAGAAAAACTACTCAAAGGAGGTCACAGATTTGTTAACTACCTTCTATGCAAAGCCATAAGTCCAAACTACTCTAAAAGTGTAGATCAATGGACATATAAAGATGCTTATAAATTAAAAGCTTCTAATCCCAAAGAATGGGAATTATGGCAGAATGCAATGAAAGAAGAAGTACAGGCCCTTGAAGACCGTGATGTATGGGAATTAGTACAATGTCCAAAAGACTGTAAACCTGTAAAATGTAGATGGGTTTATGTGGTCAAAAGCAATGGCCAAAAACGTGCTCAACTAGTCACTAAAGGATTTTCACAAATACCTGGAGTAGATTATGATGATACATTCTCACCAGTTGCACGATTTGAAACTGTGAGACTCCTTATGGCTACAGCAGTGCTAGAAGATTGGGAAATCGAAGCGCTAGATGTAAAGACAGCGTTCCTTTATGGAGACTTAGAAGAAAACATATATATGGAACAGCCAGAAGGATTTATTATCAAAGGACAAGAGCACAAAGTCTATAAACTTAAAAAGGCCTTATATGGACTTAAACAAGCTTCATTAGCTTGGAATAAAAAAGCAAATCAAAGTCTACAAGAATTAGGCTTTGGATGATGTCTTACAGACACAGGAGTCTATGTTTGCTATAAACAAAAATCAACTATAGTAGCTATATTATATGTTGATGATGTGTTGTTCATGGGAAACAATAAAAAGTTACTCATGGAACTAAAACACAAATTTATGAAAAAATGGGAATGTAGAGATCTAGGACCCATTAAAGAATATCTTGGAATGACTATAGTCCGAGATAGAAAAAGAAAATTGATTATTCTTGATCAAATTAACTATGCAAAGAAAGTAGTTAAACATTTTGGTCAAGAAGATTCTAAACCAGTTCGTACTCCTTTACCAGCAGGATATACACCTGTGGAGAATGAAGGAACTGCAACTCCTCAAGAAAGGAGTTATTACCAATCAATTATTGGATCTCTACTATATCTTACTCTTGGCACGAGATATGATATTACCCAAGCAGTGAGCATGATGTCACAATTCATGGTTAATCCATCTAGAGAACATATAGCAAAAGCCTTATATATTATAAAATATGTCAATTCTTCCATAAATGGAAAATTGGTGTATGATGGCTTTAACAAAGATGGAATACATGCTTACTCTGATGCGGATTGGGCTGGTGATCCAGTCACAAGAAAATCTGTAACAGGTAATCTAGTTCTATTAGCAGGATCTCCAATTAGTTGGATTTCCAGAAAACAGAAAACTGTTGCATTGTCATCCACAGAAGCTGAGTATATGAGTCTTTCAGATTGCTCACGCCAAATCATGTGGATAAAATCCCTATTCAAAGAACTGGGATATGACATTGGAGCTGTTGATCTTCATGTAGATAACAGAGGATCAATATTCTTAGCAAAGAATCCAGCTCAAGAACATAGAACAAAACATATTGATATTCGTTATCACTATGTTAGAGAATGTGTTGAGAACAAAGATATTAACATATCATATGTTCCCACAAATGAACAATTAGCTGATATCTTAACCAAAAATTTGACTTGGCAAAAGTTCAAAGAGTTAAGAAATGAAATTGGCATTGAGATCCTCAATGAGGGGGAGTGTTGAAACGAACGTTGATGAATGTCTTTCGTATCATGGGAAAACATCTCGGATCTATCCGATCTCAATCGTTATCATATCTTATCAGAATTATCTAATGATCTATGATTATATAAACTTCATTGTATTTATATCTAGACAGATATTATAGGGTTTGATGGGACAGAACTCTGAACAATAAAGCTGCCTCATGTATTCACATGGCAACTGTGCAAAGCTGTGCTTCACACAGCTTTCCACACAGCAATGACTGCGCATTGCTATGCTCAATACATTTGCTCAGTCAGCATAACATAATAATGCTGACACAGACACAGTAGATAGATGTATAAATACTCTGTAGTTTCTCCGTCAATCTACATTCTCTTCTCTGCTATCAACCAGTTGAGCCCTAGCTCCTGAGTGACCTACAGCTACACAAGTAAGTGTTTAACTTACTTAGCTCTACTATTCCGCTGCGCTTGTCATTGTGCTACTTCGACACCACCAACTTCTTTATGCCCACCACTGACTTTGTTATGCCACCACCAATGCATTTCCACCACTGCTGACTCATTTCTGCTGCCACCAACTCGCTTCCACCATCACAAACCCATGTCTACCACCACCAACCTGTTGCCAACTTATTTATGCCACCACCAATGCATTTCCACCACCACTAACTCGTTTTCACTGCTGCCAACTTATTTGCACCACCACCAACTCGTTTCCACACCACCAACTCGCAATTCCCCCACCAACTTATTTATGTCATGGCCAATGCATTTCCACCACCATCAACTCGTTTTGACCACCACCAACTTATTTACACCATGGCCAACTCATTTCCACCACCACCGACCTCCTCCGACTGATTTGCACCACCACCAACTCGTTTCCACACCACCAACTCACAATTCCTGCCGCCAACTTATCTATGTCACTGCCAACACATTTCCACCACCACCAATTCGTTTCCGCCACCACAAACTTGTTTACACCACAGCCAACTCATTTCCACCACCACTGACCTCCTGCTGACATATTCATGCCACTGCCAACGCATTTCCACTGCCGCTGACTTATTTGCACCACCACCAACTCGTTTCCACACCACCAACTCATTTACACCATGGCCAACTCATTTCCACCACCACCAACCTCCTGCTGACTTATTCATGCCAACACCAATGCATTTCTGCCACCATGCACTCGTTTCCACCACCACAAACATATTTACACCATGGCCAACTCATTTCCACCACCACCAACCTCCTGCTGACTTATTCACACCACCACCAACGCATTTCCACCACCACCAACTCATTCCACTGCCACCAACTTATTTGCACCACCACCAACTCATTTCTGCACCACCAACCTACTGCCAACTTATTTACACCACCATCAATGGACCTCCACTGCCACGAAACTGTTTCCACTGCCACCAACTTATTTGCACCACCACCAACTCATTTATGCACATGTAATTATTATGTATTTAGAGCAGAAGTAATACTTGCTGACAGTATCAGGACTACCCTCGTCATGACAACTTAGGGCCCCACTAATAGACTGAGAGAGGAGAGGTGAGAAGAGTTGACTGAGGGGAAACCCCAAGAGAACTCGAATGGAGTCTCTGGGTGTTCGTTGCACAGTATATATACCTAAGTACATGGTCTGTGCGCTAAACCCCATAACCCTAAAGGCTGTGGAGTTACCTAGGGTAACCCTATCTATAAATAGCATAGAATGTACTAGAAGGATTGCATAATGCGGATCAGTGATCCGAGTGAGTCATAAGAGAAACATAAGCAAGGCCGCATCTCCGTTATCTAATCTAATCGTTATCTTATCTTTGTGCTGATTAGATAATCGTTATCTTATCTAGATTGTTTGGCTGCGACCTTAGATCAAAACAAAGAAAATGAATATAAATGTCTTAGAAACGAAACGAAAGAAAAGTGAAAATGAGCGGTCCATGACAGACAGTGGTGCATCAATCACACCACCCTCATGCACAAGTGGGGCTGTTATTGCATGGGCCAAGTTTGCAAGATCTGAGTCACCAGCAAATATTATGCAATTTTGGGGGAGGGTTTATCCCACAATTGAGTCAAGGCCAGATTATGTTTGCATAGACAAGGCATGCATGGTACTGCATAGTTGTCTAATCAATGGCAGCTGGGATGAATGGAAACAGTCAACAAGATTTATTGTTGACTCATACCACTATATTAATCATCGTGTTAATGATGAGTTGTGTAGGAATTGGTGTAATCCTGCTCCTCTGAATGGATCTGCACCTAATCTGGTTGTTGTGGATAGAGATAAGAAAGGAGAGTTGTATTATAAATGGGCATTCAATACACAGGACTGAACCAGGACAGTACTTTACACTGCCCCACTTGTTCCGGTGGACTCCCGGGACTCCTGGCTCAGTCCTGGCATTTTGGTTGATCATAGTACAGGACTTGACTAGGACTCCTGGTTCAGTCCTGGTTCAGTCCCAACCATGCCAACCAAGGAACATATTTGTCAATGCCACCACTCCTGCACTGTAAATACAAACAAATAACAACAAGCTAAATTCATAAATGTTCTCACACATCTATACACCTTCCCCAACCTGTTCACATTCTCACCTGGTCCAGCTCCAACCATGCCAACCAAGGAACATATTGTCAATACCACAACTCCTGCATTGTAAATATATACAAATAACAAAACTTCCCCCCCCCCACACACACATTACCATGCTTTCCACATGTACTTGGCCATGTTTCCACTCCTCACTCACTTTCCCATGCCTGCTTGACTATTGGGGAATAGAATAAATATATTTGATTGCTCTGGCTTCAAGGATATTGTAAATGATAGTAAATTAAATTATGTATTGTTCACTACCACTTTCTTCATCTTCTACTTCTGGTCCTTCCTCCATTATTGCATCCTCACCTTCCTCTTCTTCCTCTTCTTTGTTTTTATTCTGTCTCTCAATGACATGATTGGTGTGGTAAAAGAGCATTGCATGCAAGAACCAGTTAAAGTTTGCAGCAGTCATCCTTTTTAGTATTTGCTCAAAGCCACCCAACCATGCATTGAGTTGCTCACAGGCCTGTGTATTGAATGCCCATTTATAATACAACTCTCCTTTCTTATCTCTATCCACAACAACCAGATTAGGTGCAGATCCATTCAGAGGAGCAGGATTACACCAATTCCTACACAACTCATCATTAACACGATGATTAATATAGTGGTATGAGTCAACAATAAATCTTGTTGACTGTTTCCATTCATCCCAGCTGCCATTGATTAGACAACTATGCAGTACCATGCATGCCTTGTCTATGCAAACATAATCTGGCCTTGACTCAATTGTGGGATAAACCCTCCCCCAAAATTGCATAATATTTGCTGGTGACTCAGATCTTGCAAACTTGGCCCATGCAATAACAGCCCCACTTGTGCATGAGGGTGGTGTGATTGATGCACCACTGTCAGCAAGTATTACTTCTGCTCTAAATACATAATAATTACATGTGCATAAATGAGTTGGTGGTGGTGCAAATAAGTTGGTGGCAGTGGAAACAGTTTCGTGGCAGTGGAGGTCCATTGATGGTGGTGTAAATAAGTTGGCAGTAGGTTGGTGGTGCAGAAATGAGTTGGTGGTGGTGCAAATAAGTTGGTGGCAGTGGAATGAGTTGGTGGTGGTGGAAATGCGTTGGTGGTGGTGTGAATAAGTCAGCAGGAGGTTGGCGGTGGTGTGAATGAGTCAGCAGGAGGTTGGTGGTGGTGGAAATGAGTTGGCCATGGTGTAAATATGTTTGTGGTGGTGGAAATGAGTTGGCCGTGGTGTAAATATGTTTGTGGTGGTGGAAATGAGTGCATGGTGGCAGAAATGCATTGGTGTTGGCATGAATAAGTCGGCAGGAGGTTGGTGGTGGTGGAAATGAGTTGGCCATGGTGTAAATGAGTTGGGTGCGGAAACAAGTTGGTGGTGGTGCAAATAAGTCGGCGGCAGTGGAAATGCGTTGGCAGTGGCATGAATATGTCAGCAGGAGGTCAGTGGTGGTGGAAATGAGTTGGCTGTGGTGTAAACAAGTTTGTGGTGGTGGAAACGAATTGGTGGTGGTGGAAATGTGTTGGCAGTGACATAGATAAGTTGGCAGCAGGAATTGTGAGTTGGTGGTGTGGAAACGAGTTGGTGGTGGTGCAAATCAGTCGGAGGAGGTCGGTGGTGGTGGAAATGAGTTGGCCATGGTGTAAATAAGTTGGTGGTGGTCAAAACGAGTTGATGGTGGTGGAAATGCATTGGCCATGACATAAATAAGTTGGTGGGGGAATTGCGAGTTGGTGGTGTGGAAACAAGTTGGTGGTGGTGCAAATAAGTCGGCGGCAGTGAAAACGAGTTAGTGGTGGTGGAAATGCGTTGGCGGTGGCATAAATAAGTCGGCAACAGGTTGGTGGTGGTAGACATGGGTTTGTGATGGTGGAAGCGAGTTGGTGGCAGCAGAAATGAGTCAGCAGTGGTGGAAATGCGTTGGTGGTGGCATAACGAAGTCAGTGGTGGGCATAAAGAAGTTGGCGGCAGTGGAAACAGATTGGTGGTGTCAGAAACGAGTTGGCAGTGGTGGAAATTTGTCAGCAGTGGTGGAAATGGGAAGCGAAAGCTCTTGTCAGTGGTAAGGTAACACAAAGAAGTACATACCTAGTCATTGGACCTTGCTCAGCTCCTGCTGCATACCGAGATGATTCAGCCTTGTCCTCCCCTGTCTTTACCTTCTTTTTTGAGATTCCTTCAGTACTCTTGTTCGAGCTCATTGATTTTGTCTGTTTTCTACTAGATCACATAGATCGCTGAGCAGGGGAGTGGTGGGCAGCACGTCTCGATGAGTGGGATGGCATCCTTGATCATGGGAAGATGCCTGTGTGTGATTGTCCTGTGATAATCAATGGCACATCTTCCTAACACGTTGAAGTGACACGTGTCACAAAGCTGAAATAGATAAATACCCATCCATTCCACCAGGACTCCCCAGGATTCCTGGGATGTCAAGTCCTGAGGAATCCTGGTGAATCCTGGTGATTTTGGCAGGGTAACACTGGTACTTTTGCATCCCCCCACAGTCCCAGGAATTCCCAGGACAGTTCCAGGAGTCCCGGGAATTCCTGCCAGAACACGTGGGGCAGTGTAAAGTACTCAACCAGTCCCAGATTTTGTTCTTCTTTGTCAGATCATGAAGGGGTTTTGCAAGGTGTGCAAAATGTGCAATAAAGCAGTGGTAATAGTTTCCGAATCCTAAAAATGAGTGTACTTGTTTGACTGTAGTTGGTACAGGCCAGTCCCTAATTCCGGCTAATTTGATAGGGTCCATTTTGATCATGTTGTGGGAAATGATCATGCCAAGGAATTCCACTTCTTCCTTGGCGAATTTGCATTTCTCTAATTTTAAATATAGATCGTGATGTCATAAGCATTCCAGAACATGTTTAGTTCATGACTCGAGTTCTTGTTTTGTTTGTGCACATATCAGGATGTCATCCATATAAATGACGATCCATCCTTCATCGATCATGTCCCTAAAATAGTTGTCCATCATGGCTTGAAATGTCACGGGTGAATTCCAGAGTCCGAAGAACATGACTGTTGGTTCAAATAATCCTCTGTTGGTGACAAAAGCAGCCTTCCATTCATCACCTTCTTTGATCCTTACATTATTATATCCCCATCTGAGATCTAGCTTCATAAAGTAGTGTGCTCCTTTGAGCTTGATCATCAGGTCGGAGATTAAGGGTAAGGGGTACGAATTCAGTTTAGTCCATTTGTTAAGATAGTCCTGACAGGGTCTCAGGGCATTACTATCCTTTTTTGGAATGAAGAAGAAGGGTGATGCTTGAGGTGATTTTGATTGTCAGATATATCCTTTTGTTAATTGTTCCTTGATCCATTCGTCTAGCGAGTTTTGTTCTAATGGTGATAGGTTATAGATCTTTGATTTACAAGGGACAAACTCATCTCATAATTTGATGGCATGATCCCAGGGTCTTGACTCAGGGAAATGCTCCGAGGCTTCTTTTTCAAATACTGAGTTCCACTCCATATACTCAGAAGGTACCTTTAGTCCTTCAGTAGATCCAGGTTCTACCTGACCTCTGTAGCGGTGCTCCATCTGTTGTGATGCGGTGATTTTCCAAATCGCTACTTCCGGTATTGAGTCCTCATCCACATACTGCAAGCTGACCTCTGCCTGGGTGACAATCCCACTGTGTGACATCGTGTATTGTTTGGCTAGAGCGTCATCATATTCTGTCACATCTTCTAGATCCACCTGGATCCAAAGATTCCGTATTCATGCACAGATATCATCTTTTTCGGAATTACAGAATTCCAGAGTCTTTTCTCACCAGTCTATTATTGGGTTATGCTCCTCGAGCCAAGGCAGCCCCAAAATAAAGTTCTGATCACCTAATGATGTCACCCAGAACCAGTGCATCATAGTCTTGCCATTTATGTTAAAGGTGATCAGACACCTTTCTAAGATCTCTCCTGCTTCGTTCTCTGATCCATCAACATTCTTGACTTTGATGGGTCGGATCAAGGGTATTCACTTCCAGTTTGAGGCAATGGATGCGTCTATGAACAGGCCTTCTGCTCCACAGTCAACTAGAGCAGTTTCAGTGGGTTTATTGGATTTGATGGAAATGGGGATGGAAATCTTTTTATTGGTTAAAGATTTTACTGTTACACCACAAATATAGATAGAATCCGATGTTTGAGGATCAGCATCCACTGATGTGCAATCCCTGTTTAAAAATCCTGTTCAGCAAGCAGACTGAGACGATCTTCTGAGGACAAGTGCACCATCAAAGCCCTGATGGCTGTCATACTTGTATTCTCACTAGTTCTGACTCTTCTTCATCATATCCCTCAACCTCGTCACCTTCCATAGATGTGGAAGTCACTCTGATGTGACAGTGGGGTCGCAACTCCTTTACTCCCTTCCCAAAACACTTCTTCTTGTCACTGTTTCATTTCCTCATGGGGCATCTTGGTGATTGATGACCCCCTTTGTGACATATGAAACACAGTCCTTCTTTGATGTGTCACTCTCTCTCATCTTTAGATAATGTGTTGATGATAACCACATCAATATCCATTGCATTGGGATCTCTGTATCTCAGTGATGGTCTTCCTCCTCCTCCAGTGTGTGATAGTCCTGCTAAAATGCCTAGTCTGCTTTTGGCATTTGCATATCTTTGGATTTGTTGGATGCTTTCAGGGGGAAGTCCTTCTGAAAATAGAGGAATGATGGTGGCTTCTTCCTTGATCTTGGACTTTTTGATTAGTTCCTTGAACTTGTCCATATATAGTAGGATTGGGATCTTCTTGCATTGTCACACTATTTTGTATAGCTCCATCATGGCCCTTCCAGGGCTGTCCACCTGTTTCCAGTTACTCTCAAATGACTCCTTAAATTTCTGCCAATGTGCATGAGTGTGAAGATGATCTTCTTCTTATCGGTGTTATAACCAGTATTGATCTCGAAGAACATCTTGCAATCATTCATAAATAGCTCGGCTAGCTTGCAGTCCCTTCAAATTTAGTGGGCATGGGACCCTTGATGTGTTGATTGGCATTTGCATCAGCCATTTCGATATCAGGGTCATTGTCTGGTGGTGGTGGCAGTGGAGTAGGTGTTCTGGGAGGCAGTGGGGTAGGGGTTCTTAATGGAGGTATAGGTGATTCAGAAATTGGTTCTTCTTCTGGTTGTTTGTCCGAAGAACGTCCACTAGTCTGTGCAAGATCTAAAGATAAAAGTGGTCTTGGTGTGTTTCCTAATGTGGAAGTGAACTGCAAGGGGCTAGGTCATGCTGTTCCTAGCTCTTGAAATGCTTTGAATGGGGCAGTCTCAAATAGGTCACTAGATTCAATCATATTCTCCTCTCGGGAAGAATCGGAATTTGAGTCACTAGGTGCGCAGAATTTGCCCTTTCCACTAGAAGATTCTCCAGTTACTTCAGGTGATCTAAGGTGCTCAGGGACATTGTTGATCCCTCCAGGAACGTAGTATGGTCCTTGAAAAGCTTTGTCTTCTACACAATGTACTTCATCATTTTGATAGTATGTCCAGCAAGATTTACTGGTTTCAAAGATAACTTCTACTCCTGTGAGATAGTATAATCCTTGGAATCTAACAGCTCCATTGGGTGGGCGGTTATTGTACTGTGGTATCCAAAAATGGTGTAGCTCGACAGGGGTATCAGAGTGTCTGTATTTCCAGATCTGATCTTGGCTATCTTTGTAGATTACTTCTCCTTGAAGTGTGTATGTGTTTCAAAGTCCTCTGGTTGCTTTGTTCAGTGGGGGAGCTCCTCATGTGAAGATTCCAGAAATCTTGATCAGGCACCGGTAACCTACTGGCTGGCTCTCGGGAAGTTCAACAGTCTGTGCGCTAACGAGCTAATACTTGAGCTGTTTAGGTAAGTTCAACTTAAATTGTTATGATGATTGAGTCGTCTGTCAATCTACCCAATGACGTAATGCCATGAGGATCGTCTGAGATGATGGCAATGAAATAAGCCTGGTGAACATGAGTGGGTAAACAGTGCTGAGCCAATAAGGCGAGACTCAGGTTTGAGAAGAGGGTTATAGGTGAGAGCATGTGAACTACAACTTGAGATCTCACCACAACCTTGTTAAGGTTGCCAGAGATTAACTTGCGCTTACTTACAAGCTTTGCAGCAAGTAATAAGGTTTATACAAGCTAAGTTGAACTTAAGGTTTGACCTACGACAAACTCTGCTATTTATACGTGAACCTACTGTCTGTAAAAGGTAAAGAACATCATAGGCATGATGTAATGATAGTAGACATCATAACGTGTCATGAGTGAGGTCATAGTGACGTCAGTATGACAGAACGAAGGTAGGCATATGGCATAAGTAAGAATAGAGTCACAGCAATGTTTGTGTGACATTGCATAAGCATATGAAAATAGAAGAGATTCCATAAGCACCAAAAGAGGCAGGTGCTGACATAAGAAAAATGAAAAGTGCGCATAATTGTAACAATGATGTGTTATGACATCTACTATCATTACATCATACCTATGATGTTCCTTACCTTTTACAAACAGTAGGTTCACATATAAATAGCAGAGTTTGTCGTAGGTCAAACCTTAAGTTTGACTTAGCTTGTATAAACCTTTTAACTCACTGCAGAGCTTGTTAGTAAGAGCAAGTTAGTCTCTGGCAACCTTAACCAGTTGTGGTGAGATTTCAAGTCATAGTTCACATGCTCTCACCTATAACCCTCTTCTCAAACCTGAGTCTCACCTTATAGGCTCAGCACTGTTTACCCACTCATGTTTGCCAGGCTTACTTTGTCACCATTGTCTTGGACAACCCTCATGGCATTATGTCATAAGGTAGATTGACAGATGAATCAATCATCATAACAATGATAACATAGCCATAAGTAAACATTGGGTGTTTGTTGGCAGCAGTGCAATTGTATCAAAGTGACATAAGCACCAATCTCTTGATGACATTAACATTAAACCTAGGGGCCAAATTAGTGAGTGCTGACTGGCATCATCCAGCATCAGGAAAAGCATCAGGGACTTAAAATGACTTTGTGTCTTAAATAAATACACAATCTGCAGCAAATTATAAACCTTAGGTCCCAGTTGAATCTTTGTGCCTTAAATCACTGGATGAGGTCATAACAAAGCCAGAGCCTTGGGCATAGGGTGAGCATTCAACAAATTAATCATATTTAAGATGTAAAAAAGTTAGTTAAGTCATTGAGCTGCATTCTCACATCCCTTTAGGGGGATCTTGGAGTCTGCTACTGAGACTATGTCCTCGCTGATGGGGACTTAACCTCAAGTCCAGCATTAGTACACTGCATCACATTTGGACAGCTGTGCTGGCAAAACATGACACAATTAAATTGTTACCTCGTAATTCTGACTATTTTGATCAGACCTTTAAGTGGCAAGTGAATGTGAACTAGCTAATGTGAAGATCATATTTAGACTCATTAGCCATTAGAGCAGTGATCAACACCAAGCTGTCGATGTCAACTTGGCAACAGATCAGCATGGGCAATGTAACAAATATAATTGCAGGATTCAATCATCATACTAATCATTTATCATTCCCATGTCTGAGAAATCAAACAGCAAAGGACTCACCACTAGATGTAAAGGACCTGGCCAACAACTCGTAGATCCATCCGGCATCAGATACACATTCAGCTCCGTCTCATGTACGACTGTCCGGAAGCCTGACATCCTACCCAATGCTCCCTCTGCGTGTCTCAAATTTTTCAATCTAAGGATAACTCTAAGGGCCTCCACGATGATCTGTTCACCGAATGCCGCAATGGGCCCGCTAAAGAATTCATTTCCAAAGATCCGATATGACGTTCGCTGCCGCCGTGGATCAATCTCCACAGGCTCGGGGTATTGTGCGGGCTAAGAATCCCCTGCATCAGATCAACTTCACAGATCACCGAGACGAACTCACATCAAGGCTAGCGTTCTTGAAACTGATCCACAACCTGTCTCCCACATGAACATTCAGAGGCGACATATCCTGACCTTGAGGGATTTGCGCGTCGGTGACCTCACGCCATATCGAGGATTGAATCCTGCCCGAAAGGTTGAGAAGTCAGTTGGCATGTACGGAGAGCTTCTCGCGCATAACCAACCAGTACTTCGCCACTTTCCGCATCATCCGATTGTAACGGCTCCAAAATATGGTGAAACGAGGGTGATGCCTTTCCGTACCGCATGTGTCAGCTCGTTGCCCTATCGTCAGAGGCGGAGACGTGCGTACCTAAGGGACACCCGTCCGTCTTGAATTCCGCCAACTCTTTCGCCAGTCGTCTTGCCGATATGGAAGCCATCGGTTAGTGGTTCTCGGGTTCTGTCTCTGTCCTCGACGCAGACGCTGGACGCTGGACCGCCAGGGCAAGAGGCGAGACAAACACATACAAACATGTTGCTTGGTATAATATCTCTTTTTTTTTTTTTTTTTATTTATAGAAATATGATATATTTGAGGCGGTCTACGACCGCCTCTACGCACATAGGAACTAAGTACAGTACAGGTAACTAAGGCGGATAATAGACGGCGGAAAGCTTTGCTCCCGCATACGTGTAGGGCCCCGGGGGGTTTATTGGCTATGTGGACAGTCCGTCACCAGGGTTCTGGAAAGTACGTAGTGAAATGAAAGAGAGAGGAAAAATTTTATCCTACGCCTTCTGCATCCCCGAAGGTGGCTGCAGTGCGGTTTTGCTTTAAAAATTTCAGAAGATGTAAGTAATTGTTCCGCATCAAGTGGAAACTGTGCATGGAAGGAAAAGGAGAGACGTATCGTACGCACCTACACATGATATGGGCGCGTGTCAGGGGCAGACGGGACGGTTGGCAGAAGCGGCAGCCCGGGTCGTCCATGTGGAAAAAACGTTGTCGATACTCGCCCGAGGGCATATGGTTTGTGACTATCCGGACAAAGCGGGAGAAGAGACTTATATTGTTCGCCTTCTTCACGAAGCGGTATCGCTGGCTACCCGTGGAGGGCGTGATTTCGCGTCTGGAATCGTTCAGTCGTAGCATCTGTTTCCCCGTCGAGCGCGCTTTCCATAGGCCACGCCATTGTTCGCCTGCGTGAATGCGGAGTCGTTGGTTTACTTTTGCTCGAAGGGTGGCGCCGTCAGTTCTTATAGCTGTGGTCGGGTTGTTTGCGAGTCTGTCCGCAAGCTCGTTTTCAGGAACGCCCACATGGCTCGGGCACCACGAGATTGTAAGGCGGCGGCTCTGTTTTTCAGTCATCCAGGCTCGGAGCGCCACCATAGCGCGTAGAGCGACGAATTGTCCGTCTTTGACGTCGGTGGAGAAGACCGCGCACAAGGTGAAGTTAAATCGTCCAAGTCTGTCCCGCCCGCCTCGCATTATGGTCCACTACGGTGTTGTCAAACGCATTGAACGTAGTCCTGGCGCAGCTATCCAGATACGCCTTCCAGATGAAGAATATCTACCAGCGCGCAATCCATTGTCAACGCATTACACCTACAAGCGTGAAAGGGAGACGCAATTCAGGGTTGCGTAGCACGATGAACTGCGGCGGTGGAAATATAATCCATCGATCCATTCTTTTTCCACATGTCTGAGAGAGGATGGGATACTACACGATCCTACTCCCCGATATCATCACCAGACGCTCGATAACAGACGAGTTGCATGTCAGAGTCTGTATATCACGTCAGAGGTTAAAAACACTCTCGCCACCGCTGAGTCAGATTTGACTCACACCATGGCCATGCCTTGGCCTTCCCATATCCATCAGCGAATCTTCACGTCGAGTCGTCGTCGATACATGGCTCAGCCTGACGGAGTTTGCCGATTCACGTTTTCCACGGCAACCGGTGTGACATCCGTTACGCTCCCTCTTTCCTTTCGACTACGACGTACTCATGCTGTCGAAACTATTGGTAACATTCACCTGGATTATGATTGTCTCCAATCCTGATTGCTTTCCCATAGACTAACGCTAGTAAACGAGCAAAATCTCTTAGGTCTGATGCAAACTCGGGCTTCCTGTCTGGTGCTCGCGATTTTGTTTTAGATGCTCGGGATATCACAGAAGTTCAAAGGGACCAAGTATGTTCTTGTTTTCTGTCCACTGTGTGAAAAGTTGTCTCATTAACATCACAATCCCAGATAAATAACACCTATTACATCAATTCAGCACCACCAGCTTCAACTCTGCCACCTTTACCACCTCTGAAACATTCTAGTACTATGTTCATAGGTCAAGATGAATACCTTGACAGATTGAAGGAATACTTTGGGCAAAGTGATACAGGGGAGAGGAAATCATTTCTTTTGCATGGCATGGGAGGCATTGGAAAGACTCAGATCTGCCTCAAATTCATAGAGCAGAATGCACAATTGTGAGTTTGCTCATATACTTGGCCTTTGTTGACAGTTGAATGTCCTAGGTTTTCTGAGATATTCTGGATTGATGTTTCCTCTGAAGAGACTATTGACCTTTCACTGAAACAGATTGCCCATTCACATAATGTCACTTCAGGTGCTACAGCAGATTCAGCAGCTTTAGCTCTCAAATGGATTTCTCAGAGAGCCAACTGGCTCATTGTGTATGATAATGCAGATGGAGGGTATGAAATTGTTGAAAAGTACTTCCCACCAGGAAACACTGGCAATATTTTGATAACAAGCAGAAATCCTGCTTTACAGAGAGTTGCAAAGAACTCATTAGAGGTGCTTGAAATGGGAGAGGATGAGGCTGTTTCATTGCTGTTGCAATCAGCCTCACTGCATGGCTCATCTGACCATCTCAGGCAGTCAGCCAGACAGCTTGTTTTGAAAATTGGTGGCATCCCACTTGCCCTTGATCAAGCTGGGTCATATATTCAAGCCTGTGGTTGTAGCATTGAGGATTATGTGGACATGTACTCCAAGCACCAGAAAAGATTAATGTCTGGTGAAGGATTCAAAGGTGCATCTAACTATGGATCCTCAACATATGGGACATGGGAAATATCTATCCAAGAGATTGAGACTAGGGCTGCAAGAAAAAAGGGATCAGAAGCAGTTTCAGCACAGAGTGCCATCACATTGATACAGATATTTGCCTTTCTACACCATGCTAATATCCCAGAAGCATTGTTCAAGAATGCTGCTGAAAATTATGTAAAGAGGGACTTGACAAAGAGCACAAAGCCTCCTCTTCCACTGTCAGCAGCACTATTAGATTCTCAAACATTGTTTTTGAAAGATGGTGAATGGGACAGAATGCAATTCTTGGGTGGCATCCATGTACTTGTCTCATTTTCTTTGATTAGAAACAAGAATTCACAGTACTTTATACATCCATTAGTTCATTCATGGAGCAGGGATAGGATATCAAAAAGGAAAATTGTCACCTGCTACTGGCAAGCCAGAGCATTGATGTCCTGTTCTATAGAGCTTGATTATGAGCTGGACAATTATGCATTTTGTCAACTGCTTGCTCCACATATTGAGTCAAATCATCAGTATATGCCTGACAACATGAAACCAGTGTACTATGACGATGAGCATGAGAGATTTGCACTTGTCTTTCATCAGATTGGCAAATTGAATGAAACAGAGAGATTGAGGGTGGAAGCAATGAAGGCAAGAAAAGCCAAACTTGGATCAGACCATCCAAGAACTCTTGTTAGCACAAACAATTTGGCATTGACATACAGATATCAGGGAAGATGGAATGAAGCAGAGAAACTGCAACTGGATGTGGTGAAGGCAAGAAATACAAAGCTTGGATCAGACCACCCAGACACTCTCACCAGTATGAACCATTTGGCAATGACATACAGATCTCAGGGAAGATGGAATGAAGCAGAGAAACTGCTGCTGGATGTGGTGAAGGCAAGAAATGCAAAACTTGGATCAGACCACCCAGACACTCTCACCAGTACAAATGATTTGGCATTGATATACAAGGATCAGGGAAGATGGAATGAAGCAGAGAAACTGCTGCTGGATGTGGTGAAGGAGAGAAATGCAAAGCTTGGATCAGACCACCCATACACTCTCATCAGTATGAACAATTTGGCAATGACATACAGATCTCAGGGAAGATGGAATGAAGCAGAGAAACTGTTGCTAGATGTGGTGAAGGCAAGAAATGCAAAACTTGGATCAGACCACCCAGACACTCTCACCAGTACAAATGATTTGGCATTGATATACAAGGATCAGGGAAGATGGAATGAAGCAGAGAAGCTGCTGCTGGATGTGGTGAAGGAGGGAAATGCAAAGCTTGGATCAGACCTCCCATACACTCTCACCAATATGAACAATTTGGCAATGACATACAGATCTCAGGGAAGATGGAATGAAGCAGAGAAACTGCTGCTGGATGTGGTGAAGGCAAGAAATGCAAAACTTGGATCAGACCACCCAGACACTCTCACCAGTACAAATGATTTGGCATTGATATACAAGGATCAGGGAAGATGGAATGAAGCAGAGAAACTGCTGCTGGATGTGGTGAAGGAGAGAAATGCAAAGCTTGGATCAGACCACCCATACACTCTCACCAATATGAACAATTTGGCAATGACATACAGATCTCAGGGAAGATGGAATGAAGCAGAGAAACTGCTGCTGGATGTGGTGAAGGAGAGAAATGCAAAGCTTGGATCAGACCACCCAGACACTCTCACCAATATGAACAATTTGGCAATGACATGCAGATCTCAGGGAAGATGGAATGAAGCAGAGAAACTGCTGCTGGATGTGGTGAAGGCAAGAAATGCAAAACTTGGATCAGACCACCCAGACACTCTCACCAGTACAAATGATTTGGCATTGATATACAAGGATCAGGGAAGATGGAATGAAGCAGAGAAGCTGCTGCTGGATGTGGTGAAGGAGAGAAATGCAAAGCTTGGATCAGACCACCCATACACTCTCACCAATATGAACAATTTGGCAATGACATACAGATCTCAGGGAAGATGGAATGAAGCAGAGAAACTGCAGCTGGATGTGGTGAAGGCAAGAAATGCAAAGCTAGGATCAGATCACCCAGACACTCTCACAAGTACAAATGATTTGGCATTGATATACAGATCTCAGGGAAGATGGAATGAAGCAGAGAAACTGCAGCTGGATGTGGTGAAGGCAAGAAATGCAAAGCTAGGATCAGATCACCCAGACACTCTCACCAGCATAGCCAATTTAGCAATCACATACATATTTCAGAACAGGTGGAATGAGGCAGAGTCTATGCTCACCAATGGAGTTAAGTTAATGGATCAAGTTATGGGAGTTCAGCATCCAGCAACCTTGGAATATAAGAAATATTTGAATGAATTGCACCAGAAGATTCACACTTCTGACCATAAATAGGTAGGTGATCTGTCTTTTCCCAGAAGCATCTCTGATAATATGCAATTACAAGATGTGTGAGAATCAGGGTGAGCAAGAGGAGCTAAATCTCTTAAACAACAAATATATGTACATATATATATTGAGTGTACATGGTGCCCAAGTTTTGGGTAATTTGTTAAGCCAAGGTCACTTCAGATGTGTTTGGACATGAGACAGTGCAACAATCATAAACACATGATAGCATAGCCATAAAGTAAACATTGGGTGTGTTTGTTGGCAGCAGTCCAATCCTATAAAATCACCAATCTCTTAATGACATTAAGCTTAATAAGAGTAGGGGCCAGATCAGCAAGTTAGATGACTGACTGTTATGAGTGCTGACTGGTATCATCCATCTCGGAGCAGCTGCATTCTCTCATCCCTTTAGTGGGATCTTGGAGTCTGCAACTGAGAATATATCCTCGTTAATGGGGGCTTAACCTCGGGTCCAGCATTAGTACACTGCATCTGTGCTGGCAAAACATGACAAAACCAATTAAAGTATTACCTCGGACCTGTAAGTGGCAGGTCAATGTGAACTGGCTAATGTGAAGATCGGATTTAGACTCATTAGCCATTAGAGCAGTGATCAATACCAAGCTGTCGATGTCAACTTGGCAACAGATCAGCATGGGCAATGTAACAAATATAATTGCAGGATTCAATCATCATACTAATCATTTATCATTCCCATGTCTGAGAAATCAAACAGCAAAGGACTCACCACTAGATGTAAAGGACCTGGCCAACAACTCGTAGATCCATCCGGCATCAGATACACATTCAGCTCCGTCTCATGTACGACTGTCCGGAAGCCTGACATCCTACCCAATGCTCCCTCTGCGTGTCTCAAATTTTTCAATCTAAGGATAACTCTAAGGGCCTCCACGACGATCTGTTCACCGAATGCCGCAATGGGCCCGCTAAAGAATTCATTTCCAAAGATCCGATATGACGTTCGCTGCCGCCGTGGATCAATCTCCACAGGCTCGGGGTATTGTGCGGGCTAAGAATCCCCTGCATCAGATCAACTTCACAGATCGTCGAGACGAACTCACATCAAGGCTAGCGTTCTTGAAACTGATCCACAACCTGTCTCCCACATGAACATTCAGAGGCGACATATCCTGACCTTGAGGGATTTGCGCGTCTGCGGTGACCTCACGCCATACATTACTTATTCGAGGATTGAATCCTGCCCGCCATCAGTAGAAAGGTCGAGAAGTCAGTTGGCACGTACGGAGAGCCTCTCGCGCATAACCAAGCAGTACTTCAGCACTTTCCGCGTCATCCAGTTGTAACAGCTCCAAAATATGGTGACGCTCCCTCTCTTGCGCGCCTTCCAGGTAAAATTCAACGGCATGCACAGCAGCTTTAAGCACCATTAGTCAAGCGGTGCGGTCCAGCCCAATGATACGTACCTTGGGCAACACTTACGGAGCAGCCGACGGCTATATCCAACACGATAGTAATCAACTCTTCCAGCGGTTTGTTGCTGGACGCCAGTGCATTGAGCAGTTCATAGCTCGGCCGGACATCGTCCTCAGTTGTTCTCTGTCCCGGGAAGAATCTCTCCATGAACGCTCTCTAGCCAAATCATTGAGCATCCAACAGGTTCAAATTCGAAGTCGGGGGACATACAGGTGACAAGACAGGTTTGAGTGCCAAGATTTCGTTTGCTACAAGACCCAAAATAACGTGGCTAGGTCGAATACGCTGACGCAAAATGAAACCATTGTCGGTGTCTTCAATGCTCGGGTATTTGAGTCTGTGAACGTATCTAGAAACTTCCGATGCGGTGCAGTCATCAATACTCACGAATACTATGAAAGAACCGTCAGCCTTGCTCATGAATTGAGAAATATCGGACTCACTAGCTTGGAAAGGGTGTCATACAGTTCGCTTTCGGTAAATAGTCCCTCTGGAAATGCGTCTGTCTTCAGGGTGAAACCGAACTACGGATAGCGTCAAGCGTGGGCGAACGAAACATATTTGTTAGTGCTCACCAAGTGCTCAGCTACCCATTCAACTGATGACGCATTGATTACATCTTGCACAACATCGATCGTTGTGCCTTTGATGCCGCCATATTTCCACGACCGTTCCTTTATTTTCCGCGTCATACTTTCACGGTACCATTCACCATGGTTCTGTAGAGCATCCTTATTCGGAAATAGTTTTTCAAGTGCCTGCGGACATGTTTACAATCAGGTTGAATCTCACATGTTCCTTTCAATACGTACCCATTTCTTGTCCGGAGCCTTACACCTACAATATTTCAGTATTTGAATCCCGGCAACGGAATCCTCTTACTCGATGCCTGATTCAATGGACAACATGAACTCTTGGCTGTCCTGGGTGATCTTGAACTCATACATCGGAGGAAAGATCTCCGCTTCACCGATGACATGTTTGATCGGCATGAACTCGTCCAAAATCTTGGGAACAGGCGCAGCCGTTGGTTGGTCAAACAAGTACCTATCAGCAATTCCTTGCCTTGTCAAGGTATCCTTCATACTTTGAGGTGTCGAGAAAGGGAAGCAACCATATACCGAATTCTGCGTTTGAATGTTTCTGATGAATCCCAATCCGATCTTGGAAGCAGCGACTTACATATGGATAATACCGCCGAAGGTGGCGTGAGAAGAGTTTTGAGACTGGAAGCAGCTTTCAATACGTCAGTCGTCAGTGACATGAAGACTTACGTTGGCCCCCCGAATTCATACTGCTAGATACGTCTCGTTGGCAATCCAGGTAACCCCACGACGTCAGATTCCGTGCTGAAAAATAGCATTGTTCAATAGAAGCTCGTTCGATGCATGGGGCGAAGAAAAGCCTTACGATTAAACTCGGTTGTGTAGAACCTGTCCGCCCTTATGAGCCTAACAGCGTCAGCTAATAGAGCTTTGGTCATCTACTGAGCCAGTCAATGAGTAGGTAGAGTTTGCAAAAGGGTGGGGCACGTGCTGTGTATCCGCAAGAATATGGCGAATTGGATGATGCTTCACATTGCAAGCCTGGCTGAAAGGCGAGGATCAAATGACCGTACTCCTTCAACGCGCGAACTCACATAAAGTTCCAGATTATGAATATCACCGTACAATTTGCGCGCCGTGCTCTGGACAACCGACGTCAACAGGTGAAGTGAGATACCAAATCACCAACTTACCGAAATGACAGGATCCGAGCACCATTCTTCAAACGTTGCAAATGCTATTCAACGTCAGATCCTCATTATCAAATGTCAAGCAGACAGAATACATGCGTTTCAGTCCCATATGAGCTCTAAACTCATTTAACGAACAAACACCCCAAGAACGTGACTGCTCGATAGCTAGGATTTCTGCAGACCGAAATACTGCCGCAACGCCTCGTCCGCGGAAGGCACCTGCTGGACTCTCAGTAGCCTCCAGCAATACGCTTACGAGCTCGTCATTGTCAAATCTTCCATCAAAGCCGCGCGTCAGCCTAATCAAGCAATCAACCCTCAGTGCTCTTGCTCATGGGATGGAAATTGCAGGAAAGTGAGCGTACCTAGTAAAAGTTCGCCTTTTCGGCTCGTCATTCAGCGTTGATTGATTCTCCCGCACCGCCCTTTCCAGTTCATCAGATGTGACCCTGTCGAAGGATTTCCGCTTGAACAGCTGGTTGAACTGTTCTTCTGTCCATTTTAGATCAGCTTGTGATACGGTAGTATGCCACTATTCTGGGCGGTCAGAAAGACGATTACCACGTCAAACGACTATCACACCCTATATAACAGACTGAACTCGACGCTGGAATGGGCCCCGTGCGAGCGCTCTTCAGCGGCTTGCTTTCTCAATTGAGATAACTTGTCAAACGTTAATGGAAGCATTAACGGAGGGAATATAATCGCACGTCGATCCCGCCACTTCTTGTCCAATTCCCGTCTTCTGACAGCCCAAGGTATGCAGGAAGGTAGTCTGAAATCATCACACTCAAGAAATGTCCGCAACTTAATATCTTGGGGGTGAAAATCGGTTGAACGAGTAGTAAAAAAGAACGTACTTGATAAGTCGCGCGGTTTGGAAAATTTCTTCGTCCTGTTTTGCTCTGAATGTTTCATCCGTCGGAGGGGGATCTTTCCATATTTTACGTTCATTAATGCTCAGCAAGCGCTCTGCTATGTACTGTTATTATGCATCTCAGCATCGTTATAATTAACGAAAATAAAATACGATTTACGTTGTGATTCCGACAGAAGATAACCAATAGCGCAATCATAGCAGGCGTTGCAAATGTTAACCTGTCCTCGGCAAAGGTATCCGGGTAAAGTAGACCTCGGCCAGATTCTTTATCTCTGATCTGGTGTTGGCTCGCATCATCTGCAACGAGGCCAAAATGTAAGAAAACAAGAAACCTAATGATGTATCGAGCCTACCTGATCCATACAGTGGGCTCAGGTCGAGATACGAGCTCGTCAAATTAACGTCCCAATCGTCAAAGTTTGTGTTGTATAAAGAGTACCTGCCAGAAAGCATCGGTCACCTGAGTGTTGCCATGCCAAAACGAACGCAGCCGCAGACGTACGTGACCAGTTGTGCAAAAGCGTGTGTGAGACTCGACGCCCCCGATGGATGCACTCGTTTCTGCGACACATTAACTTCAGACGATCGACACGGCGTGGTCAAAACGACAGAACTCACGTCACGCGCTTTGAGCAACGTGTCGAAAACGAGACCTGGCTCGGGCAACGCTGCAAACTGGTGCTCACTCGGTACGTTGCGCGCGTACGGCATTCCAGCACGGCCTATGTCGGGGTAGAGAATGTTGTTGATCCCACCGTCAGCTTGGCGATGAGAGTATTTGGATCCGACGAATGAACATGGGAGCTGTTTTCATTCTCGTGAGTTTCCGTGAGCATATGGCGGGCATATAGCACCTACATTAGGAAGCGTCGGATAGAGTGGGTCTAGGGTTTTCGAGTTGACCGTCTTCTTCCTGAAGAGCACCGAGGAGGACGAGGAGGACGAGGAAGCGACTTTTGTTAACGACATGGCAGGAATGACAGTGGTGGATGGCTGTGCAGCGACGGTATCGCTCTGAGTGAGGGGCCCATTGGCAAGGGAATGAGACTGATGCATCAATGATAGGAAATGGAAAGAGATACACACGCTACTCACTTCCGCTTCGGAGGAGTGCCGTTGGTTGGGCGGAGGTAAGTCCAGCGCCAGCTCCGTGCGTCAGGTATGTATACGTGAGATATGCGTGAGACGTACTTGGGCTCCAAAACTAGGTGTTGGCGTTGGCGGTTCCGAATCGACCTAAACAATAGCAACACATGATTTGGGCTGCGCTTTAAGGATAGACAATTACTTGCATCATGGACCACGATTCTCAACACCGGAGCCTCCGTCCCCGGCGTAGACCCTCCAGCACCAGGTTTAGACCCGTCGTCAAAAGACGGCGCGGATTGTACCCTTCGTGGCTGTCTGTCGGAGTTTGTCGACGATGGTGTTCGGAATTGCTGCTGTCTGGGCGACATTAGGAATCGATTTGCAAAGCTTGAGAGACCTCCGCTGGGTGCCGCAGGCGTTGAGGCGGATGACATGGAGGTGAGTTTGTGCAAATGGGGCGCGGGATGCCATCAGTGATGGCGGCGGCGATGCACCGAGCAACGCGCCGGCACTATGACTACACCAACCCAGTTCTTTGCAACGAGATGCACTGCCAACGGGGACAAGATTACATTAAAATGCGATATCTTAATTACCAAGTACGTTTACATGAGTCATTAATATTTAATTATAATAACCTTGACAGCTTATCTTCACCCCCAATGCACCAAGGGAGTACCAGTCAACCTCCGCCACGTTAATGAATCTACGAGACAATTAAGCACTATAGCAAATCAACAGTCAACCTAGACTTACAGAGTCGCATATACTTCAATGCTGGGCAACGGTCAGCAAAATACCTCGAAACCTCGTCCCATTGTTCTCCATGTTCAAGAATATTTGCCAAGCGACTGGTTTCCACGTCTTCACCCACATTCGAATACAGGAAGCGTTCAAGATGTTTAAGCTTTCCCAACCTTTCAGCCATTCTCCGCAAAAACGCCTGGTAGTCGTTCAGATCTGTCATAGCCAGACGAAATTGGCAGCTTACCTGATTCGGTAATCGTCCCATAGGATCAGAACGTGCAGGACCCAAAGACAGCTCGCGCAGATTCGGGAACTGACCACACACGATCTCGATGAGGTCTCCATCCATTTGCTCATCATCTGTAGCAATCCACAACACTTCCAAAGTGAGTCCGCAAACAGACGAAAGAGCGTTCATGACGTCCAACAGATCGAGGTCAACCGTCACCCGACTCGGAATTGCATCATCACCCTCGTCGACGTCGGCAATGCGAACCACGCGTTGCGGCCACCAAATGTGTACCCGTTTGAGCGGTAGCGTGTCTCGCAAAGAATCGGCCCTCGCTAACGGTCCAAATACGTCTGACGTTTGGCTAGGAGAGAAAGAAAACCCGAGTAAGAGTGGCAAGAGTGGACCGTAGATCACGACGCGCTCCAGATGCGTCAAACAACAAGTTAAATCGTTGGGCAAACGTGAGAACACAAGTTTGTTGAACGACTTGGTGTTGTCCCCGTTGACAATGACATTCCTAATCTCGGGATGACGGTGAAGGAAACCAAGGAGCCGCTCTGCGTCATGTTCATTCAGGAGCGCGTTCGCATCATAATGCAATGTTTCCAGCCTAATGAACTCAACGTTCCCAGAAAGCATAGCATTGGCGAGGTCGTCAAAGATAGGTTGGGTCTTGATCCATTCGCTGCGCTTCTTCTTAATTTGGGTGCTATACGGTTCCGGTACCATGATATCCTGTTCATCAATGCGTCTGTGAATACATAAATGGTTTCATTTCAATATCAACAAAACATGATTGCACTTACATATTGAGCACTCCAATACCGTGGAACATGAGCGTCTCGACACCATGACGCTTTCTTTCGTCAGAAAGAAGCGCTTTCATACACTCGATACTTGCCCTCTGCATTCTGAGCGCGACAACACCATCATAAATAGACGTGACCGCAATGTTGCGATAAAAGTGGTGAATAGCAGCTTCGTAGACGACTTTGGCTGTCAATGCGAGGCTGAGGACGTCTGCTGGGGACAGATGACCAGCTACTTCGTCGATAATTTCCGTTGGGAGATTCGGCGAAGCGGAGGAGTTCATGATGGTGATAGTAGAAGGACGGCGGGTATGAGTGGCGAAACTTGCAATTCAATTCCTCCCTTTATGGACGTCATAGCCATACAAGGAAGTTAGCGCTTTGAAAGCCTGTTTTGGCATCCTCTGATGTCTAGGTGTGGCAATGCTTTGTAGGTCCCAGGCCACCAGTAAGTAGCTTTTGTCTTTCATTGATGAATGAAGCCAAATGCGGGGTGGTGGCCAAAGAGTGGCCTGACAAACCGTTACGTAACGTAAAGTGAACGTTGTTGCCAACAATTGGCTTTCACCATTCACCAGTCTCCGACTCCAAATCAACTACTTGTCACCTACCTCCAGGTTTGGACGATCGGCCCAACTTTGATGGGATCTCGATGCGCGAAGCGACGACAAGACATGATACGTTTTTCAGTGGGCTGAACTTTTTTTGCTTCAAGTTGACTCCTTTCCCCATAGAAACATTCACATTTAAAGGTATACTACCACAAAAAACTAGCTACGATGTGCTCTGCGCCCGCATATGTAGTAGAGAATCCAGAAAGAATCAAATGAGGCTAAAAGAAATCAAAGAAACTGGAATGTACACATCGGAAATTGACAACGCGGACACGGACCGAAGAATACAGGCATTAAATACATCAGAGTATTGCATGTCTTTCATATCGACTAGAATGTCATCACCCGAGCTGCGTGTATCTCCTGCAGCATGGCACCAGGATGGGAAAATGCCCCCACGCCGGGCAACGGATTACCGACAGGGTGGGGCGAAGTACTGGACTTGGATGTAGTCCCTGGAGTCCCCGTCTCCTCTTCCACTATCGCCCGAGACACCGTCACGATATCGGACGCTGCAGTACCCAGCTTACCTATTCCGGAAAGACCTGAGAGAATAATGTGATAAAGACCGAATAACCTAGCGTATTGTCGACTTGCCAGAAACCAGTCCAAAGAGGAAAGCATCCCCCATGTCATGATCCAAAGATTTATCATGCATCGCGTTGCTGATCGCTTGCTTGGTCATGCCCAGGAAACCCCCCACATTACTTCTGAGCGCGACCTTGAGAGCGATCTTAGCCACTTTATTAAGTGGGTCAGAAGCCTCGTCAGTAGTCACGTCAGAAGCCGTGTCAGTAGCCACGTCAGTAGTCCCATCAATAGCCCAGTCCGCGAGCATCCCGACCCCAGCACCTATGCCTCCACTCAAGAGACCAAAGCCAGCCCCGATTCCGATTTGTATGCCCCAATGAAGATTATTGCCCCGATCGTGGACATGCTTGATATCGTACACGAGGCCACCGATTCCAGCACCGAGCAGAACGGAGCCTCCGATCTCAAAGCCCGGAACGAACAAGAGGACTGTCCCCGCAACAATACCCGTGACATCAACAGCCCTGCAGAAACATCGGTATAGTTTTCATCGCAATGAATCCAACTTACCAATGCCACCAAGGTACGTTTCCATTCAAATCAATGAAATTGATTGGATCGTTCCGAGCAAAAGAATACATGTTGAAAGTTGAAGGCGTTAGTTGATTTAGCACGATCGGGAAATTGTCTAATGTCAAAAAGCGTCCCAACTATCTCTCTAGTGAGAGACGGGCATAACAATGATGGAATTGCGCACGTCTGGATCGTAGAAGCGGGCACCAAAGTAATAAACGCTCCCGAAAAGCTCTTTGCCTTGAAATTTGTATCGGGCAACATCAGGACCTTGTACGTTCACTTTTCCGAATGTGTCGTACCGGTATTCTGTCACGATCTTGCCAGATACATCCGAAGCAGCGATCGTGCTACCAAGATGGTCGTTATGGAAATAGTAAATCTTGGCATCCCCGACTTTATCTTGAGATATTTTTTCCTGTGTAATGCATGCACGACGGTAGCCGTGAATAATGTATGCCGTGTGGCATACCTTGGGCAACTCGGAGCTATATCTGGCCTCGTAAGTCTGACTAGGATAGATCGTCACCTCGCCTTTTGATGAGACGGCCTTTATCAACCGGCCATGAAAATCATATGTAAAGGTCGTTCCATCCATCTCGATCAACCGATTTTGCGTATCATATTTCATAGTTCGTTTGGGCGATCCAGAACTGTCCCTTTCTCTGGTGAGGTTTCCATCCACAGAATATTCGAAAAAGCTTCGACTGCCATCCAGATTGTGGGCGGCGGTAAGCTGCCAGCCATCGTTGACAAAGGTTCGTCCACTTTTGCACGAAATATTGCCGCTCTGATCGTAAGAAAACGACGGAGCGGTGAGATCAGTGGCGTCGCTAATCAGCTGGCCTTGAAAAGAGAAGAGATTCAGCCCTCTGCGCGCGACAAGCAAAAAGATGCGTCACCATTGACATCGTATTGGAATATGTTGTCCCTCAGGGGCACCATTGGCGAATCATCCGTTTTGTCAAATTTATAACCTTCAATCAGGCCGGAATCGTGGAATTTCCAGTTCTGCTGGAGCAGCCCACTCCCATTTTCAGATTTCACCGCATTCGTCGCGAGCGCACCATTGTCTATGATTGTGGATTTAGATACGATGCCGTTCCCCAATTGGCAGCTCAGAGGTCGTCGGAACGGATTGTCATACCCAGAGAGAATGGTGGATGCTTGGACATTTCCGTCAGTGAGGACAATCTCACCCACAGTCTGCCCGTCAGGAAGGAGATTACGCGTAATGATGGTACCATCTGGATTTGTCGTCTTTATCAGCTGACCAGCTGTCGTCCATTCAGAAGAGGTTACGTAGTTATGATGATCGATCTGCAGTTGCGCTTCAAGTATATGACCACGTAGGTTGTAATCAAACTGTTGGGTATATCCTTTCGATGATGACGCTTTGAAGAGGCGGCCCTTCGTAAACGTCCCCGCATCATCATCATAAATGAAAGAAATCGTCTCATCCGCGGTTTTTCGCGCAATCACTCGTTCTGCAAAATCTGTCGTAGATTCTACAGCCGAGCCAGTCAACTCATTACGAACGGTCGTCCGACTATTGTCGTCATCAAATAGCACCGTGAAGTGGCTGACAGTTTTGATCTTGCCTCCGACGGTGATATGTAGGTGCCTGTTTATCTGCCGTGAAAGCCCGTCATAAGTCAATGTCAGTTGAACGCCGGAAGCATCTGTAATATTGGTTGACCTCCCCAAACCATCGTACGCCATTTCAATATGTTCATGAAGGGGGCTGATAATTTCGGTGACACAGTCTTTGACCAAGTGGCCAGCGGAATGTCCTGGAATTGGAAGATAAGATATCTTCCTCAGGGTGATCTGATCCTGTGATGATTTTCCTTGAAAACGCCTCTCCGTCGTTTTTCCAGGTTCATACTGATACGTTGTGGTTACTGACGAAGCACCAGGCGTGATCGGTGGAGAGACTCTCCGAACAATGCGCGACCGCGTATCGTATTCATATGTGGTGAACAACAGCGGGCCTTTGATACCGAGGGAGTCTCGAGAGCGTGCGATGAGTCGTCCAGCACCATCGTACTTGGATATAGAGTATATCGACTTTGAAAGGTCATCTGGTCTAGATTTCTCCGTCTTCCAAACTCGCTTCAACCCGTCGATGTATGTGACTACCTTTGTCCAAGTGTCATTTCCAAGACCAGTGAATCTCAAGCATTCATCGAAAACTTCACCATCTTTGAAGTGGAAAGAATGCCTTTGCATAACAGAAGTCGATTTTTCATCGCCCTCAGATACCTCTAAGAGTCGGCCGAGTACATCGTACTTTCGCAGAGTGACAAAGCCGTTTGCATCCGTGATGCTCAAAGGTTTGCCGAGTGCCAAATCGTAGATGGCGATCTCGCGGAGCGAATGAGACGTATTGGTGAATGTCAACGTGGAAGTCCTGAAGGAATATGTCTCGTCATATTTGAATTCCTGCCTGGAGGATTTTGGGCCTTGAACGAAGATCCTGTTTCCAGCCTTATCAAAACGAACGAACTGTGTGGACCACTTGGAGTCGGTGACCCATTTCTTCGTCATGTTGGGAATGCGAGTACCAGGAACGTAGGCATATTCGGTTTTTCTGAGGACAGTGTTGGTTTGTTCAACGATCTCAGATGTCTTGCTGCCTAATACCCAAAGTTCCGTGTTATTGTTGAACGTCGAACGGACGAAGAGCGGAGATGTGCCTTTCTGAGAGCACGTGATGGAAGTCGCGGCTATGTTCGCAAAGTCGTCATATTCGAATGCGACATCGATGTCATGAGAGTGAACACCAGCCTCGTAAAATGACTCTCGGAGGCGTGGGAGGCGGATCGAGACATTCTTTCCACTATTCGGCTCAACACGTTGCCACGGGTATTCGTTGATTTGAAGAAGCTTGCCGCTCACTTCATGGGCTTCCATCCCAGATCCTTGACCAACGAAAGGGAATTCTTGAAAATAGGAAGTTCTTTCGATGACACCAATGGGCTGACGAGTCTTTGAAATAGACTCAAACCCCAGCCAGCCGCGACCAGTGAAATCAAGGCTTGATTCATGTAGGTCAAGTTCTGGATTTCACGTACATCTGGATATGCAGCGCGTGGACAAACGGAAATTTGTTTAACCACGAAAGAAGGAAAATGCACGATTTCGGAGCGGGTGTTAGCGATCCGCTTAGATGATGCAGCATTACGAGCCATAGCATTGGTAGCTGCGGCGGTGTTTGTAACGGCTGGAACTGACGACGTAGTTATGTACGTGGATGAATCGCTGAGGGGAGCGTAAAGAGCCGATACTGTAGCTCCCAGTCCATTCTCATAACCGGAAATATAATCAACCGGTTGCGAGTTCGACGAGCAACATGGCATAGACCTAACGGTGAATTTCCCGACACATCTAAAGTACTCATTAAGCAATCCACACGGCCGATGCCGCGAAGATCACCCCACGAGACAATTGATCCAGTTGCAACTCCTTCAGGCTGTCGAACACTACTGATATGATTGAAGTGCTCGCCATCAAATACGAAAACGTCGATGTTGATGCTATCGGCCGTATTGTCGACGTTTAATAAATTCACGGCATTGGTCGATGTGACCCTGCTGATGGTGACGTCACCATCATAGTATGCGTCGGTAACCGTAGACTGACTGTCGGGGAGGAGTGTGACACCTGTACTACGCATGATCTGTATTTCGAGTTTGCCTCCTATATTATTGGAAATGAACAATAGGCTCGTCTTTGAATCGTTATCAGCAGCGAAAGGGAGGACACTTGACGACTCCGTCCATAGGATTTTTCTTTTGATTCAATCAAGTCAACCTGGTAGTAACTTGTTTCCTCTTGTAATGTCTCTGAAACAAGGAATACATCCTGAGCACTGTTAAATATGAGAATCTGAATAAATTAAGAGTACACCATCGCATACCCATTTCCATTGAAATCTCCAACAATGACCTTTGTTTGATCGAGTGTCTGGTTCAAAGGTCCACTGCGAGGCTCTGAAGCTATAAATTTCGATCCATCGGTAGTGAATTGAACGAATTTGAGATCGGTTGTCTGCTCTGGGGTTACTTCATACATGTACACGAGTCCGACATGACCGTTTCCCTAATCATTAATTTCCCGATAAGAGTAGAGCCAGGTCAGGAGTTTTGATGTACCTCAAAATCTCCGGAGTAGAATCTGCCAGACGATCCCTCTGGTTTGAAAATCAGAGATGGTTGCGGCTTATACCCGTCCATCGTTGAAAGTAAAACTGTGAACGTATAAGTTCCATCCACGTCTGATTTCGAGATATGGAGCTGAAAAAGCACTTGAGACAAATATTAGGATAAACATAAAGGGCATTTACAAGATCAATCTTCGGCATAAACATCTATCGGGAGGACTTCTGGGCCTGCGAGTGCGGTATCAATCGTCTTGACAGTTCTTGCGGGATCGAAAACCGATGGTTGGCCATCGATCCAATCAAAATTCAGCGATCTGACGGAGGAACCGTGAGGATCAGTCAAAGTCAAAGACCGAAGACGGCTGATAGCGTTGAGTGGGGATGTGTCATATTGAAGATGATAAGTATGAACGAGTTTGGATTGAACGTAGGAGGCGAATGAGGCGAGCCGCTTAGTAAGACAAATCTTGTAACCACCGAAATACATTGTTTGTTTATCAGGACGTTCTTCGTAGGTGAAATCAACCTTTCGCGACAGGTTGATGAGCTTGTTTAAGAAGTGGCAGAGCTGCACCCACCGCATTCTGATTCAGCCTAGCTAGAACGCCGAGAAAAAAAGGAGGGTGAGGTACACTCTGCACGCCCTGCGCTTGCCGATCATTAATCATTGCTCATGAGTCGTCCTAGCTCTTTCATTAAGCACTCATGTACGAACCTGCCTAGCACATCTGAATCAGATGAGCCATGGTGGAATAGCCCGTCAATGAGATGGGCGACGAATCTCTACACCCTCAGATCAGCCTGATAACCTATGTAACGTGTGGTACAAAGCACATTATTACTATCCCATTTCAAAATCTTCCGCATCACTCACACCAGCTGCTCATTGGCAGACAACGCCCGCTGGTTCGCATCACGCTATTGCGTTCCCTCACAAACGTCACCATAAGCACGTTGTTAAATGGGTTGACGGTGATCGGATAAGGCGCATACATTGACAAGAGGAAGAACGTCATCAAAATGGGCTGCGGGAGCTGCCCAAAGACCCACGTGAGTGTTCGAAAAAAAGACAGAAAGAGAGAAAGAGGCAAGAACACATCGAGCGTGAGCTGAAAGCACACCATGAGCTAAATGAAGTGCGTGACATCCTGGGCCGCGATTGAGCAAGCATTTGTGAGGTGGGTAACTGAGGCCTTGACGGGGTCCGGCGATGTGGGTGTGGGTGTGGATGGTGTGGATGTTGAAAAAGTTGATGGCTGTGACGTGCAGCGAGGACAAAGTTATAGACTGAGCGCGGACCCCGTGAGAAGGTCAAAGCTAGAGTGCCTCCCTTTCACCATGACTTCTACTGCTGCCGAAATCAATGCCTTATTTTCTTGGAATCCTCCTCGTCTCATTCCTCCCGACAGGAGGAAGGCGTCAACTGCCACGCGGCGACCTTCATTTTATGATAGGCATTTTACTGAGGAGCTAGTTCTTAAGAGGGTAGAGCGGTTTCCATCTCTAGTTCAGCAACTCGCGAACAATGTCGATACGGCACTTGCAGCCGCTTCAGAAACCCTTCCACAGATTGTGGGTTGCTTCACTAAAGCCGATCAACGAGAATCCGACAGTCGGCTTTGTAGTAGGGTGGTAGAAGACGAGAAAGCAGTTACCGACTATTACATTCAGACTACTGCCAAGTACTGTCCGTGCGTGGCTTCGACGCTCGTTCTGCACCCCACCGCTTCATTTTCGGAATGGGACAGTCTCTTGGTCTGGAAACAATCTGCTTCTTCCTCAGGCTATGCAATCATGGACGGGGTGCTCTGCTTCAAGCCAAAAGATGACGAGGCGGCAAATGCGCGACAACTGGCAGCCATAGCGGAGAGAATGGAGAGTAAAAGTCGTCTTTTCTTTGAGACGATGAGGGAGTCTAGGCAACCTTTTGCAACATGGGAGATAAAAAGTATAAGTGCAGGTTCTGCCGAAGTAATGATCGCGGTTCCTAATCTGGGCAAGTTTTCTTGGACAACCTGCAATACTATCCGTTGCGCTAAAAACCGTACGCATCAGCGAGCAAGAAAGCAAGTCGCGCTGGCGGTCGTTGGACCTGATGCCCTGGCTCCCCCGTGGCATATCCCTGTATGTTCATACTCTCTGAATCGCGAAAAAATGGTGTTCATCATACTATAGGATCGCGACGAAGAAAGCAGTATACAACCACCCACATCCGTACAACAATCTGTCGCTGGACGAGTCACTCGGTCAGCTACACGATTACGCTCTTTGATGCTTCCACCACCACAACCGAGTGCATCACTTTCATCAGAGGGTGGGCCTTCTACGAAGGACAAAGGCAAGAAACGCCAACGAGATGATGATGATGACGATGATGATGACGATGATGACGATGACGATGACGATGACGATGATGATGATGAGGAGGAGGAGGAGGAGGAGGAGGAGGAGGATGAAGCCTACAAGGATCAGCATGACATGACTGCGCAAAGTTTAGTGCAACAGGTGACGTGCAATACGATACTTGTCAAAATAGTGCTGATAGTCGACTTTCTGCAGGCGTGGGCACAAGCCGTACGAGTAGATGGGACTGTCATCGTCCTTCACTCGGGCAACCATGAGCTCGTGTGCATCCGCCATCGAGCCACTCAGACACTTTACGTTTCCGACATCATTGAACCGCCTGAGTGTGTCAACCCCGGGTATGGGAAACTCCAGATTGGCATTTACATCGCTGCCATCCAAGAAACGATTGACCGCAAGCTACAGCAGCTCGAAGCAAACACCCCTAGCGACGGCGGCAGCGACTCAACCGGTGGTAACAAAGACCAAGATCCTGCATCGGGTTCTAGAGGTGGCCATAAGGACGGCCGTGGACGTCGCGGGGGTAGACGCGGACGTGGGCGCGGGGTGAGAAAGACCGGTAGATTTCAAGGCTCGGCAAGAAGGAAAGGTCCTACTGATGATGAACCGGTAGCCATTGAGGTACGTCGACCTGAACTATGTTAGCCTTTTGACATACCCGATGAGCACCAGAAAGCGATACACGTGGCCAATAATCGTGATGTGATCCTTCTCTACCTCCAATACGGTATATACGACTCACCAATCCCTGCCTCGTTCGTTCGCTCTGCTTCTCCAATTATTGCACGCACAAGGGGTCCAACTCCTTCGTTTTCTCAACGAGAAATCTGCACTTACGGACTAGACGATTGTCTGACCATCATCCTTACATCGGAAATTGGACGGGGTGCAACAGGCATGGTCCACCGCGGCACACTTAACTTAGATCTCCAGAGTGGTACTATAGCATTGGATGTTGTCGTCAAACTCGCGTTCGACAGCGAACAGCGGGATGCCCTCAAGAACGAATACGAGATCTACCGCCATTTGCGGTCGAAAGGAGTTTATCAAGGTATCGCCACAACACTGGGTATCTTCGATGACTCCGAAGATGCTGCTTGTGCTCTTGTCATGTTATATGCAGGCGTTCCACTCTGCGACGAGTCGCAAGGCAATTTGTCAATCTCTGATCGGTAGGTTTCATCACCTAGACTTGTTCGGGTTTGACTGGCTATCTGTTTCATATTAGTGAATCGGCTCGGTCAATATTGAAATCCGTTCATGATGCAGACATACTCCATGGAGACATCCGTCAGGAGAATATCCTTATCGGTGACTCGGGAGTTACCATCGTCGACTTTGCGTATTCGAAGCAATGCACTAATCAAAGATCCAAAAATAAAGAATTCGCGCTGCTTCGTAATGTCCTTGGCTTGGCATGCAAGAATTACTAGAGAAAGCTTTTGACCTCATAAATTGTTGAACTATATAATGAATTACCCCCAAATTTTTGAGCTTGACACCAATGTAGCGAGCTTAAACTGCCACAGTCATGTAAGCAAACGACTGTATTCACCTGTAGCGAGCAACGCGATTTCTCCCGCATATCGTAACACTCCTGTGGCATGTGACATGTGACACGCGTGTAACACTCATTCAGCTCCGTCTCATGTACGACTGTCCGGAAGCCTGACATCCTACCCAATGCTCCCTCTGCGTGTCTCAAATTTTTCAATCTAAGGATAACTCTAAGCGCCTCCACGATGATCTGTTCACCGAATGCCGCAATGGGCCCGCTAAAGAATTCATTTCCAAAGATCCGATATGACGTTCGCTGCCGCCGTGGATCAATCTCCACAGGCTCGGGGTATTGTGCGGGCTAAGAATCCCCTGCATCAGATCAACTTCACAGATCGTCGAGACGAACTCACATCAAGGCTAGTGTTCTTGAAACTGATCCACAACCTGTCTCCCACATGGACATTCAGAGGCGACATATCCTGACCTTGAGGGATTTGCGCGTCTGCGGTGACCTCACGCCATACATTACTTATTCGAGGATTGAATCCTGCCCGCCGTCAGTAGAAAGGTCGAGAAGTCAGTTGGCACGTACGGAGAGCCTCTCGCGCATAACCAAGCAGTACTTCAGCACTTTCCGCGTCATCCAGTTGTAACAGCTCCAAAATACAGGTAAAATTCAACGGCATGCACAGCAGCTTTAAGCACCATTAGTCAAGCGGTGCGGTCCAGCCCAATGATACGTACCTTGGGCAACACTTACGGAGCAGCCGACGGCTATATCCAACACGATATTAATCAACTCTTCCAGCGGTTTGTTGCTGGACGCCAGTGCATTGAGCAGTTCATAGCTCGGCCGGACATCGTCCTCAGTTGTTCTCTGTCCCGGGAAGAATCTCTCCATGAACGCTCTCTAGCCAAATCATTGAGCATCCAACAGGTTCAAATTCGAAGTCGGGGGACATACAGGTGACAAGACAGGTTTGAGTGCCAAGATTTCGTTTGCTACAAGACCCAAAATAACGTGGCTAGGTCGAATACGCTGACGCAAAATGAAACCATTGTCGGTGTCTTCAATGCTCGGGTATTTGAGTCTGTGAACGTATCTAGAAACTTCCGATGCGGTGCAGTCATCAATACTCACGAATACTATGAAAGAACCGTCAACCTTGCTCATGAATTGAGAAATATCGGACTCACTAGCTTGGAAAGGGTGTCATACAGTTCGCTTTCGGTAAATAGTCCCTCTGGAAATGCGTCTGTCTTCAGGGTGAAACCGAACTACGGATAGCGTCAAGCGTGGGCGAACGAAACATATTTGTTAGTGCTCACCAAGTGCTCAGCTACCCATTCAACTGATGACGCATTGATTACATCTTGCACAACATCGATCGTTGTGCCTTTGATGCCGCCATATTTCCACGACCGTTCCTTTATTTTCCGCGTCATACTTTCACGGTACCATTCACCATGGTTCTGTAGAGCATCCTTATTCGGAAATAGTTTTTCAAGTGCCTGCGGACATGTTTACAATCAAGTTGAATCTCACATGTTCCTTTCAATACGTACCCGTGTCTTGTCCGGAGCCTTACACCTACAATATTTCAGTATTTGAATCCCGGCAGCGGAATCCTCTTACTCGATGCCTGATTCAATGGACAACATGAACTCTTGGCTGTCCTGGGTGATCTTGAACTCATACATCGGAGGAAAGATCTCCGCTTCACCGATGACATGTTTGATCGGCATGAACTCGTCCAAAATCTTGGGAACAGGCGCAGCCGTTGGTTGGTCAAACAAGTACCTATCAGCAATTCCTTGCCTTGTCAAGGTATCCTTCATACTTTGAGGTGTCGAGAAAGGGAAGCAACCATATACCGAATTCTGCGTTTGAATGTCTCTGATGAATCCCAATCCGATCTTGGAAGCAGCGACTTACATATGGATAATACCGCCGAAGGTGGCGTGAGAAGAGTTTTGAGACTGGAAACACGTCAGTCGTCAGCGACATGAAGACTTACGTTGGCCCCCCGAATTCATACTACTAGATATGTCTCGTTGGCAATCCAGGTAACCCCACGACGTCAGATTCCGTGCTGAAAAATAGCATTGTTCAATAGAAGCTCGTTCGATGCATGGGGCGAAGAAAAGCCTTACGATTAAACTCGGTTGTGTGGAACCTGTCCGCCCTTATGAGCCTAACAGCGTTAGCTAATAGAGCTTTGGTCATCTACTGAGCCAGTCAATGAGTAGGTAGAGTTTGCAAAAGGGTGGGGCACGTGCTGTGTATCCGCAAGAATATGGCGAATCGGATGATGCTTCACATTGCAAGCCTGGCTGAAAGGCGAGGATTAAATGGCCGTACTCCTTCAACGCGCGAACTCACATAAAGTTCCAGATTATTAATATGACCGTACAATTTGCGCGCCGTGCTCTGGACAACCGACGTCAACAGGTGAAGTGAGATACCAAATCACCGACTTACCGAAATGACAAGATCCGAGCACCATTCTTCAAACGTTGCAAATGCTATTCAACGTCAGATCCTCATTATCAAATGTCAAGCAGACAGAGTACATGCGTTTCAGTCCCATATGAGCTCTAAACTCATTTAACGAACAAACACCCCAAGAACGTGACTGCTCGATAGCTAGGATTTCTGCAGACCGGAATACTGCCGCAACGCCTCGTCCGCGGAAGGCACCTGCTGGACTCTCAGTAGCCTCCAGCAATACGCTTACGAGCTCGTCATTGTCAAATCTTCCATCAAAGCCGCGCGTCAGCCTAATCAAGCAATCAACCCTCAGTGCTCTTGCTCATAGGATGGAAATTGCAGGAAAGTGAGCGTACCTAGTAAAAGTTCGCCTTTTCGGCTCGTCATTCAGCGTTGATTGATTCTCCCGCACCGCCCTTTCCAGTTCATCAGATGTGACTCTGTCGAAGGATTTCCGCTTGAACAGCTGGTTGAACTGTTCTTCTGTCCATTTTAGATCAGCTTGTGATACGGTAGTATGCCACTATTCTGGGCGGTCAGGAAGACGATTACCACGTCAAACGACTATCACACCCTATATAACAGACTGAACTCGACGCTGGAATGGGCCCCGTGCGAGCGCTCTTTAGCGGCTTGCTTTCTCAATTGAGATAACTTGTCAAACGTTAATGGAAGCATTAACGGAGGGAATATAATCTCACGTCGATCCCGCCACTTCTTGTCCAATTCCCGTCTTCTGACAGCCCAAGGTATGCAGGAAGGTAGTCTGAAATCATGACACTCAAGAAATGTCCGCAACTTAATATCTTGGGGGCGAAAATCGGTTGAACGAGGAGTAAAAAAGAACGTACTTGATAAGTCGCGCGGTTTGGAAAATTTCTTCGTCCTGTTTTGCTCTGAATGTTTCATCCGTCGGAGGGGGATCTTTCCATATTTTACGTTCATTAATGCTCAGCAGGCGCTCTGCTATGTACTGTTATTATGCGTCTCAGAATCGTTATAATTAACGAAAATAAAATACGATTTACGTTGTGATTCCGACAGAAGATAACCAATAGCGCAATCATAGCAGGCGTTGCAAATGTTAACCTGTCCTCGGCAAAGGTATCCGGGTAAAGTAGACCTCGGCCAGATTCTTTATCTCTGATCTGATGTTGACTCGCATCATCTGCAACGAGGCCAAAATGTAAGAAAACAAGAAACCTAATGATGTATCGAGCCTACCTGATCCATACAGTGGGCTCAGGTCGAGATACGAGCTCGTCAAATTAACGTCCCAATCGTCAAAGTTTGTGTTGTATAGAGAGTACCTGCCAGAAAGCATCGGTCACCTGAGTGTTGCCATGCCAAAACGAACGCAGCCGCAGACGTACGTGACCAGTTGTGCAAAAGCGTGTGTGAGACTCGACGCCCCCGATGGATGCACTCGTTTCTGCGACACATTAACTTCAGACGATCGACACGGCCACGCCGTGTCAAAACGACAGAACTCACGTCACGCGCTTTGAGCAACGTGTCGAAAACGAGACCTGGCTCGGGCAACGCTGCAAACTGGTGCTCACTTGGTACGTTGCGCGCGTACGGCATTCCAGCACGGCCTATGTCGGGGTAGAGAATGTTGTTGATCCCACCGTCAGCTTGGCGATGAGAGTATTTGGATCCGACGAATGAACATGGGAGCTGTTTTCATTCTCGTGGGTTTCCGTGAGCATAACAGCTGCAGGCCTGCGCTGCGTAAACGACCGACAAGTACCTACATGGCATAGGTCTGGGGACACTTCGCGCGTCCTCGACCTGGTATGGGTGCACGACGACGTGCTTAATGACACCCATCAATTTTTTGATATGGCCGTAGTTGGCCCTAAACACGACCACATGAAACTGACACTTTCCTTCACAGCTTCTCGGCGACCCCCCCCTGGAGCGGCAACCCTACCTCCCCAAGGACTCTGACGAGGCGGCGGATTTTATCTCCTCCTGCCTGACTACACGCTTCGGCGAAGGTTCAGCCATCCAACGCTGCGACGCCCTCTTCGCTGGGCTCAGAGCCGCCTGGAACGCACACGCCATCACCCCAAAACCAGGCAGCAAACCCAACCGTTGGTGGTCACCAGCTTGCCAGTCCTCTCTCGATGCGTACACGGTGGACCCCACCCCCGCCAAAAGACGGGTCTTTCATAGCGCCTGCCGCTCTGCTAAGAAAGCCTTCTTTGACAAAAAGATCGAAGAACTCTGTGCCGACGGGGACCCATGGACATGCGTCAATTGGACACGCGACCGCCCCCCACCAAAATTCCCACGTATAGCTGTCGACGGCGTTACCATTGACAACCTTCCAGACCTATGGACTACCGCACACCAACAATTCGTAGGACAGCAACTGCAACGTCACGTAGACTGGGCTTTCATTAACACAATACCAGAACTACCGGCACGCCTTTGGCCCCCCTTCACCCTTCTGGAATGCACGGAAGCTGTCGCACTTACAAACAATAGCTCAGCACCTGGGCCAGACCACATCACCTGGGGAGTCATTAAAGTCCTCCTTCGCGACCCCCTCTTCGGCCAGCAACTAGTCCAACTCTACAACGCGTGCTACCATGAGAGCACATGGCCCGTACAGTTCAAGGAATCCCGCACGGTTATCATCCCCAAACTGCACCGCGATGACTACACGCGCATCAAGAACTACCGTCCCATCGCTCTACTCAACTGCCTTGGAAAACTTTTCTCCAAAGTCATAGCGACGCGGCTGCAATTCAATGCCATATGTTATGACCTATTACACCCTTTACAGTTTGGCGGGCTCAAACAATGCTCAACGACAGATGCGGGCCTCTTCATCACGAACTGGGTACAACAAGCCAGAGAAGCGGGAAAATTTACGTCATGCTTGGCAGTAGATGTCGCTCAATATTTCCCCTCCATCAACCGGGAAGTGCTCATTGACGGAGACAACACTACAGATGCACTCGTGCACCAGACAACCCCTTACCAGTCCTCTTCGACATTGCATGAATGGTAGATGATGATATACTCTCCCTGGCACTGCAAGAGCACAGGCCAACTGGGGTAGAGGCTGGGGCAGGTCCTGGAAGATTCCTGACACCTAGACTGGACGTGATGTCATTGTCATTGGGTGCTGTGATGGTGACAGTGACTGTGAGTGACAGAGATGGGCAGAAAAGAAGGGTGACAAGCAATGAAGGCAAAGTGAAGGAGTGACTATGGCATTATGGTGAAAATACAAGTAGGAGTGCCAGACTTGCTTACTAATACTATCAACTGACTATCTCAAGACCTGCTTACTAATCATGTCCCAAAGTCACTGATGCTGCATTGGCTCCAACCAATGCTCATCATATCCCCCCCACTTAAAATTTTGACCATCCTCAGTCAAACTCTGTGATGCAAAAGAAACTCCAGGGTGGCAGAAACAAAATCCAGGTTGTCAAACAAAATCCTTGTTGCAGAAAAAACAGTCCTTGTCATCAAGTAAAATTCTGAGCATTGGGCAGCCACTGAGATGTCACAAACTGGGTGCAAGAACTGAAAGGTACAGCACAGACTTGAAGAAGGGCAATTATCTAGCCATCACAGTGGCAGATAACTGCAGAGATGTCAACAAGTGGGCACATATCACGGCAAACTGAGTTGTGCAGACTTTGCAAAGGGTGGCTGGTCCAGAAAATTGGGAATTGAGCTTAGCAAGGGGGCAGCAGTGTGCAACAGAAAAAGTCTGGGGGTCCAGAAAATTGTTGGTAGTTGGAAAACAAGGTGGAGGTCAAGTGGCACAGTCTTCTTGCATAACAGAAGGTGGTGGCCTTCAAACGGTTTGAAAACAGAGATGGGGCAATGGTTGGTTGGGTGGGAGCAGTGGAAAATGATGGAACCAGAATTTTGATGGGGTTGTCAAGCAGGGGACATGGGCATACAGCGCAAATTGAAGGGTGTTGGTCTTCTTCAGTTGTCAGAGGGTCGTTGAGGGCCAGGGGACACAGTCCATGGCAGAAAAGTGGCTGGTGAAATGGCATTGAGGGTTGAAACAGAGTTTTTGAGCTTGGAGGAAAATTTGTCGAGTGCAGAAACCCAGGCACACAGCCAAAAACCATGCAGCAATCATGAAACAATCCATAAATGAATGTGTTGCATGTGTTTGGGGCTGGCAAAATGGCACAGAGGGTCAAAATGAAGTTGTTGAGCTTAGAGGAAAATTCATCAAGCATGGAAACTTGGGCGCGCAGCTGAAAACTGTGGGCGGCAATCAAGAAACAGTCTATAATTGTCTAAATGAAGGAGCAGGTGGCAAAAACAAAGGAGCAGGTGGCAAAAATGAAGGAGCAGGTGGTGAAAACGGATGTGTATGTGGTGCTGGAAGTGGTGGTTGGCACAGCCATTGAAAAACACAGGTGCAGTTCACAACAGGGGCATGCAATGGGCATGAAAACAGTCATAGTATGCATTAATGAAGGTGCTGCGAGCATCGGATGAGTGCAGGAGGCAAAAACGAGTGTGTCTGTGGTGCTGGAAGTGGTGGTTGGCACAGCTGTTGAAAAATGCGGGCACAGTTTGCAACAGGGGCATGCACTGGGCACAAAAACAGTTGTAGTATGCACAAATGAAGGTGCAGCGAGTGTCGGATGAGTGCATGAGGCAAAAATGAATGTATCCATGGTGGTGCAATGTTATGAATCAACCCCTAAATTCGACGCTTTGACGCATTCGATGCCTTATCAAAATGTCTCACTTATCTAAGAGAGCACTATCTATTTGCAACACAAGGCATAAGGCATATACTCACCAATGGGGCTCAGTCAACTACATGCTACATGGAAGCCTTACTACAGGCAACAGTAACAGTAACAAGACAAGGCCATAGAGGGTGCAACAGTCATGGAGGCTATATCATGTGTCATCATCAGTCTAGGATGCAGTACCAGAGATGGGACCAACGTACAGGTCATGATGGATACATCGGACGACTTGCAAAGCTTATTGGAAGGATAAGATCTTATCAAGTGATCTTATCTTATCACTTATCACATCAGGATGGGATTCCTTATCGGTGTTATCAAGGATCTTATCATAGATAAGATAAGGAGGACATGAGGCTTAGCATGAGGATGCAGTATGGCAGAGGCACAGTAGGCACAGTCAGACATGAGGGAAGGGCAAGGAGACTAGGTAGGGGTATATAAGGACTCTTGTAGGAATAGTTACTCTAAGACTTGAGATAGTTTGTCTTGCTCAGGCAACTACCTAGTTTTCATCCAATTCACTCTCTTTTCTTTTCTCTTCTCTTCACTCACTTGCAGTGAGCTTGAGTGTTGTGTTTGTTTGAGCATAGCTCCTAACACAATCTCGAGTCTTTCTACACTCACCCTCATTGTTTCACGAGGCACTTGGCAACACTTGCTCAGCCTTACCAACATCACCTACAACAACAAATCCTTTTTTTTTGACTACAATTTGCACAACTTGCTTGTCAACATCAAAACACATTTCAAATCTTGCCAGTCACCATCACACATGGCTGTTCTCCTTTTTTTTCTCACAGGTTCCTACTGGACTAGGTGACCTTCGATTCTCACAATACAATCTTTGTGCAGGTGTCTTCTAAACATCCTACATTGAAAGTATCTAGCTTTCTCTCTTCTCATTTCCTCAACATGTTGCACTCAAGTTTGCAACCGACTTCAACAGCAGATAGACTCAGTCCATGAGTAGACTGACTACAGGGTAATCCATCCCTACTGGTGACACAAGGTTTCTGGACAAGAACAGTCTGATCATGGTTGAAAGTGTGGGGAGGCACTGGCCAGATAGCTGTACCAGAAATCTCAGAAGAACTCAAGGAATGAGTGAAGAAACTGACTGATTGCATCTGTATCAAGGGTTCAAAAGTCCTGTTCCTGATCTCATTGATCAGATAGGGTGAAGTCCCAGGCAGATTAGCTTTCAGTGGGCACTTGGTGGAATTAAATCAAAGATTCACGTTGGGGTGCATTATTGACCTGAGTGATTGTAGATTTCTTGACGAGGCAACATCCTCTCTACTTGAGAGCATCATCCCTTGGTTGCTGAAAGAAGAGACTACTGTCTGTAGTGCTGAGAGACAGAAGTAGTTGAAGAATAGGATTCAGATATATAAATGCTGCACAACTTGCATGTTAATATACACACCTCATACACCACACTACCCACTATACCACTGGTAATCAAATCAACAATGAATTGTAGATTTAATTACATTCTACCCTATGCAAACCAATCCCTGATTGAAATCGGGAAGGCCTTTGAGGCAGACTGGGTGCAGGAATGCACAGATGAGACTCCAAAAGAAGTCACTGGAGTGGTCAAGGACCACAGACAATGAGATGCTCATGTTAGAGCATACAGACAATGGCTCAAGGAGCAAAGGAAGCTGAAGCGCAAGGAACAGCGTGAAGCAGCTTTAGTCAGGAAAAAGATGGTACCAGTCCAGCACAATATGCATGTGCTGAGATGGGTGAAGCATGTGGCAGAGGAACACCAACAGGCTCGAGAGAAGATTCTTCAGCAAAGACAGCTAGAAGAAACAATGCACCAGCAAGAGTCCGAGTATAAAATGCTGGTGGAGGTGCTCAAAAAGTTTGAGCCAGAAATGGTCATTTGAGAAGTGTTATTTGACATGCCATTGAATATACAACTGTTGTTGATGGGTTGGGATATCATTACCCTTCGCCATAATGGATTGGTTTTGTCAGCCAAGGAAAGAAATCAACTGATGTGTGCACTCAATGGCAATGGAATGAACGATTGCCAAAGCCAGACAAGACCACCAAGGAGAAAACATAACAAAAGTATGAAACAGTACATCGAAAAGTTAACACCAGAGCAGAGGGCTGGATTGGTGCATGCATGGAAAAAGAAAGAGGAGGAGGGGTGGAAAAGGATACCGAGAGGGTATTCCATTCCAAATTCAGGAGGATGATCCAAGAGATGCTGGTCAGACAAGGAGTGTCAGGAAAGGATCAAGAGGAAAAAAAAGTTATCTCCAAAACAGAAGGAGATACTTGGGAAAGCATTGGGCTTTACAAGGGAGGCACCCAAAGGAAAACCTGTGGTGCAAGAAAGAACAGAAAGGCCATCCTGTCAGAAGGACATGACAGGAAGGGAGGACTATGTAGACCCTACTATAGGTCTACCAGAAATGTTGTATGAAGTAAAAGAACAGTGTCATCACATATGGAATGTACCTGTTAGTGCAACAAAAAGAAAATTACAAACTTGGTCAACTAAATGGATGGTGTGACGAGTTTGGGAACAGAAGCAGGAGATCACCATAAGGGATCTCAAACAATGGGGACATAAATCGCAAAGAAATGAGATCTGTCCTGAATTAGTGAAAGACCTCAATAAGGCAACAGAGGCCAATGCAGAGTGGTTCTTGACTCTGCTTAAGTGAAGGCGATTTGTGAAAACAACTGGGAAAAACCAGATGGACATTGATTGTATTGCCACAACCATGGACACAATGGAACAGATGAATGTGAAGGCACTGTTAGACTTGGGTTGCACAGGATCATGCATAAGCAAAGAGTTTGTGGAAAAATACAAACTCAATAAATGGCACTTGCCCAGACCAATAGCAGTGTACAATGCAGATGGAACGCGAAATGCGACCAGAAATCTGGAATATATGGTGCAACTAAAAGTCAAAATCGATGACCATGAAGAAGTGATGGAGTTTGGAGTCACCCAGTTGGGGAAGACAGATATGTTCCTAGGATTCAACTGGTTGAAATACCATAACCCAATCATTGATTGGAGAAGAGGAGAAATATGATTCTCCAGATGTCCAGGAACATGTTGGAAGTCATTGGAAGTAAAGGAACCCAAAGAAGAGGTTGATCCAATGGAACATCTAGAAGATGGAGAAAAACTGTTAGCGGTTCACATAGGTGAACCAGAACTACATCTAAGAGCTTTTGCATCAAAAGCTACAGAAATTGCAGCTGAAGGAAAGAAAGTGGAACGGACACTAGAAGAAACAGTGCCGGTAATGAGTACATTCCCGGCACTGCTGGAGCACAGGCCAGAGGGGAATGTTGTCTGCAGGTCCTGGGATTTGCCCCGACATCGGTGGGCGCAGAGTCGGCGTCGGTGGGCGCTGGTGATGGTGACGGTGACATGGCTGCGTATGACTAAGCCATAGTGGAAGTGAAAGAGGGAGCTGGAAATGCGGGCAAAAGAGGGATTAATCCATCTGGTGGGGGTATAATGGAAGTACCAGACTTGCTTACAAATCCTACTACTGACTATATTAAGTCCTGCTTACCAAATCCTGTCCCAAAGTCATGGATGCAGCATTGGCTCCAGCCAATGCTCATCATATCCCCCCCACTTAAAATTTTGACCATCCTCGGTCAACTCCCAAGCAAAAACAAATCCAGGGTGGTCCATAAAAGTCCAAATGAATCCCAGAGACATCTAGCCCATGTCGAAAAAAATTCCGTTGGTGTCAAGAGGTGGTGGGCAATGTGCAGGGGCCATCATCAGGCTACTGACAAGTTGGGGCTGTCACAAACACAGCAAATGGTGGGGTACGGATGTCGATACACATAGTTGTCGAGGTAACAAAAGAAACTTGTAAAAAAAATATGTCGGTACGTCGGTGCTGTCAAAAACGGTAGTTGAAATTGGGGGTGTTACGGATTGACAGAAAATGTGTTGGCGGCCATAGTCATTGTAAACGCCGAGCAGGCGGCGGCTTTTGCGAGTCGGTAGTGGTGATGGGGGCCCAAGCATTGCTGCATGCACCAGTAACTGCGATGTGGTGGTGGGTGAATTGTTGGGGCAAATTGTTGGGGCAGCCGGAAAACAAACCCATGGGGGGCTAGGGGATGTCTTCGCCTTGCGAACGGCGGGCACTGGGTGAATTGATGAGGGCGGCGGTCGGAAAATGGACCTGGGGGGGGGCTAGGGGTTGGTTTTGCCTTGCAAACGGTGGGTGGTGGGCAAATCGTTGGGGCAGCTGTCGGAAAACGAACCTGGGGGGGGGCCTAGGGGTTGGTTTCGCCTTGCGAATGGCGGGTGGCGGGTGAAACGACGAGGGCGGTGGTTGGAAAACAAACCTGGGGGAGGTAGGGCATGACTTCGCCTTGCGAACGGCAGGCACCGGGCGAAACAACGAGGGCGGGGGTCGGAAAACCATTCGTTTCGTTCATAAACGAATCCGGTGGGGTGCTAGGGGATGGAATGCGTCTTGCGAAAGGCAGGCGCTGGGCAAAATGGGTCATTGGCGAGGGCGGCGGTCAGAAAGTCATTGGTTTCATTCATAAACAAATGCGGCGGGGTGATAGGGGACAGATTCGTCCTGTGAAACGTGGGTGCCGGGTGAAATAATGAGGGCGGCGGTCAGCCTATTTGTTTCGTTTGTAAGCGAATGCGGCGGGGTGGGATGGGCAAGGAATGTGGTTGAAACATCCAAATTTGCAGAGCGCCGGGCTCCTTGATTCGGTGAGGGATTGTCGAAGCCAGTAGGACGTGGTCCGTGGTGAAAAATGGCGAAGTGAGCAAGTAAAACCTGTAAAATGAAAATAATAATTAAATTTGACCGGCGTTGCCAGCGGAAATGGGCGCGTCGTGCAGGAAAACCGGTGCCAGTCCAGTAAGCAGTCGTAATGTATTAAACGAGAGTGTTGCGCGAGGGGCTGGCGTTGCGAAAATGGATGCGGCATCGAAACGGATGCATTGTCGCTACTGGAAAATTTTCTGGTCGGTGTCGAGTGGCTGCGCTGCCTGAAATACACGGGCGCTGTGCCAAGGATTGTGCACGAATGTTGAAATGAGTGTGTTGGCGGCCGTTGGATGGCATTAAGACAATATTAAAAATTTCTACATGAGGCGAAGTTGTCGGCTGGTGATGTTGGTGGTCAATCTCCCGAAAAGAGGCCCCTGCGGTGGTCACCATTTAATGAGTACATTCCCGGCACTGCTGGAGTGCAGGCCAGAGGGGAATGTTGTCCGCAGGTCCTGGGATTTGCCCTGACATCGGTGGGCGTGGAGTCGGCATCGGTGGGCGCTGGTGACAGTGACGGTGACGTGGCTGCGTATGACTAAGCCATAGTGGAAGTGAAAGAGGGAGCTAGAAATGCGGGCAAAAGAGGGATTAATCCATCTGGTGGGGGTATAATGGAAGTACCAGACTTGCTTACAAATCCTACTACTGACTATATTAAGTCCTGCTTACCAAATCCTGTCCCAAAGTCATGGATGCAGCATTGGCTCCAGCCAATGCTCATCACCGGCTCACTACCTAAAGCACAGGAAGGTATTTGAGAAGAAAACCTTTGACGAGTTACCACGAAGGTGTCCATGGGATCATGCAATTGAATTGATACCAGGTTCAAAACCCCTAGATTGTAAAATCTATCCATTAAGCAGGAACAAACAGGAACAACTAGATGCATTCCTAAAAGAGAATTTAGACTCAGGACGGATCACACTGAGTAAATCTCCAATGGCATCACCATTCTTCTTTGTAAAGAAAAAAGATGGATCTCTGAGACTGGTTCAAGACTATAGGAAACTCAATGAGATGACAATAAAAAATCATTATCCACTTCCACTGATTGGAGAACTGGTGGATCAATTGTCAAAGGCAAAAATCTTCTCGAAGATGGACATTTGTTGGGGATACAACAATGTCAGAATAAAGGAAGGAGACGAGTGGAAGGCAGCTTTTAGGACCAACAGGGGCCTATTTGAACCACTTGTGATGTTTTTTGGATTAACAAACTCGCTGGCAACCTTCCAAACAATGATGAATGACATATTTAGGGAAGAAATTGCACAGGGCTGGGTCTTAATCTATATGGATGACATTTTGGTCTTTTCAAAGATGCAAAAGGAACATGAGGCTCATGTCAACTGGATATTGGCAAAGTTAGCGGAACACAAACTCTCTTTAAAGCCAGAGAAGTGTTGGTTTGACAAAGCAGAAATTGAGTTCTTAGGCCTAGTTATTAGCCAAGACTCCATTAGGATGGAACAAGGAAAAGTCAAAGCCATAAAGAATTGGCCAAAGACAAAAAAGGAGCTACAACTGTTACAGTTATGCACACTTTTCATTTTCTTATGTCAGCACCTGCCTCTTTCGGTGCTTATGCAATCTCTTCTATTTTCATATGCTTATGCAATGTCACACAAACATTGTTGTGACTCTATTCCTACTTATGCCATATGCCTATCTTCGTTCTGTCATACTGATGTCACTATGACCTCACTCATGACGCGTTATGATGTCTACCATCATTACATCATACCTATGACGTTCTTTACCTTTTACAGACAGTAGGTTCACATATAAATGGCAGAGTTTGTCATAGGTTGAACCTTAAGTTTGACTTAGCTTGTATAAACCTTATTACTCACTGCAAAGCTTGTAAGTAAGCACAAGTTAATCTCTGGCAACCCTAACAAGGTTGTGGTGAGATCTCAAGTCGTAGTTCACGCACTGATGAGCATTGGCTGGAGCCAATGCTGCATCCATGACTTTGGGACAGGATTTGGTAAGCAGGACTTAATATAGGCAGTAGTAGGATTTGTAAGCAAGTCTGGTACTTCAATTTTACCCCCAATGAATGGATTAATCCTTCGTTTCACATTCATTTCCAGCTCCCTTGCTCATTTTCTTTCACTTCCACTATGGCTTAGTCGTACGCAGCCACATCACCATCACCATCACCAATGCCCACCGAATTTAATGAGTTCATTCCCGGCACTGCAGGAGCGCAGGCCAGATGGGAATTGGTTGGCAGGCTGTCATGGACTGCTCCTTTCTACTTTTTCACTTTTCGATTCTAAGACATTTATATTCTTTTCTTTGTTTTTATCTAAGGTCGCAGCCAAACATCAGAGATTAGATAACGATTAGATTAGATTAGATAACGGAGATGCGGCCTTGCTTATGCTTTTCCTTTGACTCACTTGGATCACTGATCCACATTATGTTATCATTCCAGAACATTCTATGCTATTTATAAATAGGGTTACCCTAGGTAACTCCACAGCCTTTAGGGTTATGGGGTTTAGCACACAGACCATGTATCTAGGTATATATACTGTGCAACAAACACCCAGAGACTCCATTCAAGTTCTCTTGGGGTTTCCCCTAAGTCATCTCTTCTCAACTCCTCTCCTCTTCAGTTCACTAGTGGGGCCCTAAGTCGTCGCAACTAGGGTAGTCCTGATAGGACCAATGTACAGGTCATGATGGATACATTGGACAACTTGCAAAGCTTATTGGAAGGATAAGATCTTATCAAGTGATCTTATCTTATCTTATCACTTATCACATCAGGATGGGATTCCTTATCGGTGTTATCAAGGATCTTATCATAGATAAGATAAGGAGGACATGAGGCTTAGCATGAGGATGTGTTACAGTTATGCGCACTTTTATTTTTCTTATGTCAGCACCTGCCTCTTTCAGTGCTTATGCAATCTCTTCTATTTCCATATGCTTATGCAATGTCACACAATGTCTGTTGTGACTCTATTCTTACCTATGCCATATGCCTACCTTCGTTCTGTCATACTGACATTGCTATGACCTCACTCATGACGCGTTATGACGTCTACTATCGTTACATCATACCTATGACGTTCTTTACCTTTTACAGACAGTAGGTTCACATATAAATAGCAGAGTTTGTTGTAGGTTGAACCTTAAGTTTGACTTAGCTTGTATAAACCTTATAACTTGCTGCAAAGCTTGTTAGTAAGCACAAGTTAGTCTCTGGCAACCTTAATCGGTTGTGGTGAGATTTCAAGTCATAGTTCACGCGCCCTCACCTATAACTCTCTTCTCAAACCTGAGTCTCACCTTATAGGCTCAGCGCTGTTTACCCACTTGTGTTTGCCAGGCTTACTTCATTGCCATCATCTCGGATGATCCTCGTGGCATTACGTCATCGGGTAGATTGACAGACGACTCGATCATCATAACAATTTAAGTCGAACTTACCTAAACAGCTCAAGTATTAGCTCATTAGCGCACAGACCGTCGAACTTCCCGAGAGCCGGCTGGTAGGTTACCGGTGCCTGATCAAGATTTCCGGAATCTTCACAAGAGGAGCTCCCCCACCAAACAAAGCAACCAGAGGACTTCGAAACACACATACGCTTCAAGGAGAAGTAATCTACAAAGATAGCCGAGATCAGATCTGGAAATACAGACACTCTGATACCCCTGTCGAGCCATACCATTTTTGGATACAACAGTACAATAACCGCCCACCCAATGGAGCAGTTAGATTCCAAGGATTATACTACCTCACAGGAGTAGAAGTCATCTTTGACACCAGTAAATCTTGCTGGACTTACTATCAAAACGACAAAGTACATTGTGTAGAAGACGAAGCTTTTTCAAGGACCATACTACATTCCTGGAGGGATCAATAACGTCCCTGAGCACCTTAGATCACCTGAAGTAACCAGAGAATCTTCTAGCGGAAAGGGCAAATTCCGTGCACCTAGTGACTCAGATTCCGATTCTTCCCGAGAGGAGAATACGATTGAATCTAGTGACCTATTTGAGACTGCCCCATTCAAAGCATTTCAAGAGCTAGGAACAGCACAACCTAGCCCCTTACAGTTCACTTCCACATTAGGAAACACACCAAGACCGCTTTTATCTTTAGATCTTGCACAGATTAGTGGACCATCTTCAGACAAACAACCAGAAGAAGAACCAACTTCTGAATCACCTATACCTCCATTAAGAACCCCTACTCCACCGCCTCCCAGAACACCTACTCCACCACCACCACCACCAGACAATGACCCTGATATCAAAATGGCTGACGCAAATGCCGATCAATGCATCAAGGGTCCCATGCCCACTAAATTTGAAGGGAACCGCAAGCTAGCCGAGCTATTTATGAATGACTGCAAGATGTTCTTTGAGATCAATACCGGTTATAATACCAATAAAAAGAAGATCATCTTCGCACTCATGCACATTGGCGGAAATGCAGGCCAATGGAAGCTAGCTAAATTAAGCGACCTAAACGATGCAGCAGCATGGGGAACTTGGGCCACATTTAAAGAGTCATTTGAGAGTAACTGGAAACAGGTGGACAGCCCTGGAAGGGCCATGATGGAGCTATACAAAATAGTGCAACAATGAAAGAAGATGCCGATCCTACTATATATGGACAAGTTCAAGGAACTAATCAAAAAGTCCAAAATTAAGGAAGAAGCCGCCATCATTCCTCTATTTTCGGAAGGACTCCCCCCTGAGAGCGTCCAACAGATCCTTATGCAGAACCCAGCTGATCTACAGGGTTGGTACGACGCTGCACAAAGATATGCAAACGCCAAAAGCAGACTAGGCGTTTTAGCAGGACTATCACATGCTGGAGGAGGAAGACCATTGCTGAGATACAGAGATCCCGATGCAATGGATATTGATGCGGTCATCATCAATGCATTATCTAAAGACGAGAGAGAGTGACATGTCAAGGAAGGATTGTGTTTCATATGTCACAAAGGGGGTCATCAATCACTGAGATGCCCCATGAGGAAACCAAACAGTGGAAACAAGAAGAAACGTTTTGGGAAGGGAGTAAAGGAGTCGCGACCCCACCGTCACATCAGAGTGACTTCCACATCTATGGAAGGTGATGAGGTTGAGGGATATGATGAAGAAGAGTCAGAAAATGCTAGTGAGAATACAAGTATGATGGCCATCAGGGCTTTGATGGCGCACTTGTCTTCAGAAGATCGTCTCAGTCTGCTTGCTGAACAGGATTTTTAAACAGGGATCACACATCAGTGGATGCTGATCCTCAAACATCAGATTCTATCTATATTTGCGGTGTAACAGTAAAATCTTTAACCAATAAAAAGATTTCCATCCCCATTTCCATCAAATCTGATAAACCCGCTGAAACTGCTCTAGTCGACTGTGGAGCAGAAGGCCTGTTCATAGACGCATCCATTGCCTCAAACTGGAAGCGAATACCCTTGATCCGACCCATCAAAGTCAAGAATGTTGATGGATCAGAGAACAAAGCAGGAGAAATCTTAGAAAGGTGTCTGATCACCTTTAACATAAATGGCAAAACTATGATGCACTGGTTCTGGGTGACGTCATTAGGTGATCAGAACTTTATTTTGGGGCTGCCTTGGCTCGAGGAGCATAACCCAATAATAGACTGGTGAGAAAAGACTCTGGAATTCCATAATTCCAAAAAAGATGATATCTGTGCATGCATACGGAATCTTTGGATCCAGGCAGATCTAGAAGATGTGACAGAATATGACGATGCTCTAGCCAAACAATACACGATGTCACACAGTGGGATTGTCACCCAGGCAGAGGTCAGCTCGCTGTATGTGGATGAGGACTCGATACCGGAAGTAGCGATTCGGAAAATCACCGCATCACAACAGATGGAGCACCGCTACAGAGGTCAGGTAGAACCTGGATCTACTGAAGGACTAGAGGTACCTTCCGAGTATATGGAGTGGAACTCAGTATTCGAAAAAGAAGCCTCGGAGCGTTTCCCTGAGTCAAGACCCTGGGATCACACCATTGAATTACGAGACGAGTTCATACCTCGTAAATCAAAGATCTATAACCTATCACCATTAGAACAAAACTTGCTAGATGAATGGATCAAGGAACAACTAACAAAAGGATATATCCGACAATCAAAATCACCTCAAGCATCACCCTTCTTCTTTGTTCCAAAGAAGGATAGTAATGCCCTGAGACCCTGTCAGGACTACCGCTATCTTAACGAATGGACTAAGCCGAATTCGTACCCCTTACCCTTAATCTCTGACCTGATGATCAAACTTAAAGGAGCACGCTACTTTACGAAGCTAGATCTCAGATGGGGATATAACAATGTAAGGATCAAAGAAGGCGATGAATGGAAGGCTGCTTTTGTCACCAACAGAGGATTATTTGAACCAACAGTCATGTTCTTTGGACTCCGGAATTCACCTGCAACATTTCAAGCCATGATGGATGACTATTTTAGGGACATGATCGATGAAGGATGGATTGTCATTTATATGGATGACATCTTGATATGTGCACAAACAAAACAAGAACTCGAGTCACAAACTAAACACGTTCTGGAATGCTTATGACATCATGACCTATATTTAAAATTAGAGAAATGCAAATTTGCCAAGGAAGAAGTGGAATTCCTCGGCATGATTGTTTCCCACAATACGATCAAAATGGACCCTATCAAACTAGCCAGAATTAGGGACTGGCCTGTACCAACTACAGTCAAACAAGTACGCTCGTTTTTAGGATTCGGAAATTATTACTGCCGCTTTATTGCGCATTTTGCACACCTTGCAAAACCCCTTCATGATCTGACAAAGAAGAACAAAATTTGGGACTGGTCACCAGAATGCCAAGTCTCTTTTGATCTTCTAAAAGAACAATTCATGACCGCCCCTGTATTAACCATGCCTGATGCGACTAAACCCTTCATTCTAGAAAGTGACGCATCCAAATGGGCTGTAGGAGCGACTATACTCCAAGCAGACAGCAATGGCCAGCGGCATCCATGCGGATATCTCTCCCATGCCTTAACCCCTACCAAACAAAATTGGCAAATATATGACAGGGAGCTCTATGCTATAATTCGCGCACTCGAAGAATGGAGATACCTGCTCTTAGGAGCACCTCACACCATCACCATTCGATGCGATCATAAAAACTTAACCTATTATCGCGCACCTCAGCGCTTGACTGCACGCCAAGCCTGCTGGTGGAATAATCTATCCAGATATAATTTACAACTAATGCACACCCCTGGAGCTAAACTAACTCAAGCCGATGCTCTTTCCCACCGCCCTGACCATGCCGAAGGAGAAGAAGACGACGAAACAGTCACTATGCTCCCACACTCTATATTTATCCAATCACTATCTTTAGACCTTCGCAAAAGGATTATTAATAGCAGTGCCACTGATGCATTTGTTGAAAAAGTCAGACACTGCCTCGACAAAAATACCCTGCTTCCATTTAGAAGCACCATCTCCGACTGGACACTGGACAATGGACTATTATTATACAAAGGAACACCCTATGTTCCTGATGATCTAGATCTACGCCGTGATATCATCAAAGAATACCATGAATCGCCAAGCGCAGGACACCCTGGATTCTTCAAAATGCTTGCTTTGCTCAAGACTCGTTATTGGTGGCCAGGAATGACTGTCTTACTAAAGAAATACATAGATGGCTGTGGAACTTGCCAACAGATGAAACCAAATACTCATCCCACTGCCGCACCCCTAACACTGATCATCTCGCATGCCCAGCGACCATTTCAACAGATAACAATGGATTTCATCACCAATCTACCAATCTCTGATGGTTATGATTCTATTCTTGTTGTGGTTGACCAAGGCCTTACAAAGGGGGTAATTCTATCAACTTGTCACAAAACAATCACTGCCGAACAAACAGTGACGCTCTATATCAAAGAAGTATTCAAACGCTTTGGACTTCCTGATATCATGATCTCAGATCGAGGACCACAGTTCGCAGCAAAAGTCTTCAAGGAGATAACCACTGTGCTAAATATAAAACATCGAATGAGCACCGCCTTTCATCTGCAAACTGATGGACAATCAGAACGTCTAAATCAGGAACTAGAGATCTATCTCCGGATATTCTGTGCTTATGATGTAGCCAACTGGAACAGAGTCTTACCTATTGCCGAGTTTGCACACAATCAACGCACTCATCAGGAGCTGAAACAATTGCCTTTTCATCTCATGTATGGAACAGACCCTGTGGCACTACCAGAAGTAGTTAGCAGAACAGATGCACCTGCAGCAGACACACATTTAAAGCAACTCCACAAAGCAAGAGAAGAAGCCCTTGCAGCACACGAGTTAGCACATCTAAAAATGATGGAACGCACCATCCGTCACTCTAAACCCTTTAAGGAAGGAGACAAAGTATGGTTAGAGTCGAAGAACCTTCGCATACCATATGAAACACATAAACTGGCACCTAAAAGGGAAGGACCATTCCAAATCGAGAAAGTCCTAGGACCAGTAACATACAAACTAAAGTTGCCAGCCCAATGGTGCATTCATCCAGTATTCCATGCAGCCCTCCTTACACCATACAAGGAAACGGATATACATGGACCAAATGACACGAGACCTCCCCCTGATCTGATAGAAGGCCAGGAAGAGTATGAAGTTGAAGCGATAATAGCGCATCGCAAGAAAGGAAACTCATACCAATACCTCGTCAAATGGAAAGGATATGATATGTCATACAACACCTGGGAACCCAAACGCAACTTGACTAATGCGGAAGAAGTCCTAGACAGATATAAAAACAGGAGAAAACTCAGCTGAAGACTGCATCAAAGGAAGGCGTTGAGATCGGTTTGATGGGTGTGGTGATGCGCCAGGGGTGGACCCTGCATTCTCGATGCATTTAGGAACTGGTTTCGGTAACGCGAGATGATGGTTAGGGTCATGTTGTGACGTGATGTGTCCTCGGGAATTACAGATGAGACAATGAGGGTGTCGAGGTTGTTTTCGGGGTGCCTGAGGAGTGGCAGATGTCGTTGCCTTGCCCTTTCCTTTCTGTCTGGGTGGTGTCTCTGGGTTGACTGTCGAAAACGCGACAGGGGATTCGAAGGTATTGTCGTCGAGGGTCGCGCTGATGGCTGAGGGTTCATCAGTGCCTAAATCGGTATAGACTTCCCTTTTGGGGCTGTCTGTTTGGCTGCTGAAGCCGATCCTTCGGGTTGCCTTGTGACAAGAGGTGTTGTTGTCATCAGGGGTGTAGTCGAGTCTAATTCGGCGAGGGTGTGAATGACTACTTGAACTTCATCGCCATTGAGGATGATGCAAGGTGATTTGGAAGGTTGAGGAGGGAACATGTCGTTGACATAAATATGCATCTCATTGATGGATTTGATTGCCTTCTCGACATGGGCAAGTATTCCTTCGATTTTATCATGAATCTGGTCTGCTGCATCGAGGATCTCATAGCGGTTTGGGACAACATAAATGGGGTTAAACCAGGAGTTGATCTTGATCAGGTTCCTGACATCATTCTTCTGCACATAGATGCGCAGCTGTCCATCGTGTACTAGTTTGATGGCATCAATGATGTATCGTTCGATGTCGGCAATCAGGAGTTGGCGAAGAAGATCCAGGGTGAGTTGGTCCAGGTTCAATTGAATAGAATCTGTTAGTTCCCAGGCTAGATTAGTGGCATTAATAAACGTCTCGATGAGGTTGGTGCAGTCAAAGTTGGCGTTTTCTATTGCAATCTGTCTGATGGCAAGGGAGTGTGGTTGACTGGAAAGTATTCTCCAGACTTGTGCAAGACGAACAGGGATTGCTTGATCCAGTTCAATCCGGGCAAAAGCGATGGTTCTCCTAACCTGATTAAGTATCTGTGGATAGGTAGCACTAGCGTTAAATGCTCCTGAATATCCAAGAGTTCCTGAAGTTGGAATCGTTCGTGGCTCTCCAGTCTTCTCTGAATATAACATATTCGTTCCGCTACTGGGGGTAGCTTGGGTGCTATTTGTAATACTGTCTCTGGGGTCTGTCTGGGTATCCATCGGAGTGTCCGATGAAAGGTGTCCCTGATTACTCGTAGGTACCACATGACTAGAGTGTGGTCTCAGAGGTCCTGTTGATATTTCTCCTCTGAAGGGGGTGGAACAGTCTTGGGAGGTGGCCGTTTCGATGGTTTGTGACATAAGGGGACCCTGAGGGTCATTGGTCGATGCGTGATGTGGCTCAGGCATGATGTCATTAGGGTCAAAGTCCGAGGGTGTATCATTTTGAGGGTATACAAGTGCAGGGCATTCAGGGGTGTGCTCAATGAGGCGAGGGTCAGTGGGTTGTCCTGACTTATTGACTGAAAAGTATGCAGAGTAGACATGAGGGGGAACAGGGGAGGTAGATTTGGAAGACATAGACTGTGGTTAGATAGCGATGCAAGGATTGCTAGTCTTCAGCTGAGTTTTCTCCTGTTTTTATATCTGTCTAGGACTTCTTCCGCATTAGTCAAGTTGCGTTTGGGTTCCCAGGTGTTGTATGACATATCATATCCTTTCCATTTGACGAGGTATTGGTATGAGTTTCCTTTCTTGCGATGCGCTATTATCGCTTCAACTTCATACTCTTCCTGGCCTTCTATCAGATCAGGGGGAGGTCTCATGTCATTTGGTCCATGTATATCCGTTTCCTTGTATGGTGTAAGGAGGGCTGCATGGAATACTGGATGAATGCACCATTGGGCTGGCAACTTTAGTTTGTATGTTACTGGTCCTAGGACTTTCTCGATTTGGAATGGTCCTTCCCTTTTAGGTGCCAGTTTATGTGTTTCATATGGTATGCGAAGGTTCTTCGACTCTAACCATACTTTGTCTCCTTCCTTAAAGGGTTTAGAGTGACGGATGGTGCGTTCCATCATTTTTAGATGTGCTAACTCGTGTGCTGCAAGGGCTTCTTCTCTTGCTTTGTGGAGTTGCTTTAAATGTGTGTCTGCTGCAGGTGCATCTGTTCTGCTAACTACTTCTGGTAGTGCCACAGGGTCTGTTCCATACATGAGATGAAAAGGCAATTGTTTCAGCTCCTGATGAGTGCGTTGATTGTGTGCAAACTCGGCAATAGGTAAGACTCTGTTCCAGTTGGCTACATCATAAGCACAGAATATCCGGAGATAGATCTCTAGTTCCTGATTTAGACGTTCTGATTGTCCATCAGTTTGCAGATGAAAGGCGGTGCTCATTCGATGTTTTATATTTAGCACAGTGGTTATCTCCTTGAAGACTTTTGCTGCGAACTGTGGTCCTCGATCTGAGATCATGATATCAGGAAGTCCAAAGCGTTTGAATACTTCTTTGATATAGAGCGTCACTGTTTGTTCGGCAGTGATTGTTTTGTGACAAGTTGATAGAATTACCCCCTTTGTAAGGCCTTGGTCAACCACAACAAGAATAGAATCATAACCATCAGAGATTGGTAGATTGGTGATGAAATCCATTGTTATCTGTTGAAATGGTCGCTGGGCATGCGAGATGATCAGTGTTAGGGGTGCGGCAGTGGGATGAGTATTTGGTTTCATCTGTTGGCAAGTTCCACAGCCATCTATGTATTTCTTTAGTAAGACAGTCATTCCTGGCCACCAATAACGAGTCTTGAGCAAAGCAAGCATTTTGAAGAATCCAGGGTGTCCTGCGCTTGGCGATTCATGGTATTCTTTGATGATATCACGGCGTAGATCTAGATCATCAGGAACATAGGGTGTTCCTTTGTATAATAATAGTCCATTGTCCAGTGTCCCGTTGGAGATGGTGCTTCTAAATGGAAGCAGGGTATTTTTGTCGAGGCAGTGTCTGACTTTTTCAACAAATGCGTCAGTGGCACTGCTATTAATAATCCTTTTGCGAAGGTCTAAAGATAGTGATTGGATAAATATAGAGTGTGGGAGCATAGTGACTGTTTCGTTGTCTTCTTCTCCTTCGGCGTGGTCAGGGCGGTGGGAAAGAGTGTCGGCTTGAGTTAGTTTAGCTCCAGGGGTGTGCATTAGTTGTAAATTATATCTGGATAGATTATTCCACCAGCGGGCTTGGCATGCAGTCAAGTGCTGAGGTGCACGATGATGAGCTTTGGCTCAGCATTGGATGGAGATAGCATAGCCACTGCTTAGTCAGCTGGTTGATAGTTACATTGTCACATGTAGTCACTATAGGAATGAATACCCTACTCCTCCCCCGATAATTCCCTTTGTTTTGGCCTTCCTGGTTGTCTTTTTGTCTCGGTTGGACTTTCGTACTACGTCGCAGGCATCCAGCTATCGTCACAGCGTCACAGCGTCACACAGCACCCGCCAAACGCTTCGCCGCACCCACTGGAGGTGTCGGGAATATTCCAGGACCTGCCCCAGCCCCCTACTCATTTGGCCTGTGCTCTTGCAGTGCCGGAGTAGGCTTATCAGCAATAATAGGTTAAGTTTTTATGATCGCATCGAATGGTGATGGTGTGAGGTGCTCCTAAGAGCAGGTATCTCCATTCTTTGAGTGCGCAAATTATAGCATAGAGCTCCCTGTCATATATTTGCCAATTTCGTTCGGTAGGGGTTAAGGCATGGGAGAGATATCTGCATGGATGCAGCTGGCCATTCATCGATCATGTCCCTAAAATAGTCATCCATCATGGCTTGAAACGTTGCAGGTGAATTCCGGAGTCCAAAGAACATGACTGTTGGTTCAAATAATCCTCTGTTGGTGACAAAAGCAGCCTTCCATTCATCGCCTTCTTTGATCCTTACATTGTTATATCCCCATCTGAGATCTAGCTTCGTAAAGTAGCGTGCTCCTTTAAGTTTGATCATCAGGTTGGAGATTAAGGGTAAGGGGTACGAATTCGGCTTAGTCCATTCGTTAAGATAGCGGTAGTCCTGACAGGGTCTCAGGGCATTACTATCCTTCTTTGGAACAAAGAAGAAGGGTGATGCTTGAGGTGATTTTGATTGTCGGATATATCCTTTTGTTAGTTGTTCCTTGATCCATTCATCTAGCAAGTTTTGTTCTAATGGTGATAGGTTATAGATCTTTGATTTACGAGGTATGAACTCGTCTCGTAATTCAATGGCGTGATCCCAGGGTCTTGACTCAGGGAAACGCTCCGAGGCTTCTTTTTCGAATACTGAGTTCCACTCCATATACTCGGAAGGTACCTCTAGTCCTTCAGTAGATCCAGGTTCTACCTGACCTCTGTAGCGGTGCTCCATCTGTTGTGATGCAGTGATTTTCTGAATCGCTACTTCCAGTATTGAGTCCTCATCCACATACAGCGAGCTGACCTCTGCCTGGGTGACAATCCCACTGTGTGACATCGTGTATTGTTTGGCTAGAGCGTCGTCATATTCTGTCACATCTTCTAGATCTGCCTGGATCCAAAGATTCCGTATGCATGCACAGATATCATCTTTTTTGGAATTATGGAATTCCAGAGTCTTTTCTCACCAGTCTATTATTGGGTTATGCTCCTCAAGCCAAGGCAGCCCCAAAATAAAGTTCTGATTGCCTAATGACGTCACCCAGAACCAGTGCATCATAGTTTTGCCATTTATGTTAAAGGTGATCAGACACCTTTCTAAGATTTCTCCTGCTTCATTCTCTGATCCATCAACATTCTTGACTTTGATGGGTTGGATCAAGGGTATTCGCTTCCAGTTTGAGGCAATGGATGCGTCTATGAACAGGCCTTCTGCTCCACAGTCGACTAGAGCAGTTTCAGCGGTGATGAGCACGCTCCGCGGCTATCAGTGTAATCCAGCAACTCCGAGACATTTCCAAGGTATTCCGGAACAGATAGCAAAACTCCGGAGCATTTCCAGGCATCTCCAAGGTTTTCCGAGCATTTTCCGTGCATTGCCGAGCATTTCCGGACATTTCCAACGTATTCTGAGCATTACCGACGCATTTCCGAGTAAAACAGCAGAACTCCGATGCATTTCCGAGTAAAACAGCAGAACTCTGACACATTTCCGAGATATTCCGGAGCAGAATGCTTACCGATGCAAACTCCGGGTGACAACCATTTGGGAACTATGGTAGAATGCTGAGGAATTGTACCAACCAGCTATGGAACAAGGACGGGCAGCAATTCAATCACTAATGGCACATGCACTAGTTGATCGACAACTAGCCGAGGCAGGGTGGCCTTTCAGTTCAAGTTGCCATATACAGAAAGGATTGCCAAACATGTTGAAAGTCGTCCAAGAGACTACTCGAGTAGTGGGAGGGTATAAAAAGGAGTTTTGGACTTAGTAGAAGCGAGAGATCATTACCCACAGTTACCGTTATAGTGCCGTTTGTTACAAATCAACCCCTAAGTTCGATGCTTTGACACATTCAATGCCTTATCCAATGTCTCACTTATCTAAGAGAGCACTATCTATTTACAACGCAAGGCGTAGGGCGTATACTCACCAATGGAGGTTCAGTCAGTTACGTGCTACATGGAAGCCTTACTACAGGCAACAGTAACAGTGACAAGACAAGGCCATAAAGGGTGCAACAGTTGCAGAGGCTATATCACACGTCATCATCAGTCTAGGATGTAGTACCAGAGATGGGACCAATGTACAGGTCATGAGGGATACATTGGACAACTCGCAAAGCTTATCGGAAGGATAAGATCTTATCAAGTGATCTTATCTTATCTTATCACTTATCACATCAGGATGGGATTCCTTATCGGTGTTATCAAGGATCTTATCATAGATAAGATAAGGAGGACATGAGGCTTAGCATGAGGATACAGTATGGCAGAAGCACAGTAGGCACAGTCGGACATGAGGGAAGGGCAAGGAGGCTAGGTAGGGGTATATAAGGACTACTGTAGGTAGAGGTTACTCTAAGACTCGAGATAGTTTGTCTTGCTCAGGCAACTACCTAGTTTTCAATCCAATTCACTCTCTTTTCTTTTATCTTCTCTTCGCTCGCTTGCAGTGAGCTTGAGTGTTGTGTTGTTTGAGCGTAGCTCCTAACACGTTTGTTTCCTCTGTGTTCTATCACTCTCGTTAATACATTCTCTTCGACGTGATCAAATTCCCTCTCATTTGCCGACGTTGGACCAACCACTCTGGACTTTCCTTCACAACTCCGGACCTTACTGCACTGCTCCGGGCTTTGTTTAAACCACTCCGGACTTTCCTGCACCGCTCCGGACTTTATTTAAACCGCTCCGGACTTTCCTTTGCAACTCCGGACTTTCCAGCATAACTCCGGACTTTCCCACACCGCTCCGGACTTTCCCGCACAACTCCGGACTTTACTGCACTGCTCCGGACTTTGTTTAAACCACTCTGGACTTTCCTTTGCAACTCCGGACTTTCCCGCACAACTCCGGACTTTCCCACACAACTCCGGACTTTCCCACACCGCTCCGGACTTTCCTGCACCGCTCCGGACTTTCCCACGCAACTCCGGACTTTACTGCACCGCTCCGGACTTTGTTTCAACCACTCCAGACTTTCCTTCACAACTCCGGACTTTCCCGCACAACTCCGGACTTTGTTTAAACCGCTCCGGACTTTCCTGCACCGCTCCGGACTTTCCCGCGCAGCTCCGGACTTTGTTAAACACGCCCCGGAGTTCCTTCACACACTCGGACTTGTGTTAGCACACTCGGACTTATTGCAGCCATCTCCGGAGTTTATTGGGTTGGACAGGAATCTTCAGGACCTGCCACAAGCCTCTCCCACTTGCGTCTAACATCTCCATTAGACAGGGAGTAGACATATCAGCGGGTTTATCAGATTCGATGGAAATGGGGATGGAAATCTTTTTATTGGTTAAAGATTTTACTGTTACACCGCAAATATAGATAGAATCTGATGTTTGAGGATCAGCATCCACTGATGTGCGATCCCTGTTTAAAAATCCTGTTCAGCAAGCAGACTGAGACGATCTTCTGAAGACAAGTGCGCCATCAAAGCCCTGATGGCCGTCATACTTGTATTCTCACTAGTGTTTTCTGACTCTTCTTCATCATATCCCTCAACCTCGTCACCTTCCATAGATGTGGAAGTCGCTCTGATGTGACGGTGGGGTCGTGACTCCTTTACTCCCTTCCCAAAACGTTTCTTCTTGTTTCCACTGTTTGGTTTCCTCATGGGGCATCTCGGTGATTGATGACCCCCTTTGTGACATATGAAACACAATCCTTCCTTGACATGTCACTCTCTCTCGTCTTTAGATAATGCATTGATGATGACCACATCAATATCCATTGCATTGGGATCTCTGTATCTCGGCGATGGTCTTCCTCCTCCAGCATGTGATAGTCCTGCTAAAATGCCTAGTCTGCTTTTGGCGTTTGCATATCTTTGTGCAGCATCATACCAACCCTGTAGATCGGCTGGGTTCTGCATAAGGATCTGTTGGACGCTCTCAGGGGGGAGTCCTTCCAAAAATAGAGGAATGATGGCGGCTTCTTCCTTAATTTTGGACTTTTTGATTAGTTCCTTGAACTTGTCCATATATAGTAGGATCGGCATCTTCTTTCGTTGTTGCACTATTTTGTATAGCTCCATCATGGCCCTTCCAGGGCTGTCCACCTGTTTCCAGTTACTCTCAAATGACTCTTTAAATGCGGCCCAAGTTCCCCATGCTGCTGCGTCGTTTAGGTCGCTTAATTTAGCTAGCTTCCATTGGCCTGCATTTCCGCCAATGTGCATGAGTGCGAAGGTGAGGGCACGTGAACTACAACTTGAAATCTCACCACAACCGATTAAGGTTGCCAGAGACTAACTTGTGCTTACTAACAAGCTTTGCAGCGAGTTATAAGGTTTATACAAGCTAAGTCAAACTTAAGGTTTGACCTACGACAAACTCTGCTATTTATACATGAACCTACTGTCTGTAAAAGGTAAAGAACATCATAGGTATGATGTAACGATAGTAGACGTCATAACGCGTCATGAGTGAGGTCATAGCGACGTCAGTATGACAGAACGAAGGTAGGCATATGGCATAGGTAAGAATAGAGTCACAACAGACATTGTGTGACATTGCATAAGCATATGGAAATAGAAGAGATTGCATAAGCACCGAAAGAGGCAGGTGCTGACATAAGAAAAATAAAAGTGCGCATAACTGTAACAAGTTCATTCTCTGGGATTCCAACGTGGCTGGGGCACCACGACATTGTGAGTTTTCAGTTCGGTGCAGTTGATAGCCATGCTCTGAGGGCAGACATCACTCGGATAGCAGTGAATTGGCCATCTTTTGTGTCTGTGGAGAAAATTGCACGTGCAGCACTTTTGTTGTTGCATAGGACTGTGACATCCCCATCTACCCCTGCTGTAGCACAGTGTCAAAATAGGTCCTCGAGAGCTTGTGATTCTGCGTCGAAGGATGACGCCACTGGGACTTTGTGTACGTGTGCGGTGTCGTTCAGTGTGAAGCTGGCAAAACCTCGGCCTTGGCGCAGAGATCCGTCCATCGCAGCGATCACCCAATATGGGTCTGCACGCCAGGAGCAGAGTGTGGCATTGAAGGCCTGGAGCCATGTGTGGAATTCCTCGGAGTCGCCCTTGGGGGGGTGGTCATAGTGTGTGAACGTTATTCTGTCTGTGAATGTCTCTATGACACGTTCTCTGGGAATGTTTTCGTCATTAGAGAAGTCGAAAGGCTCCTCGACCTCTTGGGCCACTGCGCACAGAGCGGGAATGGGATTACCTGTCAGCCGAGTATGAACATGGCGCTGTCTGTGTAGTGCGGACAGAGTCAGGAGTATTTGGCCTAGTCCTTGTCGCATGAGGTGGATCCGGTGCTTGTCATTAAGACTCATCATGCACGTGGCATAGTGTTTGACAAGGATGTTGCAGTAGACACATACTGGTGGAATGCCGGTGAGAAACTCAAGAGAGGTTGTGGGCATTGTTTTGAAACCACCAGACATCCAAAGCAAACCTTGCCTCTGGGCTTTCTCCAGTCGGCGAACCTTCGCACTGACCCCCTTGCCATCTAGATGGTACCACAGTGGGAGGCCGTAAGCCATTATTGGCCATATGCATGCTTTGAAGACCTGGATGCGTCGTACCACCGTGAGCCCCCTTATCACATTGCCAATCATGCACAAGGCGCTAATAGAAGAGAGAGATTTATTAATATAGTAAGAGATATGAGAATCGAAAGACAAAGCTGGGTCAAAAAAGAATCCCAGGTAATGCCACTGGCTTTTGGTGGCTTTGATGGTCATAATTGAACCATCAGCGTCGACTAGGTCTATTGATGCAGACTGTAAAATGGTCAGTTTCTTGTAATCAAGAGAGTGGAAGATAGTATAGAGCTCGGCGTTTTGGTTATCGTGCGTAATGTGATGCCTATGTTTTCTACAAAGTTCTCGTAAAGATGCCCGGGAAGGGTCTTCAAGTACATTAATAATATTGGCGTTGTGTTGGTCATGAAACTCTTTAGCTGACTTTATATTTTCTGGTTCAGTAATTATTCTATGGAAGGGAAGAAAAGAAAATAGTTCTGTCTTTGACGGTTCCAAGCGCATGCCCACTGCTGCAAAGACGCATGCGAAGTGGTGAAACATGGCCACCAAGGTGGTGATGTTTTCCGTGATGGAGAATGAGGCTGTCATGAGATTGTTGTCGTCGACGAAGCCCACCACACATGAGTCGTGGTGCAGTTTGTAAGGGAAGTGAAACCGTAGGAGCGGCGCTGTGTAGAGCAACAATGCTATTGGCGAGAGGGTGCATCCTTGTGGGGTGCCTCTTCCTGTGCTGAAAGGTTCGGACTGGGCTGCTCCCCATGTGTATCGTGTAGTGCGATCTGTGTAGAATGCTGCCATGAGATTGGTGATCTCCTTCAGGAAACCTTGTCTGTGGAGCATCAGTTGGAAGACCTCACTTTGCATAGACAGGAAAAATTGGGCCATATCGACCACCAGACACGAGACTATCTTACCCTGTTCGTGCGCAATGTGTATCCAGTTGGTCATGAACACTCTGGCATCCGTGGTGGAACGCTGCTTTATTCCGCCAAATTGCAGTGGGTGGAGCAGGTCATAGCATATCGCGTCTTGCTGAAACCGTTCCGCAATTAATTTTGCGAACCATTTGCCCAGGCAGTTGAGAAGGGTGATGGGGCAGTAGTTTTTCATGAGCGTGTAGTCAGCCCTTTTCAGTTTTGGAATAATGACCATGAGTGCTTCCCGAAACTGCTGTGGGTAGTCCCCAGAAATCACGATGTTGTTGAAGAAGGCAACCATCCTGGTGACAAAAGACTTGTTGTGTTTGGCCATGAGCTTGATGTGGTGCCATGTAATGTGATCCTGGCCCGGGGCAGATTTGTTAGAGGTCGGGCCCAGTGCTTGTCGTGCTTCATATTCAGTGAGTGGCATCCAGGTACGGGTGGGCCATTGTTCCAAACTGTCAAGGAGGTCCCAATCTATAGATCTGTCAGTCTGCATAGTCACGAACTGACTTTGTGCCATGTTCCATAGGTCATCCAGCTCCCGGATTGGGGTGCCATCCAGTTTTGCTACATGAGGGAACTTCAGTTCTGGTCGTTCTCTTGTCCATCATACACCGCCCCAGACATCCCCTGTTTGGCACATTTCCTCCAGTTTCTCCTCGAAGAAGGCCCTCTTGGCTTCGCGTGCGGCTTTGCACAGGGATCGGCAGTTCCTGCGGCTGGGCATTGCCGTGAATGCAATTTTTGCCTCCTCACAGGCCAGCATCCACCACGACGTCAGGTTGCTGTCTTCTCATGGGGTTTTGGTGTTTGTGTTCCATGCGCTTTGGATAACCTGATATAGGTCGTCCGCTGTCGCCTGTGGGCTACCACTTATGTCAAGGGTATGGTCTGCAATCACCGATACAAAGTTTTTCTCCCGCTCCAATCCTCTGGAGATGTACTTTTGACATTGGAATTGGGGGGTTTGGCCTGCTGCCATGAAGCAGCACATGATGATTTTGTGATCGACGTTCAGTCCTTCGGTAGCAATGTAGCAGTTGAATCAGGCTGCTTCCATGATGCAGTCGTGTATCCATATCAGGTCCAGCACTCTGGGAGTATCTCCTCTCCGGAACCACGTGGGGGTCATGGGGTCGTTTACGCATGTCATGTCAGTCTGGCTCATGCTCGCAATCAGGTCTGCTGCGCGCCGGTCTTCCCATGTGACTGATTCGTCCCACATTGTGCTGTGGAGGTTAAAGTCACCCTGGACGATACTCAAGTTGTCTAGGCCTGGTAGGATGGCCAGGAGGTTGTCTAATGCACCCCATTCACCTGGGCAGCAGTAAATGTTGACAAACTGTTCTCTGTAGCTGTCCAATGGGCGGGTGATTGAGAAGGTTAGTATGTCAGGATGAGAAAATGAGATAGCGTCTACTGCCACGTGAAAAGATTCATGGATTCGTCTGTGGACGTAACATGCCACAGCCGAGGGTTTTTTGTAAATCATTGTACCGTCGAGGCACATCCAGTCTGGGTGACTCGGTCCACCAGGGACAGGTACGCCAGTGGGGTCCGCCACGTCGTGGGCCCTTCTGATTTCTTTTTTGTATGGGTATTCCTGGATAAATAATATGTCAGTTTTGTTTCTCTGTGTTTCCAAAATGTTAGTGAGCGTGTGGAAGGAGCGTTGGACATTATGAAAAAGGAACTGAAACCTATTCGTTAGGGTTGTGTTAGACATTAAGTATGCGCAGAGACCGCAGATGTATTCCGGGGGGCAGACCCGGCACTGGGAACCGTAGACATCTGTTGGCGCTGGAGTGCAGCGACGTGTTCCCCCATGTTGATTGCTTTGCGTTTTTCGGCGCGGTCGGCTGCTAATTTGGTCATGTCTTGTTTGCTGTTGCATGCCAGGAAGAATGGGCACGCGCGGTCTGTTGCCGTGTGGCCGTGGTCCGGACCTCCGACGCAGTTGATGCATATTTGGATGCGGCATGGGTGTCCCTTCAGTATTGCACGTGTTGGCTAGTTGGGTGAGCGCCGGAGCATTTGGCGCACGTGTCCCTCGTCAGTCTGCAGTGGAACTGGGAGTGTCCCCACCGCCAACATGAGCTGCATTGTGGAATAGAGTCTTTGAAAAACCATTTCCAGAAAGTGAACGTTGTTGCCAACAATTCACTTTCACCATTCACCAGTCTCCGACTCCAAATCAACTACTTGTCACCTACCTCCAGGTTTGGACGATCGGCCCAACTTTGATGGGATCTCGATGCGCGAAGCGACGACAAGACATGATACGTTTTTCAGTGGGCTGAACTTTTTTTGCTTCAAGTTGACTCCTTTCCCCATAGAAACATTCACATTTAAAGGTATACTACCACAAAAAACTAGCTACGATGTGCTCTGCGCCCGCATATGTAGTAGAGAATCCAGAAGAATCAAATGAGGCTAAAAGAAATCAAAGAAACTGGAATGTACACATCGGAAATTGACAACGCGGACACGGACCGAAGATACAGGCATTAAATACATCAGAGTATTGCATGTCTTTCATATCGACTAGAATGTCATCACCCGAGCTGCGTGTATCTCCTGCAGCATGGCACCAGGATGGGAAAATGCCCCCACGCCGGGCAACGGATTACCGACAGGGTGGGGCGAAGTACTGGACTTGGATGTAGTCCCTGGAGTCCCCGTCTCCTCTTCCACTATCGCCCGAGACACCGTCACGATATCGGACGCTGCAGTACCCAGCTTACCTATTCCGGAAAGACCTGAGAGAATAATGTGATAAAGACCGAATAACCTAGCGTATTGTCGACTTGCCAGAAACCAGTCCAAAGAGGAAAGCATCCCCCATGTCATGATCCAAAGATTTATCATGCATCGCGTTGCTGATCGCTTGCTTGGTCATGCCCAGGAAACCCCCCACATTACTTCTGAGCGCGACCTTGAGAGCGATCTTAGCCACTTTATTAAGTGGGTCAGAAGCCTCGTCAGTAGTCACGTCAGAAGCCGTGTCAGTAGCCACGTCAGTAGTCCCATCAATAGCCCAGTCCGCGAGCATCCCGACCCCAGCACCTATGCCTCCACTCAAGAGACCAAAGCCAGCCCCGATTCCGATTTGTATGCCCCAATGAAGATTATTGCCCCGATCGTGGACATGCTTGATATCGTACACGAGGCCACCGATTCCAGCACCGAGCAGAACGGAGCCTCCGATCTCAAAGCCCGGAACGAACAAGAGGACTGTCCCCGCAACAATACCCGTGACATCAACAGCCCTGCAGAAACATCGGTATAGTTTTCATCGCAATGAATCCAACTTACCAATGCCACCAAGGTACGTTTCCATTCAAATCAATGAAATTGATTGGATCGTTCCGAGCAAAAGAATACATGTTGAAAGTTGAAGGCGTTAGTTGATTTAGCACGATCGGGAAATTGTCTAATGTCAAAAAGCGTCCCAACTATCTCTCTAGTGAGAGACGGGCATAACAATGATGGAATTGCGCACGTCTGGATCGTAGAAGCGGGCACCAAAGTAATAAACGCTCCCGAAAAGCTCTTTGCCTTGAAATTTGTATCGGGCAACATCAGGACCTTGTACGTTCACTTTTCCGAATGTGTCGTACCGGTATTCTGTCACGATCTTGCCAGATACATCCGAAGCAGCGATCGTGCTACCAAGATGGTCGTTATGGAAATAGTAAATCTTGGCATCCCCGACTTTATCTTGAGATATTTTTTCCTGTGTAATGCATGCACGACGGTAGCCGTGAATAATGTATGCCGTGTGGCATACCTTGGGTAACTCGGAGCTATATCTGGCCTCGTAAGTCTGACTAGGATAGATCGTCACCTCGCCTTTTGATGAGACGGCCTTTATCAACCGGCCATGAAAATCATATGTAAAGGTCGTTCCATCCATCTCGATCAACCGATTTTGCGTATCATATTTCATAGTTCGTTTGGGCGATCCAGAACTGTCCCTTTCTCTGGTGAGGTTTCCATCCACAGAATATTCGAAAAAGCTTCGACTGCCATCCAGATTGTGGGCGGCGGTAAGCTGCCAGCCATCGTTGACAAAGGTTCGTCCACTTTTGCACGAAATATTGCCGCTCTGATCGTAAGAAAACGACGGAGCGGTGAGATCAGTGGCGTCGCTAATCAGCTGGCCTTGAAAAGAGAAGAGATTCAGCCCTCTGCGCGCGACAAGCAAAAAGATGCGTCACCATTGACATCGTATTGGAATATGTTGTCCCTCAGGGGCACCATTGGCGAATCATCCGTTTTGTCAAATTTATAACCTTCAATCAGGCCGGAATCGTGGAATTTCCAGTTCTGCTGGAGCAGCCCACTCCCATTTTCAGATTTCACCGCATTCGTCGCGAGCGCACCATTGTCTATGATTGTGGATTTAGATACGATGCCGTTCCCCAATTGGCAGCTCAGAGGTCGTCGGAACGGATTGTCATACCCAGAGAGAATGGTGGATGCTTGGACATTTCCGTCAGTGAGGACAATCTCACCCACAGTCTGCCCGTCAGGAAGGAGATTACGCGTAATGATGGTACCATCTGGATTTGTCGTCTTTATCAGCTGACCAGCTGTCGTCCATTCAGAAGAGGTTACGTAGTTATGATGATCGATCTGCAGTTGCGCTTCAAGTATATGACCACGTAGGTTGTAATCAAACTGTTGGGTATATCCTTTCGATGATGACGCTTTGAAGAGGCGGCCCTTCGTAAACGTCCCCGCATCATCATCATAAATGAAAGAAATCGTCTCATCCGCGGTTTTTCGCGCAATCACTCGTTCTGCAAAATCTGTCGTAGATTCTACAGCCGAGCCAGTCAACTCATTACGAACGGTCGTCCGACTATTGTCGTCATCAAATAGCACCGTGAAGTGGCTGACAGTTTTGATCTTGCCTCCGACGGTGATATGTAGGTGCCTGTTTATCTGCCGTGAAAGCCCGTCATAAGTCAATGTCAGTTGAACGCCGGAAGCATCTGTAATATTGGTTGACCTCCCCAAACCATCGTACGCCATTTCAATATGTTCATGAAGGGGGCTGATAATTTCGGTGACACAGTCTTTGACCAAGTGGCCAGCGGAATGTCCTGGAATTGGAAGATAAGATATCTTCCTCAGGGTGATCTGATCCTGTGATGATTTTCCTTGAAAACGCCTCTCCGTCGTTTTTCCAGGTTCATACTGATACGTTGTGGTTACTGACGAAGCACCAGGCGTGATCGGTGGAGAGACTCTCCGAACAATGCGCGACCGCGTATCGTATTCATATGTGGTGAACAACAGCGGGCCTTTGATACCGAGGGAGTCTCGAGAGCGTGCGATGAGTCGTCCAGCACCATCGTACTTGGATATAGAGTATATCGACTTTGAAAGGTCATCTGGTCTAGATTTCTCCGTCTTCCAAACTCGCTTCAACCCGTCGATGTATGTGACTACCTTTGTCCAAGTGTCATTTCCAAGACCAGTGAATCTCAAGCATTCATCGAGAAATTCACCATCTTTGAAGTGGAAAGAATGCCTTTGCATAACAGAAGTCGATTTTTCATCGCCCTCAGATACCTCTAAGAGTCGGCCGAGTACATCGTACTTTCGCAGAGTGACAAAGCCGTTTGCATCCGTGATGCTCAAAGGTTTGCCGAGTGCCAAATCGTAGATCGCAATCTCGCGGAGCGAATGAGACGTATTGGTGAATGTCAACGTGGAAGTCCTGAAGGAATATGTCTCGTCATATTTGAATTCCTGCCTGGAGGATTTTGGGCCTTGAACGGATATCCTGTTTCCAGCCTTATCAAAACGAACCAACTGTGTGGACCACTTGGAGTCGGTGACCCATTTCTTCGTCATGTTGGGAATGCGAGTACCAGGAACGTAGGCATACTCGGTTTTTCTGAGGACAGTGTTGTTTTGTTCGACAATCTCAGATGTCTTGCTGCCTAATACCCAACGCTCCGTGTTATTGTTGAACGTCGAGCGGACGAAGAGCGGAGATGTGCCTTTCTGAGAGCACGTGATGGAAGTCGTGGCTACGTTCGCAAAGTCGTCATATTCGAATGCGACATCGATGTCATGAGAGTGAACACCAGCCTCGTAAAATGACTCTCGGAGGCGTGGGAGGCGGATCGAGACATTCTTTCCACTATTCGGCTCAACACGTTGCCACGGGTATTCGTTGATTTGAAGAAGCTTGCCGCTCACTTCATGGGCTTCCATCCCAGATCCTTGACCAACGAAAGGGAATTCTTGAAAATAGGAAGTTCTTTCGATGATACCAATGGGCTGACGAGTCTTTGAAATAGACTCAAACCCGAGCCAGCCGCGACCAGTGAAATCAAGCCTTGCATTCATGTAGGTCAAGTCCTGGATTTCACGTACATCTGGATACGCAGCGCGTGGACAAACGGAAATCTGTTTAACCACGAAAGAAGGAAAGTGCACGATTTCGGAGCGGGTGTTAGCGATCCGCTTAGACGATGCAGCATTGCGAGCCATAGCATTGACAGCTGCCGCGGTGTTTGTAACAGCTGGAACTGATGACGTAGTTGTGTACGTGGATGAATCGCTGAGGGGAGCGTAAAGAGCCGATACGGTGGCTCCCAGTCCATTTTCATAACCGGAAATATAATCAACCGGTTGCGAGTTCGACGAGCAACATGGCATAGACCTAACGGTGAATTTTCCCGACACATCTGAGGTACTCATTAAGCAATCCACACGGCCGATGCCGCGAAGATCACCCCACGAGACGATTGATTTAGTTGCAACTCCTTCAGGCTGTCGAACACTACTGATATGATTGAAGTGCTCGCCATCAAATACGAAAACGTCAATGTTGATGCTATCGGTCGTATTGTCGACGTTTAATAAATTCACGGCATTGGTTGATGTGACCCTGCTGATGGTGACGTCACCATCATAGTATGCGTCGGTAACCGTAGACTGACTGTCGGGGAGAAGTGTGACACCTGTACTACGCATGATCTGTATTTCGAGTTTGCCTCCTATATTATTGGAAATGAACAATAGACTCGTCTTTGAATCGTTATCGGCGGCGAAAGGGAGGACACTTGACGACTCCGTCCATAGGATTTTGCCGCTACATGACGCAAAGGGGTCATCTTTGCAGTAAGTGAGCTTCCCTTCTTTTGATTCAATCAAGCCAACCCGGTAGTAACTGGTTCCATCTTGTAATGTCTCTGAAATAAGGAATACATCCTGAGCACTGTTAAATATGAGAATCTGAATAAATTAAGAGTACACCATCGCATACCCATTACCATTGAAATCTCCAACAATGACCTTTGTTTGATTGAGTGTCTGGTTCAAAGGTCCAGTGCGAGGCTCTGAAGCTATAAACTTTGATCCATCGGTAGTGAATTGAACGAATTTGAGATCGGTTGTCTGCTCTGGCATTACTTCATACACGTACACGAGTCCGACATGACCGTTTCCCTAATTATTAATTTCCCGGTAAGAGTAGAGCCAGGTCAGGAGTTTTGATGTACCTCAAAATCTCCGGAGTAGAATCTGCCAGACGATCCCTCTGGTTTGAAAATCAGGGATGGTTGCGGCTTATACCCGTCCATCGTCGAAAGTAAAACTGTGAGCGTATAAGTTCCATCCACGTCTGATTTCGAGATATGGAGCTGAAAAAGCACTTGAGACAAATATTAGGATAAACATAAAAGGCATTTACAAGATCAATCTTCCCATCTCCATCAACATCCATCGGTAGAAGATTAACAGGATAGGAAAGCCCGGTAGTGCCAGAGCCAGGTGCCGGATTATCTGACACGTTCCCTTTGCTGTCGGCTTTATAGACAGTAAGACCCAGAACTTCTTCTCCCTGGTCGTTTAAGGACTTAGAGGCTATGACAAGGTCACTACATCCAGTGGCATAAACATCTATCGGGAGGACCTCTGGGCCTGCTAGTGCGGTATCAATCGTCTTGACAGTTCTTGCGGGATCGAAAACCGATGGTTGGCCATCAATCCAATCAAAATTCAGAGATCTGACAGAGGAACCATAAGGATCAGTCAAAGTCAAAGACCGAAGACGGCTGATAGCGTTGAGTGGGGATGTGTCATATTGAAGATGATAAGTATGAACGAGTTTGGATTGAACGTAGGAGGCGAATGAGGCGAGCCGCTTAGTAAGACGAATCTTGTAGCCACCGAAATACATTGTTCGTTTATCAGGACGTTCTTCGTAGGTGAAGTCAACCTTTCGCTGGTGGTTCATAGCGAGATTGCGGTTCCCTCCAGATGAGAGCTGCGACAGGTAAAAAGACCCATTGGTGATGTCGTTGTCATAGGCAAAAGAAGTATAGTTGGAAAACGCGTCATGGATTTCGGAAATGGCCCAAACCCGAGTATGCGCTGTGCCCAGTGCCTTGATATTTGAATCCTAGGCGCAAAACATTAATGTGAAGCAGTCACATCGGATGAAAACATACTGGTGTGGTTCCGAATAATCTAGTTCTACCATCAGGTAAATACTGCTCCCAGGAATCAGGATTTGATGGGTCTGATCCTTTTGCAATTATTTTCGACCATTGTTCTACCTCAAATCGATATTCGTTCTCGCCCAATTTTATCAGACGTTGGCCATCAAGGGCAAAGCGATCCTTCGCATTGTAGTTAACAACGCCTTTTCATAAAAGTAAACAAGAGAGGTCGGATGGTTCCAAAGCGAAGAACATTACCTCGAAACCCATCCTGGGCTAATGTGGCAGGTACACGCTCGATCATCGGTGCACCCTTTATGACCCAGCCTCGCCCAATAGGAGAAGGCTCGGTAGCCGCTGAATGGTACGAAAGCGACATTGGTGGCATTGTTTTTGCTGGCGGAAGATGGAGAGGGATGTCCATAGTTAATGATCCATTGAAATCTACTGAATGGTTGATCGGTAAACTGCCGACTATACTGTTCACCATTTGGTTAGAGCGCAAGTGGTAGGTGTGAAGTGGAATGAACCGAAGGAACCAGCGGGCATAGGGGATGATATATGCGAATTTGGAATCCGTTACCCATAATTCATGAGAACGACGAGACTTATTATTGGATGATGTTCGGTATGATTCGGCCAAGAAGCCCGGAAAGCGTGTTCGTAGAATGCATGGATTTAACCATCGGATAATCGCACCTACGCAATTAAGGAAATAGAAGGGCAGACGATTGATAATCATCTGATGCAAAAAATGTCGTCTCCAATCAGTTACTAAATGGAATAATGTGATTCAATTGGCCATCGATGGTCAATGTGCGCTCCCAAATTAGTCTGATTACAATGACGAAATCAAAAACATCAGTGTTGGCAAGCAGTCTTGCAACTCGACTGTTCGCAAGTATCAATTCGTGATCAGCGATCCTGAGTTGACCCATTTATAGAGATCTGCCGGAAGCCCGTAGGTTCTATGATCGAAGTACGTCAGGTTACATGAGGAATTCCTAGCCAGGGGATATGGGCACAGTCGAGAACTAGTGAAGTGGTCGAAACCTGTAGCAAACTCTTTCCAATGACCGCAAATTATGTGGGAAGGCCATCAAAAGACAAGGGCTTGAAGGAGTTTGAATGACTGTGGAGGTGCATCAGAGGGAAGACGACATACGGCCCGACCGCTGGCTGCAAAGGAGAGGTACAAGGTGCCATATTGAGAGAGCCTGGTCTGAGTGACTGCAGAACGAAGATCGGGTTTTCCCCGTGCTGCGGGTGAATTGGATGTTGGGAATGCCAAACAGCATTCAGTGCTATCCACGTGCGCCCGTTTAGACTTTCACGATTTACGAGAGCCTGAGAATCTTCAAGATGATGGTGGCTCCTATACCTAATGCGACATACCGGGATCTTCAGGTCTCATTCCGACTCAGGAAGTATATCTCCGTCATCGTTAAGCGGAGAGTTGTCGGGGATGCCCCAGATTCTAGACTACAATGTGCCCGTGTTAGAATAATAATTTAAAGAGCTGGCCCCAAATATCATCTTTGACATGCCACTCAGCTAAGTGGAATATGTTCATGTATGGCTTGGGTGACGATGTTCGCAACATTGCACATGACTTGTAAGAAGTAGGGATAAGAAGGATTAGGCTACTCTAGGTGCGAACCAGGCCCCTTCGAACCATCTTCTAGCAATCTCCGACTGGTAGAGCATATATATTGAAAACACGATCTTCCTGTCTCGTTCAAATATCACTGGTTCTACCCATTAGTACCAATTGTAAGCACTGCCGATAGTTAAGCCTGTTTCTAATGCGCTCCTTTCGGCTATACGGTCACGCTTTCAGGTCAAGATTTGGGTGTCTCCTACACATTAAACGTGGATTTCCATTCTATGTAACAAATGCAAGGCCAACAGATAAGGATTTCGCCGCGAACGCTGGCAAAATCCACATCACCATTGTACAACGGCATGATCAACGAAATCGGTGGAGATTTTCTTCTTCGGTCTGAATCATGATGGTGCGCTGTCATCTGTCCTGTTCCTGGAACTGAAACGAAAAACGGTAACTACAATGTGTGTGCGTGTGCTTTAGCAGTTGTCTACTGGTGTTTTTTATTCACGAATATTAGACACAATGGACTTTGAGCAAACCATAAACATGCTCAGTGCTGGTGGAAAACACGGGGGCACTTTCAATGCTCAGTACAACATGCAATTTAGCCTCTTAGGTTAGTGCTTAAGAAAGGTGAGAAGAAAGGTGGTGACTCGCCGAGGGCACAGACGTCAAAGCGGATAGATTCTACAGATGGACTCCAAAGGATACGGACGATGGAGAGTAAGGAAATTTGTACGGAAATGACGAGGTTCACGAACCGATTTCATACATTAATAGCTCGAACGCCGTATCAAGGCGTTGAGACGGCGACTTTGGGAAGAGAGATGCATCACCATGGTAATAAAATAAATAAATCACATGACAAGGAGCATAACATAACATGAGAGTCGGACAACAAGTTATGACTCTATCTGACTTGACAGTCGGTTCTTCACTCAACCTTAAGTTCTCTCTCTCTGGCAACGGTGATGCGAAGTCTATTCCCGTTTCTGCAAAGATCCTTGCAACGTTCGGAGAGTTTACCTTATCGCCAGTCATCAAAGTTGCCCTCGATGTGCCGCTGCCGCTGACAGAATCGTTACCATCCGAGGCGGTCCTCAAACTCTATGATCGGCGATGCATGACAAACACGCGCACCGACTTCGATGAAGTAGCGCCTTTCTCCATTCACAAAGAGCGGGAATATAAACAATATCTTCGTGTCATCTCGCAAGGCGATGACCAGCCTTGCAACTTCGATGATCCAGCTTTCATCTACGAGATAGAGACGTCGGATGGGCAATTTGAAGCCTACCTTGAACATTATTGTCGAAAGTGGTTCGCGGATGAATTGGCGGCCTATCAGCGACTTCGCACACTGCAAGGGTCGCGTGTACCGCGCCTCTACGGGACGGTCGAATACCAACCACCTCTGCTAATCAGCGACGAAGATAGATCTGAGGTGGGGCTGGACCCGGTCAATGGATTACTCCTAGAATACATATCATCGGTGTCTTTGCGTTCTTATGTTCAGATGTGGCACGCGAGTGACAAGCCGTCCTCATCGATTCTCTCCTCCGTGTGCGAGGATGCAGTGGATGTCGTTAATCAAATTTCTGATCACTATATCCTCAACGCCGATGTGAGGCTCGACAACATTCTCGTCCGGCTGCTTACTCCGCCGGGGTCTAAACCCAAGATCGAAGATCTTGCACCAAACCCCTGTGTTATGATTGACCTCTCGCATTGCCGGTTACGGCGTGAGGACGAGGATGATGATGCATGGATAGCAGCAAAGTGGTCACAGGACGAGGAAGGAGCGGCTGGTTTAGTGGTAGGCGGCTTGTTGAAGAGGCTGGGACATGAGGGCGTGTGGGAGTACAAACGTAGCTTACGCTATTACAGACCTTTGGATAACTAGCATAAGGTAAGAGAATCTATTATTCATGCGCAAGTATGAACTGATATGCCGTGAACAATCTACACAACCAGAGTCTTGAATTTACGGGACATTGGGAGTGACAGAAAACTCGAGAATGACAAGACGTAAGCGCGACCTTTCGTTGGTAGACTCCATGGGAGTCACACTAAGATATCTCGCATCGGAAACGTCATTAAATCAGGTAATTTTGTCACCAACACTGGTCAGCATGCTCCTTCAGTTTTTCGATAACTTGAGTAATAGGAGTTGGTTCGGTAGCAGGCCACTCAACGTTGATGCCCGCGCCACCTACAACCTTCGCGTTGTACGTGTGTTTGCGTATCAGGTGAGGTATTCAAATTGGCAAGGGCAGGAAAGAGAGATATTGGAGAGCACACTTCCCTCGCATGTTAACTCCGTCCGTCTGGTCAGACACTGACCTGGGTACCAATCACCACCAATGGTTCTAACCCATACCAAATCGCCGACTAATTATTCTTGCCTTCGTCATCGCGTTTATCTTATCTTGAGATAATATCACCTTCGTCCAAATAGGCTGGCAGGCTCTATGTATCATCGCTATCTCCGCCGCCCCAGGGGCACACTGACAGATTGCTCATATGAATGTGACCTGGCGCCTCGATCGGGAGAAGGGGGGCCAAGGCCCGCCTGCCACTCGACTTAAAGCACAAGTGCACCCTCGTCCAATTTTGTTGAACCTTATCTTAGGAAATTCCCATCACCCTGCCGACATGTCGTCGGTCCGCAAACCAATTCATAACAATCAGAAAGCCAGGGGGACGAGCACGCAACTTGAATAAAAAATCATTTCATTTGGGTTTCGTGTGAACAGTCCCCGTGTATCGCCGTTCAAAGTCGCATCCGACAAACTCTCAATGGTTTGGCGTTCCTGGCCCTGCAATGATACAAGTGGGTGAGAACCCGCAAGATCTTTCAGAGCGTTATAATTCCGATAGCGGGAGCAGTTTCACACCAGTGAGGTTGGCAGTGATTCACGATTCAACGGCTGATAGTGCTAAGCCATGATCAATATTTTAACGTCTATGCGGTGGTTCGGCCTCCTCGAACTCCTCTGAATTTCGTCAGCTTCTGCAATGCGATGAAGACCTACCTCTTGAAAACCGTCATCGACTACGGCGTCTACTTGCGATACCGGGGGGAGCCAGGGGCAATGAGGATATCGGACTCACAGGCTAACGGGCAGCGAGAGGCATAGCGGATCGTCGGTGGATCATCATCTTGAACGAGTGATATGCAGGTGGATGGAGCGTCGCTCCAGTACCTAGAGAGCGAGACAGTAACAGCGTGCATTCTGAAACGAAAGAAAAGTAACCATAGAACCTCGCGAAAATACCAATTTGTTAGATAAACTGTCAAAGAAATGTCGAGCTACAGGAGCGAAATAGAGCGGTGTACAATGAGCGTCATTCCGCTCGATCGACTTATACCACGGGCGACTGTCACAATGCACATGGACAGATCGTCCAGGCATTAACATTGCATACAATGTACAGGTGAACACAGATCAGAAGAATTACTTGAAGGTATGCGGCATTTACGCAACTTCAATATCATCATCATCCCAGTAAGGAATAAGCAGAAAGTTTCCATTGGAACTGTGTCTATGCTAGATAGGAGTTGGTTAAAATCCTACAAGTGCAGCTGGAAGAGAGCAAACTTACCTGCGTTTAAGAAGCGTCCGTGCATGGGAAACAGCCTCATCCCGAAAGTAGTGTAATGCCTGTTTTGCAGATACCAGGGCATCTCACCATTTGGTCAAATCCCTTCTTTGGCGCTCCTGACTGAACACCCGTCGCAGAAGGCCTCGATGCTTGAAACATAGCCAGACAGGAACAGGTCAAAAATAATCAGGCGTACAGTTCGCATAAAAGGGAGAGCACTTTCATCAGGGGTTGTCAGGTCCGTGAGCTTAATCCCGCGGCGGAACTTTAACGGATCTGCAGAGAAAGTGCCGCGAAGGAATGAAGATAGCTTCGAGGCCCCATCGAACCTGAAAAAATGGAAGTAGGAGCCATCCCAAAGAATTCCAAACACAGAACAGAGAAGTTTTGCGCCGAATTGTTCGCACCAGTCGCATACATCGACTGGAGACTACCTTTGACTTCAGGGAAGAGGCCACTCACCATCACATTCCTGGGCGATGACATCCAAGCGCTCTTCACCACCCCCAGCTCTGAGCTTGAAGATTAGAGACGGCCCCAAAGGCCTTGAGGTAATACTCAATTCTCCCGTTCGTAATGATGCGGCCTCTGATGAGAGGTTCGGGTAGGTTTCTGAAAGCGAAACCAAACTCTGCGACTAAGCGGTTGAAGATATGTAGGGGAAGAGTTGAACTTTTCGAGGCAAAGAGGATTGGCTCATTCGAACCGGAGAGAGGAAGCGGAACGTTGCCTCCTCGGTTGAGTGCTGGAGAGGATTCCCGTATTGCATCAACATAGGGTCCAATGTCCTCCACAATAGACTTGAAAAGGTCGGTGGGGATGCGGGAGCGATGGAGTTCAAAGGTCTCAATGTCGAATAGTTGGTGAGCAGGGTCGAGTCCCACGAATGGAGCGATCTGTGTGTGCTTGACGCGCGAAAAACTGCCATCCAAACCCTGGTCTATGGAGCGAGATCAAAGCCAAAACCGGGTCTGGTAAGACATAAAACTCGGTCCTAGTCTCGTTCCCGAAGCACGTCGAGCGGACTCCTAATTCGGAGTGGTGGCGTTCATGTTTGTGATGCTGAAACTTACGAGCCACTTGCTTGATTAGATAATTTACAAGGTCCATCGAATTCCACTATCGCTCTTATAATCACGCCTTGTGTTCATTTAGGCTATCCCTCTTTATTAAAGTTCGGAGAACAGCTTACTTGCCGGGCTACTAGTCCATCGTGTTGACATGTAAACTTTACTGTCATGTATCCTTGTCGCTACCCTCCTCGATGAACAACTTGTAGGCAATACAGACGTTCCAGGACGCCTAGCAACCCAACTACCGGTATTTGCAGACTTGGACGCGTCGGCAGACTGGGCGTGGAGTGGGAAAGAATGTCAGCGCCAGTCCAGGTCCATTGTCAGCCACCACCCAGCGGTTGTCATTCTGACCAGAAAGCCCCTACCACTCCCTACCCAAACCCACTTCTGCCCTGTGATATCTGTGATATCTCATAGCTCATTGCGCATACTGCCATTAAGATGAACACCATCATCATCCACTCCAACAAACGTCCTATCCACACTGCTATGCACGACCTGTCGGCCGCGCTCATCTCCCCCGTTTCCAAATGGTATCGCAAACCGATGCCATGGTGGGTTGACGGCTTCGAAGAGGTACGTCTGCTCCCTATTTCCGAGGCTGACGAGTTCGTAGAGGAGTCCGAGATGGACGAAAGCATTTTCGGAGGTGAGGGAATCGAGGATTCTAGCCTTGCAGGCGAGGTCGACGTCCTCAAAGATGTTAAGCTTTGCATCAACGGTAGGTTTCCATTGCTGATGTAATTGAGCCATTAACGAGATTGAACAAGGTGACGACGATGAATTTGACGTGGCGCTGAACGGTATGGTATGTCCAGCTCTCAGAATCACATTTGCTGATGATATTTCAGATACGCCACGCGACTCTGGGTCAAAATTTGTTGAAAAGATAAGTAGTGAGGGCGGAGAAAATAGTGATTTAGTGGATCAAGGTAAGCTTCAGCGATGGCTGCAGTTTTCACGCTAAGGTCGGGACAGCCACCTTTATGGAAATTGTTCAAGAAGTTGAGCGCGACGGCGAGGTCAATGCCTTCGCGGATATGAGTTTTAATGATGAAGGTACGTTGAAGTTGAAAGGAGTTGACGACCTATTGAGATTATTTGCGTGTGATCCAGGAATTACCCTTGTGCTCGAGTGGCACGAAACCATGGTCAGCATTGTCGTCGAGTTGAACGCCAAAGGAGGTAAGGCAAAATACGATGAATGGGAAAGCTGGGATGAAGACGCCGAGATAATTGTCGACGTCGATGATAAAGGTAACGAATGCAACGAAGTGGTGTGGGTTGGGGACGTGGCACGGAAACCGACACCGAGATTATTCTGAGCATCCTTCCTTTCATTCCCGTTCCTTTTCTTTTCTTTCTTCCAGTTGCTAGCTGACGTTTCTAGTTTCCATGGAGCACTGGCGACTGGCAAAAATTTCGTAAACCCCCCATTTATCGTATTCTGCCATCGTTTTTCTTCCTCGTTTCCAACCGTCTACTTTCTCCTCTGGTTTTGTTGATGTTTCTAGGATTATGGAATAAGAGAATTATCGAATGCGGGCGGGAAACTCGGGGCTAGCAGAAGGGGGAAGGGCCCGTGCTCCGGTCAAGCCGCGTCTGGAACCCTTTTGTGACGCCTTAGGGCCGGGAGTAGAGGGTATGAGCCCTGACCCAGTTCGTCACTACTCGCTCTCAGGCATGGGATGGGACAAGTATTCGGACAAGAATCTTGGATAGCTTTGGGAGTGTTTCACCTTTCATCTCGTTGGCGCACTTTTATCTCATTTTCTTGAATATAGGGCTAGCGCGTCGGATGAATAAAATAAAATAAAACGATGAAATGCAAGAATAATTGCATATCGGTGATGTACTTCTTTGAATTCTCCGTTTCTTTTCATCGTTTGCGTTCTAGATCTCTTTTCTGAAATCTGAAAATCACGAAAAAAGCGGAAAAAAAGTAAATCCAAAAAAAACCATAGAGCGCTGGCGCACACTTGTTCCGTTCCCAGATCCGTCTCGCTTCTTCTCTCTCTCTTCTCTCGTAGTTTGACTCTCGATACACATATGGACTAGAAGGACATCAACTCCAGGCGGACGATCCCCTTCAGTCACAAAAAAATGACAAAAGGAATAAAACAGAAAAAAAAGTTCAAACGCATAAAACCTAGGCGAACCGGCATACCTTTCTTTATCGTTTTCTCTTGCTTCTCTCATCCGTTGGCATAGCTGACATTTCTAGCTCGATGGTGGCGAACGTCAAGTATGGCGGGCGACGGCGAGGCGCAACAAGTTGGACCTGAGCAATAGAGATAAGAATTGGTTGGCGCCGAGCAGGGTTTTGTTCCCTTTGTTTTCCATCATTGACGTGCTGAAATCCTTGTCAGATCCTCGCTTTTCTTCCTTTCTCTCTAAGTCTTGTCTTTTTTCTTCCCCATCGACACGCTGAAATCCTTTATAAATGCTCGTTGTCCTTTCTTTCCTTCTACATTGACACGACTAACCTTTCTAGTTTAATTACGGTGAACGTCAAGGGAGGCGGGCGACGGCGAGGTACAACAAGTTGAACCGGAACTGTTGAAATGAGTAGTTGATGTCGAGCGAGGTGTTTCTTCCTCTTCGTCCATCATTAGAATGCTGCAAATGCTCGCTTTTCTTCTACGTCCTCTCCATTGGCATGGACTGACCTTTCCAGATCAATAGCGGTGAACGTCAAGAGAGGCGGGCGACGATGGGTATCCCAAGTCATGAATGGCAGTAGTTGAGATGAGCGCAGTTGGTGTTGGGCCAGGCTTTGTTCCGTCCTTCACCATCCTCAGCGTGGCTGAAATTCCTCAGGTGCCCTTCCTTGGATCCACCATCTCCCTTTGTTCTGCATGCTCAGGCAGACGATTCTCCAGCATTCTCCTCAACCTCTAAACCCCCCAAAACTTCTAGAGCGCTGGCGCACTTCTCTTGGTCTTGTCTATTCTGGGACAACTCCCGTAAAACCCTCAAAAAATTCAAAATCATGAAAATCCCAAATGCGCCTCGGTTTCCGCTGTTCTTCTATTTCTCTCATGGCTTGGTTCTTTCGATACTTCCCATAGACCGGACGGACGTCAACTCCAGGCGGACGATCCTCGTATACCTTTCAACCAAAAAAGCTGAAAAACGAATGAATCAGAAAAAAAAAAAACTATTAAAACGTGTTAAAACCCATAGGCGGACTGGCGCACTCTTTCCTATCGTTTCTCTCCTCCATTTCTACACCTGATCATTCTAGTATTATTGAGGCGAACATCCAGAAAGGCGGGCGACGGCGGGGCATAACAAGTTACGAACAAGAGCGGTGGACGTTAGGATGAGATAATTGACGTTGAGCGACATGTTGTTCCCTTTCTTCTCCGTTATTGACGTACTCAAGTCCTTTATAGATACTTGCTCTTTTCCCTTTCTCTCGCCCTTGACAAAGCTGACCTTTCTAGCTCAATGGCTGCGAACATGAAGAGAGGCGGGCGACAACGAGGCTTAACAAGTAAGCATAGGAAGCAACCCAATACGCGAAGACAAACCAAACCATTCGCCCTATCGTATGACGCTTCTGGTCTCTTGGATCCCAACTGTTCCGCATGAACCCTGGCCAGGCTCATCGTCCGAACGGGAAGGACGGGGATCGTTGAGCATCAGTCCTGGCCAGACTGGCGCTCAACGATTCCTTGAATTTATTTACCCATCCGGATCTCTTGCGATACTGGTAGATACTGGTAGATACTTCCCAGGGAAGGTGGAGAGGCGGTTTAGCCTCTTTTCCTCGTGCTCCCTTGCCGTGGGCCCTGGGCTTAGACCTTTTGGTCGACCAAACGCACGTTAAAATCAATTTACAATGACATTTAATAGCAGTGTCACTTACATCTCATTCCGCTTGAAGTGCAACCGGTTGCAAGGCAAGTTCTCCTTAACGACAACATTATGGACACACTATCCAACACCATTGTAAGACTGTGGGCGTATCGAGTAATTAGCTCACATTTTTTGACATTCCACATATAAAGTGGCATATGATCGTCGGAAATCTGAAAGCACAATATTAGCCATTGCAACACCCCTAACTCATATTTTACGATATCTTATGATACATATTTCCTGGGAAAGGGAAGAGAGCTCACCTCGCACTCGTACGCCTGCTCAGAGTGAAATAGAAAATATGTTGAAAATCCTGGGGGAGACCAGGTACGTCGATTTGATAGCCATCAACACGACGACTTGATTAAGGGAGCGACTGTAATAAAGATGAACAGATTCTTCATGGTCTCGAATACCAGTCATGAACGATAGCGCGTAACCAACCTCACAAGTCCCTCAGAGCATGCAATCGAGTGCCAGACTATCCAGTCCATCCTCTTCCCCTTACCTATGCGAAAGCCAAGGAAACAAACTGTGCGAGGGTGGGAGGCAGCAATCCTCTGGAATCGAACCCAGGACAGTGGATGCGAGGAGTAAAGAGATGGCGACTGAGTCCGAAATCGGAGTTGACGATAGTCAACGTTTCAGGCCTTCAAGCTTCAGGTGTCACACACCTTGAACTTAGACGTTTAGCGCGCCACAAATCCCGCAACGACACAAGGTATGTCGAGACAGACTAAGATGAATACATAACAATCGAAGGTAGAAGAAACTATGACCGGCGTAACAGCAAACTGAGGAGAACACAAGCGTAGTAATGCATGAATCTTGATGACTTGCTATATCATTAGCACACCAACCCCCTCACTCCCTCAAGAATGGTTTGGGGGTAGCGGGCTTCGTTATCGGAGTGACTACCAAAGCGCGCAGTGTCCCCGCCTCTTCCTCCTTCGAAGCAGAGTCACAAGCCCTCGAAGACCTTTTCCGCTTCGTAGCGGAGCGCACAACGAAAGCGCAGCGACCGCCATCTTTTTCACTGACGTCAAGAACGGTCAGTTCATTGCAATCAGGGCCATGATGGTGCTACGAGCATGGCTCGAGGGCGACGTGTTACGTCAGCTCACCTTGTCGTGGTGGCCGCAAGACCGGGGAAAAGGTACTACGCCTCAACGACAGCAAAGGGCCCATCCTCCCATCCACGGGTTGGCAGCGGTACCGCTTCGTGAAAGCCGCCAATGATGTCAGAACGTTCTCTCGGTTTGTCCAGGTCGCTACGAACCACATGCCCTCCGGGCAGGCCCAATGTATTCTGTTACATGGTTGGCACACATTATACTCCACTGACGACTGGGAACACCTTTTCTCGGACTAAAACCGTCACTACAATATTTGCCCTGGGCCCCTCTTCACGTAGTACTTCATCATGCGTAAGTGTAACAGGTATAAGAAGCGGTAGTCTTCTTACCATTCTTTTACTGACGCGAAGAACAATTACAAAAGTCTCGCTAAATATCTCAAGACACCGGACCCCTCTCACACGCGCCCATATCATGTGTAAGTGCGTTCATTACTTTCCCCTTTTTTCTTCCATACATGACCTATGTGTATGCGTGACAACGTCTTCTGCATCTTCCAATTTCTCAAATGAAACCCATCCGCGTCCACGTTGAAAGACGCGAATGGCATAGGATAGTCTCTCCTTCCCACTTTCCTAAGTAGACAGCCTCTTTTCTCCCCAAGGGCCGCCCATTTCGCTCAATAACCCACCCGGGTCCTACACGCACACGATCGGTACCCGTTCGTAGTCTATCACTCCTTCTACTCCCGGTATGTAGTAGAAGGCGGCCATCTTCATAATCTATTCAAAAGAAAAAAGGCGCGCACAAGAGTGAAGGCATTACATAAGCGACATGTTTCTCGCTGCGAGATGTCCTACATCCGCGTGTACAAATGCCAGAAGGAAAACAAAACTGCTGACATTGAGCGAGCATCTGGGCGCGCTTAATTATGGCCACATCATTTTCGGTACCAACCCCCGATCAAGCCACGAGTTGTCACACACCAGCCTGGCCAGCACATGGCGTATTCCGCGCGCACTAGTCGTCAGAAGAACCATATTGGCATTTGGCACCGCAACCACGTGGTCTACGGATGTGTGCATGCAGCCTCATTGCCAATGATACACCAAACCCCGCTCAGTCCCAACACGAATACTTCTGGAAATATAAACGGCTGACAGCATGAACTGCGGGTTAACCGTTTCTTGTAAAAGTTTCCACATAATTATCATCGTCAACGCTACATGGAATACAACCATGACCCAGGTAAATATCTCAATAGAATCACATTGTCATGATGGGTTTAAAGCCCTCAGTCTGCACCTTCGGAGGCGGTCCAGGACGATACTTCAGGACCCGCGTCCATACAAGCGAACCTACAAGCATCAAGGTGATCAGATCACACATTTCAATGTACGCTAGGCGGATTCTTACACAACGTCAGGAACTTTAATGAGGAACAATGGCGAGCGAAATGCGCGGAAATCGCGTCCCAAGAAGGCGGATCCTGCATATAACTGCCCAAAGTGGAATAGTATCCCATATCTTCGGCGTTGGGGATGGAATACATGAACCGCTGAAGATGCTTGAGTTTCCCAAGAGCCTCAGCCATCCACATCAAAACGATCTTTCCCATATCATCAAACTCGCGTTGGACAGATAGAAGGGATGGGCGTACCTGATTCGTCAAGAAGAACTGTTCCACTGGGCAGACGTTGAGTTCACGGAGGTCAGGAAAGTTGTCCGTCACAAACTCGATCACCTCCACGTCCAGACCGGGACCGGCCAATTCAATGTGAAGAACGCGCAGCGTGTCCTTGCAGACAGATGCTAGAGCCCTCAGCACGTGCATCAGATCAAGATCGACGTTGCCCTCCGGGTGGCAGATGTGCACGGTGCGCTGCGGCCATGATATATGCACCCGGGTTAGGGGCAGTGTGCGGCTAGTATCTGCAGTTTCCAGAGGCCCATACCTATGGTTTCCTGCGCTCAACGCAGGAACGAAACGGAATCCAAGGAGAAGAGGAAGAAAGGCCCCGAATATTGCCACCTGTCTCAGCTGGCAAAGATCGACAGCGCACGGGGCTTGCTCAAAAACTGTGAGCATCTTCAACTGGTAGCCTTCGACGATGACGTTCTGGATTCCAGGATGCCGTTTGAGGAAGGACAGAAAGTGGTGTGTACCCGCTTCGGTCGTTAAACCCCTCGAGTCGTAGAACAGCGATTTCAGTCTCGCAAAGTCGTAGTTGCCAAAGAACAAGCTGCGCGCCATCTTGATAAAGGTAGATTGATGCTCGTTCCATTCTCTACGTTCTTGCCGAAACTCGGTGAGGAACGGTTCGGGAATAACTCGATCTGGGGCATCAATAGGCCTGAAATATAAAATTCATATTCATTTGGTCGAACAGCTGTGGATGCACGTACACGCTCTGGACCCCAATGCTGCGTATTTTCAACTCACGGACGCCATTCCGCTTCCTGGAATCGGACACTAAGCGCTCCATGCACCTCATACTCGACCCCTGAAGTGGCAGGCTGATCGTGTCGAGGCGCATGGATGCGACTAGGACAGACTGATAACAATACCCTATACATAATTCGTACAGGCGTCTGCAGGTGAGCGCGAAACTGGGGAGATCTTTTTCTGTCAGATGTCCCGCGACGTTGTCGATGAGTTCGATTGGGAGATTGAGCAGTTGAAACATGGTCTGGTCTGGGGAGGAAAATAGGAGATGTTTGACATGACCCACTTTACCTTTCTTTATACATGTCGAGGGTGGACAAAAAAGCGTTCGTAAGGTGGTCAAGCGCCGCGTTACTTGGGAGGGCTCTGCAACGTCCGCTTACCTCCTTCCAATTCCTTTCACGAAATACGACCATGTACGCGTGCCCTCCTGATCCGCTGCGCCTTTGCCATCACTCTGCGGTGCTAAGCGAGCACGATGCTCTTTGTGCTTGACGCAAGAACCAAGGATCGCTAAGAGGATTGATCTCGCCAATCCATTTTTAGGGCCTTTGACTGGGCCATCGAGGTAGGACCGGCAGAGAATAAATCTAAAAACGTGTGGTGCTGCGCCGGAACAATTGACAAAAGACAAAAAAAAAAGAGAGGAACTTGTTTCAAAGGGAGAGAACTAATATGAGTAACTCGGTAAAGCCGTACTCTACAAATCCTTCTCCAGCCAAGTGTGAACCTAGAAATTTTCCAGTTCATTCATGGTACTTATCCACAAAGGCGACCAACGCGACGAGGTCCTCGTGCTTGGGCATCGGTCGCCTGTTCCCTGGGGGGGAGGGGGGGGGGGGGCAACAACATTGTCCTTTACCAACCCGTCTTTGCTCGGCGCTATCCCAAATTCAACAACGCCTCCATCTTCTCGTCCAGCTTCTGCCTAAACTTTTCCAAAATCCACAGCTTCTCCGACCCCAACCTGGACAACAACGGCCCCTCGTCTCCCAACCACGTCCACTGCGAGACATCCCCCTGCTCACAGCCCGCGTCCCGGCTCAGCTCAAGCAGGCGGATGATACGCTCCCATTCCACCCAAGTATACTGCTTGTCTTCGTCGTCCTGGATGATGGTCCGCACCGCGTTCAAATACACCATAGCCTTCCGCACCTGCTCGGCGTGGCTCTTATCTCGCTGGGTCCTAGTCTGGTCAGGGGCAGGCTCCATGCCGGGCTGCTTTTCGTGCACGATGATGTCGGCGATGCGTCTTACGCCCGGCTGCGGACGGTCGCCCTTCTCGTTGCTTCCCTCGCTCCCGTCCTCCGATGACGACGACGCGTCCGAGTCGCGGAGGTCGGGGGGAAGGCCCTGGACGTTGCCGATAAGCCAGCGGCCGATGACGCTCTCTATTGGGCCCTCCCTGACCCACGTGGCCAGGGTGTCGCCGATGTCGGAGATGAGCAGCGTCATGGCGGGGACGGCGGCGAGGGACCAGGCGACGAAGAAGGGTCTGCCGGCGCGGGAGCGGGGAATGACGTCGCCGTACCCGATCGTCAGCAGACTGACGTAGGTAAAGTAGAGCGAGAGCGGGTAGCTGTATTTTCCGTCTTGCTCGAGTTGATCCTGTAGTAGCCCCCTCGAAGGTTAGGAACACGTTGTGGGGTGAGAGAGAAGAAGAAAAAAAAAAAAAAAAAAAAAGAGACCCCCGGTTTCTGGTAAACTTACCCTTTCTGTGACCCAGAATAAGAGCGCGCCTCCGAACCAGATGATACCAAAGAGGGTAAAGGTTGTCAAGAGGGATAAATACCTCCTTCTGACGTCGACGCGTTTCTTGAGGTACTTCATGACCTCCCACTCTTCCTTGCTCCACTGAGTCGGTGTCTGGAGGGTGGGGATGCGCGAATGCCTGAGCTCGTTTGATCTGCGCCACCACCAGCGGAACCAGCGGGGGCCCATCAAGTGGATCCTGCCTGTCTGTGCGTACCACCACATTTTCCTCTGGTTCTGGACGACCTCGATGCCCCAGACGATGCGTTCCCTGAAGCGGGCGACGAAGAGGGTGTGGATGCTGCTGACGACGAGACCGAGGACGAAGATGCCGAGGGCGGTGTAGGGCACGAGGACGATCTTTGCTGCTGGGCTGCTGGGGAGAAAGTCGGAGCCGAAGCCGATGGTGAGGAGGGAGTAGTTTGTCCAGTAGATGCCGTCGAGGTATGTCCAGCCCTCGATGGCGGAGAACATGCCGGCGCCGAAGGCGAGGTAGAGGGCGAAGACGAGGGACTGGAACATGAGGGTGCGCTGGGGCGGGGTGAGGAGCATGTAGGGCTGGTAGGCGGGAAAAGTGTTGCGGAAGATGGGCCAGTGGAGGGTGGGGAGGAGGGAGAGGAGGAGGAGGGTGGCGTTGACGAGGTGCATGATGCAAGCGATGACGGCGTAGTAGTAGGACTGGGAGTAGAGCATTGTCGGGCGCGGCTTTGTGAGGCTGAGCGCGACGATGTAGAGGATGGCGGAGGTGTACCTACAGGGGGGCATTGGTCAGGTGGCAAGGCCGGAAGCGGTCATCCGGTCATCATCACTCACCAGAGAACGATCGTGATCGATTGAGCTAGCGTGTATCGGATTCTGTGCCCTATATTGAGCAGCAGAGTGATATTAGCCACAACTGCGGTACCGAGTGCTGCGCCATTTAGGCCGTTTAGCCTAATGAGGAGAGATGTTAAGTAGCTAGAGATTAATTGTTAATTACGTTGAAGGGGGACTGACCAAGTGGGATTGTGTGCTTGCTGGGTGGTTTGCACACCGAACATGAGCCACGGCTCGAAAAAGGTGAGAACGGAGAAGAGGTTGCTCAGTGGAGCGGTTGCCGCGCAGACGAGAGGAAAGACGAAGGAGACGAACCACCAAAGCCTGCTGAGTGACTTTTGTCGCTCCCTTACTCTTTGCTTGAGCTCATCCATTGGCCGACGTGTCAGTGCCAAACACAAAGAAAGAAAGAGAGAGGGAAAAAAAATAGGTCCGTGGCGAAGTTCCGCCCGATGAATTTCATGTTCGGACAAATATAAATTTGTGTGCAGACGACAAAAGGGTACGGTTTGTTTACGGCATCACATCAGATAAGTCCCTTTTAAGCGAAAAAACAATATATATGGACAGCGGTACACGCAGAAAAGAAGAAAAAAAAAAAAAGAGACAGAGAGTGAGAGGAAAGAGTCCCGTTGGCGATATAAAGATAAGGACAAGGTTACTAGTAACTAGCAAGGTCTGACGTCATATTGGGGTAGTTAGGACGTGAAGCGTCGGGTGATCGCGGGTCTCCGCCATGTGGCCTCCCACTCCTGCAATGCCTTGACGAAGCCGGGGTTGGGCTTGATGCACGCGCGCTTCCGTTTCAGGAAATCATACGCACTGTCGTACGACATGCCCTGATTCCTGATCAGGTATGCGATGACGATGGCGGCACTGCGCGATACGCCCTGCGTAATGTAATAAATCAGTTCAGCGAGCCGGTCGTAATTTCATTTATTTATGAATTACCTGTTGGCAGTGGACGAGCACGCTCTCGCCGTCTTTCAGCACCTTGTCGATGTGGTTGCATACGGCATCCAGATGGGGTCTGATGTCAACGGCAGAGTGGTCGAGGATATCGATGCGATAGCAGTGGAAGCCGTTCTTGTCGGGCTGGGGGAGCCAGGGGGCCTCGAGGACCTGGACGAGATGGGAGATGCGGTGCTCACGGAGAAGATCGGCGTCATTGCTGGCGGTGAGAGAGCCGAGGTAGAGGGCACCGGACATGGAGCGGGTGCCTGGGACGGCGACTGGCTGGAGGACGAGGTGCATGGGGGTGCACATGGCCTGGACGACCTCTGCAGGGAGACTGTCGAAGCGAATCATGGCAGAAGGAGCGGGTGTGGAGCAAACCGGATGCGGCCTGGGCTGGGAGGAGCAGAGAGCGGGTTAGCGGTTTATATACTCAGCTGAGACCGGCGCCGTAACACTGGGAATGCCTTGCGGCGTCGAGGGCATTTTCACGCATTATACGAACAACCCTTGTTTGCTCGCATACTCATTTCGTATTGATATCGGGACTGACGGCCATCAGGAACAAAGGCTCGCTGCCACGTTTCTGCCCTCGCGGTTGCATTCACGCCCGCGCCCTTTTTGTTCTCTGAACCTCCCCTAAAAGATGAAAATCATATCTCGATGTGGCGGCTTACTTAATCACGCTGTTGTGTGCCTATCACCTGTTCACACACGCTGTCCATTATGCTTGCTGTAGATATGTGTTTCCGCCGACTTATGGCCATGGGGTACTCTGCAGCTCGCGCCGCGCGCGCACCCTACAAAAACTCACCCTAGTTTCTGAAGGGGTGCTCAGATAACGTCATTCTGCAAAAATACTGGCCAGGATTCTCGACGTATGACGTGGCATCAGGCCCGCAGTACCTTCCCTTTGATCCCAGCACACAACCTACACCGCTGACGACATGTCGTTGACGGGAAAAACGTTGCGCCGCGGTCCAACCATCGTCATACGCTTTGAGTAAGCTCACGAGCGATCTGACTGGCTGGACGATTCGGGAAACTCCGGAACCGCGTCCTACGCCGAGCTGCCAATGTTGACCTCGTCGCTCAAGGCTTCTGCGCGGCCCGGCCGTGCGCTTTGTGCTGCCACAGCCATCCGCACCCTCGCCACCGTCGCTGACCCTCCTCTCCGGCGCTATGGCGGGCTCAAGGACCAGGACAGAATTTTCACCAATGCCTATCTCCGCCACGATTTTGGTATCAAAGGAGCCCAGGTGCGTTCACGGCGTGTTTTTTCTCTCAAAAAACACTCGGACTCGGACTGAACAAAACTGCCCTTTACCCGCGCAGTCTCGTGGTGACTGGCACAAAACAAAGGACATCATCCTCAAAGGCGATTCGTGGATCATCCAGACGATCAAAGACTCTGGTCTTCGCGGGCGTGGTGGAGCCGGCTTCCCCAGCGGGCTCAAATGGAGCTTCATGAACAAGCCCGGATGGGAAAAAGATCCTCGGTGGGCTTTTTTTTTTTTTTTTTTTTCACTCTCTATTCCCTTCACAACGCACATTGACACCAACCACCAACCACTTGCCGCAGGCCACGTTACCTCGTCGTCAACGCGGACGAGGGCGAGCCCGGGACATGCAAGGACCGCGAGATCCTTAGGGGCGACCCGCACAAGCTCGTCGAGGGCTGTCTTGTTGCGGGGCGCGCCATGAACGCCAGCGCGGCCTACATCTACATCCGCGGCGAGTTTTACCAGGAGGCGCAGCACCTCCAGCAGGCGATCGACGAGGCGTACAAGGCCGGCTTTGTCGGCAAGAACGCGTGCGGGTCCGGATACGACTTTGACGTGTACGTCCACCGCGGCGCGGGGGCCTACATTTGCGGCGAGGAGACGGCCCTGATCGAGAGTCTGGAAGGCAAACAGGGTAAGCCCCGGTTGAAGCCGCCGTTCCCGGCCGATGTGGGCCTGTTTGGGTGTCCGACGACGGTGGCCAATGTTGAGACGGTCGCGGTTGCGCCGACGATATGTAGACGCGGGGCGCCGTGGTTTGCGGGCTTTGGTCGGGAACGGAACCAGGGGACAAAGCTCTTTTGCGTCAGTGGACACGTGAATCACCCGTGTGTTGTGGAAGAAGAGATGAGTATACCGTTGAAGGATCTGATCGAGAAGCATTGTGGTGGCGTTAGAGGGGGATGGGATAACCTGCTGGGTATTATTCCGGGTGGGAGCTCCGTTCCGGTGCTTCCCAAGCATATTTGTGAACAAGTCTTGTGAGTGTTTGTTTTTTTTTTTTTTTTTTTTTTGGTTTGTGATGAAGATGTTGGATTGATTGTGATGAAAAGGATGGACTTTGATTCTCTCAAAGATGCCCAGTCTGGCCTTGGAACCGGGGCTGTGATTGTCATGGACAAGAGCACTGATATCGTTTCGGCCATTGCCCGCTTCTCGCATGCAAGTCACATTCAGTGAGCATATATATTATATTACTCATGTTTCCCCTTGTATTAGTTCTACAAACACGAATCTTGTGGACAATGCACGCCGTGTAGAGAGGGTACGACGTGGATGATGAAAATGATGGATCGGATGGTGGAGGGCCGTGCACACCGTCGGGAGATTGACATGCTTCTTGAACTCACGTGCGTCCCCGTCCCCGTTTGGTGTTGTCGTTCATCCTGATCACCCATTATCCGTTTCTAGCAAACAAGTGGAGGGACGTACCATATGTGCGTTGGGCGATGCCGCTGCGTGGCCTATTCAAGGCTTGATGCGCCACTTCCGCCCAGAGGTCGAGCGCCGGATTGACGCGTTCCGCGCTGCCCAGGGTGTAGTTGGATTCGGGGGACACCTCGCGAGCGAGATGGATGACACGCTCGCTGTGCCGGATAACCTAGGGCTCTCTCTGCCTGCTGTTGAGCCTCCCCAGCAACAACAGCCGAGTGCATGAGTAGATCATGATGCGAATTGTGATTTGAGTAAATATAATAAACATTGACGTCTAGCCAAACATATGAGATATCCTCGCCAGCGCCTGCCTCAACTCGACCTGAATCAAGCCGAGCACAGCCTGGCCAGCCTGATCAGGCGGAACGAGCCAAGTGTATTTTGCCTTGTTTGACGTCCCCTCGATGATCCACGGATCTTGCCGCGTCCGGTTGACCTGCTCAATGTACGACTCGCACGCCCAGCACGACAGCTGGCTCACCCCGATAAAATTCCGATGCACCGCCGTCTTGTGCTGCTCAAAGAACCTGATCAGCTGTATTTCGCAGTGTAGGTGGGGAACGGCGCCGCCTGGCGGCCAGACGTTGCGGACGGCGTCTGCGAACGCCCCATGCGCCGGTTTCGCCACCTCGTCTAGATCCAGACCTGGAAACCCGTGCTTCTCGAGCAGGCTGTCGAGGAGCGGTAGCGGGGGGTCTGGCAACGGGTAGGTGCGGCCGTGGTCCGGGGGTAGAATGCCGCCAGGCTGGTGCGCGGCGACCCAGTACACGTCGATGTTGGTCCCTCCGGCGAGAAATTCGGCGTGTGCGTGTTGCCCGAGTGCGTCGCGGATGTATTCCAGCCCGTGCGTCGCGAAGATGAACGCGTCGTTCCTGTAGCGCGCGACGCACCACAGGCGCTTTGCGAGCTTTTGGATCCAGTGCGCGTCCGCTGGTTGGAGGAGGAGGAGGAGTCCCGTGTGGGTGGGTGTGGAGTGTGAGAGAAAGTCGCTCGCGAGTAAGAAGGAGGCGTGCTGGCAACAGTCGTCGGCCCAGGAGAGCATCTCGACCTGGCTGTAAAAGTGGGACGCGCCTCTTTCGATCACGCTGATGAACCGGCTGAATACGAGCTTGAGCAGGGCCGTGCCAGCGAGTCCGTGGTCGAAGCGACGGTGGCGGGCGAAGAAGAGGAGGCTGTCGTCCGCCTCTATACCGCCCTTGGCTACCCACTGATCGACGATGGCGTTGAATCGAACTTCTACTGCGGAATCGACGCGTTCCATTCTTAGGATGGCGCCCACCGTGTGCGCGAAGCGACGGTGCGAGATGGATATGGCTGTTTCGAAGAGGGTGGAGACGGTGTCGAATGTCGAATTCTGCGTCATGGCTCTGCGGAGGGCGCATACGAACTCGCTGCTGTTCTTGACGTCCTCTTCGTCCGGCACTCCGTACGTCTTGGCGAGGTAGAGCGTGATGGTGCCTGGCCGCGCAGAGAGCGCAGCGGCGACGGTGTCCCGTCGTGAATCACGCACGAGGGACATGGCGATCCAGCTTAGGATGGATACCATTGAGCTTGGTAGGTCGTCGTCGTTGTCGTCGTTGGCCTGGGGTTTCGCGTAAAACATGACAGGCGGAACGCGTGCGATGTGTTTGTGGCTTAGGTTGATGAATGCGAGCGCGGTCATCGCGTCCAGTTGCTCATCTGCATGGTTGCGCACCGTGGGCTCGGCTGTGTTGTGAGTGGTGTCTGACATGTCTCAGAGGTGTGTCGCCTTCACAGTGCGACAACGCGTCATACGTATACTTAAATGACCTTTTACAAACTCGTGCAGCTGTAACCGCGTGCCTACCTTCCGTGGATTGGACAACTATGACGAGGGCCATTCCGATGTCTACCCCGAAATATTGATGAATTTGTAAACCAGTTTCCAACCTGCAAGTCTTGAAACTTAGGATCCTGCTCAGACGTGAGTTCTCTCTACCGGCATTGAGCCTGATTGAGGGAGTTGGACAACCAAAAACCTATCGCATCCAGCTTCTATTGAGCCCCCAAAAGTTGCTTGGAGGTAAAGCATCAGAGTCAATTTACAGGAATGACAGAGACGCTGGGCTGTTTAAATATTTATCTTACCTTGTTCCACGAACGAGGCAGTGTCGTTATCCGATCGTGGTGCAGACCTGCAGCAGTATCGCGGGGGGAAATCGAAAACTTGTTGGCCGAACCGGCTACTGATATCCGATCCTGATATCTCTCAGAAGCCTTGCCAATCCCGCAGCAAGCGCGGAAAGCACGAAGGGAAAGAATAAGGGTCTCCTGGACTCGTTCGGCGTGATGACACCGTTGCGGGCTGCGGTGCTGCTATGAGGATGGGAATGTGCGGCTCCTCACATAAGATGGGCGGAAGATGGGTGAGCATCACGATGCCTTGGAAGCAGTTCTACCGTTTGTAGACTCGTGGTAGGGTGTGGGCATACAAGGTAGCTGCAGCATGAGGAGTGGCGAGAATTGAGAAAGGCAAATGCAAGAAGAACGCATATCTGTTCCCCGTCTTCGAGTCTGCATAATGCTTATCATAATCAGCGCGCCATCTGTACACCATTTCCATAATTGGAATACATCTGCATATCTGGTACATGATGCCTTACGTAGGAGAGCGTGCCACAAAATGGAATTGAGTAACCCAATTTCTCGTATGCTTATGCACTCGAAACAGGTACGTGGACCTCCGTGATGACAAAAAACGTCTTGCCATTGGGCCCTCCATACTCTGCCGATGACAGTAATCCTCCCATTCTCCCTTTCTTCCTCAAATTGTTAATAGCGGTCGACACTTTTCTCGTGCTCTGCGCGTCCTTTGTCACAATCCGCTGAATGGCTGCAACACAGTTCTGGACCGGTGTTTTGAGTTCATACATTTCTTCGGAATCGGGGAGGAGGAATCCCTTGACGGAGGCGCCTCGCTCCTTCTCCCATTTTTCTTCGAGGAACTTGAAATATGGATCTTTACTTTTGCGAGGTGGCTGCCTCTGCGCCGCAGATTCCAACCTTCCTAACTTTGATCGCTTCTAGAAAGAGAAAAAAATAAACAAAAAAAAAGTCAAAAGACATCATAAATGGAAAGAACGTTACGACGAGGATCAAGTCTTCACTGTTACCAGACTTGGTATGGACCGGGAATGCGCATACGGTGGATACGAAGAAAAAGAGGATGGCAAGGACAGATATGCGCATAAGTGGTGTGTGGGTGAGGACCAGCCTGGCTGGCAGTGCAGGATCCAATCGCTATTTGTACTAGTCACAGCCATCATCTTGGTTGACAGTTTTCTATCGGGATCGATCAAGGACCGACTCTTGAGTTACTCAGCAGTTACTGACGCGGATATAAATAAATCGTCCCACCTCGCTGAGCTTTCCGGCCAACGGTCTTCTATACCCAAGTTGTTTCTAGAAGTCGGTCGGAAGGCGCAGTAGTGATATGGTCGAGGAACTAGTGTCGCGCAGCGTCCTTCAGCCCTGGGGCTGAAAGTTGGTTGGTCAATCACGGACATTTCACTTGACATTTGATCCGGCGAGGTAAAATTATGTAAACTATCGCGTATCGTCGATAATCAAGTAGGCATCTGTAAGACACGTCCAGGAATTAGAGATTTTTCAACCAGCATTAGACTTGGACGCGTCAGCGTGGAGTGGGCCAAGTCAGTCCAGGTCCGAACAACTGTCAGCCACCGCCCGACCCCGGGCACTCACTGCCGCCAGATCGCCCCTACTGCCTCCCAACCTAAACCACACAACCGCCCTCTGTGATATCTGTGATATCTCATACTTCACTGCACACACTACCATACACGATGAACACCATCTTTATCCACCCCAACAGCCGTCCTATCCACACCGCCATGCACGACCTTTCCGCCGCGCTCATCTCGCCTATTTCTAAATGGTATCGCAAGCCGATACCGTGGTGGGTTGATGCAATTGGGGAGGCAGGTTTGCTCCCTATTTCAGAGACGGAAGAATTCGCAGAGGAGCCTGAGATGGACGAAAACGTTCTCGGAGGTGAAAAAGTCGAAGATGTCGACCCTGCCGGCGAGGTTGACAGCCTTAAAGACGTTGAGCCCTACATCAATAGTGAGTTTCCCGTCACCACTTGATATCAACTTTGAGCTGTTGAACAAGGTCATGATGATGAATTTGATGACGTGACGCTGGGTGGTAGGACCAACTCTATTGGATCTAAACTGCCATGCTTTTCATTGGTATTCCAGATGCTTTCATCGAGAAAGTAGGCGATGACGACGGAGAAATTAGTGTTCTTGTAGACAAAGGTACAGCTGAGCGTCAGCCGCGGGTTTGATGCTAACGTTGGGATAGTCACCTTCATGGAAATCGTTGAAGAGGTTGAACGTGAAGGCCAGGTCGACGTCGCGGATATGACTTTAAGTAATGAAGGTATGGCTAACTTGGAGAATTTGATGCTCTTCGTGCTTATATGCAATCTAATCCAGAAGTCACGCTTGTGCTTGAGTGGGACGAGACCATGGTAAACATTACCGTCGAGTTGGACTCCGAGGGACGTAAGGCCATGCACGGTGAATGGAATGAGGAGCCCGAGACGAGCATCTCATTTGACGATGTCGATGATAAAAGTAGCAACCGCCGCGAGTTGGCCTGGGATGGGGACGTGGCATGGAAACCGAAGCTGAAACCGCGCATATTCTGAGTATCGTTCCATTTTCTCTTTTCTTTCTCCCGTTTGTTTAGCTGACGTTTCTAGTTTCCTTGGAGTGCTGGCAACTGGTAACCGTGATTCCCATTTCCCTATTCCATCATCGTTTCTTCTTTTCATTCCATCCATCATCTTTCTCTCCGGCTTTTGCTGACGTTTGTAGGCTTCTGTATATCAAACGCAGGTGGGAAACGCGGGGCTAGCGGGAGGGGAAAGGGCGCGTGATCTGGTCAATGCGCGTCTGGAACCCTTGCGTGATGCCTCGGGGCCGGGAGTAGAGGGTGCGAGCCCTGACCCAGTTCGTCACTACTCGCTTTCAGGCATGGGTGGGACGCAGTTTGCATATTCGCGAGTTCTTCACCTTTTATCTCTTTGACGCAGTTTTGCTTCCTTTTTGATAAGGCTGGCGCATCGGCTCTCAAAACTATGGAAAAATGGGGAAAAAATTAAAACAATAAAACTCAAATATGCGGATTGGTGTCGTACCTCATCCCTTTCATCTGTTGCGTTCTAGGTCTGAAAAACACGAAAAAAAAACGAAAAGGAAAATCCCCAAAAAATCTATAGAGCGCTGGCGCACATTCCTCTTCTCTCGTTGTTCCTCTTAGACTGTGGGACGACGTCGTTAAATGAAAACCCGCATATATGCACCTAAAACACCCAATTCACGAGCAGTGGGAGTAGATGGTAGCGAGGCTTAGCTTCATCCGCTACATTCAGGCACCTACGTTTCCTTCTCTAGCTGTCACCACTGAATTTTGCGGTTTAAGAATAGTTCACGGGCGGATCACGGACGTTTGGCAAATTGCAAGTTGCGTTGTCGACGGAGTACATCGTTTGAATGTCTCTAGATTCTTCTTTCAATTTCTCTCTGGTGGCATAAGCTAACGTTTCTAGCTCATGGGCGAACATCAAGAGAGGCGGGGACGACGGGGCGCGCAACGAATAACGCAACCAATGACGGGTGGGGACGGTTGGGATATGCTGAGCGAGGCTTTGTTCCTTTTCATCTCCTTCATCGGCTTGGCTGAAATCTTTTATATGCGCTCTCTTGCGTTTTCCCAAGTCAGCTTCCTTGGATTGGCCATTTCTCCCTTTCTTCCGGGTGCTCGCTTCTTCCGGATCCTCGTCATTCAGGCAGACGTCTCTCATAATCGCTAAAATCAAAAAATTATAAAAAAGAATACTCCAAAAAAAAAACTTTAGGGCGCTGGCGCACTGTCGGTTTTGTTTCCTCTGGTCGCGCAAAACGTCCCGCAAAACTCCCCAAAAAATTCAAAATCGTAAAACCCCTAGATGTGTTGGATGTCTTTCCGTTCTTATGCTTTTCTCGTGGCTGAGCTCTCTAAAAAAGAAAAAATCAGGAAAAAAAATCAAAATACGTAAACACTTTAGACTTTCTTTCTTTCTTTTCCGCTGCCGCCGTTAACGTTTACAGATTGTCGTCTCTTTCTCTCCCTTGAGCTGATCTTTCTAGTCCTCAACTACGGCGAACATCAAGAAAGGCGGGCGCGACAAATCATGGACCGGAATAATTGAGATGGGAATTAGTTTATACAAAGCGAGTTCGTTCTCCTTCTCTTTCCGTGACGTGCTGACGTATTTTTAGGTGCTCAATATCCTTCTGTTGACACGGCTGACGTTTCTAGCCCTATTGCGGCGAACGTCAAGAAAGGCGGGCGAGGACGATGCGCAATAAGTGACGGAGCGGATCGATTGAGATGAGAAGTCATTGGTGCTTAGCTGTGCTTTGTTCCTTTTCTTCTCTGTCTTTTGGCGTGACTGAAACCGTTTAGATGCTCCTTGCCTTTCCTTCTCCGTTGACACAGCTAACCTTTTCCAGCCCAATGGCGGTGAACGTCAAAAGAGGCGGGCGACGGCGGGCATAGTAATCCACGAGCTGGAGTAGTTGAGATGAGTAGCTGATGCCGAGCATGGTGTGTTCTCTTCCTTGCCCGTCATTGGTGTGCTGACGCCCTGCAGATGCTCGCCTTTCTTCCTTTCTTTCTCCCTTGACATAGCTGACATTTTCTAGCCCAATGGCAGTGAACGTCAAAAGAGGCGGGCGACGGCGGGCACAGGAATCCACGAGCTGGAGTAGTTGAGATGAGTAGTTGATGCCGAGCATGGTGTGTTCTCTTCCTTGCCCGTCATTGGTGTGCTGAAGCCCTGCAGATGCTCGCCTTTCTTCCTTTCTTTCTCCCTTGACATAGCTGACATTTTCTAGCCCAATGGCAGTGAACGTCAAAAGAGGCGGGCGACGGGGGACATAGCAATCCACGAGCTGGAGTAGTTGGGATGAGTAGTTGATGCCGAGCATGGTGTGTTCTCTTCCTTGCCCGTCATTGGTGTGCTGAAGCCCTGCAGATGCTCGCCTTTCTTCCTTTCTTTCTCCCTTGACATAGCTGACATTTTCTAGCCCAATGGCGGTGAATGTCAAGAGAGGCGGGCGACGACGGGCATAGCAATCCACGAGCTGGAGTAGTGGAGATGAGTAGCTGATGCCGAGCATGGTGTGTTCTCTTCCTTGCCCGTCATTGGTGTGCTGACGCCCTGCAGATGCTCGCCTTTCTTCCTTTCTTTCTCCCTTGACATAGCTGACATTTTCTAGCCCAATGGCAGTGAACGTCAAAAGAGGCGGGCGACGGCGGGCATAGCAATCCACGAGCTGGAGTAGTTGGGATGAGTAGTTGATGCCGAACATGGTGTGTTCTCTTCCTTGCCCGTCATTGGTGTGCTGAAATCCTTTAGATGCGCACTTTTCTTTCTTACTCTCCTGTCCATTGGCACAGCTGACCTCTGTAGCTCAACTAGAGCGAGCGTCAAAAAAGGCGGGCGACGATGGCGTGCAACAAGCAACGAACCAGGCTAGTTGAGATGAGGAGTAGTTGATGTTGGGCGAGGCTTTCTTCCCTTTCACCTTCATTGGCGTGGCTGAAATCCTTCATGCATCTCCCCTTTACCCTAAGCGGTTTCCTTGGATCAGCCATTTTCCCTCCTTCTGGACGCTTGCTTCTTTTGCATTGGATCCCTTTGGTTAACCGTCTTCTTTGGTCTCTTCCGGACCCTCGTCATTCACGCGGACCGTTCCAATACACTCTCATAATTGCTAAAATCAAAAACATCGTAAAAGAGAAAACCCGGAAAAAAATTCTAGAGCGCTGGCGCACCTGTCCCGTTTCATTCCCTTTGGTCCTGAAAAACGTCCCACAAACCGGAAAAAAGTTGAAAATCGTAAAAACCCTAGATACATCTGGCTTCTTCTGCTTCTCCGTTGTTCTTCTGCTCTTTCTCGATCCCTCCATAGACCGGACGGACGTCGACTCCAGTCGGACGATCCCCGTATACCCTTCAACCACGAAACCTACCCAAAAAAAACGGAAAAAAGAATAAATCAGAAAAAAAAAAAAAAACGTAAAACGTCTATCGCACCCTTCTTTTCCGCTACCGTCGTCAGGCTGTCATCTCTTTCTCTTCGTTGAAATAGCTAACCTTCCTAGCTCAATTGTGGCGAATGTCAAGACAGGCGGGCGACGGCAGGGAGAGCAAGTCACGAACCGGAGCCGTTGAGATGAGATTCCCTAAATGCCTGCTTTTCTTCGCTTCTTCCTCCGTTGACACACTTGACCTTCCTAGCTCAGTGATGGCGAACGTCAAGAGAGGCGGGGGATGGAGCGGCACAACAAGTCAGGAACCAAGGTAGATGGAATGAGAATTAGTTGGCACTGCGAGAAGTTTGTTCTCATTCTTCTCTCGTCGTTGGCATGCTGAAATTGCCTAGGTGCTCGCCTTTCTTCCTTCCTTCCCTGTTGACAGTTGACCTTTTCTAGCTTATTACAGCAAGCGTCAAGAAATGCGGGCAGCGGGACGCAACAAGTCGATCGTCCGAACGGGAAGGATGGGGATCATTGGGTATCAGTCTTGGCCAGACTGGCGCTCAATGATTCCTTGACCCATGTGTCTTTTTTTCCTGATCTCTCACTATAGTCGTAGATAGTGGTAGATAGTTCCCAGGGAAGGTGGAGAGGCGATTCAGCCTCTTTTCCTCGTGCTCCCTTGTCGTGGGCCCTGGGCTTAGACCTTTTGGTCGACCAGACGCACGTTAAAATCAGGTTATAGTGACATTTGGGTACTTACTTTGGGGAGTGACTCGTTTTCAACTGTCGACGATGCAGAGAAGACGAAGAGGGATCTTAAAACCTCAAGCCTTTTAACTGTGACTTATTCTTTCCGTTGGCTAGAGTTATCGGTTTCAAAGTAAGTTCTCGTTGACGACGATTGTGGGCATACATTTTCTGTGCAATATACTGTTTGAAATAACGTTGCAGGGGACAACGGGTTCGGGGACAACGGGTTCGGTGATGTTTGCAGATTCCCGGCTTCTTTTCTTATCTCCGTTGGCATACGCAATTGCGACACCTGTCAAACCCGTCAAGTCCCTTTTGCATCTGTTCCATCGACGTCAGGAAAGGCACATTTGCCCGCGAACGGCTTCCGTTGACTGTCCCGGACTCACCGTGTGTTTCATATCCGGCATCCGTTTCCAGCACGAATAGAAATGAGCATTCTACACTACATTGGACAATACATGAAAGCACTGTAGGACAAGCAGGAAACAACCACGGGAAAACTGTGTCATTGAACGTTGGGTCTTCATCATCATCGTCATAGCGGGCCATAGCTCCCTAAGCGGTCGTCAGCACCAAAAATTATGAGATAGTTGAAAACCCACAAATTTTCGCCTGCCAATCCCCACTACCCGTAGCGAGTAACTGTCCCATCGGACTCAAATCGATGGAAATAACCGAATTCTTGTGTCCCTGCAGCCTACACTGCACCGCCCCAGTCTCCACGTCCCAAAACTGTACGCCCCGGTCCTTGGACCCCGACACGACCCACCGTCCGTCGTGCGACACGGCAACAGAAAGAACGTAATCCTGTCCAGGCTCAGACTGAGCCAGAAGAACGGTGGAAAGAAAAAAAACCGCACACACCTTGTGACCCCTAAAATTCATCACACATGGGGTCTCACCCCCCGACTCACTCAGCCTGCTGACATCCCAAAACATGAGCGTCTTGTCCAAGCTCCCGCTCACGAGCCCCTTTCCGTCGGGCGTGAACGTGATGTTGTAGATGCTGTCCCGGTGCCCCCGCAGCCGCTCCACGAGACGCCCGGTCGCCACATCCCAGATGTGCACAACGCTGTCGAGCGAACCGGTCGCGACAAATTGGCCGCTGGGAGAGAAGGCGACAGAGGTGACACTCGCGTCCGTGTTGCGCGAGTCGGGCCCGGTTATCTTCAACACCTATGTATGTATAGGTGTAAGGGTAACATGAGAATCGGGCATGTAGATGAACCTTGGGAGGGACATCTGCATTGGCCATGTCCCATATCCTCGCCGTCTCGTCTCCCGATCCAGACACGATCAACCTCCCATCGAGAGAAAAGTCCAAGGAGTAAACCTCTAGCTGGTGTCCATGAAACACGCGCAAAACCCGTTTCTGGGCGATTTCCCAAATCTGTTTGCCAGAGTTGATATACGATCGTAGTGCAGAAGAGGCGCACTTGCCCTGATTTGCTTGTCCTCACCACCGGTGGCGAGTAGCTTGCCGTCTGGGCTGAAACAAACACTCCGGATGTACAAGTCTTCCGCCTTGTCAGCCATTTCGTACGTGAGAATACTGAGGTGGCCAGGATGAGACAAGGACAGGGGCATGGAAGGCCAACTCACCAAGTTTTCGCGCCCGTTGTGGTGTCGTAAATCTGCGCCGTCCTATTGCACCCTGTAGCGATATATTTGCCATCTGCCGAGAACCGAACGCAGCATACGACGCTGCATTGCCATCAGCATCAGACTTTTTGTGCTTCCATTCGATGCACGTACCTTCCGTGGACCAGGTTATGCACCAACTGGACATCTAGCACTCTCTTGACTTTGGGGTTGAAGACAGCATACCAGTCTGTGCCTTCCTTCTTGTAATCGGGTGGAACGCTGTGGATATCCATGCGAGAGGCACAGGAGGAGGAACCGTTGTGACACTATGATCTGTGTGACAAATTCCTTGACCCTGCAGAGCATCGAACAGATCGGACCATACATTCGCAAGCCAATGTCCGCGAAAGTAGTGCGTGTTGAGCATGACATCGACGTCTCTCGGGAACAAAGAGCAATCGAAACGGGCCCCGCTCTGCGCCCAGAAATTGAAGGTACCCTCCCCAACGACGTGCTCGTTCATATATTTGTCCTCATTGCGCAAGACCACGGACCTGTGGTATTCCCTATTCGAAAGCATAAAACGCCTCCCCAGCTTGTACTGTCGCATGTCTGTTCATGTTGGCGCACGCTGGCACTCCGTACATTCGAGCTATGGAATAACGTCTGTCTTGTTAATCGAGATGACAATCGCCTCAGTCTACATTACCATGAATGGCTCTTACGGGTCGGAAGCTCTCCGATAGAGCTGTCGTTACGATTCGCTGGCGTGTATCGGGATGAACACGCAACCGCCGGGGATGATGACGGAGCAGCCAGAATCATCCAGGATTCCGTCTCTTCCTTCAAGCTTCAGATCAAGATGCTCCACATTGCACTGACATTTCGTCAGTTCAAAACTTTATCAAGCTTCCCCGATACCATTTTACCGCTCATCGAGAAGCTCGAACTCGAGTGGCTTCAATGAAGGCTACAGCACGTGCAGGTGGTGTACGTGGCTCCCCTACCCCCGTTGGTACCGTCCTCCAAGGCCCCTACTTGATCTCAGCTTCGCCAATCCTACTTTTATCTCTCAGCTCGAGGAAATTTGTGATGAGGAAGTCGCTGCATACTCAACTGCGTTGGATGAGGGAAAGGAAGAGGACGACACCGATCGGATGCGCATGTGGGATTTCCTCCTCGACCGCATTTCGCTATATTCGGTGCCGCCTCACTACTTTATCCCAGATCCTGCTCTTCTTCCGAAGGAATCCTTGCGCTTTTTTGCTATTGGTAAGAACTGGACGAATGCTTTGATTGATGGTGCCTTGTCGGCCGCAAACCACCAGCAACCATACATGGATATCAAAACACGTCAAATTCTCAAAAAGCAATTTGAAGAATTCCTCAAAAAACCCCTCCCAAATGTCAACTATCCACCACAGGTCCCCACGTATGGCATGCTATTGCGCTCTGATATTGTTGCCCAGTTTCCAAGCTTGTCCATCCACGCGCCAATTCCGGACAAGGATAATATGCAGGTTCCAATCCTCAGACACTCACTTATTTCGGACGACACACTCCTCGATCGTGAGCCAGGCTCTGAAGAGTTCTAAACTCTTACGATACAGATGCCACCGCACGAGCAGCGGTTCAGCGTTGGGGACAGCATCAACGAGGATAAATTGATAATTTGGTAGAAGCACATCTTCACAGCCGGTGCTCCTGATAAGTCCTATCCCAGCCTACCGCCTCCATTCGAATATGACAGGAATAGCAAGGATGATGCAAAGGTGAAAGTCTACGACTGGCCCAGTCGGACTCTGAACATGGACGCCTATACAACCACCGCGTTCAATGTTCTGACGGACCCGAAAAATATACCTCCGGGGACACAGTTCGATGAGGTCGTGCCAACGGCGGTGACTGCTGCAATTGAGCTCAACGATCCAATCTACGAAATGACCATCAAAGAAATTAGTCCGCTAGGTTTGACAGAACTCCACTGTCCCCATTGCCGTGGGGTTCGGGCCACAGGGCCAGATTTTATCTCTCGGAGTGCGTGGATATTTAAATCTGCGGCACACTTACGGCTTATGGCCGGCTCACGACGTCCCGACTGAGTTCAATTCCGAACGACCTGGAACATGCGATCGACATCGTGTTCAGCATTGTCCCGAAGGACGATCCGCTCAAGAGAATTCTCACCAGGGTGGAAGTTGGACTCACCCTCGGCGATTCCAGTTCTATCATGCAGTCGTATGATGGTTCCGGCGCGTATCTGGCTAGCGATATGCATTCGGCGGAGTTCGTGAAGCAAGAAGGCAACAAATTAATAATGGGAATATGGCCACGGGACGATAATACAAACGATTCGAGCCTCCGAGTACTAGCGGCCAGCAACAAGGAACTCACGTTTATACTCAAGGGGTGTGCGGTCGTTAAGGATTCACGGGAAACTGGATGGGTCACGGTCAGAGAGTATTTTGAGCGGCAAAAATTCCCCGCGAGCGGCATTGCACCTGGCTCCCGCAAGGATCGGGAGTAGGATGACTTGTGCTTTCTCTTTCCTAAGTTCTCACTTATTGAAGTTGCCGACTCCCTAACCAGCTTCGACATCAGTTGCTTTAAGACGCCTCTTACCATCCTCCCAAATCTATGTTCAATTGTTCTTTTGGTTGCCTTTATGCTTCATCATCATCATAACCGCGAAAAGTGTTTGATGCCGCTGTAGTTCCTGTTGTTAGTATAGAGTACGTAAATAAGGACTCGGCAAGTAAAACGCTGCATGTCTTCGTTTTCATCTAAGGTGTGAAATTGTCCAAAAACTACTACCTCGTGCGCATTCAACGTAAACATTCAATGATCAGATAAGATGGGAAATTGTCCAAAAACTACTCCGGATGTGTTTCTACCTTGGTAAACCCTACTTACGGCAATGAGCTCGTGGCCTAACCTAGAAATGAATAGATCAACTTCGATGAAGAACTGCGGAAGTATGTTTGATGCCCATGATGGTTTAGCGCGAGGCAGATATGCTCAATTTGGAAGATCAAGTCTGGGGTACCCCACACCTTCTCATGGCCAAACCTCTTCGGCCGCCGCAAGGACGAGGGAAATTGATAATATAGGGAATAGTATTACTCAACAACTTGTCGCTCTCTGAGAGCTCAGAAAGTGGAATGGCAGATAAGACCCATGTGCTTGCAAAGTTCATCATCTGATCATATAACTAGCCTTCGCAGGTCTGCGGGTTGATGCCCGATCTTGGCCAGTGGTGTATGACACCACCGTCTAGCTTCCCTGGCGCCAAGTATGATTGTACGTACGAGTCGGACAAAAATAAGTGTCATTGGATTTGACGATTGTCCGATACGGACCGTCATACCAAAGATAGTTTGACGTTACATGTCTATTATGAACTTCGGACTTGGAATATTTAGTAAATTGCTTTGTTCTGGTTAGAATGCGTGGTACCTATGAATCCCACGACGAAGGTTCCGCGGCATGATAGAGGCTGACGAATACATCTCTTATCTGCTAGGTGATGCAACTACATAGTTAGAGAGACTATTAGGCGATGCCCCGAAGGGCTCCAGCTAGCTGAGAATGGGGGGTAAACTGAGCATCGGGAGGGCGGATGGACACGGCTCGTCTGAAACTCGCGACTGCTCGGTGAAGCGGTGTCCAACATTCGCAATTGCCCAGTGGGAGAATGCGGCAGGGAGTGGCGGGTGGGCTGAAAGAAGATGACGAGCCTGGCTCTCCATCGCGCGCGGCGTGCCGCATGACGGCCGCATCCACGTGACCTTGCCTAAGATATCCAAGCACTCTCATGCTTTGCTCGCTTGACTCACTAGTAAAAGCCAGGATGTTCGACACGGCACAGATGAGAACACGTTGTCAACAACAACAAACTTCAATTCACATCATAAAACATAGTGCAAGGTACAAGTTCGACGGGGCAACAGAAAAGGCATACTGAACACGATTTATGTCTGCCAATCATTGTGAGTCTACAAGTCGAAGTATGAAGCTTGAAGAGCTGACCTCAGCAGACAGTCAGAGTGACGTTATCGACGTCGCTTGGGAAATTGATAGAGGCTATCGTCCTCCTAAAATCATATTGGAAGACATACTTTCCCGGATCCGTAAAAGCCCTGGATTGCATTGGCTGAAGGGGGTAATCGTTTGACCCGTACGTTACGACCACCGGTATGTGGCCATTATTTGTCGCAACGAATACTGGCTTTGCCTGCAATGGAGTTTATTAATGATGTTGGTCATAGCAGTGTAAGGATCTCACGCTCGTTTGCCCCGAGGCGATTCTAACGTTGGCGATTCCCGAGAAATTACCATCAAAGGCTTCCGTTTTCGACTTTGCAACCAAGTACGTTCCAGGCACGGCATTGACTCGAGCTTCGCCTGGCTTAATGTCCATGAAATTTGATGAATCGTTGAATTTGACTTGAATGGTGGTCGTGGAATTATTTCTTATTTCAAGGTCTGACATCTAGATTGCAGGTCAAGACACAAGCATGGACATGGGTCAATTGGTGCCTACCATAGTGAGAGTCGAAAACAACTGTTCGAAAACTGACAAAGGCTGGAGAGTGTTGGATGGTGAAGCCTAAGGATCGATCGTCACCTTTCTTTTATCCCTACCATGGCCAGTGACAGCAATGCACAACCAAACACTCGCAATGTTTTCCAAGTTTCTGCGTTAGGTGAAATGGGGATTTAATGAAAGTTTTCTAGCCGGCGTGTTCACACCCTTAAGACCAGCCTTCTTATTTAATGAACCACGTGCAGCAGACCCTGGGGGACTAGAGAAGTGGGGTGGGATGAGTATGCGCTCGGAGTTTACTTTTTTTTTTGGAAACCTTCCATTCAATCATACCACAACGTCATCCGGATTGGGATTTAGGATGAAGTGACTCTTATCTTGATCTTCGCTTTACCAGTAAACCGAAGCCCGCAAGTGACCGTATCCAGATTTATAAATTACGCCACAAAAAAACTCATTTCGATGTTCATGATTCCGTTATACTGACATCTGACCAGGGACATGGAATTCCATTCTACCATTCTGACGGCTAACCGGTGATATTCCATTCTACCTGTCACGCTTTATCTTCATCAGTCGGACTTGGAGTCGATTATCATCGGACTGGTGGCATTATCGATTTCCCGTGCATCAAACTAGGCTGCTCAGCTGCTGAAGTTTCTGCCAGAGATGAAGATGACGAAGGGTGGTCAAAGCACATTAGCTCGTAGACGTTGATTTACAAAACAGAGAACAGGCTCTCTCAGATAATTTTTCTCGAGCAACAAATGACGAAACTAGTACCCAGCTTTCACTCTTCCGACTCGTCGCCCTTGATCTCGAGGGGCATGAATCGGACCTGATCGAACTGGTTTATAACCATCTTCTTCAACGCCTCCTCACCCCCATCGACAGGGTATACAATTTTGTAGCAATCCTCGGTTACGATGTTGAATACGTAGTAGCCAAGGTTCGGGTTGGCGGGCTGTAACCCATCTTTAGCCTGAGATGAGAACAGGTACAAACTTCCCCGTATTTGAGCCATGACAGGGTTAACGTTGGGGAGGCCTGAGATCCAAGTTCACGCTGAATTCCGAATTCCTCACGCCGTGGCGCTTAACGCCAGTGACCTCGATATTCATCCTACAAATTGGCATTGGGTCCATTGCCTCACCTTCCCAATCGAAGCCCTCAACACTCTCCAGTTCTCGCAAAGGCCCTACAAATGGATTCGCTTCGAAATCGGAGTTGTCACCGGAATGCAGGGCGACCTTCGTTCACTCCCTTGAATCCTTGACTACAATGCTAGTCTCCCATTGGCACCCGAGTCCGCCATTCTATACTATCTAACCAGTGTCGAGGAGAAGCTAAAGATGTTCCCTGTCGAGCCCGATATCATACGTTCAGAGATCACACACTCGGAGGGCTCAATTCCGTGACAAGGTTTCACAGGGAGATCAAGGGCGGTGCACCTTGATAGGGTACGCTCATAACCCATAGCAAGGGCAATGAGGTAAAACTCTTACTCTCAACCTGCCCTCCCTCACCTGGTAACGCAGTACATATCAACTTACACTCGACGTCGCAGTCGCGACTCAGACAGGAACGACATTGTAGAGGAAATTGACGATATTCGGAACGGCCTTTTTGTGGGCACATTCATTCACAGCAATCTTTGGTAAAAACATTGCATTCTTGGTGGTAGGTGACACTTTGCATGACGTCTAATTGGGGTTTTGATCTCGATGGCGGATAGACGCCTAACCTTGCCATGGACAAAACCGACATCGAACCCGATGCATCGCCAACGAAGAAAAAGGTGTACAGCGCATTTATTCCGCTTCAATAACAGTGCCTTTACTTCTGGATCTCCACTCCGGATCCCAACTGCAGATGCTGTTGGTGAATGGCCCCCCTGACATTATCTTTGACGTCGTTTATGGTGGCGCTGTGCTGTACCATTTTGCCACACAAGAAGTGAAAGACATAGTCAACAATAAGTTAGAATAAGTCCTTCTATTTGGAAGAGGTTACGTGCCACGGGATCAGCTGATCGCTGTTTTCAGAGAAGCTGTGGTGAAAGGGGGGGAAAAGGTCATGGCTTGGGCGGAGGATGTCTCTTCTCTGACGTGTAATAATCGTGTTTAACACAGTGTGGCCACATTATGATTCCCGGTATAAGCAGTTTGAAAATCAGATTTTTTTTGGAAGACATGCGGTATTCTGCAGTTGTATTTGTATTCTCGGCCCACTTTACTAAATACATGAAGGAGATAGTAAAGGATGGTAGACTACGAGGGGGGGGGGGGGGCTGCCCGTGTACGTGTGATGCCTTGACGGCTTGTTATGTGTGAAAGTATCCGGAGAAAACGTCTTACGAAGTAATATGGATAGAGGAGGGAGGGATCATCAAGCCAGATTTTGGTGGGAAGATTTGAGGTGCGATGAGGGGTCAACCGATTCGGTGCTGCAGAGTTGCTCGGCACCTTACGTTTTTTTACGGAACGGCGCAGGTAGTCAGCTCGGCGAGTGATCAGACGAGGCAGAAGAAAGGTGTGAAGCAATACAATGACGACGCGCGTTAAGCGCGTGAGAAGGGGGGCGTGCGATTATATAATCGGTCGACAATGACGAGGGTCGTGAAAAATAGAGGTTGGAGAGTCGAAACAGCCAGCCACACGCATGGTATGGGATAAACGCACGACGTTTCTATCTCTTTCTAAGTAGGCAGTCTCTCTTTGGTACGAGACCGATCATTGTTGAAACGAACGTTGACGAATGTCATTCGTATCGTGGGAAAACATCTCGGATGTATCCGATCTCAATCGTTATCATATCTTATCAGTATTATCTAATAATCTATGATTATATAAGTTCATTATATTTATATCTAGACAGATATTATAGAGTTCGATGGGACAGAACTCTGAACAATAAAGCCGCCTCATGTATTCACATGGCGACTGTGCAAAGCTGTGCTTCACACAGCTTTCCACACAGCAATGACTGTGCATTGCTATGCTCAATACATTTGCTCAGTCATGCTATACAAATGCTCAATCAGCGTATCATAATAACGCTGACACAGACACAGTAGATAGACATATAAATACTCTGTAGTTTCTCCGTCAATCTACATTCTCTTCTCTGCTTCAACCAGTTGAGCCACAGCTCCTGAGTGACCTACAGCTACCAAGTAAGTGTTTCACTTACTAGCTCTACTATTCTGCTGCGCCCGTCATCGTGCTACTTCGACAGGTTATGGGCCCCGTCTGCTCGCAGACCTGATGGGCGATTGCCTCAATACCGCAGGAGATAAGCGGCTCGATGATGTAGCTGTCGCCGTCGAGGGGACTATGTCGATCGCTGTTTGGTAATGCCCAAACAAGGTAATCAGGTTTGTTAGTAGCGCCCTAGTGGCTGTAGCAACTGTATACACATGTTTTGTCAACTAACGTAACCCGGGGAGCTCACCTGAAATATGAGCCTGTCCAATCTTGACAGAGATCTGGGCACCACCTGGAGAGGTGTGAAAACAATACTTAGTATGGCAAACTTGTCCAGCCCCTGGTTTCTGCATTACCCAGGTATATAACAAAACCATAATCTAAGATCCATTGATCGTCTCGATCGGATCTGGACCAGTTTGTGGACACTGGTTTATCAACATCCTCTGGATTAAGGGCCATCTTATGATGGATAAAGATCGGATCGGGTTCTGTCCCGTCCCCCGATCAAAAGGCTTAGCGCCCCCCTTTTGGCCATGAATAATTAAGCGCATATACCAATTTCGGGTTTTTGTCCCGCATTCTCATTAATTAAATAATTATGTAATATTCCATATAAAGATAGTGCTACAGGGACATTGTTCCCTGTCTATGCATATCAGTGGCAGGCATGAGCTTAGCTTCCTGCTTAGTAATAGGACTGCTCCTTAGCAGCAATAGTACGATTTAAAAATAATTACATAATGATGGGATATTTACCGCTGTTGGGGAATTTGCTGGAGCCCCAAAGCACTCCTGAAAGGCTGGATCCCTTTCTGGCGATGAAACCGAGAAACCAAAAGCGATCCACATGTCCCTGTCCCGGGATCCATCTGTTGCGTCCATAACCGGAAGTATCGATGATCAGCGCTAGCATCTATTGTTCCTTAAAAATGATGAGCTAACGTACTTTTCAAAGATCTTCAAACCAAACCAATCCAGACCTCTCCTCGAATTTATTTTTTGATTTTTCAAATAAATAAATAAATATTTTGATAAAAATGTCTTGCAACAACTCTGCCGCTTCCTCCGCCTCCGCCTCCTCTTCTTCTGGATCCTCCTCCGGAAAATCCGCTTCCGGCTCCGCTGCCGGAAAAGCGACCTCCTCTTCTGGGTTGTCCGGAAACAACCAAGCCGGCCCCTCCAAGGGTCGTATCATTACCTATTTCGACCTCCTTCCTGAATTAGCTCAGGAAGAGAAACAAGCTCAAATTGAGCTCAAATCAGATGAAGAATCTGATAAACGTGCTTTGTTTGGCCTCGCAGCCAAATACAAAGGCAAACAGGTAATTGCCCAATTTAAATTGGGTCAAATTAAAAATTCTAAATTAATTAAAAAGCGTGAAATGGGTGAATCCGCCAACATTATGCGCTCTCCCCACTCAAACAAAGCAGGATCAAAACCGGCATCACCAGTTACTAAAGTGAGGACCCCATCCTCGCTACCTTCTTTACACACAGTCTCTGACTCATTGCGCCCGCGATCCCCCCCTGTTCAGGTTAAACAGGAGAGGATCACTCCTCCCCTTGATGGCGCAGGGATGTTTATCCCTGTCTCATACAAAAAGCGTGCCGGCAAGGCACGAGTTACCGGTTCTGGGCCATTGGCCTTGATTGATTCTCAGCTTGCTGACCAACTCTGTTGGCAAGATCAAGAGATGATCGCCCAGCACTGGGCAAAAGTGGAGGAGGCCAAACAAAAGGCCATACTTGAGGAGCGCATTCATCGGCGCACCCAAGAATATAAAAGAAAAATGGCCAGGGAACGCGGACACACGGTCTGCCACGATGAAGCTGTCTGGGCTAAATATAGAAAGCCCAATGCTGTTCCAATTGAGGACTGGAACAAACTCAGGGATACATATCCCAAAATGTCTTCGATGGAAGGTGCGTGGCAATTAATTGCTGACCTTAACAATGGCACTTACCGGCCATCAACCCCCTTCCCTCGATTAGGCAACGAGGAAAACAGGATGCCGATTCCTGTTCCTGGCCCTTCCTCAGGGCCAAATTATGCCACCATTGCCAAAAACGGTGTCAAGAATGTGCGTGGTCCCCTTCGCCTCCAAAAGAGGAATAATCCTAATCAGGCTTATTCCTTATCTGTCAAAGAACAAGACAGATGCCACGAACAGTGGCTCAAAACATTTGGAGCGAGGGTTGTTACCAATGCGTCGAAGTGGGCGTTTAACCTGCTTCCGGTACAATCCTCTGGGGGAGACCAGAAAGGACAAAAGACGCAGGAGGAAGGTGACAAAAGGTCACGAGAGGAAATAAATGAGTGGCGAAAAATAGCCACTGCATTTATGAAATTGGGTGCATTACCCAATAAAATACGTGTAATTAAACAGAGAAGGAGCGATTCCCTTCTCCAAAATAAAAAATTACATGACCTCTATCAAGCGACTGAATTGGTAGAAGACACCAAAATCATGGTTGCTAGCCATAAACAAAATATAGCTGAGATTTCACAAACAGTGAAAGGAGTTATACAAAACTCCAACACATTGATCAATAATAATGATTGATTACGTGATGATCTAGATGCCGCTTTAGATCATCTAGGTCAATCTCAGCAGGCTAGACGAAATGAGAATAATACTTATTTCGAAAACCAAAGAGAAATGGCATGTGAGATTGGTCATCTCAAATTAGAGTTAAAGGGAGCAAAGACTCGAGCAATAAATGCAGAGTCTTGGCTAGATTCTGACAAGATAAAGCTGGCTCAAGAAAAGAAAAGAGCCAAAAAGCTGCGTCAGAAACAAAATCGGCTAGATAAAAAAGAAGCTGATAAGATAAATTTCACTGCTCGCTCCAAAGAGCCTAGAACTCGTATACCTAAACATGACGAGTTAAAAGAGTCTGGTCACACCGACTTTAAAGACCTCTTATATGGCTCTGATAATTCCCATTGGGAATTAACAGATGATGAAAATGATACGTACCTAAAAGCTCAAGTTGGTACTCCAATAGAGCATGGGGAAATCATTCCTGTGAGAATGGCAAAGAGAAATCTTAAACACACACAAGAGCAACCAGTCTGGAAAAAACCTGGACTTTGCTATTTGGTAGCAATTAAAGATAGAGCGCTATCCAAATATGTGTGGCCAACATATCCTACTATAAAGGATTTGTCAAATTTGAGCCATAAACTCCGAAAGGAGACTGGCTTCAAAATTCACAGGGAAAGCAAATCAAGCTTTCACATCGAACCTGTAGAAGGTTATAGTTATGGCTGGGCCGATATTGATAAATTGGCTAAAGGCTTTAACTGTAATCTTACAGTAGGAGCGAACAAAAGTGGTGATATCACCATTCCTACCTTACAAGGTAGAAGCAACTGGGCCACATGGTCCAGATTGGTTAAAGCTACACTCCAGTCCAAAAGTGTATGGCAATATGTCGAAGGGACAATTATCCATCATCCCTGGACACAAAGCCATCAGCAGGAAATGGAAAGTACTTCCGTCACTGTTGGACGAGTCCAAGCACTTAACCAGATGTGGAAATTACACCAAGAGTTTCTAGAAAACGATGGGAAGGCAAGGGGAATAATAACCCTAAATTTGCCTAAGTCTTTGGGACATCATACAGTGGGTCAAAAAACTGCCCCAATGTTTGCATGTTTTGCAAAGATTGACATGGTGCAAAGCAATGACATAAGCAAAAATTTTGGAGAAATCACATGACATACTAGGACATGTTGGCTATTTGGCAAATCACAAATTATGTAATTCTGATCAAAACCGATTGCGCAATAAATCGAACAAAATAACCAATCATTGGGGCAGTTTTTTGACTCTCAAATATTTTCTCTGACTTTCAATATTACACACCAGTACAAGGCAGGAATGGGCCGTGGGAATAATAAACAATGTCACATGACATTATTTGCATCAGTTTGTCATGTTGAACTTCATCCATTCATCTTTACCACCACCATGAAATCCATCTCTGCTGAAAAGCACACTTCTGTTGTTTCTCTCCTCAATGAGGGGTATTCCCATTGTCAAATCCAAGCTAGGACTGGTCTGGGGAAGGGTACCATTGGCAGAATTAGCAAGGAGGTGGAGGGGCATAAGGAAAATCATCCTGGTGGTCGTCCTTCCAAACTCTCTTCCCATGATAAACGGTCAATTATCCATCAAATCAGCACTGGGAAACTGGACAATGCTGTCCAAGCCACCCAGTTCATAAATTCCATCATCCCTACCCCTGTTAAACCTCAGACCATCAGGAATGTGTTGAAGGAGGCTGGCTTTAGGTCAGCAACAAAGAAGAAAGTCCCCATGCTCAAAAGGGTTCATCGCCAGCAACGTCTAAAGTTTGCCCAATACCATGCAAACTGGACTGTGGAGGACTGGAAGAGGGTGTTGTGGACAGATGAGACAAAAATCAACAGGATTGGGTCAGATGGGAAGGTGTATGTGTGGAAGCAATGTGGGGAAGCACTATCAGACAGGACCACCACACCAACTGTCAAGCATGGAGGGGGGAATAACTTGATGGTTTGGGGATGTATGAGCTGGAATGGGGTGGGGAAGATGGTAGAGGTGCAGGGGAATATGGATGCTGAGCAATATTGTGAGATTTTGGAGGTGGGGGTGGAGGAGAGTTTTGAAAGCTTGGAGATGAAGGAGGATGAGAGGTACTTTCAGCAGGACAATGACCCCAAGCACACCTCCAAAAAGGCAGATCAGTGGTTTTCTGACCACAACATTACTCCCATCAAGTGGCCTGCCCAATCCCCTGACTTGAACCCTATTGAACACCTGTGGCAACAACTCAAGGCCAAGCTCCAACAGTATGACACACCACCTGCAGGAGTACATGAATTGTGGGACAGGGCAGCAAAGGAGTGGACTGAAATACCACCAGAGACATGTCAGAAGCTAATAGAAAGCATGCCTAGGAGGATACAGGCAGTATTAAAGGCACAGGGGGGTCATACAAAGTATTAGGATGTAAAATAATAGAGGGTCAAAAAACTGCCCCAATGATTGATTATTTTGTTTGATTTATTGCGCAATCAGTTTTGATCGCAATGACATAATTTTTTATTTGTCGAATAGCCAACATGTCCTAGTATGTCATGTGATTTCTCCAAAAATTCTGCTTATGTCATTGCTTCGCACCATGTCAATCTTTGCAAAACATGCAAACATTGGGGCAGTTTTTTGACCCACTGTATCAAAGACACATTGAAAGAAACTTGGGATGGCCTAACTGAGGCATTTTCCAAAGCTGGAGCTGTAGCGATATTTAATGTCTATAAAAAGACAAAAACTTGGGAATTCCCCAAAAACAAAAATCCTGCAGAATCAGTCCAAGAGTTAATGGAATTCTGGCTGAAATGGCTGCAAATGGCAAAACCTTCGACAATGATTTCCAATTAATGGAAGTCATTGACAGGATGCCAGCTTCCTGGGACTCATTTAAAACCTACATACTACTAAAAATGGTAGTAGGAACAACAAAACTTAAAGATCTCCTACCAGAGATCGAAAATGAGTACCAATGTCACAAAGGCGACAAGGAAGAGCAGTCTGCCAATTTTGTAGCAAGGGGGAGCAAACCCTATAAAGGCAAAAAACCATTTAACTCTGGGTTTAAACCCAAAGTTAATTTGCCTAAAGGGAAATATACCCAGCCTAATGCACAGGCAGGTCCTAGTAATAGACCAGCCTATGTACCCCCTGGCAACAGAACAGGATCAAATTGGGAGTGTAATAAGAAAAATCGCGCTAATAAGCAAAAGAAATTAAATCTTTTGGCTAAAGCTGTGAAAGCTCCTGAGGAACTCTCAAGGAAAGAAAGAGCGGATCTTAAAAAATTCGCTAATATGGCTATAACAGAAAGCCATAAGATGGATGTGGATGTCCCTCAAAATTCTTCTTCACTCGCTGATAGAATCAGCCCAAACAAAGTCGATCCTGAAACGTTAAAAATAATGAACAGGATTAAAGATCTTAAAGGAAAAGGAAAAGATCTTATTAAAGAAGACTTTGTTACCTGGAAAAATAATCCAATGGATATTCCAGAAGCTCGTATTGATGACGAGAAAGCTCAAATAGAGCTAGAAGAAGAAATACATGAGGAAAATGTAGAAACAGGTTACTGGGACAACAGATCATATGTAAATTTCACTAACAGATATCCAAATACTGATTATAAATCAGTGACGACAATGAAGTCGATGGATATGAAGACGGATACTATGACTACTTCGCTGATGATGGTGAAAGACCAATGTAATCATCAGATGAAGACTTATCATAGTATTGGTAAGTCCATAGATAGCAGATGTAAAAATAGCATAATAGCTATTAGTTTAAATAAATCTGCATCATCTTTTAAAAGTGAAAAAATACGTGAGGATTATTGGATAATAGACTTGGGTGCATCTGTGCACATTACAAATGACAAATCTGACTTTGTAGAGTATAATCCATATCCTGAACCAGAAGAAATCAAAACAGCCGATTCAAAATCAGCTGCAATGATACTTGGACAAGGGACAATAGTTCTTGAGTTTGAAAACTTAAAAGGACTTAAACATATCGCTAAATTGGAAGTTTGTTACATGCCAAAGGCTTCTCACAAACTTATTTCATCTGGACAATTAAAAATTGGTGGTTATGTTGAGACATCAAACAGTGATCATACAGTGTTTTTGTTCAAAGGAAATGATGTTATAGTTGCTAAACCTAAAAATCAATTTGAACCGATACACTGGGCTAAAGTAACAATAAAACATAAACTAAACAAATTGGTGAATCTCGTAGATTTCACTACATGGCATAATAGGATGGCTCATGCAAATAAAAATGTAATCAAAAATATGAGCCAACATACAGAAGGTTTTGATGATAAAATCAAAATACCATCTGATAATCCTATTTGTTCTGGATGTGCACAAGGAAAGATGCATAATAAATCTTATCCTATATCACAAACACGTGCTAAACAACCATTAGAGTTGTTACATGCTGATTTATTAGAATTCCCACAAGAATCTTATCACCATAAAAAATGGTGCTTAATGATTCTTGATGACTATTCTTCATATGCCTTTATGGCATTCCTACGAACTAAATCAGAAACGTTTGAAAATTTCAAAAACTTTATTACACTGTTTGAGAACCAAACAGGCAGAAAAGTTAAACGTTTCAGATCAGATCGAGGGGGAGAATTTAAGTCTGGTGAATTTGATCAATTCTTAAAAAGGCATATTACGTGAACATAGTGCACCATACATCCACCAACAAAATGGACGTGCAGAAAGATTGAATAATACAATATTAGAAAAAGCAGAAAGTATGTGACTCCATGCCCAATGTCCAAAATCTTGGTGGGAGTTTGCTATGAAAAATGCTATTCACACCTATAACCGCACACCATTAAGAAGAACAAAATGGATGACACTTGGGATGGCCTAACTGAGGCATTTTCCAAAGCTGGAGCTGTAGCAATATTTAATGTCTATAAAAAGACAAAAACTTGGGAATTCCCCAAAAACAAAAATCCTGCAGAATCAGTCCAAGAGTTAATGGAACTCTGGGCTGAAATGGCTGCAAATGGGAAAACCTTTGACGATGATTTCCAATTAATGGAAGTCATTGACAGGATGCCAGCTTCCTGGGACTCATTTAAAACCTACATACTACTAAAAATGGTAGTAGGAACAACAAAACTTAAAGATCTCCTACCAGAGATCGAAAATGAGTACCAATGTCATAAAGGTGACAAGGAAGAGCAGTCTGCCAATTTTGTAGCAAGGGGGAGCAAACCCTATAAAGGCAAAAAACCATTTAACTCTGGGTTTAAACCCAAAGTAAATTTGCCTAAAGGGAAATATACCCAGCCTAATGCACAGGCAGGCCCTAGTAATAGACCAGCCTATGTACCCCCTGGCAACAGAACAGGATCAAATTGGGAGCGTAATAAGAAAAATCGCGCTAATAAGCAAAAGAAATTAAATCTTTTGGCTAAAGCTGTGAAAGCTCCTGAGGAACTCTCAAGGAAAGAAAGAGCGGATCTTAAAAAATTTGCTAATATGGCTATAACAGAAAACCATAAGATGGATGTGGATGTCCCTCAAAATTCTTCTTCACTCGCTGATAGAATCAGCCCAAACAAAGTTGATCCTGAAACGTTAAAAATAATGAAAAGGATTAAAGATCTTAAAGGAAAAGGAAAAGATCTTATTAAAGAAGACTTTGTTACCTGGAAAAATAATCCAATGGATATTCCAGAAGCTCGTATTGATGATGAGAAAGCTCAAATAGAGCTAGAAGAAGAAATACATGAGGAACATGTAGAAACAGGTTACTGGGACAACAGATTGTATGTAAATTTCACTAACAAATATCCAAATACTGATCATATATCAGTGACGACAATGAAGTCGATGGATATGAAGACGGATACTATGACTACTTCGCTGATGATGGTGAAAGACCAATGTAATCATCAGACGAAGGCTTATCATAGTATTGGTAAGTCCATAGATAGCAGATGTAAAAATAGCATAATAGCTATTAGTTTAAATAAATCTGCATCATCTTTTAAAAGTGAAAGAATATGTGAGGATCATTGGATAATAGACTCAGGTGCATCTGTGCACATTACAAATGACAAATCTGACTTTGTAGAGTATAATCCATATCCTGAACCAGAAGAAATCAAAACAGCCGATTCAAAATCAGCTGCAATGATACTTGGACAAGGGACAATAGTTCTTGAGTTTGAAAACTTAAAAGGACTTAAACATATCGCTAAATTGGAAGTTTGTTACATGCCAAAGGCTTCTCACAAACTTATTTCATCTGGACAATTAAAAATTGGTGGTTATGTTGAGACATCAAACAGTGATCATACAGTGTTTTTGTTCAAAGGAAATGATGTTATAGTTGCTAAACCTAAAAATCAATTTGAACCGATACACTGGGCTAAAGTAACAATAAAACATAAACTAAACAAATTGGTGAATCTCGTAGATTTCACTACATGGCATAATAGGATGGCTCATGCAAATAAAAATGTAATCAAAAATATGAGCCAACATACAGAAGGTTTTGATGATAAAATCAAAATACCATCTGATAATCCTATTTGTTCTGGATGTGCACAAGGAAAGATGCATAATAAATCTTATCCTATATCACAAACACGTGCTAAACAACCATTAGAATTGTTACATGCTGATTTATTAGAATTCCCACAAGAATCTTATCACCATAAAAAATGGTGCTTAATGATTCTTGATGACTATTCTTCATATGCCTTTATGGCATTCCTACGAACTAAATCAGAAACGTTTGAAAATTTCAAAAACTTTATTACACTGTTTGAAAATCAAACAGGTAGAAAAGTCAAACATTTCAGATCAGATCGAGGGGGAGAATTTAAGTCTGGAGAATTTGATCAATTCTTAAAACAAAAAGGCATATTACATGAACATAGTGCACCATACATCCACCAACAAAATGGACGTGCAGAAGCGCCAGGTTGATCATCGACTCTCCCTAAGTTTCCAATTTTGAATAATACAATCTTAGAAAAAGCAGAAAGTATGCGACTCCATGCCCAATGCCCAAAATCTTGGTGGGAGTTTGCTATGAAAAATGCTATTCACACCTATAATCGCACACCATTAAGAAGAACAAAATGGATGACACCATATGAAAATTTGTACAACAAGAAACCTGATGTTCATTACTTTAAAACATTTGGTTGTCTAGCTTGGGTTTTTGTACCTAAAGAAATTAGACAAAATAAGCTTACTCCAAAAGCAGAGGCCATGACCTTCATAGGATATGAAGATGGCTCTAAAGCTTATCAATTCATGAAAAATGACAACTCTATATTTGTTGGAGTTCAATCATTATTCGATGAAACCAAATTTCCTAGAGCAAAAACAGAAGGCTTAGAAAATAGACTATTTAATAGTCTGCCAGGTATAGAAACAAGGGAGAAAAATAATGGACACGTATCTAATTCCAATTCCCACATGAATCACAGTTATCACAACTATGATAGTGATAGTGATGATGATACTCCCCATAAAAAGAAAAGATATTCAAAATATCATGATACTACAAACAACGATTATAGCGGATCATTTCATGATAAGGATAATAAAGGCCTAGAGGATTCTTATATAAATCCTGATGGAAATCAGGATATAGAACCTAATGTCAATCATTCAATAACACCTCCTGAATGACCAGACACCTCCATGAGATGACTTGGAGATAAACATCCTGAAAAAGGAAAGGACAAACGAGATGAAAAATATGACACATATCTCAGAAGGACTTCATGCCTAAAGAAACCTAGACTTATGCCTGACAATGTATATGGTCAGAAAGCTCCTCTTGAAATAGAAAAAGATATACAAAGTACTAGAGAATGGAGCAAAAAAGTTTTTGGCAAAGGAAAAGGGAAAACCAAACCTACCCTTAGTCCAACTTCTTCACGAAAAGCTTTACAAAATCCATTACAACAAATTGAAATGGATAAAGAAATGGAAGAAATATCAGAATCAGAAACAGAATCAGAACAATATAAAACACCATCTGCCTCAGAATCTGAAAGATCATCCACTAAAGAAACAAGACCAGTTTCTGGTGGTGAATCTATTCCAGATTTGAATAGACAATCATCTTCTGATAATGAAACTGATCCATTTAATGAATCAAGTGAAGAAGAAGTCAATAGAGATTTACAGTCTAAATCACCTAGTGATGATCTCATATACTTCTTAGAAAAACTACTCAAAGAGGGAGGTAACAGATTTGTTAACTACCTTCTATGCAAAGCCATAAGTCCAAACTACTCTAAAAGTGTAGATCAATGGACATATAAAGATGCTTATAAACTAAAAGCTTCTAATCCCAAAGAATGGGAATTATGGCAAAATGCAATGAAAGAAGAAGTACAGGCCCTTGAAGACCGTGATGTATGGGAATTAGTACCATGTCCAAAAGACCGTAAACCTGTAAAGTGTAGATGGGTTTATGCGGTCAAAAGCGATGGCCGAAAACGTGCTCAACTAGTCGCTAAAGGATTTTCACAATACCTGGAGTAGATTATGATGACACATTCTCACCAGTTGCACGATTTGAAACTGTGAGACTCCTTATGGCTACAGCAGCACTAGAAGATTGGGAAATTGAAGCGCTAGATGTAAAGACAGCGTTCCTTTATGGAGACTTAGAAGAAAACATATATATGGAACAGCCAGAAGGATTTGTCATCAAAGGACAAGAGCATAAAGTCTATAAACTTAAAAAAGCCTTATATGGACTTAAACAAGCTTCATTAGCTTGGAATAAGAAAGCAAATCAAAGTCTACAAGAATTAGGCTTTGGATGGTGTCTTACTGACACAGGAGTCTATGTTTGCTACAAACAAAGATCAACTATAGTAGCTATATTATATGTTGATGATGTGTTATTCATGGGAAACAATAAAAAGTTACTCATGGAATTAAAACACAAATTCATGAAAAAATGGGAATGTAGAGATCTAGGACCCATTAAAGAATATCTTGGAATGACTATCGTTCGAGATAGAAAATGAAAATTGATTATTCTTGATCAAATTAACTATGCAAAGAAAGTAGTTAAACATTTTGGTCAAGAAGACTCAAAACCTGTTCGTACTCCTTTACCAGCAGGATACACACCTGTGGAGAATGAAGGTACTGCAACTCCTCAAGAAAGGAGTTATTACCAATCAATTATTTGATCTCTACTATATCTTACTCTTGGCACAAGATATGATATTACCCAAGCAGTAATCATGATGTCACAATTCATGGTTAATCCATCTAAGGAACACATAGCCAAAGCCTTATATATTATAAAATATGTCAATTCTTCCATAAATGGAAAATTGGTGTATGATGGCTTTAATAAAGATGGAATGCATGCTTACTCTGATGCAGATTGGGCTGGTGATCCAGTCACAAGAAAATCTGTAATGGGTAATCTTGTTCTATTGGCAGGATCTCCAATTAGTTGGATTTCCAGAAAACAGAAAACTGTTGCATTGTCATCCACAGAAGCTGAGTACATGAGTCTTTCAGATTGCTCATGCCAAATAATGTGGATTAAATCCCTATTCAAAGAACTGGGATATGACATTGGAGCTGTTGATCTTCATGTTGACAACAGAGGATCAATATTCTTAGCAAAGAATCCAGCTCAAGAACATAGAACAAAACATATTGATATTCGTTATCATTATGTTAGAGAACGTGTTGAGAACAAAGATATCAACATATCATATGTTCCCACAAATGAACAACTAGCTGATATCTTAACAAAAAATTTGACTTGGCAAAAGTTCAAAGAGTTAAGAAATGAAATTGGCATTGAGATCCTCAATGAGGGGGAGTGTTGAAACGAATGTTGACGAATGTCATTCGTATCGTGGGAAAACATCTCGGATCTATCTGATCTCAATCGTTATCATATCTTATCAGTATTATCTAATAATCTATGATTATATAAGTTCATTTATATCTAGACAGATATTATAGAGTTTGATGGGACAGAACTCTGAACAATAAAGCTGCCTCATGTATTCACATGGCAACTGTGCAAAGCTGTGTTTCACACAGCTTTCCACACAGCAATGACTGCGCATTGCTATGCTCAATACATTTGCTCAGTCATGCTATACAAATGCTCAGTCAGCGTATCATAATAACGCTGACACAGACACAGTAGATAGACGTATATAAACCTAGTAGTTGTCGAAGTAGCATGATGACGGGTGCAGCAGAATAGTAGAGCTAGTAAGTGAAACACTTACTTGGTAGCTGTAGGTCACTCAGGAGCTGTGGCTCAACTGGTTGAAGCAGAGAAGAGAATGTAGATTGACGGAGAAACTACAGAGTATTTATACGTCTATCTACTGTGTCTGTGTCAGCGTTATTATGATACGCTGACTGAGCATTTGTATAGCATGACTGAGCAAATGTATTGAGCATAGCAATGCGCAGTCATTGCTGTGTGGAAAGCTGTGTGAAACACAGCTTGCCATCCCAAGTGTCATCCATTTTGTTCTTCTTAATGGTGTGCGGTTATAGGTGTGAATAGCATTTTTCATAGCAAACTCCCACCAAGATTTTGGACATTGGGCATGGAGTCACATACTTTCTGCTTTTTCTAATATTGTATTATTCAATCTTTCTGCACGTCCATTTTGTTGGTGGATGTATGGTGCACTATGTTCACGTAATATGCCTTTTTAAGAATTGATCAAATTCACCAGACTTAAATTCTCCCCCTCGATCTGATCTGAAACGTTTAACTTTTCTGCCTGTTTGGTTCTCAAACAGTGTAATAAAGTTTTTGAAATTTTCAAACGTTTCTGATTTAGTTCGTAGGAATGCCATAAAGGCATATGAAGAATAGTCATCAAGAATCATTAAGCACCATTTTTTATGGTGATAAGATTCTTGTGGGAATTCTAATAAATCAGCATGTAACAACTCTAATGGTTGTTTAGCACGTGTTTGTGATATAGGATAAGATTTATTATGCATCTTTCCTTGTGCACATCCAGAACAAATAGGATTATCAGATGGTATTTTGATTTTATCATCAAAACCTTCTGTATGTTGGCTCATATTTTTGATTACATTTTTATTTGCATGAGCCATCCTATTATGCCATGTAGTGAAATCTACGAGATTCACCAATTTGTTTAGTTTATGTTTTATTGTTACTTTAGCCCAGTGTATCGGTTCAAATTGATTTTTAGGTTTAGCAACTATAACATCATTTCCTTTGAACAAAAACACTGTATGATCACTGTTTGATGTCTCAACATAACCACCAATTTTTAATTGTCCAGATGAAATAAGTTTGTGAGAAGCCTTTGGCATGTAACAAACTTCCAATTTAGCGATATGTTTAAGTCCTTTTAAGTTTTCAAACTCAAGAACTATTGTCCCTTGTCCAAGTATCATTGCAGCTGATTTTGAATCGGCTGTTTTGATTTCTTCTGGTTCAGGATATGGATTATACTCTACAAAGTCAGATTTGTCATTTGTAATGTGCACAGATGCACCCAAGTCTATTATCCAATAATCCTCACGTATTTTTTCACTTTTAAAAGATGATGCAGATTTATTTAAACTAATAGCTATTATGCTATTTTTACATCTGCTATCTATGGACTTACCAATACTATGATAAGTCTTCATCTGATGATTACATTGGTCTTTCACCATCATCAGCGAAGTAGTCATAGTATCCGTCTTCATATCCATCGACTTCATTGTCGTCACTGATATATGATCAGTATTTGGATATTTGTTAGTGAAATTTACATACAATCTGTTGTCCCAGTAACCTGTTTCTACATGTTCCTCATGTATTTCTTCTTCTAGCTCTATTTGAGCTTTCTCATCATCAATACGAGCTTCTGGAATATCCATTGGATTATTTTTCCAGGTAACAAAGTCTTCTTTAATAAGATCTTTTCCTTTTCCTTTAAGATCTTTAATCCTTTTCATTATTTTTAACGTTTCAGGATCAACTTTGTTTGGGCTGATTCTATCAGCGAGTGAAGAAGAATTTTGAGGGACATCCACATCCATCTTATGGTTTTCTGTTATAGCCATATTAGCAAATTTTTTAAGATCCGCTCTTTCTTTCCTTGAGAGTTCCTCAGGAGCTTTCACAGCTTTAGCCAAAAGATTTAATTTCTTTTGCTTATTAGCGCGATTTTTCTTATTACGCTCCCAATTTGATCCTGTTCTGTTGCCAGGGGGTACATAGGCTGGTCTATTACTAGGGCCTGCCTGTGCATTAGGCTGGGTATATTTCCCTTTAGGCAAATTTACTTTGGGTTTAAACCCAGAGTTAAATGGTTTTTTGCCTTTATAGGGTTTGCTCCCCCTTGCTACAAAATTGGCAGACTGCTCTTCCTTGTCACCTTTATGACATTGGTACTCATTTTCGATCTCTGGTAGGAGATCTTTAAGTTTTGTTGTTCCTACTACCATTTTTAGTAGTATGTAGGTTTTAAATGAGTCCCAGGAAGCTGGCATCCTGTCAATGACTTCCATTAATTGGAAATCATCGTCAAAGGTTTTCCCATTTGCAGCCATTTCAGCCCAGAGTTCCATTAACTCTTGGACTGATTCTGCAGGATTTTTGTTTTTGGGGAATTCCCAAGTTTTTGTCTTTTTATAGACATTAAATATTGCTACAGCTCCAGCTTTGGAAAATGCCTCAGTTAGGCCATCCCAAGTTTCTTTCAATGTGTCTTTGATATGATGACCCAAAGACTTAGGTAGGTTTAGGGTTATTATTCCCCTTGCCTTTCCATCGTTTTCTAGAAACTCTTGGTGTAATTTCCAAATTTGGGTAAGTGCTTGGACTCGTCCAGCAGTGACGGAAGTACTTTCCATTTCCTGCTGATGGCTTTGTGTCCAGGGATGATGGATGATTGTCCCTTCGACATATTGCCATACACTTTTGGACTGGAGTGTAGCTTTAACCAATCTGGACCATGTGGCCCAGTTGCTTCTACCTTGTAAGGTAGGAATGGTGATATCACCACTTTTGTTCGCTCCAACTGTAAGATTACAGTTAAAGCCTTTGGCCAATTTATCTATGTTGGCCCAGCCATAACTATAACCTTGAACAGGTTCGATGTGAAAGCTTGATTTGCTTTCCCTGTGAATTTTGAAGCCAGTCTCCTTTCGGAGTTTATGGCTCAAATTTGCCAAATCCTTTACAGTAGGATATGTTGGCCACACATATTTGGATAGCGCTCTATCCTTGATTGCTACCAAATAGCAAAGTCCAGGTTTTTTCCAGACTGGTTGCTCTTGTGTGTGTTTAAGATTTCTCTTTGCCATTCTCACAGGAATGATTTCCCCATGCTCTATTGGAGTACCAACTTGAGCTTTTAGGTACGTATCATTTTCATCATCTGTTAATTCCCAATGGGAATTATCAGAGCCATATAAGAGGTCTTTAAAGTCGGTGTGACCAGACTCTTTTAACTCATCATGTTTAGGTATGCGAGTTCTAGGCTCTTTGGAGCGAGCGGTGAAATTAATTTTATTGCCTTCTTTTTTATCTAGCCAATTTTGTTTCTGACAAAGCTTTTTGGCTCTTTTCTTTTCTTGAGCCAGCTTTATCTTGTCAGAATCTAGCCAAGACTCTGCATTTATTGCGCGAGTCTTTGCTCCTTTCAACTCTAATTTGAGATGACCAATCTCACGCGCCATTTCTCTTTGGTTTTCGAAATAAGTATTATTCTCATTTCGTCTAGCCTGCTGAGATTGACCTAGATGATCTAAAGCTGCATCTAGATCATCACGTAATCGATCATTGTTATCGATTAATGTATTGGAGTTTTGTATAACTCCTTTCACTGTTTGTGAAATCTCAGCTATATTCTGTTTATGGCTAGCAACCATGATTTTGGCGTCTTCTACCAATTCATTCGCTTGATAGAGGTCATGTAATTTTTTATTTTGGAGAAGGGAATCGCTCCTTCTCTGTTTAATTACACGTATTTTATTGGGTAATGCACCCAATTTCATAAATGCAGTGGCTATTTGTCACCACTCATTTATTTCCTCTCATGACCTTTTGTCACCTTCCTCCTGCGTCTTTTGTCCTTTCTGGTCTCCCCCAGAGGATTGTACCAGAAGTGGGTTAAACGCCCACTTCGACGCATTGGTAACAACCCTCGCTCCAAATGTTTTGAGCCACTGTTCGTGGCATCTGTCTTGTTCTTTGACAGATAAGGAATAAGCCTCATTAGGGTTATTCCTTTTTTGGAGGCGAAGGGGACCACACACATTCTTGATGCCGTTTTTAGCAATGGCAGCATAATTTGGCCCTGAGGAAGGGCCAGGAACAGGAATCGGCATCCTGTTTTCCTCGTTGCCTAATCAAGGGAAGGGGGTTGATGGCTGGTAAGTGCCATTGTTAAGGTCGGCAATTAATTGCCATGCACCTTCCATCGAAGACATTTTGGGATATGTATCCCTGAGTTTGTTCCAGTCCTCAATTGGAACAGCATTGGGCTTTCTATATTTAGCCTGGACAGCTTCATCATGGTGGACAGTGTGTCAGCGTTCCCTGGCCATTTTTCTTTTGTATTCTTGAGTGCGCTGATGAATGTGCTCCTCAAGTATGGCCTTTTGTTTGGCCTCCTCCACTTTTGCCCAGTGCTGGGTGATCATCTCTTGATCTTGCCGATGGAGTTCGTCAGCAAGCTGAGAATTGATCGAGGCCAATGGCCCAGAACTGGTAACTTGTGCCTTGCCGGCACGCTTCTTGTATGAAACAGGGATAAACATCCCTGCACCATCCAGGGGAGGAGTGATCCTCTCCTGTTTTACCTGAACAGGGGGGGATCGTGGGCGCGATGAGTCAGAGACTGTGCGTAAGGAAGGTAGCGAGGATGGGGTCCTCACTTTAGGAACCGGCGATGCCAGTTTGATCCCGCTTTATTTGAGCGGGGAGAGTGCATGATGTTGGTGGATTCGCCCATTTTGTGCTTTTTAATTAATTTAGAATTTTTAATTTGACCCAATTTAAATTGGGCAATTACCTGTTTGCCTTTATATTTGGCCACAAGGCCAAACAAGGCACGTTTATCGGATTCTTGATCCGATTTGACCTCATCCCGAACTGATTTCTCTTCCTGAGCTAATTCAGGAAGGAGGTCGAAATAGGTAATAATACGACCCTTGGAGGGGCCGGCTTGGTTGTTTCTGGATGAACTGGAAGAGGAGGTCGCTTTTCCGGCAGCGGAGCCAGAAGCGGATTTTCCAGAGGACGATCCGGAAGAAGAGGAGGCGGAGGCGGAGGAAGCAGCAGAGTTGTTGTAAGACATTTTTATCAAAATATTTATTTATTTATTTGAAATTTCAAAAAATAAATTCGAGGAGAGGTTGGTTTGGATTGGTTTGAAGATCTTTGAAAAATATGTTAGCTCATCATTTTAAGGAACGATTGATGCTAGCGCTGATCATTGATACTTCCGGTTATGGATGCAACAGATGGATCCCGGGACAGGGACATGTGGATCACTTTTGGTTTCTCGGTTTCATTGCCAGAAAGGGATCCAGCCTTTCAGGAGTGCTTTGGGGCTCCAGCAAATTCCCCAACAGCAGTAAATATCCCATCATTATGTAATTACTTTTTTAAATCGTACTATTGCTGCTAAGGAGCAGTCCTATTACTAAACAGGAAGCTAAGCTCGTGCCTGCCACTGATATGCGTAGACAGGGAACAATGTCCCTGTAGCACTATCTTTATATGGAATATTACATAATTATTTAATTAATGAGAATGTGGGACGAAAACCCGAAATTGGTATATGCGCTTAATTATTCACGGCCAAAAGGGGGGCGTGAAGCCTTTTGATCGGGGGATGGGACAGAACCTGATCCGATCTTTATCTGTCAGAGATGGCCCTTAACCTGGAGGATGTTGATAAACCAGTGTCCACAAACTGGTCTAGATCTGATTGAGATGATTGATGGATCTTAGATTATGGTTTTATTATGTACCCAGGTAACGCAGAAACTGGGGGCTGGACAAGTTTGCCAAACTAAGTATTGTTTTCACACCTCTCCAGGTGGTGCCCAGATCTCTGTCAAGATTGGACAGGCTCATATTTCGGGTGAGCTCCCCGGGTTACGTTAGTTGACAAAACAAGTGTATACAGTCTCTACAGCCACTAGGGCGCTACTAACAAACCTGATTACCTTTTTTGGTCATTACCAAAAAGCGATCGACATAGTCTCCTCAACGGTGACAGCTACATCGTCGAGCCACTTATCTCCTGTGGTATTGAGGCGATCACCCATCAGGTCTGTGAGCAGACAGGGCCCATAACCTGTCGAAGTAGCATGACGATGGGCACAGCGGAATAGTAGAGCTATGTAAGTGAAACACTTACTTGTGTAGCTGTAGGTTACTCAGGAGCTGTGGCTCAACTGGTTGAAAGCAGAGAAGAGAATATAGATTGACGGTGATGAGCATGGTCCGTGCCCTAGGAGGAGATCATATGTACTGGTCCTTGTACCATGTACGAGGTCTACCAAGGCCGGCAGTTGCCTGAAATCCCACACTTTTAATCACTAGCTTCCGAGCACAACAAATCCAAGCCGATGCTCACCAAACCACACAGAATGACATGAAAAGACATCGGAAAAGACACGCGTATGTGACCACAAATGATTCCGAATAACATGCAACACTGCAACCACTCCTACATCGGAAACGGCGCAATGAAAAGCAGAACCCAATGCCAAACGGACGCGAACCAAACCCGAGCGACAGTGCTGACAACGAAACTGATACCACTGCAAGGGGAGCTATAACATTTGTATAAATGACAAGTCCACACGCCGACCAAACCAGCTACATGCTTATGGCATGGACCCTGATGCACTTTCCCCGATCAGGAAAGGCCACGAGGAATAGACTATCGAAAGCCACCACTAAAACGGATCACGGAAAAACTCCACCACGCTAGCGCCATCAGCCCTGGATGCAACGATAGTCTCCCCGTCGAATAGCTCACCCTGAGCAGGCCATTCTTGTTCAAGAAACGTCAAAGGCAAAAGTAGCGTAAATGTATGCATAAGGTGCAGCTTGTCTCAACGACCCTACGGACAGAAGAAAATCAGACGACTTGGCAAAGAAGGCGGAAAAATATAAATAGTTAGAATATCGTACATACTTCAGCAGAGTGCTTGCCTGTAAACCTATCTCGTTCTAGAGCAATACAATCCCCTCTAAAGTTCTGTTCGCACGTCTTATTCTGTCCATATTACTCTATCGCCAGCATTGGACTCGTCTGCCTTGCCCTGAGTTATCCCCTGAACATTGGAAAAGTCTCGGCCGACTATCAGAATCGCACCACGCTGGCCACCATCTCGCATCCCGGAAGCCTTCGTACTCGTGTTACGACTGCTCAGCATTCCGTCAACCGCTGCTGTCCCTGCCACTTCAGAAAAGCCTCGGAAACTCTCGGAGTTGTTCGGGAGCAACTAATAGCACAAAACAGGACTCAAAGACCTGCCCGTTTACGCCAGCTTGTTGGTTCTCCTGCCGACGTGGAGTAGCGTTACATCAACGGAGAAACTACTAGGTTTATATACGTCTATCTACTGTGTCTGTGTCAGCATTATTATGATACACTGACTGAGCATTTGTATAGCATGACTGAGCAAATGTATTGAGCATAGCAATGCGCAGTCATTGCTGTGTGGAAAGCTGTGTGAAACACAGCTTTGCACAGTCACCATGTGAATACATGAGGCGGCTTTATTGTTCAGAGTTCTGTCCCATTGAACTCTATAATATCTGTCTAGATATAAATACAATGAACTTATATAATCATAGATTATTAGATAATACTGATAAGATATGATAACGATTGAGATTGGATAGATCCGAGATGTTTTCCCACGATACGAATGACATTCGTCAACGTTCGTTTCAACACCATCCCAGGGTTTTCCCACGGTTGGAGGACACTAGACTCACTGACACCTCGACACTACAAGCTACAATTGGATATCGGTTAGCAGAGCGACCTCATACTAACACCTCTCCTTCCTCTCGAGCCCCCTTTTGGACCCCACTGTCACACCACCACCATGGTCAAACCTCGCAGGCCTGACCCTAAGCAGATTGGACCGGACCGGACATCACGTTCTGGTTCTAGGTATGATGCCCTTGTGCCCCATTCACCTGGGGCCCCCTCTAGCTCTCTGCCACCCATTGTGAGTGGCTGACCACGCTCTTGGCTAGGAGGCCTTCTTCAAAGGCCCCCGCCTCCCCCGGAAACCCTGGCCCCCAAGGAGTCGCAATGTGCACACGTGGCCGCATTCCTCGCATCACTTCATGGCTGGCAATCGGACCAATCTCGGCCCGAATCACCCATTGCCCAGTCCCGCTCCACCTCACCCCGAAATCCTTGGGGCCCCTGGAGTGCCTCCGCCTATTTGGCCCACGTATCACCATCAGCGGAGATTGAAATGGCCGCGTACCGGCCTGAATACATTGACAAGCAAACCCAGCATGTGGAGCCTGAAAAACCCCCCCCCCCAACATGCTGAAGCAATGCTGCCCCACGTCCTAGTGGAAGGTCATATCTGTTACGAATCAACCCCTAAATTCGACGCTTTGACGCATTCGATGCCTTATCCAATGTCTCACTTATCTAAGAGAGCACTATCTATGTACAATGCAAGGCGTAGGGTGTATACTCACCAATGGGGCTCAGTCAACTACATGCTACATGGAAGCCTTACTACAGGCCACAGTAACAGTAACGAGACAAGGCCATAGAAGGTGCAACAGTCGTGGAGGCTATATCACATGTCATCATCAGTCTAGGATGTAGTACCAGAGATGGGACCAATGTACAGGTCATGATGGATACATTGGACAACTCACAAAGCTTATCGGAAGGATAAGATCTTATCAAGTGATCTTATCTTATCTTATCACTTATCACATCAGGATGGGATTCCTTATCGGGGTTATCAAGGATCTTATCATAGATAAGATAAGGAGGACATGAGGCTTAGCATGAGGATGCAGTATGGCAGAAGCACAGTAGGCACAGTTGGACATGAGGGAAGGGCAAGGAGGCTAGGTAGGGGTATATAAGGACTCTTGTAGGAATAGTTACTCTAAGACTCGAGATAGTTTGTCTTGCTCAGGCAACTACCTAGTTTTCAATTCCATTCATTCTCCTTTCTCAATTCTTCTCTTCGCTCGCTTGTAGTGAGCTTGAGTGTTGTGTTGTTTGAGCGTAGCTCCTAACAATATCCCACTAGATGTTTTTCAAACTATTTTCACCCTCTACTGGTCTAAGTTATGGGAAACTGACCAAAAGTGAATCCAAATAGGGTCTGGGACGACCCCATATCAATGCATCATGCATCCCATTAAATCAGGGAGAAGGGACAACAAACACTCCTCCCACCTTGTTAAGAAGCCCCCCTCGGACGATTCAAGGGACCAGGGCAAACACACTCTTATGCAGGGTCCCACCTTCGGCTGGCCCTCTCGTTCAACTCGGAAGATGGCTCGATGGCCAGTCTCTCCTGACCAAGCTCACCAAGGTCGTAAATTTCATCGGCCACGATGCCTTTCAAAACCTGGTGAACGCAATTACCAAAGCAGCCTGGAGCCAGTGCGACAACGTCGTCATCACCTGTGTGGGCTCTATCACTCCTGAGCAGCAGACTGTCCTCATGGAAGCCATAGGATGTGTCTTTAAAATTGACACGGGGGCGCTTTCCGTCGCTAACCACCCCACCACCTCACTCATCAAATTCATCAACGTCCCCTCAAGGGACAACGACAGATTGCTATACACGCTGGACAAGGTCACCAGCGACCTTCATGCCCACCCGCGATGGGCACAAATTCAGCTTCACTGACCTCCTACCTGGGTGAAGGCAAGGAATCAGTCAACTATAGGGCCCCAAGGGGTCCTGTTGGTTGAAATAGTTGACACGAAGGCAGGTGCCAACGCTGACTGGGTCTTAGGCTCCCCGGTCCATATCAATGGCAAAAATGTCAAGAGCTGACCATGGCACGTTAAGAGTGCCATGCCCCAATGTTTGCGATGCAGCCACTGGGGCCACACCTCGGACAGGTGTGCCATGGCCAAACCAACATGTGCCAAATGCGCTGGCCCCCATGTGACCAGTGACCATTGACAGCATTGCAAGAACTGCACTCAATGCATTCTCTGCGGGATCGAGTGATGCGTGAACTGCATCGGAGTCATGACAGTCAAGCCACATGCAGCTTTGTCCACCAGCTGCCCATTCTTCAAAGCACGCTATGCTCTGGACACAATCAAGGACCTGTACAGGACCACGGCCGATGTTTGACATGCTGCCTTTAACGGCAGCAACCCTTTGGTTATCCAAGTCCCCCCCTCCTTGGGATGGACCTAGCTTGGCCTTAGCACCCCAATGTTAGGGAGCAGTATAGGTTTTTCAGTGTGACTGGTATGCACTTTACATTTCTTCACATATATGTCACATCGACTGTACATATGTATGGCGGCCACTATTGGCGCGCTTTCTTATCATCCCTCTCGAGTACATTGTATGTACGTAGTAGAGGGCGGCCTGCAGCCACCCCCCCCCCCCCCCCCCCCCTTAAATGGACATTTCTATCCAAAAAAAAAAAAAAAAAAAAAAAAAAAAAGGTGGCTGTAGGTCACCTCCAAAATATACTTTTCTATTCAAAACAAAAATAGAGAAAGAGAAACAGCCAGCCGCTTGGGTACCTCCCAAATCCACTTTAAATTTTATCTGCGTATAATACACAATATCGATAGCCAGAATTTTATTACACACATATCAGGGGTGCACTCATATACACATTCAAAAAGTTCTTCACAGCCAGCTTTGGCGGCAGAGGTGAAAGGTCGGGTTCATTCAAATTCCACTTGTATGGATCGCTCCAGGCTTTAAAGACCTCCTCGGATGTCATCTTGGCAGTGTCAGTGCCCCATGCTTTCTGGACTTTTTCCCACTGTTCCTTTGTGACTGTTCCTTTATCTGTAATCGGCGCGTCAGGATCAAAGTAGTCGGGGACTTGCTTATAATCAGGGAAGGGGGGACACTTCATGCCATCGAATACATCCTTTGCCATTGCGTGGAGAAAGTAACCTCTTGATGTTATCTGGTGCCAGCACCAGCAACGGGCTCAACACTGTAATGCTCATCATTAGCTTAATCTTAACTGATCCCGTTTTTGGGTTGAGGAGACCACTAATCTGATTGCCGTTCTTCATCGGATCATCCCCTTCACTATCTGAAATACTCTTAGTTGTGGAGCCCCACTAGCAGAGAAAGGGAATGGGCACGGGAATGGGGAAATGTACATTTTCCCCACAATGCATCGGGCACATCTTTTTCGACTTTCGTGATCCACCACTTATCTTGTTTATCCAGAACATCATATTCCGCAAAGAGTGAATATTTCATAATTGAAATCATTAGCGTACTCTCATCGATCACGCTCTTCAGGTGCATGGGCTTGCCAAAGAATGGCTCGCAGTCCAAGCTAATGTCTGGGGCATTGGATTTGACGGTAGCCTTCCTGATGGCAAAGCAACTCTGAACTACGAAGCTGAATATACTTCCATGTACATCCCATGGGCCAGACTTCCATGGCGTGGGTAGCAATCCGGTGGAGGCCACCAGGATGTGCTATTTCGGATCCCCTGTGGCTGCACCTAGGTGCGCAGGCACGGGGTGCAGTGTCGGCTGCTGGTAGGTGAGGAGGGGCGATGCTGATAAGCTCGCTTGCTGAGAACCAGCCTGGAGGCACATTTTCAAAAATTTGGGGAATGTCACAGGATCGGGTTCCTTATTGTCTTTGGTGCCAAAGTGAACATCAAACCCGAAAACCCAAAATTTGACATGGGCTGTGCCACTGATAGGCGGGCCTTGGATTATTAGGGCTGCACCGATCTCAATCTTGATGTATATCGTGCAGATCCATAACCGTAACGTGAAGGACACTCTGACAGAAATGCTCACGTCACCTTCGAACCAGAATGGTTTAAAATTGATCAGCATGTTGGTACTTGCGTCGAACCATGCCCCCCAATGGACCCAATGACAAGGCTGCGTGTATATGGGCGCCAGCCATGCAGCACTTTGGGGTGATCACGAAGTAGCTTTCTCTGAGAATGGACAGTGCACCGTCCACCTGCCAAGAGATGCTGAGACGCGGGGGATTTGGGTAGTAAGCAGGCCTCATGAGCGAAGGATGGAATCTGCCGATGGAAAAGACCCAATCACCTGCGTGCTCATTGTTGCCAAACCAGTAGAAGAGTCCAAACCCTCCCATAAGGTGGCACGATGGTGCGAGGATATAGGAATCGGGGGCAAGCTGTGCATAGATCATCATGGTCCCCACATTGAAGTCGACCTCTGCACCAATGCCGAGGCAGACAAAGATGATACGCTTGTCCAGCGCAGCTTCAGAGGGGAAGCTGGCCTGACACACTGCGAAAATCCCTAGCTTCACGCTCAGAGTCACCATGACTACCACCACGGCATCTACGTCCAGCATGTCAAATGCCCTCACTTTCATCCCTACCACAAACCAATTCACTTTCTCCATCGGCTGTACCCATTTGCCCAGGAGACTTTGAAGTACTTCGTCTGGCTCACTACTTGTTGGTTGTGTGATAAAAGGGTAAGTCGCAACTCGGTCGATGGTCAGGTAGCCGATCGTGTTGTTATACCCAAAACCACCACAGACTCCAGAAATCTCGGCGAACTCAAGGCAGATCAATGGCCCTTCCAACTTGGCAAAGACAAACACTGTCGTAAAGTTATTCATCTTGCCATAGAATCCAACTGCAGTGAGTGAGTACGGAACAAAAGTAATGATGATCCCGCCCTTGTACAGATCTTTTTTGTAGTGGAAAATCCCAGCTAAGGTAATCGGTGGCATCTGACAGCTGATGGAAAGGCCCTGGATATCAACTTTTATGGACTCGGGGTGCTTCCGTATGTCTGTAAATTTGGCACCTACCCGGAAGCCAAGTAGAGTCAACTCCAGCAGTCCAAGTTCAAACGTTGCATCAAGCACAATGTACAACATGCCCCCGACAAACTGCAGGCCAATGTTGGATATGCTCAGTGGCCTGAACTTCTTTCCCATTGGAGCCGACAAAGTATCTCTGGAACCTGCAGCCTTGTTGTCGTTGTTAGATGGGGGGGGATGAGATAGACTCTAATTCCGAGGATTTTTCCTTCTCGGTATTTCTGAAGCGATGGTCGAGGATTACATGCTCCTTGCCATTCTCTAATAGTGCGATCAAAAAGTGCAACCTTTTCTGGAGGAGGACAAAGTCTTCCTTCCCTTTAGAGGTTTCTTGGTTCGGTTTCTTGAATATGATTTGCTGATCTGAACTCAACACTTCCTTATTGAGAAAGTCAACTTCCTTCCATGTGAGCCCTTTCCCCTTGTCATCGACCCATTGAAACGCCATTTCTATCATGTCAATCATTTTCTGCAGCTGCTCCTCGACGAAAGTTGAGCCTGTGATCGAGAGTTTATGGACGCTGATCTTGAGGATGCGCTTTGTAGTAATTTGATCTCCACACCAGTCTTGTGCAATTGAATGAACGAGAAACTGAGCAAGGTGCCGAGGTTGAACACGCCATGGAAGACAAGATATTCTTCCTTTTTGCTGACTGTAATGGACAGGATGTCTGCGGGTGCCTTACCACCGCCACCAATGATCTGGATATTGCCAACGCAGTCAGGCAGGAACACATCATCACCCAGAATAGAGCGCAGGATAGTGGCGATAGTGATATCCGGCCTGCCTGAATCCAACTTGATATTGAGGGTCCAGTTACCGGGCTTGTAGTTGTAATCGCAACGTGCCGAAACTGTTAGGACTATCCCCAACAAACCCCTAGGCTTCACGAGACGAGAGAGAGAGGAGGCGAGAAAAGAGGGTAGATTGCTGGAGGGCAAACTACCTAGAGTCTTAGGGACTCGCTACTACAAGAGACACCCCTTATATACTACTAACTAGGTCCATGCGCAGCAACCCTAAGCCCTAGGGGCTGTGGTGCGCAGCAATGGCCTAGACTCCTATGACGTATCCACACCTAGCCCCCCTTCTAGACCGATCCAGACCCATCCATCCTGTCAGTAACCCTAACCCCAAGAGTCCCTGCAGCCGCTCGCTGACTAACCCTTGGGTGTCCTAACATAGGGGTGGTGCTGTCTTGCCTTAAGTGGTATCTCCCCATAGAAGCCCCAGATAAATAAGTAAAAATAAGGAAAATGATAAGAAAAATGAGGCGATCGTAACATATCCCTCTCCTCAAGACTTCGCGTCCCGAGAAGTCGATGCCACAGGGAATACTTGCGTGGCTCCAGTGTTCAAAACTTTCTTGGGGGAATCAAGCACGGGTGTAACCGCCCTGCCACGCTCAAGGTTCCTTGAGAATGCCCCCAATGGATCCAATTCTTCATAGATCAGTTTTTGGTTTCCCTTCCACCTCTGCCAGTTCCTTTCCAACTTTTCCAGGTAGTCGCGTTTGAAGCGACCATCCTCCCATCCAAACAACTGCTTTGGAGCTTCCGTCTGTGTGAAGTTTTTGTAGGGTCGGTATATCATCCCTCTGGCCTGACGTGGAGCACCTGGATTCTTTCGGTGGAATTTTTTGATCTCGTCCTGTGCGTTAGCCAAGTTTTCTACTGGCTCCCACGTCGACTCTTCCACTGGGTAGTTTTTCCACTTGACTAGGTACTCCAACCGCCCACTGCCACGCCTGCTGACTCGACTGTCCATGACTTCTTCAACCTTGTATTCATCGTCCTGGGACTCCTCGGTCATCTGTGCCTCTTTACGTTGAGCCGCCTTCTCTTTCTGTCACGGGAATGTGGGCACGTGATACGGTTTTAGTAGAACTTCGTTAAAGACGTTGTACACCTTCCACGACACTGGCACTTTGAGTTTGTACGCTGATTCTCCGACCTTTCCCACGACTTCCAATGGCCCCACGACCTTTCCCATGACTTCCAATGGCCTCATGAACTTGCCGTCAAGCTTCTTGGTGGCCCATATAGTGGGTAAATGCTCTGTGCTGAGGTAGACCTTGTCCCCTGGTTGGTACTGGCATGCCGGTTGACGATTGTTATCCCATCTTCGCTTCATGGTTTCGGCGGCCTTCTCGAGTGCGACTCGCGTCTTTTCATGTATGTCCTCGACTTGTCTGGCGAGCTCCTCAACCGCTACTACCTTCGGCCTGTGTGTCAGATCCAAGCCTTTATTTGGATGTCGGCCGTAGTTTACGAAGAACGGTGAGTACCCTGTTGCAGAATGGACTCGATTGTTGTGGCAGAATTGCGCCACGGCTAGCCAGTCACTCCAGTTGTCCTGGCGGTGGTTAACAAACATTGTGAGGAACTCTTTAACTTCCTGGTTGACGCACTCCATCTGTCCATCAGTCTGTGGGTGGTATGCTGTTGATCGGTTCGGTTGAATTCCTAATATCGCGTAAATGTTACGATTGTCTCATTTTTCTTATATTTTTCCTTATTTTTACTTATTTATCTGGGGCTTCTACGGGGAGATACCTCTTAAGGCAGGACGGCACCACCCCTATGTTGGGACACCCAAGGGTTAGTCAGCGAGCGGCTGCAGGGACTCTTGGGGTTAGGAGTACCGACAGGACAGACGGGTCTGGATCGGTCTAGGAAGGGGGGCTAGGTGTAGATACGTCATCGGGGTCTAGGCCGTTGCTGCACACCACAGCCTCTAGGGCTTAGGGTTGCTGCGCACGGACCTAGTCAGTAGTATATAAGGGGTACCTCTTGTAGTAGCGAGTCCCTAAGACTCTAGGTAGTTTGCCCTCCAGCAATCTACCCTTCTTTCTCGCCTCCTTTCTCTCTCATCTCGTGAAGCCTAGGGGTTTGTTGGGGTTAGTCCTAACATAACCTAGAGTCTTTACACCCCTACCCTTCGTCGTCTGCTACAGTGCCGAGCACGTCTTGCTCGTTGCGGCTCACAGTGACAAAGCAGTCTGTGAAGAACACCATCTGACTCTGCGCCAACGCAGACAGCCTCGAGGAGCGCCATCAACGTCGACAACAGATAGCCTCCTTAGTCGTTACTAGGGACTACGGGATAATTCATTCCCACTAGTCTACACAACAGGAGTCGGATGAGAGTAACGTGCACATCGTTGAAAGTGCGGGCAGGCACTGGCGAGTGACTTACACCGATTCTTGTGGAAAAGCTCAGGAACGAGCGAAACAACTGGTGCATTACGAGCGTAGCAAGGGGCCGAAAGTCCCGTTTCAGATCTCATCGATCTGTAGGGTGAAATCCCAGGTGCTTTAGTTCTGCATTGGCACTTGACAGAATTAAATCGAAGATCCAAGTCGGGGTGCGTTATTGACCTGATTGGACCAACCCTGTGCGACGGAAAGCACAGAGAGACGAGAGAACAGGCAACAACCTGTGCAACTGCACAGTTCTAGGTGACTGCGGAAAAGAATGGACCAACTGCTGTTGGAGATAGAACGGAGCCGGTTGAAGAATCAACCATATCATTCACACACACCCCGACCACCATTACAACATGATCTGCGAATTCAACTACGTACTCCCCCAAGCCCAGGCGACACTTGAGGAGATCGGCTCGATCTTCTCAGCGGACTGGGTATCTGAAAACACCATCATTACCATGTGCATGCCGACATTTATCAGCAATACATATGTTAGAAGATACGACAACCATGTTTGGTTGTGGCGGAAGCACTGCTGCCGGGAGGAGAAACAACAACACGATGACGTACAGCAGTTGTTGGACCAATTGGACCGTGAACAGCGGGAGGAACAGGAAGCCACATGGGCAGACCTGCTAGAAATGCGATGAATGTGTTGAGCGGCCGTTCGAGCCCAAAGAGCCCTGGATCGGGTGGAGAAAGATTGGAAGGTTTTGGAGAACCTTCTAAACACAGAATACAAAGGGAACCGGAGTCACCCGGTGTACTTGGCTCTGATCGCATCGAAGTACAACCAGTGGCTCATGTGGACACACAACGCCGAGGAAGCGATACAAAAGTATTGCAAATACAAAGGGGACGAGATGATCCAAGATCATCTCACGATCGTCATGGAATTGTACGCAAGCGAGGGAATGGTCATTGAACCGGAGGACTGGAATGCCCTCATGCATGCTCAAAACGGGAACATAAAGCCGGGGTCCTACGAAAGGACACAGCGTTTCAAGGAGAATGAGGAGAGGCTTAATGGGGTCTGTTATGATCCCTACCTTCGTGCCAAAATTAAATTTCGACTCCTGAACCCGCCAACCCCGCCGGAGTTTCAAACGGTGCGCAACCTGGGGATAGAGAAGCTGCTCCATATGGATATGTTCCTGAAGCAACTGGGCAAACTAAACTGGGTCAAGGAATGGAAACCTGACAGCCGAGCACCACACCTACTGGGAGGGAATCTGAGGCTAATCGCCGGAGAAACTCCATACCGAAAAAGTGGGTACTGTTACATGTACCTATTTAAAAAGGAGTTTTACGGCAAGTACGATTGGCCTATGTGGCCTACTCTCACAGACATCCTCTCCTGGGAACCCAAACTCAGGGATACCACAGTCACGCTCGGAATCCAGGATAATATCAAACGAGACCATTTCCACATACTCGAAAAGGAAATGATCCGGCCCAGGGAAGACGACTCCTATACCTGGAAGGACCTGGAACGAATCAAAGGGCTCATGACCTTCAACCCACGAGCACATTTTGGCGGAGACAACAAACCCAAAAAAGATAAAGGCAAAAAGAAGGCTGCATCCCCACCACCTTCCATAGCAGCACACGGAACTTCTCATGGGATACCGCCATCGTGACCCCATCGAGAGATGATCCGGAAATTCAGAAGAGAGCTCCGCGCCCCTACGCCACCACCCAAGACAGAGGAACAGGTAGTTGATGACATCGTCAAAGACCTCAAAGACTACCAGTGAGGAAAGCACACCGAAAGAGCCCACAAGCTCTCGTATGCGCGCGCAGTCTTGGCCAACCTGGAACACAGTAAAGCCAAAACCTGCATGATGAGCGGTGACTGGACATGGCACGGAGGCACGGTACAGCACATGGAGGACTGGCTCGGACCAGAACTGGCCCAGGGTGAACAAAACAAGGGGTTCCATGACCATAAGCAAATGGAGATCGACAACTGGCAACGAACGGTCCAGAACGCGTTCAATCTCCCATATCCATATCCGACGCAAAGTCTCCCGGAGCACGTGTTTCACCCAGATAAGGAGGGGTACTGCTACCTCATACTGTTCAAACGACAGTATTGGTCTGCGTACAACTGGCCGGCATTCCCACAAATCCAGGAAATATGGAACTTCGATGACAGCCTCTGGGACAGGGAAGTCTGCGCAAAAGTCCGAGCCTCATATGGAAATCCAAGTATCTGGCACGTCAAAAGAATGGTTGGAGCAGTCCATGGTTGGAGTCAGATGAGAACCCTGATGCATCAAGGGTTTGGGTACCGACGAGTTGGCGCAAGCGCTTTCCGCGCCACTGTCGACATGATTACTCATATGACCCAGGCCCTCCTGGGATACCAGTCGTTCCAGGAAGACACGATCCAACCCCTGACGGAAGCTTCAGGAACAGCCACGCAAATAGCAGCGCGGAGTGACGCCATCTATCGGCAAGGGCAGCGAAGAGTGGAGGCAGCCACAGCCATGGCCCAGTCTATCGCTGATGTAATCAACAAATACCGCCGGGCTAATCCCATTGTACCAGGACCTACCACGAAACTGGAACTACCTGACCATTACAAAGGAGATCCTAGGACTGTGGACGCATGGGTACGACAAATGGAGACCTACTTCCAACTAGCACAAGAGACCATGCTGGATAGAAGAATATCCATTTGCCTATACCGAATTCGCAAAGGCAAGGATAACCGGGCCGGCGACTGGGCCGGGGTACAACTCAGGGCAGTGCAGGATGCACAACAGGAGTATGAGACCAAACAAAGCGAAGAAGAATGGTCCCGAGGAATATCCTGGCAGGAGCTTAACCAAGGATGACTGGGCGAAGACCTCAAATGGATTAGATGACTGTTGACAAAGAAATTCCCCTTCAACAACTGGGTGGATTTCAAAACGCAGATGCATGACTTTTTCATGTCAACGGAGACTAAACAAAAAGCTATCAACTCCCTGATCGCGCTGAAACAGGGCAACACTCCAATCGAGGACTATTGTATCAGATTCAACGCACTCTCACCCCTGGTGGAATGGAACGATGCCGCTTTAGTAGCACAATTCCTGGCGCATATAAACCCAGCATTGGGACGGGACCTGATCCGACACGGTAACCTGGGGGAGGATGCATCCCTGAGTAAAATCCAGGAGCAAGTGATACAGTTAGCACGGGCATATCGACAAGCACAAGAGGCGTATGGAACCAAATGATGGACAAATGAGTACAGGGAAAAACTCCCCAGAGACAACAAGCCAACTCAGTACCAGTTCGCAGCACCATCACCAGTCGCCTCCACGTCAAAGCGGGACCCAGACACGATGGACGTCGACAAGTCCAAACAAACAAGGGGGAATTGCTACAATTGCACAAAACCCGGACACTTCGCATGAGACTGCCCGGAACCCAAGAAACCTAAATGGAAGGGGAAGGGATGAATGAGGGAGTTGTGAGTAGGAGAGCTCACAGAGGAGCAGTGGAAGGAATTCGGAAAAGAACAGGGTTTTGGAGAAAGCCAGTAGGTGAGCGCTCTGCTCTACTGGCCTGTAAAAGTACCTCGGACAATACACATGTATACATGGACTTGGGAGTGGAACTCCCAGAAATTTTATATGAATGTTCAAGTCAAGTACATCGTGTGAGGAACTTTACAACGAGCGTGAAAGGGAAACGCCTCCAAGTATGGTCGGAACCCTGGGTATTGAGGCGAATTTGGCAGCAGGATACCAAGACAGCCCTGGAGTGTTTGAAGTCATGGGTACACAGTAGCCGCGAACAGGAAATAGATGAAGACCTACTAAGGGACCTGAACCAGCTGCCTGAACAGGAGGCAATGTGGAACCTCACGCACCTACGAAGAAAAGTCGTCAAAACCTTTGGACGACAGGAAATGGACGTGAAAGGAGTAATCATGGCTATGGACACCGGAACAACCACAAACGTTACTGCACTGCTGGATAGTGGGTGCACTCAGTCGTGTGCAAGTATGGACTTCGTGGAACGACACAAGTTCAATAAAAGAAAACTCATCAGACCGGTACCTGTATACAACGCAGATGGGACCCAGAACTCGATGGGAAGTCTGGAGTATATGGTCCAGTTTAAACTAAGGATCGGGGAGCACGAGGAAGTAATTGAATGCGGAGTGGCCCAATTGGGCAAGACAGATCTATTTCTCGGTCATGAATGGCTACAACACCACAACCCCTCCATCGATTGGAAGCAGAAGGAGCTGAACTTCAACTGATGCCCAGGGATGTGTTGGAACGCATCTGAAGTATCAGAACCCGAGGAAGAAGTGGACCCCATGGAACCGCTCGAAGAGGGAGATCGACTACTGGCAGTACACATAGGTGAACCGGAACTAAAGATACGATCTGTGGCAACCGACATAGTGGCTAGGGAACACGAACAAGCATGGAAGCGAACCTTGGAGGAAATTGTACCGGCGCACTACTTAGGTCACTGAAAGGTGTTCATGAAAGAAACCTTCAATGAGCTACTGCCCCAACGCCCATGGGATCATGCTATCGAACTAATTCCAGGGTCCAACCCGGTAGATTGCAAAATTTACCCACTTAGTCGACTGGAGCAGGAGCAGCTGGATGAGTTTCTCAAGGAGAACCTGGACACCGGAAGGATTCAACCAAGCAAGTCCCCAATGGCTTCCCCCTTTTTCTTCATAAAGAAAAAAGATGGCAAGCTGAGACCAGTACAGGACTATCGAAGGTTGAACGAGATGACAGTAAAGAACCGGTACCCGTTACCACTCATCGGGGAATTAGTGGACCAGCTATCCCAAGCCAAGGTATTCTCGAAGATGGACATCCAGTGGGGATATAACAACGTCCGTATTAAGGAGGGAGACGAATGGAAGGCAGCGTTGATGAGCATCCATGACTTTGGGACAGGATTTGGTAAGCAGGACTTAATGTAGTCAGTAGTAGGATTTCTAAGAAAGTCTGGTACTTCGATTTTACTCCCAACGAATGGATTAATCCTTCGTTTCACATTCATTTCTGGCTCCCTCATTCGTTTTCTTTCACTTCCACTATGGCTTAGTCGTACGCAGCCACGTCACCGTCACCGTCACCAACGCCCACCGATGCCGACTCCGCGCCCACCAATGTCGGGGCAAATCCCAGGACTTGCTGACAAATTCCCATCTGGCCTGCGCGCCTGCAGTGCCGGGAATGTACTCATTAAATGGTGACCACTGCAGGGGCCTCTTTTCGGGAGATCGACCACCGACATTGCCAGCCAACGACTTCGCCTCAAGTAGGTTTTTTGTTAATATTGTTTTAATGCCATCGAACGGCCGCCACCACATTTGTTTCAATGTTCGCGGACAATCCTTTGTACAGCGCCGTTTATTTCGGGCAGCACACACAACTCGATGCCGACCGGAAAATTTTCCGGTACCAGCAACACATCCGTTTCGACGCTGCATCCATTTTCACAACTCCAGCCCCTCGCACAACACTCTCATTTAGGACTTTACGACCGCTTACTGGACTGGCACCAGTTTTCCCGTGCGACGCGCCCATTTCCACTGGCAACCCCGGTGAAATTTTATTATTATTTTCGTTTTACAGGTTCTACTTGCTCGCTTCGTCGTTTTTCGCCACGGATCGCGTCCCACTGGCTTTGACAGTCCCTCGCCGAATCAAGGAGCCCGGCGCTCTGCAGATTTCGATCTTTCAACCACAGTCCTCGCCCATCCCGCCCCACCGCATTCGTTTACAAACGAAACGAATCGTTTTCCGACCGCCACCCTCGCCATTTCGCCCGGCGCCCGCCTTTCGCAAGACGAACCCGTCCCCTAGCACCCCGCCGCGTTCGTTTACGAATGAAACGAATCATTTTCCGACCGCCGCCCTCGCCATTTTGCCGGCGCCCGCCTTTCGCAAGGCGACCCCGTCCCTAGCACCCCGCCGCATCCGTTTATGAATGAAACGGATGCATTGCCGAATGCCGCCCTCGTCAACGACCCACCATCACCCAGTGCCTGCTGTTCGCTAGGCGAAACCAACCCCTGGCCCCCCCCCCAGGTTCGTTTTCCGACGGCTGCCCCAACGATTCACCCAGCACCCGCCGTTCGCAAGGCGAAGACATCCCCTAGCCCCCCCCAGGTCCGTTTTCCGACCGCCCCCCTCGTCAATTCGCCCGGCGCCCGCCTTTCGCAAGACGACCCCGTCCCTAGCACCCCGCTGCATCCGTTTACGAACGAAACGGATGCATTGCCAAATGCCGCCCTTGTCAACGACCCACCATTACCGCCCGCCGCCCGCCGTTCGCTAGGTGAAACCAACCCCTGGCCCCCCCCCAGGTTCGTTTTCCGACGGCCGCCCCAACGATTCGCCCAGCGCCCACCTTTTGCAAGACAACCCCGGCCTCTAGCACCCCGCCGCGTTCGTTTACGAACGAAACGAACAAATTACCGAATGCCGCCCTCGTCAACGACCCACCATCACCCAGTGCCCGCCGTTCGCAAGGCGAAGACATCCCCTAGCTGCCCCCACATTCGTTTTCCGGCCGCCCCAACGACTCGCCTGCCGCCGCATCGCAGTTACTGGTGCGCGCAGCAATGCTCGGGCCCCCATTACCACTACCGACTCGCAAAAGCCGCCACCTTCTCGGCGTTTACAACGACTATGGCCGCCGGCACATTTTCTGTCGATCCGTAACACCCCCGATTTCAACTACCGTTTTTGACAGCACCGACGTACCGACGTATTTTTTTTACAAGTTTCTTTTGTTACCTCGACAACTATGTGTATCGACATCTGTACCCCGCCGTTTTGCTGGGTTTGCGACAGCCCCAACTTGTCAGTAGCCCAATGACTGCCCCTGCACTTTGCCCACCACCTCTCGACGCCAACCAGATGTCCCTGGGACTTTTATGGACCATTCAGAATGGGAGTTGACCGAGGACGGTCAAAATTTTAAGTGGGGGGGATATGATGAGCATCCATGACTTTGGGACAGGATTTGGTAAGCAGGACTTAATGTAGTCAGTAGTAGGATTTGTAAGAAAGTCTGGTACTTCGATTTTACTCCCAACGAATGGATTAATCCTTTGTTTCACATTCATTTCTGGCTCCCTCATTTGTTTTCTTTCACTTCCACTATGGCTTAGTTGTACGCAGCCATGTCACCGTCACCGTCACCAATGCCCACCGATGCCGACTCCGCGCCCACCGATGTCAGGGCAAATCCCAGGACCTGCTGACAAATTCCCATCTGGCCTGCACGCCTGCAGTGCCGGGAATGTACTCATTAGCGTTCCAAACCAACAGGGGATTATTCGAGCCCCTGGTAATGTTCTTCGGCCTCACCAACTCGCCCGCCACCTTCCAGACAATGATGAACGACATCTTCCGAGTTGAAATCGCGGAAGGATGGGTGGTCATATATATGGATGACATCTTGGTATTCTCAAAGAACCAAGAGGATCACCAGGGACACGTCAACCGGATCCTGGCTAAATTAGAGGAACATAAACTCTCGCTGAAGCCCAAAAAGTGTTGGTTTGATAAGGCACAAATTGAGTTCCTGGGATTGGTCATAAGCCACAACTCAATCAGCATGGAACCAGGCAAAATTAAAGCGATTACGGAATGGCTGGAACCACTGAACAAGCGGGAACTGCAGCAATTCCTGGGGTTCATCAACTTCTACTGGAGATTCGTGGAAGGATTTGCGAAAATGGCCAAACCATTAACCTCATTAACGGGAAAAGCAGAATGGCATTGGACTTCCATGCAATCAGTGGCCTTTCAGGGACTGAAAGAGCTTGTGGGGAGGGAGGTAGTATTAAAAATACCAGACGACGACGGTCAATTACAAGTAGAAGTGGATGCATCAGACTTCGCAATAGGTGGAATCTTGTCCCAACAGTGCAAAGATGAATCATGGAAACCAGTAGCATTCATTTCAAGGTCGCTAAACGACGCGGAGCGAAACTACAAAATATACGACAAGGAGATGTTAGCCGTAATGCATGCCTTTTATGAATGGTCCCACTACCTGAAAGGCACGAAACAAACGGTAGAGGTTCTAACGGACCACCAAAACCTTACGTACTTCCAAAAGGCACAGAACCTGAACTGAAGACAAGCACACTGGGTAACGGACTTACAGGACTACAACTTCGTGATCAAGCACAGATCAGGGAAGTCTAACTCCAAGGCCGACATCCTATCATGGCGCGCAGGACACGAATGTGGAACCAACGATAACGAAGGAGTGGTTCTACTCAAGGAAGAGCTGTTCGTACGAGTATATGACGATGACCGAGCACTAGAGGACATCATAAAGGAAATAGCGACTCTGGCGCCACGACATTATGAAACCCAAGTCAAAAAGGGGCTAGCGGAAGGAAATCCGGAGTACAAATGGGAAGGTGGACTGGTCACATGGAAAGAGCGAGTATACGTGCCCACGGTTCGAGAGATCAGAGAGAATCTCATCCAGATTCACCATTCATGGGGGCACCCAGGAGTAACAAAGACATTGGAGTTACTGACAAGGAATTACTGTGGCACAACATGAAAAGGGACATCGAGGAATATACACGGGGATGTGAGACATGCCAACGGGCGAAACTGGACCGACAACCAAGGGCAGTGCCGTTAATCCCAAATGAAGTCCCTACAGAACCATGGGAGGTGATATCAGTCGATTTAATGGGCCCGCTACCGGAGTCCAAAGGGAACGATATGATCATGGTGGTAGTAGACCGATTCTCCAAGAAATCGTACTTCCTACCAACAACATCAGCGATCACTTCACAAGGAGTAGCCATGCTCTTCCGAGACAATATCTTCCAGGAACATGGACTGCCAAAGAAGGTCATTAGCAATCAGGGGCCACAGTTTGCATCCAAGTTCATGGACGACCTGTACGGAATGTTGGGAATCCAACCAAACCAATCCACGGCCTATCATCCGCAGATGGACAGTCAAATGGAACGAGTCAACCAAGAGGTCAAGGAATTCCTCACCATGTTTGTCAATCATAGACAAGATAACTGGAGTGATTGGCTCGTGGTAGCCCAGTTCTGCCACAATGACCAGGTCCATTCATCGACAGGATACTCTCCGTTCTTCATGAACTATGGTCGTCATCCGAATAAGGGTTTAAATCCGACATACAAACCCAAGGTGCTGGCCATTGAGGAACTAGCTAGACAGGTAGAGGACGTCCATGAAAAGGCATGGATAGCACTAGAAAAGATCGCAGCGGCCATGAAGAAGCGATGGGATGGTAACCGACAGGCAGCCAGGCAGTACAAACCTGGTGATAAAGTCTATCTCAGCACTGAACACCTACCCACGATCCGAGCAACCAAGAAACTGGATGGGAAATTTGTAGGACCCATGGAGGTTGTAGAGAAAGTAGGTGAATTGGCCTACAAACTCAAAATCCCAGTGTCATGGAAGGTCTACAATGTATTCAACGAGGTCCTACTCAAACCATACTACGCACCCACTTTCCCTCGTCAACGCAAAAAGGCTGCCCAACAAAAAAAGGCCCAGATGACAGAAGAGTCTACGGATGACGAATACGAAGTGGAAGAAGTACTGGACAGCCGAGTTAGTGGTCGTGGCAGTGGTCGATTGGAGTATCTAGTCAAGTGGAAGAACTACCCTGTCAAAGAGTCTACCTGGGAGCCTGTGGAAAACTTAGCTAACGCACAAGACGAAATAAAAGGGTTCCACAAATGTAATCCCGGAGCGCTGCGTAAGGTGTGAGGAATGATCTATCAACCATACGAAAACTTGACACAGGACAAGGTGCCCAAACGGTTGTTTGGATGGGAGGACAGTCGCTTCGAATGCGACTACCTGGAAAGGCTGGAGAGGAACTGGCAGAGGTGGAAGGGGAATCGAAAACCGATCTACGAAGAATCGGATCCGTTGGGGGCGTTCTCAAGGAATCTTGAGCATGGCGGGGCGGTTACACCCGTGCTTGATTCCCCCAAGAAAGCTTTGAACACTGGAGCCACGCAAGTATTCCCTGTGGCATTGACTTCTCGGGGCGCGAAGTCTTGAGGAGAGGGATATGTTACGATCGTCTCATTTTTCTTATCTTTTTCCTTATTTTTACTTATTTATCTGGGGCTTCTACGGGGAGATACCTCTTAAGGCAGGACAGCACCACCCCTATGTTGGGATACCCAAGGGTTAGTCAGCGAGCGGCTGCAGGGACTCTTGGGGTTAGGAGTACTGACAGGACGGATGGGTCTGGATCGGTCTAGGAAGGGGGGCTAGGTGTAGATACGTCATTGGGGTCTAGGCTGTTGCTGCGCACCACAGCCTCTAGGGCTTAGGGTTGCTGTGCACGGACCTAGTCAGTAGTATATAAGGGGTACCTCTTGTAGTAGCGAGTCCCTAAGACTCTAGGTAGTTTGCCCTCCAGCAATCTACCCTTCTTTCTCACCTCCTTTCTCTCTCGTCTTGTGAAGCCTAGGGATTTGTTGGGGTTAGTCCTAACAGTAAAGGTCATCCATAAATTTCGACGCGAATTGAGGTCCTCTGTCACTGATGACTTTTCTTGGGAGGCCGTGTTCTCGAAAGATATTGTCTCTGAACAACACTGCTACTCCTTGCGAGGTGATGGAGGACGTGGTAGGCAGGAAGTATGACTTTTTGGAGAATCGGTCTACCACTACCATGATCATATCATTCCCCTTCGATTCTGGCAAGGGTCCCATGAGGTCCACAGATATAACCTCCCATGGCTCGCTAGGTACTTCGTTGGGAACTAGGGGGGCTGCCCTTGGTTGTCGGTCTGGCTTAGCTCGCTGGCAGGTCTCGCATCCTCGTACGTATTCCTCAATATCCCGTTTCATGTTTGGCCACCAATAATTCCTGGTTAGTAACTCCAGTGTCTTGGCCACTCCTGGGTGTCCCCATGAATGATGGATCTCAATGAGGTTTTCTCGTATGCCCCTGTGCGTTGGTACGTACACTTGACCTTTCCAAGTCACTAGTCTGTCTTCTCATTTGTACTCGGGATCACCTTCCGCCAATCCTTTCTTTACTTGAGTTTCATAGTGCCACAGTGCAAGGGCCGCTATTTCCTTTACGATATCTTCCAGTGCTCAGTCATTGTTGTATACCTGTACAAACAGTTCTTCCTTAAGTAGGATAACTCCCTCGTTATCATTGGTTCCATGCTCATGTCCCGCGCATCATGATAGAATATTGGCTTTGGAATTGGATTTGCCTGACCTATGTTTGATTACAAAATTATACTCCTGGAGGTCTGTGACCCAGCACACTTGTCTCCGGTTCAGATTTTGCGCCTTTCGGAAGTACGTAAGGTTTTGATGATCCATCAGAACCTCCACCGTTTGCTTCGTGCCCTTGAGGTAGTGAGACCATTTGTAAAAGGTGTGCATGATGGCCAGCATTTCCTTGTCGTATATTTCGTAGTTTTGTTCAGCATCGTTTAGTGATTTTGAAATAAACGCCACCGGCTTCCATAGTTTGTCTTTGCATTGTTGGGACAGGATGCCACCGATTGCGAAGTCTGATGCATCCACTTCAATTCGGAACTGGCCTTCGTCATCCAGGATTTTTAGCACAACCTCCCTCCCCACAAGCTCTTTCAGTCCCTGAAAGGCCGCTGTTTGCATAGGAGTCCAGTTGTTACGATCGTCTCATTTTTCTCATCATTTTCCTTATTTTTACTTATTTATTTGGGGCCTCTACGGGGAGATATCACTTAAGGCAGGACAGCACCACCCCTATGTTAGGACGCCCAAGGGTTAGTCAGCGAGTGGCTGCAGGGACTCTTGGGGTTAGGGTTACCGACAAGACGGACGAGTCTGGATCAGTCTGGAAGGGGGGCTAGGTGTGGATATGTCATAGTAGTCTAGGCCGTTGCTGCACACCACAGCCCCTAGGGCTTAGGGTTGCTGTGCACGGACCTAGTTAGTGGTATATAAGGAGCGTCTCTTGTAGTTGTGAGTCCCTAAGACTCTAGGTAGTTTGCCCTCCAGCAATCTACCCTCTTTTCTTGCCTCCTCTCTCTCTCGCCTTGTGAAGCCTAGGGGTTTGTTGGGGTTAGTCCTAACATAACCTAGAGTCTTTACACCCCTACCCTTCGTCGTCTGCTACAGCGCCGAGCACGTCTTGCTCATTGCGGCTCACAGCGACAAAGAGGTCTGCAAAGAAACTGTCTGTCTCAACGCGACTGTTGACAGCCTCAAGGAGTCTGGCAACTTTGACTACGACAACAGATAGTCTCACTAGGTCGTACTAGTGACTACGGGATAATTCTTTCCCACTGTCAACAAAACAGAGACTGGACGAGAGTAAGGCATGCATCATTGAAAGTGCGGGCAGGCACTGGCAAGCAGCTTACACCGATCTTTGTGGAAAAGCTCAGGAACGAGCGAAACAACCAGTGCATTACGAGTGTAGCAAGGGGCCGAAAGTCCCATTTCAGATCTCATCGATCTGTAGGGTGAAATCCCAGGCGCTTTAGTCTTGCATTGGCACTTGACGGAATTAAATTGAAGATCCAAGTCGGGGTGCGTTATTGACCCGATTGGACCAACCCTGTGCGAAGGAAAGCACAGAGAGACGAGAGAACAGGCGACGACCTGTGCAACTGTGCAGCACTAGGCGACTGTGGAAAAGAATGGACCGACTGCCGTTGGAGATAGAACAGAGCCGGTTGAAGAACCTAACACACTAATTCACACACCCCCAACCACCCTTACAACATGATTTGCGAATTCAACCATATCCTCCCACATGCCCAGGCGACACTTCAGGAGATCGGCTCGATCTTCTCAGCGGACTGGGCATCCGACAACACAACCATCACCACACGCACGCTGACTTTCATTGGCGATACCTATATCAGGAAACACGATAACCACGTTCGATTATGGTGGAAACATTGCTGCAGGGAGGAGAAACAGCAACTCGATGACGTACAATGGTTGTTGGACCAACTAGATCGCGAACAATGCGAGGAACAGGAGGCCACCTGGGCGGACCTGTTAGAGATGCGACGAATGCATTGAGCGGCCGTTCGAGCCCAGAGAGCCCTGGACCGGGCAGAGAAAGATTGGAAGGTCTTGGAAAACCTTCTGAATACGGAATACAATGGCAACCAGAACCACCCGGTTTACTTGGCACTAATCGCATCAAAGTACAACCAGTGGTTGATGTGGACACACAACGCCAAAGAGGCAATCCGGAAGTACCGAAAATACAAAGGGGACGAGATGATCCAGGATCATCTCACGGTTGTCACGGAATTATACGCAAGCGAGGGAATGGTGATCGAACCAGAGGACTGGAATGCCCTCATGCATGCCCAAAATGGAAACATAAAGCCAGGGTCCTATGCAAGGACACAACATTTCAAGGAGAACGAGGAACGACTCAACGGGGTCCGCTACAATCCCTATCTCCATGCAAAAATAAAGTTCCGCCTTCCAAATCCACCGACGCCACCGGAGTTTCAAATGGTGCGCAACCTGGGAATGGAAAAACTACTCCACATGGACATGTTCCTGAAACAGCTGGGTGAACTAAACTGGGTCAAAGAATGGAAACCCAACTGCCAAGCACCACGGCTACCGGGAGGGAACCTAAGATTAATCGCAGGAGAAACTCCATACCGAAAGAACGGGTACTGTTACATGTACCTATTCAAGAAGGAGTTCTATGGTGAGTACGACTGGCCCATGTGGCCTACTCTCATGGACATCCTATCCTGGGAACTGGAACTAAGGGACACAACAGTTACATTTGGGATCCAAGATAATATTAAAAGGGATCGTTTCCATATTCTCGAAAAGGAAATGATCAGACCCAGGGAAGACGAATCCTACACCTGGAAGGATCTAGAACAAATTGAAGGGCTCATGACCTTCAACCCACGAGCACAATTCGGTGGAGATGACAAACCAAAGAAAGACAAAGGAAAAAAGAAGGCTGCGTCTCCACTACCCTCTATGATGGCACACGGAACTTCTCATGGGATACCGCCATCGTGACCCCATCGGGAAATGATCCGAAGGTTTGGGAAGGAGCTCCACGCACCAACACCTCCACCTAAGATGGAAACCCAGATCATGGACGATATAGTCAAAGATCTGAAGGATTACCAGAAAGGGAAGTGTGCTGAAAGAGCCCACAAACTTTCGTATGCGCGCGCGGTTTTGGCAGACCCGGAACAAAGTAAAGCCAAGACCTGTACAATGGGTGGCGACTGGACATGGCACGGAGGCGCCGTACAGTGCGTGGAGGACTGGCTCGGACCGGAACCAGCCCAGGGAGAACGAAACAAGGGATTCCATGATCATAAATGGATGGAAATCGACAACGGGCAACAAACGGTCCAGAATGCGTTCGACCTTCCATATCCATACCCAATGCAGAGTCTCCCCAAGCACACGTTCCACCCGGACAAGGAGGGGTACTGTTACCTCATACTATTCAAGTGTCAATACTGGTCTGTGTACAATTGGCTGGCCTTCCCACAAATCCAAGAGATCTGGAACTTCGATGATAGTCTCCACAATAGGGAAGTATGCGCCAAGGTTAGGGCCTCGTACGGAAACCCCAGTATTTGGCATGTCGAAAGAATGGTTGGAGCAGTCCACGGCTGGAGCCAGATGAGAACCCTGATGCATCAAGGGTTTGGATACCAACGGGTTGGCGCAAATGCTTTTCGTGCCATGGTCAATATGATCACACACATGACCCAGGCATTGTTGGGCTATCAGACCTTCCAGGAAGACACGATCCAACCGCTAACAGAAGCATCAGGAACCCCCACACAAATAGCAGCCCGCAGTGATGCAATCTACTGACAGGGACAGAGACGGGTGGAAGCAGCAACCGCAACTGCTCAATCCATCGCGGATGTAATCAATGAATACCGCAGAGCCAACCCTATAGTCCCAGGACCTACCACAAAGTTGGAACTGCCAGACCATTATGAAGGAGACCCGAGGACAGTCGATGCATGGGTTAGACAAATGGAAACATACTTCCAACTGGCACGAGAAACCACGCTGGATAGGAAAATATCCATCTGTTTATACTGCATCTGGAAAGGGAAAGTCAACCGGGCTGGCGATTGGGCAGGGGTCAAACTTAGGGCAGTGCAGGATGCGCAACAGGAGTATGAAGTCAAACAGAGCGAAGAAGAATGGGCTAGAGGGATATCCTGGCAGGAACTCAACCAGGGGCAATTAGGTGAAGATCTCGAATGGATCAGGTGGCCGTTGGCTAAGAAATTACTGACAGGCACAAGAGGCATATGGGACTGAATGGCGAACAAATGAATACCAGGAGAAACTCCCAAAAGATAACAAACCGACTCAGTACCAGTTTGCCGCACCACCACCAGTAGCATCCACATCTAAACGAGACCCAGACGCTATGGATGTTGACAAGTCCAGACAAACACGAGGAAACTGCTACAACTGCACGAAGCCAGGCCACTTTGCACGAGACTGTCCGGAGCCCAAGAAACCTAAATGGAAAGGGAAGGGACGGATGAGGGAGTTGCGAGTGGGGGAGCTCACGGAAGAGCAATGGAAGGAATTCGGAAAGGAGCAGGGTTTTGGAGAAAGCCAGTAGGCGAGCGCTCTGCTCTACTGGCCTGTAATAATACCTCAGACAATACACATGTATACGTGGACTCAGGAGTAGAACTCCCGGAAATTTTATATGAATGTTCAAGTCAAGTACATTGTGTGAGGAACTTTACAATGAGCGTAAAAGGGAAATGCCTCCAAGTGTGGTCGGAACCCTGGGTCTTGAGACGGATATGGCAACAGGATGCCAAAACAGCACTGGAGTGTCTGAGGTCATGGGTGCACAGTAGCCGTGAACAAGAAATAGATGAAGACTTGCTAAAGGACTTGAACCAGCTACCTGAACAGGAAGCCATGTGGAACCTCACCCATCTACAAAGGAAAGTCATCAAAACCTTTGGACGACAAGAGATGGATGTAAAAGGAGTAATCACGGCCATGGATACCGGAGCAACCACAAACGTTACAGCACTGCTGGATAGTGGGTGCACTCAGTCGTGTGCAAGCATGGACTTTGTGGAGCAACACAAGTTCAATAAAAGAAAACTCATCAGACCAGTACCCGTATACAATGCAGACGGAACCCGAAACTCGATGGGAAGTCTGGAGTACATGGTTCAGTTCAAACTAAAAATCGGAGAACATGAGGAAGTGATCGAATGTGGCGTAGCCCAATTAGGAAAAACGGACCTGTTTCTAGGCCACGAATGGTTGCAACACCATAACCCATCAATTGACTGGAAACGAAAGGAACTAAAGTTCAATCGTTGTCCTGGAACTTGTTGGATGGCCACAGAAGTGTCGGAGCCAGAAGAGGAAGTGGACCCAATGGAACCCCTAGAAAGCGGAGACAGATTACTGGCAGTGCACATTGGTGAACCAGAACTAAAACTATGGTCCGTAGCAACTGACATAGCGGCCAGAGAACACGAGCAAGCGCAGAAGCGAACCTTGGAGGAAATCGTACCGGCGCACTATTTAGGTCACCAAAAGGTATTTATGAAAGAAACCTTTGACGAGCTACCGCCCCGACGACCATGGGATCACGCTATCGAATTAATCCCAGGGTCCAACCCCGTAGATTGCAAGATCTACCCGCTCAGTCGCTTGGAACAGGAACAGCTGGATGAGTTCCTCAAGGAGAACCTAGACACCGGGAGGATTCAACCAAGCAAGTCCCCAATGGCATCCCCCTTTTTCTTTGTAAAGAAAAAGGACGGGAAGCTGAGACCAGTACAGGACTACCGAAGGTTGAACGAGATGATGGTAAAAACCGGTACCCGTTACCACTCATCGGGGAATTAGTGGACCAGCTATCACAGGCCAAGGTATTGTCAAAGATGGACATTCGATGGGGATATAACAATGTCCATATTAAGGAGGGAGACGAATGGAAGGCAGCGTTCCGAACCAACAGGGGATTATTCGAGCCCCTGGTAATGTTCTTCGGCCTCACCAACTCGCCCGCCACCTTCCAGACAATGATGAACGACATCTTCCGAGTTGAAATCGCGGAAGGATGGGTAGTCATATATATGGATGATATCTGAGCATAAACTCTCGTTGAAGCCCGAAAAGTGTTGGTTTGATAAGGCGCAAATCGAGTTCCTAGGATTGGTCATAAGCCACGACTCAATCAGCATGGAACCGGGCAAAATTAAAGCGATTACGGAATGGCCGGAACCACTGAACAAGCGGGAACTGCAACAATTCCTGGGGTTCATTAACTTCTACCGGAGATTCGTGGAAGGATTTGCGAAAATGGCCAAACCATTAACCTTATTGACAGGAAACGCAGAGTGGCATTGGACTTCCATGCAATCAGCGGCCTTTCAGGGACTGAAAGAGCTTGTGGGGAGGGAGGTAGTATTAAAAATACCAGACGACGACGGTCAATTCTGAGTGGAAGTAGATGCATCAGACTTCACAATAGGTGGTATTTTGTCCCAACAGTGTAAAGACAAATCATGGAAGCCAGTAGCATTCATTTCAAGGTCACTAAACGACGCATAACGGAACTACGAAATATACAACAAGGAGATGTTAGCCGTAATGCATGCCTTCTACGAATGGTCCCACTACCTGAAGGGTGCAAAGCAAATGGTGGAGGTTCTAACGGACCACCAAAACCTTACGTATTTCCGAAAGGCGCAGAACCTGAACCAAAGACAAGCACGCTGGGTCACGGACTTACAGGACTATAATTTCATAATTAAACATAGGCCAGGCAAATCAAACTCCAAGGCCAACATCCTATCACGGCGCGCAGGACATGAACGTGGAACCAACGACAATGAAGGGGTGGTTTTACTCAAGGAAGAACTGTTTGTATGGGTGTATGATGATGACCGAGCACTGGAAGACATTGTGAAGGAAATAGCGACTCTGGCACCATGACATTATGAAACACAAGTCAAAAAGGGACTAGCAGAAGGAAATCCGGAGTACAAACGGGAAGACGGACTGGTCACATGGAAAGAACGAGTGTACGTGCCCACGGTTCGAGAGATTAGAGAGAATCTCATCCAGATTCATCACTCTTGGGGACATCTGGGTGTGATGAAGACATTGGAGTTACTGACAAGGAACTACTGGTGGCCCAACATGAAAAGGGACATCGAGGAATACACGCGGGGATGCGAGATGTGCCAATGGGCGAAACCGGACCGACAACCCAGGGCGGCACCGTTAATTCCAAACGAAATCCCTATGGAACCGTGGGAGGTGATATCAGTCGACCTAATGGGACCGCTACCAGAATCCAAAGGGAACGATATGATCATGGTGGTAGTGGATTGATTCTCCAAGAAGTCATATTTCCTACCAACGACATCGTCGATTACCTCACAAGGAGTAGCCATCCTCTTTCGAGATAATATCTTCCGGGAACACGGGCTACCAAAGAAGGTTATTAGTGATTGAGGACCACAATTTGCATCCAAATTCATGGACGACCTATATGGGATGTTAGTAATCCAACCGAACCGATCCACAGCCTATCATCCGCAGACGGACGGTCAAACGGAGCGAGTCAACCAAGAGGTCAAGGAATTTCTCACCATGGTCGTCAACCATCGACAGGATAATTGGAGCGATTGGCTTGCGGTGGCTCAGTTCTGCCACAATGACCGGGTTCATTCATCAACAGGATACTCTCCGTTCTTCATGAACTATGGCCACCATCCAAATAAGGGTTTGAACCCGACATACAAACCCAAGGTACTGGCCATTGAGGAACTAGCTAAACAGGTAGAGGACGTCCATGAAAAGGCACAGGTAGCACTAGAAAAAACCGCGGCAGCAATGAAAAAATGCTGGGATGGTAACCAACAGGCAGCCAGGCAGTATAAGCCCAGCGATAGAGTCTACCTCAGTACTGAACACTTACCCATGATCCGAGCAACCAAGAAACTCGATGGAAAATTTGTAGGACCATTGGAAGTTGTAGACAAAGTAGGTGAATCTGCCTACAAACTCAAAATCCCCGTGTCATGGAAGGTCTACAATGTATTCAACGAGGTTCTGCTCAAACCATACCATGTGCCCACCTTCCCTCGTCAACACGAAAAGGCTGCCCAACGAAAAGAGGCCCAGATGACGGAGGAGTCTACGGATGACGAATACGAAGTGGAAGAAGTACTGGACAGCCGAGTTAGTGGTCGTGGCAGTGGTCGATTGGAATACCTCGTCAAGTGGAAGAACTACCCTGTGGAAGAGTCTACCTGGGAACCCGTGGAGAACTTGGCTAACGCACAAGACGAAATAAAAAAGTTTCACAAATGTAATCCCGGAGCGCCGCGTAAGGCAAGAGGAATGGTTTACCAACCATACAAAAACTTGACACAGGACAAGGTGCCCAAACGGTTGTTTGGATGGGAGGACAGTAGTTTTGAACACAACTACCTGGAAAGGCTGGAGAGGAACTGGCAGAGGTGGAAAGGGAATCGAAAACCGATCTACGAAGAATCGGATCCATTGGGGGCATTCTCAAGGAACCTTGAGCGTGGTGGGGCGGTTACACCCATGCTTGATTCCCCCCAAGAAAGTTTCGAACACTGGAGCCACGCAAGTATTCCCTGTGGCATCGACTTCTCGGGATGCGAAGTCTTGAGGAGAGGGATATGTTACAATTGTCTCATTTTTCTCATCATTTTCCTTATTTTTACTTATTTATTTGGGGCCTCTATGGGGAGATATCACTTAAGGCAGGACGGCACCACCCCTATGTTAGGACACCCAAGGGTTAGTCAGCGAGCAGCTGCAGGGACTCTTGGGGTTAGGGTTACCGACAAGACAGACGAGTCTGGATCGGTCTGGAAGGGGGGCTAGGTGTGGATACGTCATAGTAGTCTAGGCCGTTGCTGCGCACCACAGCCCCTAGGGCTTAGGGTTGCTGTGCACAGACCTAGTTAGTGGTATATAAGGAGCGTCTCTTGTAGTAGCGAGTCCCTAAGACTCTAGGTAGTTTGCCCTCCAGCAATCTACCCTCTTTTCTCGCCTCCTCTCTCTCTCACCTTGTGAAGCCTAGGGGTTTGTTGGGGTTAGTCCTAACACCAGTGCCATTCAGCCTTCCCCATTAACAAGGTTAAGGGTTTGGCCATCTTTGCAAAACCTTCCACAAATCTCCGGTAGAAATTAATGAATCCCAGGAACTGCTGGAGTTCTCGCTTGTTCAGTGGTTGTGGCCACTCTGTGATGGCTTTGATTTTCCCGGGTTCCATGCTGATTGAATCATGACTTATGACTAACCCCAAGAATTCGATTTGGTCTTTATCAAACCAACACTTTTCTGGCTTCAGCGAGAGTTTGTGTTCCTCTAGCTTTGCCAGAATCCGGTTTACGTGCCGCTGATGGTCTTCCCAGTTTTTTGAAAATACCAATATATCGTCCATGTAGATGACCACCCAGCCTTCTGCTATCTCAACTCGGAAGATGTCGTTCATCATGGTTTGGAATGTGGCCGGGGAGTTTGTTAGTCCAAAGAACATGACTAATGGTTTGAACAGTCCACAGTTGGTCCGGAATGCTGCCTTCCATTCATCTCCTTCCTTAATTCAGACATTGTTATATCCCCATTGGATGTCCATTTTGGAAAATACTTTCGCCTGTGACAGTTGGTCTACTAATTCCCTGATTAGTGGTAATGGATATCGGTTTTTTACTGTCATCTCATTGAGTCGACGGTAGTCCTGTACCGGTCTCAGCTTCCCGTCTTTCTTCTTGACAAAGAAAAAGGGGGATGCCATGGGTGATTTGCTGGCCTGAATTCGCCCCGTGTCTAGGTTTTCCTTTAGGAACTCATCCAGTTGTTCTTGTTCCGTCCTATTCAGCGGGTAGATTTTACAGTCTACTGGGGTTGCTCCGGGTATTAGTTCGATCGCATGGTCCCATTGTCGTCTGGGCGGTAGTTTGTCGAACGTCTCCTTGGTAAACACCTTCTTGTGTCCCAGATAGTGTTTTGGGACGATTTCCTCGAGCGTCCTTTTCCGCATTGTTTCGTGTTCTTTTGCTGCGATATCGGTGGCTACTGATCATATTTCTAGTTCCGGTTCCCCAATGTGTATGGCTAGTAACCTATCTCCTTCCTCCAATGGTTCCATCGGGTCGACTTCATCTTCGGGTTCCATTACTTTGGAGGTTTTCCAACACGTTCCTGGGCAGCGGTTGAAGTTTATTTCCTTCCTCTTCCAATCGATCGACGGGTTGTGGTGTTGTAGCCAGTCATGACCTAGGAACAGGTCCGTTTTTCCTGGCTGCGCTACCCCGCATTCGATTATTTCTTCATGGATGCCGATATGTAGCTTGAACTAGACCATGTATTCCAGACTCCCCATAGAGTTTCGTGTCCCATCTGCATTGTAAACTGGCACTGGTCTTATCAGCCTTCGCTTATTGAACTTGTGTTTTTCCACGAATTCCATGCTCATACACGACTGGGTACAACCACTATCTAGCAGTGCTGTTACGTTCACTGTCGTCCCCATATCCATGGTGACGATGGTTCCTTTCACATCCATTTCCTGTCGTCCGAAGGTTTTTACTACCTTTTGTCGCAGATGGGTTAGGTTCCATATCACATCCTGTTCCCCCATCTGGTTTAGATCCCGGAGTAGTTCCTCCGTGACTTCTTTTTCTCGGTGACCATGTACCCATAGCCGGAGGCAGTCTAATGCCATTTTGGTGTCCTGCTGCCAGATTCGTCTTAACACCCAGGGTTCCATCCACACTTGGAGGCGTTTTCCTTTTGCGCTCATTGTAAAGTTCCTCACACGATGTATTTGACTTGAGCACTCATATAAGATTTCTGGGAGGTCAACTCCCGAGTCCGTATATACATGTGTGTTGTCCAAGGTACTATTACAGGCCAGTAGAGCAGAGCACTCGTCTACTGGCTTTCTCCAAAACCCTGCTCCTTTCCGAACTCTTTCCATTGCTCTTCTGTGAGCTCTCCCACTCATAACTCCCTTATCCATCCCTTCCCTTTCCACTTGGGTTTCTTGGGCTCTGGGCAGTCTCGTGCGAAGCGTCCTGGCTTGGCGCAGTTGTAACAACTTCCCTTTGTTTGCTTAGACTTGTCAACGTCCATGGCATCCAGATCTCGTTTTGACGTGGAAGAGACTGGTGGTGGTGCAGCGAACTGATACTGAGTCAGCTTGTTGTCTTTAGGGAGTTTTTCCCTGTATTCATTTGTTTGTCGTTCCATTCCGTATGCTTCCTGCGCTTGTCGATATGCTCGTGCTAGTTGGATTGCCCATTCCTGGATTTTATTCAATGACGCATCCTCTCCTAGGTTTCCGTGTCTGATTAGGTCTCTTCTGAGTGCCGGATTGATGTGCGCTGATGTAATGCTACTCCACGTCGGCAGGAGAACTGACGAGCTGGCGTAAACGGGCAGGTCTTTGAGTCCTGTTTCATGCTATTAGTTGCTCCCGAACGACTCCAAGAGTTTCTGAGGCTTTTCCGAAGTGGCGGGGACAGCGGCGGTTGACGGAATGCTGAGCGGTCATAACGCGAATACGAAGGCTTTTGGAATGCGAGATGGCGGCCGGTGTGGTGCGATTCCGATAGTCGGCCGGGATTTCTACAATGTTCGGGGGATGGCTCGGGGCAAGGCAGACGAGTCTGATGCCGGCGATGGAGTAATATGGACAGAGTAGGACGCGCGAACAGAACTTTAGAGTGGATCGTATTGCTCTAAGACGAGATAGATTTTACAGGCGAGCACTCTGCTGAAGTATGTACGATATTCTAACTATTTATATTTTTCCACCTTCTTTGCCAAGTCGTCTGATTTTCTTCTGTCCGTAGGGTCGTTGAGACACGCTGCACCTTATGTGTACATTTACGCTACTTTTGCCTTTGACATTTCTTGAACAAGAATGGCCTGCTCGGGGTGAGCTATTCGACGGGGAGACTATCATTGCATCCAGGGCTGATGGCGCTAGCGTGGTGGAGTTTTTCCGTGATCCGTTTTAGTGGCGGCTTTCGATAGTCTATTCCTCGTGGCCTTTCCTGATCGGGGAAAGTGCATCAGGGTCCATGCCGTAAGCATGTAGCTGGTTTGGTTGGCGTGTGGACTTGTCATTTATACAAATGTTATAGCTCCCCTTGCAGTGATATCGGTTTTGTTGTCAGCACTGTCACTCGGGTTTGGTTCACGTCCGTTTGGAATCGGGTTCTGTTTTTTGTCATGCCGTTTCCGATGTAGGAGTGGTTGCGGTGTCGCATGTTATTCGGAATCGTTTGTGGTCATATACACATGTCTTTTCCGATGTCTTTTCGTGTCATTCTGTGTGGTTCGGCAAGCGTCGGCTTGGATTTGTTGTGCTCGGAAGCTAGTGATTAAAAGTGTGGGATTTCAGGCAACTGCTGGCCTTGGTAGACCTCGTACATGGTACAAGGACCAGTACATATGATCTCCTCCTAGGGCGCGGACCGTGCTCATCATCTCCTCCCCACTTTAAAACCCTGACTGTCCTCAGTCAGTCGGACTGGCAATACTGCTGCCACAGGCGATTAGCGGGGCTGTGACTGGTTATACGTCTCTGTGGGGGCCGGCTGTCTTGTAGCCCGATGTGACTTCATGACATTCTGTGTATATCCCGATTTGTGCTTGACTAGATTCCGGTTTCCGAATGCGATCTGCTGCTGTGTGGTCGAGTTTCTACCTTGTTACGTTTTTCATTGTGCATATTTGGCTCCTGCCGCATTTACGTCATGCCTTCTTTTTAAACTTCGCGTGACTCGCTTCTCTTTTTCAACCATGTCGTCCCCTACTTCCGCTGCTGACCGCCTGGCACTGATGTGAGCTCGCAAGGAACAGCAGGCACGAGAACTGGCCGATCGTGAATGTCGAGAACGGGAGGAGCAGGAGAATGAGACATGGGAGATGGAGGAACTTCAATGGGAGATGGAGCGAGAGGTGGAGGAAAAAAGGCAGCGCGAGGCTGCGGCTCAATGGCAGCGCGAGGAGGAGGAGTGGTTGCGTCATGCAGAGGCGCAACGTAAACAGGACGAGGACCATGCGCATCTGGAAGCGGAGTGAGTGAAGCACAAACGTCTTCATCGTCTCGGGGAAGCACGGCGCGAGCGGCGAGAAGCGAAAGCAAAACAAGTTGGGTCCGGGCTGAATCCTACGGCGATTCCAGTCTCTCAAGCCCACGTTCAGGTGCCCTTCCTGGACGGTTGAGATGAGGACGAAAATGACGAGGGCGACGAATACGAGGACGAGGACGAAGCAACTCAGATGGTGGTTGGTGCGCTGCGGGCTGGTTTGGTGGTCGCGGGTTCGGCGAAGCATTCTCAGCTGGAAGACGCAATGCAGGCGGGGTCGTCCAAGTGGTTGAAGTCGGTGACTCCGGGCGAGAGCACCCCAACTTGCGATCGGTACGTTTTTCGGTAATTCTTTCTGCTTTCTTCACTGACTTCTTTCAATAATAGATGTGCGGCAGCGGGCGTCCCGTGCTTGCTGGAAGGCTCTCAGACCATGTGCGTGCAGTGCCGGGAGTCCAAGCTCAAGTGTTCTCTGTCAACGAGGGGCAAGGGCGCCAAGAAAACTCGGGTGGTGACCTCGGCCACCATTGTGCTGAGCGACGGGCCTGAGGAGCCGAAACCAAAGCCAAAACGGGCGCGATCAGCTGCGTCGTCGAACGCAGCTGTTGAGGAGCTCCTTCGCGAGTTGGTCGCAATCGCAGAACGTTCCGAAGGCGCGGCTTTGCGACATCATCAAGAGTCGCAAGCGATGCTGGTGGACTTGAACGGTCAGGTTCGCTACCTGATCTATGAGTGCTCCTGTGGGTTTGACGGCGGTCGGAATGCAGTGGGGACGCGCGAGGTTGGGTTGATGACCGATCCTTCTTCGGGCTCGGAGGAAATGGACACGGACTTGGTGGGCGGTGGCGAGGGAGGTGCGACTGGGCTTGGTGATGACGAAGAGATGGCTGGGTCTGCTTGAACTCCTCGTCCCTGACGTTGCTGATTGCTGATTTGTTTTCTTTGTTTTATTGTTTTTTCTTTATATCTTATTTGTTTGCTGTGCTTTCCGAAACTGTGAATGCTCTAAGCTACGAAGAAAAGAAGAAAAAGAAAGAGAAAGAAACAAAATTATTCGGTAGTGTGTAAGTAAATAAGGAAATTGGGACGGCCTTGATTTTGGTGTTACTCGGCTCCTGCGTCGGATTCTTGTTCCTGGTCGGTGGGATGATTTTTGGGGAGTCCGTTGCTGTCGTTGCCAGAATGGTCGAGTTCGTCGTCATCTCTGGATGAGCTTGCCTGTATCATTCTACTGATATGGCTTTTGTCGGCATCTAGAAGTTCTTGCGGAATGGGGACACTTTTTCGCGTGAAGTAAGGGATGACCCGGAAGGCTGCCATAGGTCGGTCGATAACCGATCCGTCTAGTTCCGTGATGATATATGCTCCGCCGGCGTGTCTGGCTATTACAATGTACGGGCCGATGTACTGAGGGCGCATCTTCCGATTAAGTGATTTCTCAATTGCCGTGTTTCGGATGAGCACCAGAGCGCCGCGTTTGAAGTCGAAGTTCTTGATTACCGACGGATGTTCGTGTTCGAATCGTCTTGCTGCTGCTATGCGTGCTTCGTAGACCTTTTCTCGGAGGAGTTTGGTTTGCTCCCTTCGCTTCTGTAATTCGGTGGCATGCCAGCTGATGAGTTCTGTTGTCGTTAGCATTGTTGTCGGCGGTGGTAGCAGGTATGTTGCTTTGGTGATGTCTAGTGGCAATAGCAGTTGCGCTCCGGTGACTGCGAAGTACGGGCTAACTCCCATGCGCCATCGGGTTGTGACTCTTTTGGACCAAAAGACTGAATGGAGGACCACTGACCATTTGGATGCTTCTCCGTCGCTTGCCTTGTAAAGTGCTTGTCGCACATCGTAATGGCTTCGCTCAACGATCCCGTTGGCTCGGGAGTTGTATCCGGATATGCGAATGTGGTTCAGGTGATACTTCTTAGCCAGGTATTCGCAGGCCCATATGATCGGTGCGCCGTTGTTGGTGACAATTTCTACGAGGCTTCCCCATCTACAAATGAGGTCCTCGAACAGCCAATCCCCTATCGCGTTTGACGTTTCTCAGCGTAGCGCCCGATATTCTGGGTAATGCGTGAGCAAGCATCGTGCTTGGATGAGGTATTTGTACTGGTTGGACGGTGGAAGGTGCATTGTGTCGATGTATACCTTTGCGAAAATGGTAGCGGGCATAGCGACTACTGGTGGAGTCCTGAATTGGTCCAACGTCCTGGCTTGACACAAATCGCATGTCTTGATATACCATTTGATGTCTTCATGCATCTGTGGCCACCAGAACCGTTCCATTATTGCTGTGCGTGTGGCGTAGAATCCTCGATGCCCGAGATTGTCGTGCGCTTCGGACAGGATTTTCATTCGTCGGTCTGTTCCTACTACTATCTTGTGGGCTCCCCCTCGATCTTTCCTCCATAGCTTTCCTTCGGTGATGAAAAACTTGGTGCAATACTTGATGAACGTCTCGTATTCCCCATCGCTTAGGTCTGCTGGCTGTTCTAGTGACTTGAGGAATGTCTTAACCTCGCGTACACACTTGTCTTCTCTTCATGCGCTGTCAGTTCGGTCGGGGAATGCATCTTCGTATGATTGTCCAGGTTGGTCTTCTTCGGCTACCTGTTCATCTTCAGAATCCTCTCGGGTTGTGTATGCTGGGTAGAGTCGGGTACGTTGTGCGCGTGATGGTCCTGCGATGCTGAGTTGTAGTCCTTGCTCCTTGTAATCCGTGCTGTCTGGAACTATATCCGATTGACTAAACTTTTGTCGGAAGTTGCATGCTTTAGCTGTCCATGGCGCTTCATTGATCTGGTGCATGAATCTGTACAGGTTATCGATCCAGTCGTTGAATTCCTCATCTTCGTCGTCGCTTTCATCGTCGGGTTGTCTTGGTCTTCGCGAAAGTCCGTTGGGTGCATGATGTTTGCCGGGGACGTGGATGAGCTTAAAGTGGAACGTTAGTATAGCTAGGATCCATCGATTAATTGACGCTGAGGGTGCGAGATCTGGGTTTTTAAGCATCTCCTTGATGTAGCGCGCGTCGACTTCCACTATGAGATTGCGCACACCGATTAGATACAGTCGTAATTGTCGTAGTGCTCGAAATAGGCCGTAGATTTCTAATTTTGCTTGGGAAAACCTTCCTTCCCGTTTGTTGAGGGTGATGGATCCGAATTGACTGTAGTACCGTACTGCGTGCTTGTTGGGGTCACATTGACTGAGGAAATATCCGACTGCTATCCACAATGTATCCACCGATAATATAACTGGCGCGCCGTTTTCGTAGTCTATAGGCCTGAGTGTGGGCGATTTGAGCAGCACCTGTTTGAGTGCTTCCTGTGCGGCTCTTTCTTTGGTTCCGAACGCGAATGGCACGTCTTTGCATGTGAGGGCGACCAGAGGGTTGGCAATTTTGGCGAAGTTTTTGATGAATATCCGAGCAACTCCGATAGTTCCGAGAAATGCACGAACTTCCGATAAGGACTGGCAGGGTCCCCAGTTCTTGATTTTTGATACCAACTTCTCTTCCGGAATCCTTCCATTGATGGTGCAGCGGTGTCCGACCACTGTTATTTTGGGGGCGCAGAGAACTAGTTTTTTCCCTGAAAATGTGCCGCCAGCGTATTTCATTCGCTGAACGATTCGGTTGACGTTTTGAAAGTGTTCCCAGACAAAGCGTCGGATGCTGGGGTTCTCGGGATGGTGGTCATATGTTCTGTCGGTCTGTTGATAGCAAGACTTTGGTCCCTTTATCGGTACGTCGTCGATGTATGGTATCGTATAATCGGGAATCTCGGGTTGCAAAATGTGTGTGACGTCATTGTGGAAAATCGGGACCGAATTTGTCCAACCCATTGGTAGCGTTACTAGTCGCATTGCTCCAAAAGGTGTTTGAAACGTAGTTAAGTCTCTGCAGCTTTCCGATATTAGTCGTTCATCGTACCCGACATACAAGTCAAGCATGGCGCCGCAAGCTTGTCCGGCGAAATTCTCCGCTAGGTGTTCTGGAATCGGTGTGACTCCGGAATGTTGTATTGTGACTGCGTTGAGTGGTTCGAGGGAATGCACTAATCGGAGTTTACCGTCTTTTTTGAGGACGCAGAACCATCTGGAACGATAGGATGAGTTTGAGGGCTCGTAGACACCAGCGGCTATCTTGGTTTTGATGATTTCACAAACTAGCTTGTATATTCCGGGTGGTATTGGTATGTTTTTCTGGATCCAAGGCTGGTGTGGTATCGTCGGCATGTTGACGGGAGGGAAGTATTCGGTTTTGAAACTCCTGCATTCCGTGTCTTCCCAGGTGAAACCCTTTTCTTGTTTCATCATAAATTCGTGCATAACTTCTCGTTCTTCGGTCCACAGGAAATTTCCGGCATGTGTTTGGTCTAACGCGTCTTTTCTTTCTTGTGTATATCTTCCGGTGGGGACGAACGGCGTCGGGTGCGGATTTAGAGTCGGTAGTTCGGCCAGTGGGTCGCCAGTAATGTTGCATACTATTCGGAATTCTTCGGGGAGGTTGCTGATAACGGGTCGGGTTTTTCTAGCTACTGGCTTGTACCGTTTGCCGAAGGCTTGCTGTTGAGTCCGTTCCTTGTTGCCTGGGTTGTGTGGTGCCTTTTCTGGTTTCGGCATAGCTTTGGCAAGGAAGGCTTGTGTGATCTGGTCGCATTCGCTGGTTTTAACTTCTCTTAAGCTGATCGCGGCCCCGAGGTACAGGCAAGCAAAAATGTTATTGTCCTGGGCAATATCTACATTATCTTTGGTTAATGATCGCTGCTCCGAGGTTCTGGGTATCTGCGTATAAGCCTCTACAGTAATTGGCGTGCATGAGGTATTGTCCACGGAAATTATGCATGCAATCTCTCCCTGATCCTCGGTCAGTTCCTCGAGATTGTCCGAAAATCCTGCTCGCCGTAATGTATAAATTGAGGGGGCGTCCGTTGGATTGTGGGTACGGTAATGACCGTGCTGCTGTTTGGGTCGTGGATGGTGATGGTCTGGTCCTTGTTTGCAAAATTTTGTATGGTAGACCGCATTAGGACGTCAAAGGGGTGACCGAGTAAGATATCGTATGCTGGGGACTGAACTACGTGGATCTGGAAATATAGTATAATTCCGCCGATTTCGAGCAGAATGTTTTGTGCGAGCCCGAGGGACTGGTCCACTTCTCTGTTTGCCGCTTCTAGGTCTATTTTTATGCTCAGTGTATAGGCGATACCGAGTTGGTGGCTTATGGTGTACGACATGCAGATGACCGAGCATCCCAGGTCGATGATACAGTTTACATTCGCTTTTCCGTCGACGCTGGCTGGGATTGCGCGTAGGTCGTGGGCGTCGTTTGCCACTCGGAGCCGTAGTCTTTTACCGCCGCATTCGTGGTAGTAGATTTGCACGACATCTGACATGACCAGTACTTCTCGGTTTTTGTCAGTTACGGGGGCGCCGTCGTATCCGTAGAAGTTGATACTTGCTGCGGGGACTCGTTTCGGTTTGTGCTGTGTCCTGAGCCGGTCATGTACTTCGTGCACTAGTGTGACAATGTCGTTGAAGGTGATGCCGGCAACTGGGCTCTTCATGATCTTTTGCCACACTTTGTTGATCTTGCTGGTGTCTTTTACGGCCGTCTTTGGTTTGCTTTCTTCCTTCTTTGCCCCGAATGGTCGGCTATGTGGCAGTTGGTACGGTGTGCTGTGAGCTGATGCATAAGGGTGGAGGGGTGGCTCAGTGCTACTGACTGCTGGAGAGGTAATCGCTTCTATGTCGTCCTTATTTGCAGCTTCTGTGGGTTTACCGTTTTTGCAGAGCTGTCGTGCTTTCTTTTCTTGCTCGATCGCGTATAATCTTGCCATGAGCTGCTGCTGTTCTTGGTCCAACATTCCTTCGTCCTCGCTGGTGGTTTTTGCGGTTTCGTTGGTTCGGAACATCAGGGCTGGTTCGGTGGTGGATGGTCCCGAGTCCCATACTGCGTAGAACATCGCCGGTGATAAGTCTACTCCCCGTCTAATGGAGATATTAGACGCAAGTGGGAGTGGCTTGTGGCAGGTCCTGAAGATTCCCGTCCAACCCAACAAACTCCGGAGATGGCTGCAATAAATCCGGGTGCGCTAACAAAAGTCCGAGTGTGAGGGAACTCCGGGACACGTTTAACAAAGTCCGGAGCTGCGCGGGAAAGTCCGGAGTGGTGCAGGAAAGTCCGGAGTGGTTTAAACAAAGTCTGGAGTTGTGCGGGAAAGTCCGGAGTGGTTTAGACAAAGTCCGGAGCGGTGCAGTAAGGTCCGGAGTTGCGCGGGAAAGTCCGGAGCGGTGCAGGAAAGTCCGGAGCAGTGCGGGAAAGTCCGGAAGTATGCGGGAAAGTCCGGAGTTGCGCGGGAAAGTCCGGAGCGGTGCAGGAAAGTCCGGAGTTGTGCGGGAAAGTCCAGAGTGGTTGGTCCAATGTCGGCAAATGAGAGGGAATTTGATCATGTCGAAGAGAATGTATTAACGAGAGTGATAGAACACGGTGAAAACAAACGGCACTTATAACGGTAACTGTGGGTAACGATCTCCTACTTCTACTAAGTCCAAAACTCCTTTTTATACCTTCCCACTACTTGAGTAGTCTCTTGGATGACTTTCAACATGTTTGGCGATCCTTTCCGCATATGGCAACTTGAACTGAAAGGCCACCCTGCCTCGGCTAGTTGTCAATCAACTAGTGCGTGTGCCGTTAGTGATTGAATTGCCGCCCGTCCTTGTTCCATAGCTGGTTGGTACAATTCCTCGGCATTCTACCATAGTTCCCGAATGGTCGTCACCCGGAGTTTGCATCGGTAAGCATTCTGCTCCGGAATATCTCGGAAATGCGTCGGAGTTTTGCTGTTTTGCTCGGAAACGCGTCGGTAATGCTCAGAAAATGCTCGGAATACGTTGGAAATGTCCGGAAATGCTCGGAAATGCACGGAAAATGCTCGGAATACGTTGGAAATGTCCGGAAATGCTCCGGAGTTTTGCTGTCTGTTCCGGAATACCTCAAAAATGTCTTGGAGTTGCCGGATTACACTGATAGCTGCGGAGCGTGCTCATCACCGGCTTCGTAGCTGGCATGTCTTGTTGCCGGTGCCATTCATCGACCTTGTCTTTCATACTATTCCCGGCTAAATGCCTTGGTACAAACATTTTGTTAGGGAGCACTATTTGTCCCTCGGCGTTTCTTTTTACTTTTCCATCTCGGATGTACTGCTCGGCATGGGGACAGCGGTTAATGAAGTGGCTGGCATCATTACAGAAGATGCAGCCGATACTTGCACGTGCAGGCGTACCAATTGGGACTGCGTTTGCTCCCAAAGCCGGCTGTGTCCGACGCCAATTGTTCTGCGACGGTTGCCGGATACTGGTTGCTAGGCTGTCAACTGTTTTTACTAGCGCGTAGAAATCTTCGGCCTTGATTGTAGGCTCGGCTAGTTTCGGGGGTACCGTTGTCGCAACAGATGGTCCTGGCGAGGCGGAAAGGCGACTGTAGAAGCTTGATCCTTCGACTACGAATTGTGCTGCGGCTAGTGTTTGTTCTACGGTATACAGCTTCGTGGCTCGCACGTCTGGATGCTTGAGCTGCAGCCGCTGGTGGATCCGACTAGCTAGCTTGGGTTGGAATGCTTTGAAGAACGCTTTATTTCGCTCTTTTTGCGAAAAATCATCGTATTCTTCCAGGTAGTTTGCGATGACAATGAATTCCCGATAATACTTGCTTAATTTGTCGCCGTTGTGTATCCCTCGCTTCCGGGTTTCTTCTATTAGGTGCTTGAGTTCTTCTTCCGAGTACAGTTCGTCCTTTGCTAGCACGTTGTAGAGTTTCATGATTGCGTTTTTGAAGTCGTCGTAAGTTGCCTCGGTCTTGAATTCCGCGATAGTCCCCCATACTTCTTGTTCCTTGTATTCTAAATACCTTCTCGCGTGTAGTTTTCGCTTTCGGTTATCCCTGATATTGTTGTCTTCGAATAACATTTCTAGTTCCTCGAAATAGTTCGGTAACGTTCGCGGCTGTTTCGGGTCGAACGTTGGTGCGGCGGCTGAACTGCGGGCTGGCATTTTTCTGGTGCTCTCGTCTGACATTTTTCGTAGGTCGGTTTTTGGCGGCGGCATCGGGGCTCTTGGTGGTGGTGATGGTGGATTTGGTGGCGGTGTTGGTGATCTGGTGGCTTCTTGCGATGCTAGGGGTGTAGGTGTTTTCGGTGGTACGGATGGTTTTTGATTTTCAGTTGTGGCGGGGTCGTTTAGCGGGTTTCGTTCTTTGTTACTAGGTTTGGTCGCGGGCTGTTGTGAGTCTTCCGGGTAGCAGGACTGAAATGTTTCGTTGTTGGAAGTTGATTCGGAACTATCAGATGATTCTTGATTTCTGTGTCGGGCCTTTTTCAGGAGTTTATCGATGTCCTGGTTGAGCTGGTGTTCGGGTGAGAGTTGAAGGGCTCGTCGGGACTGTCTGGGGAAAATCGGGCTGCTGCTGAGCACTTCGGAGAGTGCTTCCTTGGGGTTGTTGTAGACTAGCCCTTGTGCAACTCGGGCGCTGTTTTTGATGGAAAGGTAAAGGTCCCAGACGTAGTTACTGGTTGAGGGTGGAGAAACGATGAATTGTCCTGGAATTCGGTCGCGTTTGTCGCAGGGAGAGTTGGGTGGGGTTGTGTGCTCAATTGTTTTAACTTTGACACAAAATGTCCCCTGCGGTGGTCACCAATATGATGTAACGCTACTCCACGTCGGCAGGAGAACCAGCGAGCTGGTGTAAATGGGCAGGTCTTTGAGTCCTGTTTTGTGCTATTAGTTGCTCCCGAACGACTCCGAGAGTTTCCGAGGCTTTTCCGAAGTGGCGGGGACAGCGGCGGTTGACGGAATGCTGAGCAGTTGTAACGCGAATACGAAGGCTTTCAGAATGCGAGATGGCGGCCGGCGTGGTGCGATTCCGATAGTCGGCTGGGATTTCTACAATGTTCGGGGGATGACTCGTGGCAAGGCAGACGAGTCCGATGCCGGCGATGGAGTAATATGGACAGAGTAGGATGCGCGAACAGAACTTTAGAGTGGATCGTATTGCTCTAAGACGAGATAGATTTTACAGGCGAGCACTCTGCTGAAGTATGTACGATATTCTAACTATTTATATTTTTCCGCCTTCTTTGCCAAGTCGTCTGATTTTCTTCTGTCCGTAGGGTCATTGAGACACGCTGCACCTTATGCGTACATTTACGCTACTTTTGCCTTTGACGTTTCTTGAACAAGAATGGCCTGCTCGGGGTGAGCTATTCGACGGGGAGACTATCGTTGCGTCCAGGGCTGATGGCGCTAGCGTGGTGGAGTTTTTCCGTGATCCGTTTTAGTGGCGGCTTTTGATAGTCTATTCCTCGTGGCCTTTCCTGATCGGGAAAAGTGTGTCAGGGTCCGTGCTGTAAGCATGTAGCTGGTTTGGTTGGCGTGTGGACTTGTCATTTATACAAATGTTATAGCTCCCCTTGCAGCGATATCGGTTTTGTTGTCAGCACTGTCACTCGGGTTCGGTTCGCGTCCGTTCGGAATCGGGTTCTGTTTTTCGTCGCGCCGTTTCCGATGTAGGAGTGGTTGTGGTGTCGCATGTTATTCGGAATCGTTTGTGGTCGTATACGCGTGTCTTTTCCGATGTCTTTTTGTGTCATTCTGTGTGGTTCGGCGAGCATCAGCTTGGATTTGTCGTGCTTGGAAGCTAGTGATTAAAAGTGTGGGATTTCAGGCAACTGCCGGCCTTGGTAGACCTCGTACATGGTACAAGGACCAGTATGTATGATCTCCTCCTAGGGCACAAACCGTGCTCATCACCGGGTTTTCTGGACCCACCAGAGGTGTAGGAGATCAAGGTGGACACCCCCAGGTACACCAGTATATTTTTTGGTTTGATGGTGTAATCTACAAGCAGACTGATGTGGTCAAACTTCACAATGGGTAAGCTGGAGGAACTGCTTGCAGAATTCCCCCACACCAGTTTGCCCCATACGCTGATCCTATTGGACTGAATGATAAGGGCTGCAGATGTGATGGTGGGTAATATGAGTTGGAGAGCTTTATTGGAGGTGAAATACGCGAGGTTCAAGCCACCAGCTCCCTCGTTTGCATATGCTGGCGTGCAATACGGCTCGTATTCAGGGTAAAAGAATTTATAGTCGTCCTTCTCAATTCCTGCTCATGATCAGTATCATTGCGTAAAATGTTCAATCGAACCTACCAGGGAATAAGGAGGCCACAAACTCCGTATTTGGCCAGGAAAATGTAAAGAAAAACGAAGATTTCTCGCTGGCTGCGGCCCCAAAGCTAGTCGTGAGCTGGAACATCACAGAGGCAGCAAAGCATGCCTTCATGTTTGGGTTGAGTAACAACGAGATTCGACTCAGAGATAGATTCTCCGGCTTGATAACATCAGGGATGTTTGGAGCACGAGGGATTTTGAAGGTATCCTTCAACCACCCGACTATGGTTTCAATGTTCGCGCCATTGAAATCGGCTATCAACGTCAGTTCCCACCCATTTAGACTTAACACTGATGTGATCGTGGCCTCTACACCAGAGATTGAACTGGTGAAATCCATGATAATTTCGGACGAATCGTCCCAGATATGGCATTGGTGGCGCTTTCATTGTCACATGGGACTGTCAGGTGACCTTCTACGCCGTTCATTGCGCTGAACCAGAAGAGATCCTCTAGGGCTTGTGATTCTGCCTCGAACGACAAGGAGGCTGGTACAACTCATGCTTTCTCAATGGCAACCATAACAAATCTGGCAACCCCTACCCCATCCTTTAGCGATCCATCCGTCGCAGCGATCACCCTGATTGGGTCCGTGTGCCAGGCCCGGATCGACACACTCAAGTTCTCGCAAAGGCCCTACAAATGGATTCGCTACGTGATCGGAGTTGTCACTGGAATGCAGGGTCACCTTTCACTCAGTCCCATTGAATTCTTTCAATGTCATAGAATGCTAGTCTCCCTTTACCCCCCGCCCCACCCATTTTGTACTATAACACGAGTAGAGTCAAGGCGAGGAGAAGCTAAAGATGTTCCCTATCGACCCTCATCTCATAAGCTCAGACATCACTTCTAGTGTGCACACTACTCGAAGGGATTGATTCCACAAGGAAATTATAAGACGAGATCGAGGGCAGTGCATTTTGACAATGTACAAGAAAGTGGCATGCAATGACACCTCCTAACCTGTAGCAAGGGAAATGAGGTTATAATTCTTGCCCTTAGACCTGTCCTCGCTAACCTGGTAACTGCGGCAGTACATCTCGACTTATACTCGACGCCACAGTTGTAACCCAGCCGGGAGCTACATTGTGGAGGATATTGACTGCATTCGGAATGCCCTTCTTCTGAACAAAATTACTCATGCATATCTGGGTAAAGATGTTGCATTCTTTGCGGTACATGAACTCTGCATGATGACTAAAATGGAGTCTGATGGTGGCAGACGCCTGACTTTGCCATGGACACAACCGACATTGCACCCAATGCATCACCGATGGACAAAAGGTGTACAGCACACCTCGTCAGGCTCGAAGAGAACCCCTTTGCTTCTGGACCTCCGCTCAGGATGCCCAATGCTGGTGATGAATGGCCACCTGACATTATCTTTGACATTGTTTATGGTGGTGCTGTGCTCTACCATTTCGCCATGCAAGAAGTGAAAAACATGCTCAACAATGATAGTTGGAAAAAGTCCTTCTACCTGGAAGAGGCAGCTCAAGGCAATTGAGAAACAGTGTGCCAAGGCCGAGGAGAAGAGAAAGAAACAAGAGGAGTGTGAAAATCGCCAAGAATGGCTGCATAAATATGCTGACATGCTCATGATGCTGCCATATATCATGATACCACGGGATCAGTTAATGTCTGTTTGCAAGGAAGCCAAAGAGAAGAGGGAACAGAGATGTGTGGAGGAAAGCCAGCATGCCATAAACTTAAGATTGGTGATATTCGATTGTCTGTGAAACTAGAGAATGGAAAAAGCAAGCGCTGCAATCGGCAACAATACTGCGCAGTCTTCCTTCAAACTGTGACCATGCGTGAACTTGCTGTTGTGAGTTGTGAGACTTGCCAAACCCCCCAATTTTTTAAGCCCTATTAATCAGGCAAGTACTATACATACAATATCACAGAACGTGGTCCAACCATCGACAGAGTTCGTTGCCAATTGTAGCATACAAACGTACAGACTATAAGGCCATGTGCAGTCGCATACTTTGGATACATGTTCAAGGAGACCATGGGCATTTGAAAATGGCCAGTGAGGTGAACAGGTCACACTAACGAACAGAAATTAGTGGATCTCAGCGATTTCTACATTAAATACTTCTTCCGCACTTGTGAGTAGATGTAGAGCCAGCGTCAATCAACTTGAGCTGACTTCATTCAGTTCATGCCTCCAAGGGCCCTGCCTGCGCCGTTGGAGCATCCTTCCCCATCCGTCATTTGATGACCTGCTGGACATGAATGGTAACACTACAGTGACTCAAAAAAGTGATTCAATGTTTGGTGATTTTGGACTGTTTGTAGAATGACTCAAGAACAAAGACAAACAAAGGTAAAGCATAAGGGGCAGAATAAGAGCATTTCATGAGGGCTACATGCATATAAATATATTATGTAATTAGATACAGTATCCATGGAGATATGGGGATTTTTATTTGATGATTCATTGAATCACTTTTTTGAGTGTGTATAAGAAATATAGGAAATGGTTATTCTAGTACTTTGTATTAGCCCCCTTTGCTTTTATCACTGCTTCCACCCTTCTAGGCATGCTTTCAATTAAGTTCTGACACACCTCTGGCTCTATATTATTCCACACCTCTGGCACTCTCTCCCAAATCTGCCAAACTGCTTTGGCTGGTGTTTCATACTTGGCCAACTGCATTTTAATATGATGCCAGAGGTGTTCAATGGGATTAAGGTCTGGAGACTGTGGAGGCCAGTCTAGAAGCATGATATTATTCTGTTCCATCCAATTTTTGGCCTTTCTGGAGGTGTGCTTTGGGTCATTGTCTTGCTGGAAAATGACTTCATCTTCAGTAATGCCAGATTCTTCCAAGCTGGGCAGCAAGTGACTGTCCAAAATCTCCACATACTGATCAGCATCCATCCTCCCCTCAACCTCTGCAAGCTCCCCCACACCATTCCAGCCCATACATCCCCATACCATGATGTTTCCACCCCCAAATTTCACTGTTCCTTGTACCTCCCTTTCAATCAACCCCTCCCCCATCTGTTTCCACACACACTGCTTACCATCTGACCTAATCCTGTTTATCTTTGTCTCATCTGACCAAATTACCCTCTTCCAGTCCTCCACTGTCCACTCCTTGTGCTTCAAAGCAAATGCCAACCATTTCCTCCTGTGCACTGTGATGAGCAGTGGCTTTTTCTTCTTTGTTACAGCCTTGAATGAATGCTTCTTGAGGACATTCCTGACTGTCTGGGTGGAGACTGGGTTGGGGATGATGGTGTTTATGTGCCTGGTAACCTGGACAGCATTTGCTGCCTTGCCAGTGGTGATCTGGGAGAGGATGGAGCAAGTGGCAGTGGCAGAGAGCTTGGAAGGACAACCAAGATGAGGTGTTTGTTGATTGGGAAGAATGTTTTGGAGTACTCTGGAGACAGTAGGCTGGCTAACACCAGTGTGAGAGGCAATATAGCGGGTGGAGTGACCATGGGAGGCAAGGGAAATGATGTTTTCCTTGTGGGTGCCCTGGGATGTTTGCACTGCTTATATAGCATTAATGTCAAGGTACCATCATTTTGATAATGATCCATCATCAGTTTCAGGTCATAGCCACTGATTGATATCAGTTTCTGATGTTTCTAATGCATACTCAAATAAGTGATTCAATGAGTCATCAGATTAGAGTGCTTGTATCTCCATGGATACTGTACCTAATAACATACTGTTTTTATCAGCATGTAGCCCTTATGTACTGCTACCATTTATATACTCATTGTTTGCCCCTGTTTGTCTCCTTTCTTGAGTTATTTTACAAATAGTCCAAAAGAACCAAACATTGAATCACTTTTTTGAGTCACTGTATATCAGAAGCCAGATTGCTCCTTGAACTCGTACCACCACCTTCCCGATTAGGATGCCTCCAAAGAAAAAGGATCCTTCCAGATTTCTACAGGCCATAGCTGGGCCTATAGATCCTCCCCCTGCGCCTCCTGGTGGTACCCCCTCTCCCTGTCCCATTCCGGGGGCTGGTATTCTTCAATGCACTGCTGAGTGTGCACATAAAGTGTGCAAAGCTCAGGAGACAAGAGAGCATGAGAAGGATACCGTTATGGCCCTGCGCAACAGCGAGACACCTGGACTCAAAGACTCATACATCGACCTCCCCGGCAGCACCTCTGGCACTGCCCACACCTTCAATTAGGAGGATGCTGATCTCGCTGATGAATTTGAGATTCGGCTTGAGCTCATGATCGCTGAAGCATTTGCATTGGCAGAGGAATACCAGACTATGCCCCTCGCTGCTCACTATGACTACTCCAGAGTTGTTGCCACCCTCCTGGATGCCTATAGAGGCAACCCCCTTCCCCATGTCATTCAGATGGCACTTCTGGCCACCCACACTATGCCCACTCTGACCACCCTGGCCCCAGCCCCCCCTGTGACTCCGGACCCCAGTTCCATCTCCTCCCTCATCCGAGGGAACATTCTCTGATCCTCCCCCCCCCTCCTTGGCTTCCGAGGATTAGAGAGGTTGCTACCCCCACTCCTGCTCCTACGACGGAAACCCCACTCCCTCCGATGCCACTCCTGGCCCACCCTTCCTATGCTCAGGTCTCTGCCACGCCGGCTTGCCCTGCTCCCACTCCTTGCAAGACCCCTCGCCCCCCCATCCCAGAGGGCCCTACACATGCACCCTCCATGCCAGTCAAGCCCTCGGGTCCTTCCAACTCAATCAAACGGGCCCGCTCCTGCACTGCGCAGGGCACGAAGACAAACAAGGTTGTTTTCCGTCCTCCTGGGGATGGTTTAGAACTCCCTTCAGCGGAAGAAATCCATACACTTATTTCATTAGGTGAGCATCAGAAGATCCTTGCCATACTCTGGACCCTATGGGGTGATCTGGAGGTTACCCTTTCCCACCCTGCCTCCCCCAGTGACATTGCCTCAATTGAAGCCTCTGTCCTCGCCATTTTCCCATCGGCCCCTACCAGGATCACCCACCCTACCACATCCTCTATCAAGTTTGCGCACGTTCCCACCATGCATCCAGATGGGTCACTGGTCAACCCCGATTCCCTCCTCACTTCCATTCATGCTCACCCCAAGTGGGCTGATGTCGCTTTCCTACAAGTGCCCCACTTCGTTTACCCCAAAGGCATAAACACGGACTATGCTGCCACTGTCTTTTGTGAAGTTTTCGATGACCAGGCCTCCTCCCATGCTCACAAACTTCTCTCTACTGATGTCCTCTTTTCTGGAGGAGTCCCTCACCGCACCCAACCCTGGACTGTCAACAGGTCTGTTCCCCAGTGTGGTATCTGCCTTCAGTGGGGCCACACGATGCATTGTTGTATATCCCGACAACCCTGGTGTGCAGTTTGCGCACGCAACCACCCCACTGCCGCCCATTCTGCCACTGCAGCTGACCACCCTAGGTCCGCTGCCACTCTATGCCTCAACTGTTGTGGCCAACATGCGGCCACTTCCCACAGCTGTATTTTCTTTGCTGCATGCTTCAAGCCATTCACCTTGGCAACCCTTGACAAGGCCCATGGTGACAGAGTTGTGGAGGATCACAACACCTGATGCAAGTGCTGCCTGGAGGCTCTCGCCAAATGTACTTAAACCCCCATGCCTCTATGGACCATTCAGGGCTTTCCCTAGCCCCCCAGTCACCTTTCAGCCACCACCATGGCCTTATTTACATTTGTCACACGACACAATGATCACGTTCTGTTCCCCTTCATAGGATAAACCTATTTACATGGCTCCTTCATATGCCGGGTTCGCTCTCCAGCCATCATGTACTTATGTTGAACGTACTGAGCAACCCCTTTTTTATGCAAAAAAAAAAAAAAAAACTATATCAGAAGCACCACAAGATCAGTTGGCACACGAAGTTGCCATTGACTTCTGTAAAAATGGAATTGTAGAGGGATATCAGGACCACCCTAGTCGTGACGACTCAGGGCCCCACTAGTTGAACTGTAGAAAGGAGAGAGGACAGGAGATGACTTAGGGGAAACCCCAAGAGAACTCGAATGGAGTCTCTGGGTGTTCATTGCACATCTTATATACCTAAGTACATGGTCTGTGCACTAAACCCTACAACCCTAAAGGCTGTGGAGTACTCTGGGTAACCCTACAATATAAATAGCATGGAACATACTAGAAGGATTGCATAAGATGGATCGTTGATCCATATGAGTCAAAGGGAAAGCATAAGCAAGGCCGCATCTCCGTTATCTAATCTAATCTAATCGTTATCTTATCTATATTGTTTGGCTATGACCTTAGATCAAAACAAAGAAAATGAATATAAATGTCTTAGAAATGAAAAGTGAAAAAGTGAAAATGAGTGGTCCATGACAAGGGAGATCTCTCTGCCTTAAAAATTCACGAGGTCAGGACCAGCACTTTGGAAAAGTGACTGAACCGTGACATGATGCTTTCTTTTTTTTTTTTTTTTCACATAGAGATATATTTGCATTGTAGTTATCGTGGACACATGGTACAAAAATCTAAGTACGACATAACAGTTCGGCTTATGCCCTCAGCTATTCCTAAAAGGGGGACCCCTTCAGGGCCACACAGGTGCAGGATGGGAGGGGGTTGGAGAAAAACCCCTGCAGGCATAGAGGAGGCCATTCTTTGACATGATATGATAGGGGTCAGGCTGGCTTGGCTGCCTGTCAGGATTTGGCTTTATGATTGTGTTTGATGTGGGTGATGTGGTTTGCTTGGAGGGGCTCCAAGGCAGATGGTTTGAAGTGAGCTGCATAGAAGGGGCATCTATGGTCAGTGGCAATGTGATTGCCAAGATAGTTGATGCATGCATGGGGCTTGAGTGTTACAATCACTGGATTTTTCTTATTATTTTCCTTATTTTTACTTATTTATCTGGGGCTTCTACGGGGAGATACTACTTACAGCAGGACGTTACCACCCCTATGTCAGGATGCCTAAGGGTTAGTCAGCGAGCGGCTGAGGGGACTCTTGGGGTTAGGGCTACCGGCAGAGCGGCTGAGTCCAGAACGGTCTAGGAGCGAGGGGCTAGGTGTAGGTATGTTGTAATGGTCCAGGCCACTGCTGCGCACCACAGCCTCTAGGGCCTAGGGTTGCTGCACGCGCACGGGCCATGCTTGTAGTATATAAGGGGTGTCTCCTGTAGTAGCGAGTCCCTAAGACTCTAGGTAGTTTGCCCTCCAGCAATCTACTCCTCTTTTCTCGCCTCCTCTCTTTCTCATCTCTGGAAGCCTAGGGGTTGTTGGGGTTAGTCCTAACATAACCTAGAGTCTTTCTACCCCTACCCTTCGTCATCTGCTACAGCGCCAAGCACGTCTTGCTCGTTGTGGCTCACAGCGACAAAGAGGTCTGCGAAGAACACCGTCTGACTCTGCACCACCGCAGACAGCCTTGAGGAGCGCCATCGACATTGACAACAGATAGTCTCCTTAGTCGTCACTAGGGACTATGGGATAATCCATTCCCACTAGTCTACACAACAGAGGTCAGACAAGAGTAAGGCGTGCGTCGTTGAAAGTGCGGGCAGGCACTGGCGAGCAGCTTACACCGATCTTTGCGGAAGAGTCCAAGGAATGGACAAAACAACCAGTTTGTTACGTGTGTATCAAGGGGCCGAAAGTCCCGTTTCAGATCACTTCGATCTGTAGGGTGAAATCCCAGGCACATTAGTTTCGAATTGGCACTTGGAGGAACCAAATCGAAGATCTAAGTCGGGGTGCGTTATTGACCCGATTAGACCAACCCTGTGCAAAGGAAAGCACAGAGAGACGAGAGAACAGGCAACAACCTGTGCAACTGCACAGCTACTAGACGACTGCGGAAAAGAACAGATTGACTGCCGTTGGAGATAGAACGGAGCCGGTTGAAGAAACACCCACACCATTCACACGACCCCCCGACACCTCACAAACATGATTTGTGAATTCAGCTACATCCTCCCCTACGCCCAGGCAACACTTGAAGAGATCGGTTCGATCTTTTCAGTGGACTGGGTATCCGACACCACAATCACAACACGCACGCCGACATTTATCGGCGATACATATATTAGGAAGTACGAAAACCACATTCGGTTGTGGAGGAAACACTGCCGCCAGCAGGAGAAACAGGCACACGATGATGTCCAGAGGATACTGGACCAGCTAGACCGTGAGCAGTGTGAAGAACAAGAGGCCGCTTGGGCAGACCTGTTAGAGATGCGACGAATGCGTTGAGCGGCCATTCGAGCCCAAAGAGCCCTAGATCGGGCAGAGAAGGACTGGAAGGTTCTGGAGAACCTTCTTACCACGGAATACAATGGCAACCGGAGTCATCCGGTTTATTTGGCACTAATCGCATCAAAATACAACCAGTGGCTGATGTGGATGCACAATGCCGAGGAGGCAATATGCAAGTATCGCAAATACAAAGGAGATGAGATGATCCAGGATCATCTCACGGTTGTCACGGAACTATACGCAAGCGAGGGAATGGTCATAGAGCCAGAGGACTGGAACGCCCTCATGCACGCCCAAAACGGAAATATAAAGCCAGGGACTTATGCCAGGGCACAGCGTTTCAAAGAAAACGAGGAGCGTCTTAATGGAGTTCGATACAACCCTTACCTCCTCGCCAAAATAAAGTTCCGATTACCGAAACCTCCGACACCTGCGGAATTTCAAACGGTCCGAGGACTGGGAATTGAACAACTACTGCATATGGACATGTTCCTAAAGCAGCTCGGAGAGGCAGATTGGGTTAAGGAATGGAAACCCAAACAACGGGAACCATGCTTACCGGGAGGAAACTTGAGACTTATCACGGGAGAAACTCGTACCGAAAGAGCGGGTACTGCTACATGTACTTGTTCAAGAAGGAGTTCTACGGCGAATACGACTGGCCAATGTGGCCGACTCTCACGGATATCCTTTCATGGGAACCGGAACTCAGGGACACCTCGGTCACATTCGGCATCCAGGACAACATCAAACGTGATCGGTTCCACATATTGGAAAAGGAAATGATCCGACCATGGGAAGATGATTCCTACACTTGGAAGGACCTGGAACGGATCGAAGGGCTCATGACTTTCAACCCACGAGCACAGTTCGGTGGTGACGAGAAATCAAAAAGGGATAAAGGCAAAAAGAAGGCCACGTCCCCATCACCATCCATAACGGCACATGGAACTTCTCATGGGATACCGCCATTGCGACCCCATCGAGAACTAATACGAAGGGTTGGAAAAGAACTCCGAGCACCCACGCCACCGCCAAAAACAGAGACCCAGATCGTCGATGATATCGTCAGGGATCTCAAGGACTACCAAAGGGAGAAACGCGCGCAGAAAGCCCACAAACTTTCTTATGCACGCGCGACTCTGGCAAACCCAGAACTAAGCAAGGCGAAGGTCTGAACAGCAGGCGGAGACTGGACGTGGCACGGAGGCACTGTACAGCGAGTAGAGGACTGGTTGGAACCTGGACCAGCAAATGGGGAAAGGAACAAGGGGTTCCATGATCACAAACAAATGGAGATCAACAACTGGCAATGGACAGTCCAGAACGCCTTCGATCTCCCATACCCCTATCCAACTCAGGCGCTCCCTGAACACGAGTTCCACCCCAATAAGGAAGGCTATTGCTACCTTATCCTCTTCAAACGGCAGTACTGGTCAGCATACAATTGGCCTGCGTTTCCACAGATCCAAGAAATCTGGAACTTTGATGACAGCCTGCGAGATCGGGAAGTGTGCACGAAAGTCCGTGCCTCTTATGGGAATCCAAGTATTTGGCATGTTGAAAGAATGGTTGGAGCGGTCTGCGGATGGAGTCAGATGAGGACCCTAATGCATCAAGGATTCGGTTACCGCTGAGTAGGGGCCAGCACGTTCCGTGCTACCGTAGATATGATTACCCATATCACACAGGCCTTACTAGGATATCAAACCTTCACAGAAGATACCATCGAACCTCTTACGGAAACAACGGGAACTCCGGTCCAAGTAGCAGCAAGAAACAATGCTATATACAGACAAGGACAGAGGCGTGTGGAAGCAGCCACAGCAACCGCCCAGACAATTGCGGACATAATCAACAAATATCGTCGCACAAACCCAATAGTCCCATCGCCAACTACCAAGCTGGAACTACTGGATCATTACGAAGGGGACCCCAGGACTGTAGACGCATGGGTAAGACAAATGGAGACGTACTTCCAGCTGTCACGCGAAACGGCACTGGAAAGGAAAATCTCGATTTGTCTGTATCGGATCAGGAAGGGCAAGGATAACCGAGCAGGAGATTGGGCAGGGGTAAAACTCAGGGCCATACAAGACGCACAGCAGGAGTACGAGACCAAACAAGCCGAAGAGGCTTGGAGCAAAAATATCTCATGGCAGGAACTCAACAACGGGTGACTGGGAGACAGACTTGACTGGCTACGTGAACCATTGACAAAGAAGTTCCCATTTAATAATTGGGCTGACTTTAAAGAACAAATGCATGAGTTCTTTATGTCAACGGAAACCAAACAAAAAGCCATCGATTCCTTGATCGCACTAAAACAAGGAACCAGCCCAATTGAGGACTACTGCATCCGGTTCAACGCATTATTGCCACTTGTCGAATGGAACGACGCCGCACTAACTGCGCAGTTCTTGGCGCATATCAACCCGGCTCTTGGCAGGGACCTAATACGACACGGAAACCTAAAAGAAGATGCATCGCTGGCCAGCATCCAGGAACGAGCAGTGCAGTTGGCAAGGGCATATCGTCAAGCACAGGAGGCTTATGGCGCAGAGAGATGAATGAACGAGTATCGAGAGAAATTACCGAAAGATAATAAACCGACCCAATACCAGTTCGCAGCACCACCAACCACCTCATCCTCAAAACGAGACCCAGACGCCATGGATGTAGATAAGTCAAAACAAACCAGAGGAAACTGCTACAATTGCACAAAGCCAGGCCATTTTGCACGGGACTGCCTGGAGCCCAAGAAACCCAAATGGAAGGGGAAGGGACGAATGAGGGAGTTGCGATTGGAAGAGATCACAGAGGAGCAGTGGAAAGAGTTTGCAAAGGAACAGGGTTTTGGAGAAAGCCAGTAGGCGAGCGCTCTGCTCTACTGGCCTGTAATAGTACCTCGGACAAAACAGATGTATATACGGACTCAGGAGTGGAACTCCCCGAAATCTTATATGAGTGTTCAACTCAAATACATCGTGTGAGGAATATTGCAACGAGCGTAAAAGGAAGACGCCTCCAAACTTGGACCGAACCATGGGTCTTGAGAAGGATATGGCAACAGGACAGTAAGACGGCAATAGAATGCCTGAAATTATGGGTACACAAAGGACGTGAACAGGAAGTCGACGAAAGTCTACTCAAGGAACTTAACCAAATGACCGAACGAGACGCCATGTGGAACTTGACCTATTTACGACAAAAAGTGGTAAAGACTTTTGGGCGTCAAGAAATGGATGTAAAGGGGACCATCACAACCATGGATACTGGGACAGTAGTCAACGTAACAGCACTACTGGACAGTGGGTGTACGCAGTCATGTGTCAGCACGGAATTCGTGGACAAACATAGGTTCAATAAACGAAAGTTGATAAGACCGGTACTGGTCTACAACACGGATGGAACTCGGAATTCCATGGGCAGTTTAGAATACATGGTCCAATTTAAGCTACGCATTGGTGATCACAAAGAAATAATCGAATGTGGAGTAGCTCAGCTAGGGAAGACGGACCTATTTCTAGGGCATGAATGGCTACAACACCACAATCCATCAATCGACTGGAGACGAAAGGAGCTAAACTTCAATCGATGCCCAGGAACCTGTTGGAGAACCTCGGAAGTGTCAGAACCGGAGGAGGAGGTAGATCCCATGGAACCAATGGAAGATGGGGACAAGTTACTTGCAGTACACATCAGCGAACCGGAGCTAAGGATACGATCAGTAGCCACCGACATCGCGGCAAAAGAACACGAGACCGCCAAAAAACGGACACTTGAGGAAATCGTACCGGAACACTACTTGGGGCACCGCAAGGTTTTTACTAAGGAAACCTTTGATGAACTCCCACCGCGCAGGCGATGGGACCATGTGATAGAGCTAATCCCAGGTGCCACCCCGGTGGATTGCAAAATCTACCCCCTTAGTAGAATTGAACAGGAACAACTGGATGAGTTTCTGAAGGAAAACCTAGACACAGGATGGATCCAACCGAGCAAATCCCCCATGGCATCCCCTTTCTTCTTCGTTAAGAAGAAGGATGGAAAATTGAGACCCGTACAGGACTACCGGCGACTCAACGAGATGACGGTGAAGAACCGTTACCCATTACCACTAATTGGGGAACTCGTGGATCAGTTGTCACAAGCTAAGGTGTTTTCTAAAATGGATATTCGATGGGGTTATAACAATGTCTGCATCAAAGAAGGGGATGAATGGAAAGCGGCTTTCCGAACCAATCGCGGCTTATTTGAACCACTGGTAATGTTCTTCAGACTAACGAACTCCCCCACCACGTTCCAAACCATGATGAATGACATCTTCCGAGTCAAAATAGTGGAGGGATGGGTGGTGATATATATGGACAACATATTGGTGTTCTCCAAAAACCAAGCAGATCACCAAAAGCATGTTAACCATATACTTGCGAAACTCGAAGAACATAAGCTGTCATTGAAACCAGAGAAGTGTTGGTTCGACAAAGACCGAATCGAATTTCTGGGCCTGGTGATTAGTCATGATTCAATTAGTATGGAACCAGGAAAAATCAAAGCCATAACGGAATGGCCGGAACCACTAAACAAGCGGGAACTCCAACAGTTCTTGGGCTTTATTAACTTTTACCGAAGATTCGTCGAGGGTTTCGCGAAAATGGCCAAGCCACTAACCTTGTTAACTGGAAAAGCGGAATGGCACTGGACTTCCATGCAAACCCAGGCCTTTCAGGGACTGAAAGAGCTTGTGGGGAGGGAGGTTGTACTAAAAATACCAGATGACGACGGGCAATTCCGAGTAGAGGTAGACGCGTCGGATTTCGCAATAGGTGGTATTTTGTCCCAGCAGTGCAAGGATGAGTCATGGAAACCAGTGGCATTTATCTCAAGGTCGCTAAACAACGCAGAACGGAACTACGAAATATATGACAAGGAAATGTTGGCCGTAATGCACGCCTTCTACGAATGGTCACACTACCTGAAGGGCGTGAAACAAACAGTGGAGGTACTAACGGACCATCAAAACCTCACATATTTCTGGAAAGCACAGAACCTGAATCGAAGGCAAGCACGCTGGGTCACGGACCTTCAGGATTACAACTTCATCATTAAACACAGGTCGGGCAAATCCAATTCCAAGGCCGACATCCTGTCACGACATGCAGGACACGAGCGCGGAGCCAATGATAACAAAGGGGTAATCCTGCTTAAGGAGGAACTGTTCGTGCGAGTATATGATGACGACCAAGCACTGGAAGACATTGTAAAGGAAATAGCAACCCTGGCACCACGATACTATGAAACCCAGGTTAGGAAAGGATTAGCAGAAGGAAACCCAGAGTATAAGCAAGAGGAAGGATTGGTTACATGGAAAGAGCGTGTATACGTCCCAACAAATCGGAAAATCAGGGAGGATCTTATCCAGATCCACCATTCATGGGGACATCCGGGTGTAACCAAGACGCTGGAATTACTAACCAGGAACTACTGGTGGCCTAATATGAAGCGGGACATCGAGGAATACACACGAGGTTGTGAGACATGCCAACGAGCTAAGCCAGACCGACAACCAAGGGCAGCACCATTGGTTCCAAACAAAATCCCTACTGAACCATGGGAGGTGATATCAGTTGATCTAATGGGACCCTTACCAGAGTCCAAGGGAAATGATATGATCATGGTGGTGGTGGACCGATTTTCGAAGAAAGCATATTTCTTGCCTACAACGTCATCCATCACGTCCCAGGGGGTTGCGGTCCTTTTCCGAGATAACATCTTTCGAGAACATGGATTACCAAAAAAGGTCATTAGCGACCAAGGACCCCAGTTCGCCTCCAAATTTATGAACGATTTATATGGGATGTTGGGAATACAACCCAACCAGTCCATGGCGTATCATCCACAAACCGACGGACAGATGGAGCAGGTTAATCAGGAGGTTAAGGAATTCCTCACTATGTTTGTCAACCATCGCCAAGATAACTGGAGCGATTGGCTCGCAGTGGCTCAGTTCTGTCACAACGACCGAGTACACTCATCTACTGGATACTCCCTGTTCTTCATGAACTATGGCCGCCACCCCCACAAAGGCCTGAATCCAACGTATAAACCGAAGGTGCTTGCGATTGAGGAGCTATCTAAACAAGTCAAGGACGTCCACGAAAAGGCACGGGTAGCATTGGAAAAGACTGCAGCGGCAATGAAAAAGCATTGGGACAACAATCGGCAAGCGGCCAGGCAGTATCGACCCGGAGATAAGGTCTACCTCAGTACCGAGCATTTACCTACCATCCGAGCAACCAAGAAGCTGGATGGAAAGTTTGTGGGACCTCTGGAGGTTGTAGAGAAAGTAGGCGAGTCCGCCTACAAACTCAAAATCCCAGTATCATGGAAGGTCTACAATGTGTTCAACGAGATCCTGCTCAAACCATATAACACACCCGCCTTTCCCCGGCAACGCGAGAAGGCCGCCCAATGCAAAGAGGCTCAAATGACCGAGGAATCCACCGACAATGAGTACGAAGTGGAAGAAGTCCTGGATAGTCGAGTCAGCGGGCGTGGAAGTGGACGATTGGAGTACCTTGTCAAGTGGAAGCATTACCCAGTTGAAGAGTCCACTTGGGAGCCCGCGGAGAATCTGTCCAATGCACAGGACGAGATTAAAAGGTTCCATAAATGAAACCCGGGTGCACCACGAAAGGCACGGGGACTGATCTACTGGCCATATGAAAATTTCACGCAGGACAAAGTACCCAAACGACTGTTTGGATGGGAGGATGGGCGTTTTGAACGCGATTACCTGGAAAGGTTGGAACGAAATTGGCAACGGTGGAAGGGAGACCGAAAACTGATCTACGAAGAATCGGATCCGTCGGGGGCGTTCTCGAGAGATCTTGAGCGTGGCGGGGCGGTCACACCCATGCTTGATTCCCCCAAAAAAGCTTTGAACAATGGAGCCATGCAAGTATTTCCTGTGGCATCGACTTCTCGGGATGCGAAGTCTTGAGGAGAGGGATATGTTACGATCGCTGGATTTTTCTTATTATTTTCCTTATTTTTACTTATTTATCTGGGGCTTCTACGGGGAGATACTACTTACAGCAGGACGTTACCACCCCTATGTCAGGACGCCTAAGGGTTAGTCAGCGAGCGGCTGAGGGGACTCTTGGGGTTAGGGCTACCGGCAGAGCGGCTGAGTCCAGAACGGTCTAGGAGCGAGGGGCTAGGTGTAGGTATGTCGTAACGGTCCAGGCCACTGCTGCGCACCACAGCCTCTAGGGCCTAGGGTTGCTGCGCGCGCACAGGCCATGCTTGTAGTATATAAGGGGTGTCTCCTGTAGTAGCGAGTCCCTAAGACTCTAGGTAGTTTGCCCTCCAGCAATCTACTCCTCTTTTCTCACCTCCTCTCTTTCTCATCTCTGGAAGCCTAGGGGTTGTTGGGGTTAGTCCTAACATTGAGCATGGGGTTGATGTGAACCACAGCTATGTGTGCTGCAGTTGGGTGAGGGTTTGCACAGTGAGTGCACCATGGTTGCCTGGACAGGCATTGGTGAGCAGTGTGGCCCTAGGGGTCCCGAAGTTCAGTTCCGAACTTCGGTTCAAACCAGAACTGGCAGAACCGAACCGATGGTTCAGGTTCAGTTCTGGTTCTGGTTCTGGCAATGGGTGTTGGTTCTGGTTCTGGTTCAGGCAGCTACCAGGATTCAAGAACTGGTTCTGAACCAGAACTGAACTTCCCGAACCAATTGTGTGTGAGGCTGGAGGCATTCCAGCTGCATCACATTGAATTACACTGTCAGGTACATTTTTCATAGCATTTCCACACATGGACACATCAAAACAGTATATTTTCCATTCATGTCACACTATGTATAAAATTTTCCCATGGTTCAGAGAGTCAGAATCATGACTTTGCATTAGCCCTGCCTATACTTTTGCTGAAGTTCAATTCTGAACCATGGTTCAAACCTACTATAGACAAATTCCTATCATTGCACAGTATATTCCATGGATGTCACTGTTACAATTATGCACACTTTTCATTTTCTTATGTCAGCACCTGCCTCTTCTGGTGCTTATGCAATCTCTTCTATTTCTACATGCTTATGCAATGTCACACAACATTTGTTGTGACTCTATTTTTACCTATGCAACATGCCTACCTTCATTCTGTCATACTAACATCACTATGACCTCACTCATGATGCATTATGATGTCTACTACCATACCTATGACATTCTTTACCTTTTACAGACAGTAGGTTCATGTATAAATAGCAGAGTTTGTCATAGGTTGAACCTTAAGTTATATATGCTTTTATAAAGCCTCCTGTGAGTGTGGCACTGCTGTATAGTAATGGGGATGCAATTTAAGCTTGTTTTTTTGCTCTAATTTCCAAAAATGGAATTTTTCCCACAGTTCTTCGGTTCAAACCCGAACTGAACCTGAACTGAACTGACAGAACCAGTTCAAGTAGGTTCAGGTTCAGTTCAGGTTAGTTCAGGCAAGTACTAGTCAGTTCAGGTTCAGGTTCAGTCAAAAATGACCCTGAACTGAACTGAACTGCACTTCGGGAGCCCTATTGACAGTGGCCCCATCGAAGGCAGATGCCACACTGGGGGGTAGCCTTGTTGGTGGTCCAAGGCTGAGTGCGGCATGGAGCACTGGCAAAACTGATGTCAGTCTGGAGGAGGTGTTGGGCAGTAGAGCTGGTGTGGTTGTTGTGGAATTTGCAGTAGACAGTGGTGGACAGTGGCGTGCTGTCCAGGCCTTGGGGAAGAACAAATTGGGGAGGTTTTACATACCTGACATGTGCCCATTTTGGATGGGCAGTGATGGTGGTGAGGAGTATGATGTTGTTGATGGGGTGTCCAGATGGAAGCATGGTTGGGACATGTGTGAACTTGATGCACAATGTGGTGGGGTGGCCTATACAGGTCGTTTCCCCTGGGAGGGTGGCCATCACCACTGCTTTCACAGCAGCAATGTCTTCGTCAGAGGCTGGCTTCATAAGCGTGGCTTCAAAGTCACCTCGGAGGGTCCAGGATGCGGAGGCCAGGTGGTTGAGGGGGAACAGGGGAGGTAGACTTGGAAGACATAGACTGTGGTTGGATAGCAATGCAGGGATTGCTAGTCTTCAGTTGAGTTTTCTCCTGTTTTTATATCTGTCTAGGATTTCTTCCGCATTAGTCAAGTTGTGTTCAGGTTCCCAGGTGTTGTATGATGTATCATATCCTTTCCATTTGATGAGGTATTGGTATGAATTGCCTTTTTTGCAATGCACTATTATTGCTTCAACTTCATACTCTTCCTGGCCTTCTATTAGATCAGGGGGAGGTCTCGTGTCATTTGGTCCATGTATATCGGTTTCCTTGTATGGTGTAAGGAGTGCTGCATAGAATACTGGGTGAATGTGCCATTGGGTGAGGTCTTTACACTCCCCCACTCATTCCACGTGGAGTCCTCATGGACTCCAGGCACTGTGCCTGGACTGTCCTTGCATTTTTACATATCTTGGTTTGGCAGGGCACCCAGCCAAAATGGCTCTGGACTGGACCTGGACTGGACCTGGACTGTGCCTGGAATTCTGGTCATTTTGCAAGGACTAGTCCTGCTACTGCAGGGAGTCCTTGCACCTGGACTAGGCAGGGAGTGCCTGGAGTCCAGGCACTGCTAATAATGTGAGGTGCTCTATTGTTGAACATACTGTGTGTATCTTATGTTTGATGTTGTTTGTCAACTATTTCAAACTCAGCCATATTTCCCATATGTTATTTCATAATTTTGACTATTATTTGGATTTTCTGTTGGCTACTGTTGATGTAACGCTACTCCACATCGGCAGGAGAACCGACGAGCTGGCGTAAACGGGCAGGTCTTTGGGTTTTGGTTCGTGCTATTAACCGAACCCGAACGACTCCGAGGCTTTTCCGAAGTGGCGCAGACAGCGGGGGTTTACGGAATACTGAGCGGTTGTAACGTGAATACGAAGGCTTTCGGAATGCGAGGTGGCGGCTGGTGTGGTGCAGTTCCGATAGTTGGCTGAGACTTTTCCAATGTTTGGGGGATAACCCGGGGCAAGGCAGATGAGTCCGATGTCGGCAACATGTGGACGGAATAGAGCGCGTGAATAGAACTGGTAGAGGGGATTTTATTGCTCTAAGACGAGATAGATTTACAGGCGAGCACTCTGCTGAAGTATGTACAATATCCTAACTATTTATATTTTTCTGCCTTCTTTGCCAAGTCGTCTGATTTTCTTCTGTCCATAGGGTCATTGAGACCAAGCTGCACCTTATGCGTGCATTTACGCTACTTTTGCCTTTGAGGTTTCTTGAACAAGAATGGCCTGCTCGGGGTGAGCTATTCGACGGTGAGACTATCGTCGCATCCAGGGCTGATGGCGCTAGCATGGTGGAGTTTTTCCGTGATCTGTTTTAGTGGCGGCTTTTGATAGTCTATTCCTCGTGGCCTTTCCTGATCGGGGAAAGTGTGTCAGGGTTCGTGCCGTAAGCACATAGCTGGTTTGGTCAGCATGTGGACTTGTCATTTATACGAATATTATAGCTCCCCTTGCAGCAGTATCGGTTTCATTGTCAGCACAGTCGCTCGGGTTCGGTTCGTGTCCATTCGGAATCGGGTTCTGCTTTTCGTCATGCCATTTCCGATGTAGGAGTGGTTGCGGTTCCGCATGTTATTTGGAATCGTTTGTGGTTGCATGCGCGTGTCTTTTCCGATGTCGTTCTGTGTGGTTCAGCAAGTGTCGGCTTGGATTTGTCGTACTCAGAAGCTAGTGCTTAAAAGTGTGGGATTTCAGGCAACTGCCGGCCTTGGTAGACCTCATACATGGTACAAGGACCAGTACGTATGATCTCCTCCTAGGGCGTGGACCGTGCTCATCACTGTGTGCAACTATTGCATCCTGTATTAAAATATCAAATATCTCATGATCTAACAATGTCATTGATATTCTACCTTTGCACTCAGGGTCATAGCAATGTTTGCTGCATTTTCTATTTTGTTGACAATTATTTGGAGTTCCTGTGGGCTAGTGTGTGCAACTATTGCATCCTGTATTAAAATATCAAATATCTCATGATCTAATGATGCTGTGAGGTCTTTATGCATATGGCATCCACATCTCATTTACTCCCACCATTGTCCCATTCATATTCCCATCATGTTCCTGCATGACTGATGACATTCTCACCATATTCCCACACCACCTATCCAATTTCCCACCATGTTCCCATTTACCTGCCCATTTTCCCACCTGGCCCACATTCCCACCATGTTTCCACACTTCATCTTCACTTTCCCACCATATTTCCACACTTCATCTTCACTTTCCCACCATATTTCCACACCTCATCTTCACTTTCCCACAATGTTTCCACACTTCATCTTCACTTTCCCACCATGTTCTCACACAATTCCTACAATATTTTAACAGTCATGCTTACATTCTCACTGTGTTCTACCCATTTCCTACCTCACCATATTCCCACAATGTTTCCACACTTCATGTTAATTTTCCCATGTTCACACATTACCTACTTTCTCACCATACTTTAGCCTCCTCCCTTTCACATGGAACACCGAGGATGTTAAAATTATGCATTTCCCTTCTTTGGTGCTTATGCAATCCCTGCATCTTCTGTTATGTATATGCAATGTCACACATCACTTGCTGTGACTATATTTTCATCCATGCCACATGCTTACCTTTTTTCATCATACTGATGTTGCTATGACTTCACTCATGATGTGTTATGACATCTATGCCTATTACATCATATCTATGAACTGAATGCATGGCTAGGTGGTTTTGAGTCAATTTTGCAGAGGACAAAATCTGGGAATTTCAACTGGTTCTTGCATACAATGCTGTTCTACCATACAGTTTAAGAGAAGGGGAGAGAGAAAGAGATGAGGATGAGGTTGGTGAAGATGATGGGAACCTGGAATCATAGTTGTATTTGATAGTTACAATGACAAAAATGTCAGGAGTCTACAATGTACACTCCACATAAGTCCTTTAGTTGGTTGCTTAGATATTGCTGTCCAAGCACATGCAAATCCTCAAATTGATGTTCACTAACTAGATTGAGCATTGGGAGAATGAAAAATGTGTCTAAACACTGGTTTATGCAAAATAAACACTCTACCTGGATTGGACCTGGACTCCACAAGGACCCAGCCTGGACTCCACATAACCTCCACCATTATACCTGGACTTCACCTGGACAGTGCCTGGAGTGCAGGGACTTTACCTGGACTCCACAAGGACACGTGGGGGAGTGTAAAGTGCTGCATTGGGTTGGCAACTTTAGTTTGTATGTTACTGGTCCTAGGACTTTCTCGATTTGGAATGGTCCTTCCCTTTTAGGTGCCAGTTTACATGTTTCATATGGTATGCAAAGGTTCTTCAACTCTAACCATACTTTGTCTCCTTCCTTAAAGGGTTTAGAGTGACGGATGGTGCATTTCATCATTTTTAGACATGCTAACTCATGTGCTGCAAGCACTTCTTCTCTTGCTTTGTAGAGTTGCTTTAAATGTGCATCTGCTGCAGGTGCATCTGTTCTGCTAACTACTTCTGGTAGTTCCACAGGGTCTGTTCCATACATGAGATGAAAAGGTGATTGTTTCAGCTCCTGATGAGTGCGTTGATTGTGTGCAAACTTGGCGATGGGTAAGACTCTGCTCCAGTTGGCTACATCATAAGCACAGAATATCCGGAGATAGATTTCTAATTCCTGATTTAGACGTTCTGATTGTCCATCAGTTTGCGGATGAAAGGCAGTGCTCATTCAATGTTTTATATTTAGCGTGGTAGTTATCTCCTTGAAGACTTTTGCTGCGAACTGTGGTCCTCGATCTGAGATCATGATATCAGGGAGTCCAAAGTGTTTGAATACTTCTTTGATGTAGAGCGTCACTGTTTGTTCGGCAGTAATTGTTTTGTGACAAGGTGATAGAATTACCCCCTTTGTAAGGCCTTGGTCGACCATGAGAAGAATAGAATCATAACCATCAGAGATCGGTAGATCAGTGATGAAATCCATTGTTATCTGTTGAAATGGTTGTTGGGTGTGCAAAATGATCAGTGTTAGGGGTGCGGCAGTGGGATGAGTGTTTGGTTTCATCTGTTGGCAGGTTCCACAGCCATCTATGTATTTCTTTAATAAGACAGTCATTCCTGGCCACCAATAACAAGTCTTGAGCAAAGCAAGCATTTTGAAGAATCCAGGGTGTCCTGCACTTGGCGATTCATGGTATTCTTTGATGATATCATGGCATAGATCTAGATCGTCAGGAACGTAGGGTGTTCCTTTGTATAATAATAGTCCATTGTCCAGTTTCCAGTCGGAGATAATGCTTCTAAATGGAAGCGGGGTATTTTTGTCGAGGCAGTGTCTGACTTTTTCAACAAATGCGTCAGTGGTGCTGCTATTAATAATCCTCTCACGAAGGTCTAATGATAGCGATTGGATAAATATAGAGTGTGGGAGCATAGTGACTGTTTCATCATCATCTTCTCCTTTGGCGTGGTCAGGGCAGCGGGAAAGAGCGTCGGCTTGAGTCAGTTTAGCTCCAGGGGTGTGCACTAGTTGTAAATTATATCTGGATAGATTATTCCACCAGCAGGCTTGGCATGCGGTCAAGCGCTGAGGTGCGCAGTAATAGGTTAAGTTTTTATGATCGCATCGAACAGTGATGGTGTGAGGTGCTCCTAAGAGCAGGTATCTCCATTCTTTGAGTGCGTGAATTATAGCATAAAGCTCCCTGTCATATATTTGCCAATTACATTCATGTCATGGACCGCTCATTTTCACTTTTTCATCGTTTCATTTCTAAGTCATTTATATTCATTTTCTTTGTTTTGATCTAAGGTCGCAGCCAAACAATCTAGATAAGATAACGATTATCTAATCAGCACAAAGATAAGATAACGATTAGATTAGATTAGATATCGGAGATGCGGCTTTGCTTACAATTTCCCTTTGACTCATATGGATCACTCATCCGTTGTATGTAATCCTTCTCAAACCTTCTGTACTATTTATAGTTAGGGTTACCCAGAGTACTCCACAGCCTTTAAGGTTGTAGGGTTTAGTGCACAGACCATGTACCTAGGTATATAAGATGTGCAACGAACACCCAGAGACTCCATTTGAGTTCTCTTGGGGTTTCCCCTAAGTCATCTCTTCTCCTCTCTCTTCTCCTCAGTTCACTAGTGGGGCCCTAAGTCGTCGCGACTAGGGTGGGCCTGATAGTAGAACTCGAATTGTTATCTTACCACCCCACTCGTCGAGCACCACGCTCACTACACCCGGACTCCAGGGTTAAGGAGAACCATTTGATCGTCCCGATTCTATAGTCTTCCACAGACTTTAAAGCACCTTATAGGGGTTTTTTAGAACATCCCCTTAACAAAAATTCTATCATCGTTCCTGGTCATCGCAAACCAAAGATCCTACCCCAGATTATAGGGTCCGCTGTGCACAGCATACCAGTGCTGGAATTATCACACGTTATGTGATACGCGATCAGGGACCAGCTTCGTCAGCCCCTTGATTACGTTAAATTACCCTGACCTAGGCTCCCTGAAGAGCTATACCATATATACTGTAAATATCTCCATTCCGTAATCCTTGAGAGTAGCCGCCACTTGGTCCACGCGCTCTTGAGAAAGATCCGTTCCCATTAGGGGAATAGTGATACAGGGACAACCATTCAGCCCCCTGTTAGCATACATCCGATTCATTTAAAAATAGAAAGGTACATAGGAGTTGCAAGAACAGTTGCGGATCTTGAACTCATACATACATAGGTGACAGGTCACAAACCTTCCTCACCTCGTACCTTTCTCACAACGGATCAAGAAGATATCAGAGATCTTCTACGAAGAGGCGGTTCATTGGAGACAGAAATTGAAGCGATGCTTCATTGGATTCTCACGGGACAGCACTTCACAGAAGAAGACACAGAGAATCTATTCGAGGATCTACCTCCATTAGAAAACAATAGTGACTCGGATCATAACAATAGAAATAGGGATAGCACGGGTAGTTCAGACTCAATTAGAGAACAACCACATCATTTTGAACCAACCCCATTTCCTGTTATCACATGAGATCCAGCCACCCTCAATATCAACAACTTGATCAGTTCCGACACCACCTACATCGGAACAGTCGCACTGCCTTGGTCTCCCCCATGAGAATACACACGACTGCCTCGGTCCCACACCACTACAGATTCAGATTACGATTTGGACACCAAATCATCCCACACAGGTTTTAGATCTCTCCCACCCCCATACCCACCAATGTCGGACTTCGGACCAGAACCCGAAGTCGAGATGAACTCGGCTCAGCTGTTGGCCCAGCTGAACGCACAAGTGGCCACAATCAACATGTTGCAAAAACAATTGCAACACCTCCAAACGCAGATGATTGATGCCGCGGCAGCAGCCCCTGCACCACCGCCAGCACCCGCACCGCTTGCACTGGTAGCCCCAGTTGTTAATATACCGGAGGGTACTGTATTCAATATCACCCAACCCGCTGGACACGCATCGTCCAAAATAGATGCAGCCAAGCCACCAGTCTTTACCGGTAAGATGACAGAAGTCGATGGGTTTGTCAACTCATGCCAACTTTACATGTGGCTCAAAATGGAGCATGCACAGGAGGAAGACAAAGTCTATTTTGTTCTATCATATATGTTGGAAGGGTTCGCTCTAGATTGGAGAGACAATCTATTGGAACAATACAAAAATGACGAGGAAGTTCCCACGACAGTGGAGAACCTATTCCAGAAGATTAAAGAGGAGTTTGGAGACACGGATGAACAGTCATCCAAAATAGCAGAATTGCGCACCATACAACAAGGCACAAACATGTGCGAGGAACACGTGCAAAAATTTAAAAAAATAGCTCGAGGCACGGGATACGAAGGACAAGCCTTACTCGAGGAGTTTAAACGGAGTCTCAACACAGGACTTCAAAAAAGAATTCTGGAATCTGACGAAGTCCCACAAACGGCTAACGGGTGGTATGCCAAAGCCATCTGACTGGATTGCCAATGGCGCCAAGCACGCACCGAGGAAAAGTACTATTCCTCGTGGAACAGTAACTCTGCCAATAAGAGTGAAGGAGGATCAAAAGGACCAGCTACGTCATCAAAGACGGCACCGGCTGGCCAGCCTAAACCCAGATGGACCTTTCCATGGCCATCAGGATCAGCGAGTCAGTCGCAACTGGTAGCGGGACCCTCCGCGAGTAGTAGCACTAGGCCTCTGCACGGCCCAAATGACATGGACATCGACAGAAATAATCGCCCACCGCCAAGATGTTACAAATGTGGAAAGTTAGGACACATACGAGCAAACTGCAGGTCCAGCCTGGACGTCAGGTCCATGACCTTCGACGAAATGAAGGAATTCTTTGCAAAAGGCGAGGAGTTAAAAGACGACGAGAGCCAGTGAGTCCCACTCTGGACTCTCGTAATAGATACAATGTATTACCTACGGATGAGCTAACGGACATAGAGGTCGGCAGTCACACTTCCCGTGATATAGTGCTCGGCGCTGAAAGGAAATGTGATTGTAAAGAGGGAGTCTCAAGGACTCCAACAACCCCGCAAGAGGCGGTCTCTGGTACGAAAGTACAGGAGCGTGGCAGGGCGGTTACACCTGTGCTTAATTCCTCTATCGCTCAACAAAAAATACGAAAAGGGACAAAAGATTTCTTCATCAGAACAATAGGTCCAAAAGAAGAAATCCTGTTGCAAGTCAGTCTGGAAACAATGGACACGCACGATAAACATGAACAAACAGTGCTTCTTGACTCAGGAGCTACGGGTTTGTTTATGAACAAATCATTTGCTAAGCGCATGAATTATAAGCTAATTCCCTTAGCCAACCCCATTCCAGTTCGAAATGTAGATGGAACGTTAAACGAAGGAGGCATGATAACACATGAAGTAGATTTAATACTTCATTATCAAGGTCATATGGAGAGAGCTACATTTGAGATATGCGAACTAGGGAAAACAGATGTAATCATAGGATCTACATGGTTACGACAACACAATCTGGAAGTAAATTGGGAAACCGGAGAAATTAAACTTACTCGATGCCCACGGTCATGTGGACATAAGCAAAGAGAATGGATGGCGGAACGAGAAAAGAACACTAGGTTAGCAGAGCACTGGGAGGCTTTGCAATACCTATGGGAAAAAGAACGCGAGTTGGACTTCGCGTATTGGTTGGAGGAGAAACGAATGGAAGATGTAGAAGCATCTTTCATAGAGAAAGCCAAACATCCGAAACAGTACAAGTACGGAAATAAATACCCATTCTTGCCCTTGTTTCCACCACGATCACCAAAGGCCGGATCCTTCTCTAAACAGATAAATGAATTACAGAAACAAACGCCAGAAGAAATGGTACCGGAAAAGTATCACCAATACTTGAAGGTATTTGAAAAGAAAGCATTGGAGCGAATGCCGGTTCGGAAACCATGGGATCATGCTATTGATACCAAACCAGGTTACGAACCTAGGAAGGGAAAAGTATATCCTTTATCCCCAGACGAACTTCAAGAAGTACGAGATTTCCTTGATGATCAAATCAAAAAAGGATATATCAGACCTTCCAAGTCACCACAGACATCACCAGTGTTCTTTGTAAAAAAGAAAGATGGAAAGAAAAGAATGGTACAGGATTACCGCTACCTAAACGAGTGGACAATAAAAAATAATTATCCACTCCCACTCATATCAGAGCTCGTAGATCGAGCAGGTAAAGCTAGACACTTTACTAAACTAGACTTACGTTGGGGATACAACAATGTACGAATTAAAGAAGGCGACGAATGGAAAGCTGCCTTTACCACACCGGAAGGAGCATATGAACTGGTGGTCATGTTCTTCGGGTTGACTAACTCACCAGCCACGTTCCAACACATGATGAACGACATCTTTAGAGATATGATCAATACAGGAAAAGTCATTATTTACATAGATGACATTCTGATTTTCACTAAAGACAAAACGGAACACGATGAAATCGTACTTGAAGTACTCCGGAGGTTGCAGGAAAACGACCTCTACGTAAAACCAGAAAAATGTGTATGGGATGTAGACGAAGTTGAATTCTTAGGAGTAATCATCAGACCTAACGGAATTCAAATGGATCCTAAAAAGGTAGAAGCAATCTTAAACTGGCCAGTACCGGCATGTGTTAAAGATGTGCAATGCTTTTTGGGTCTTGCCAACTATTATCGCAGATTCGTCAAAGACTTTGTGAAAATAGCACAACCATTACATGCACTAGTAAAAAAAGATAAAAAATGGGAATGGACGGAAAAAGAGCAAAGAGCTCTAGAAACTCTAAAAAAAACATTCACGGAACAGCTGCTACTAGTGGCTCCAGATTCTAACAGAAAGTTCAGAATAGAATCTGACGCTTCGGATTATGCAATGGGCGGAGTATTATCAATGCTCTGCAATGATGATAAATGGCGACCAGCAGCCTTTTTATCAAAAACGTTAAATGAAACAGAAAGAAACTATGATGTCCACGACAAAGAAATGTTGGGCATTATGAGATGTCTCGAGACATGGAGACATTATTTGGAAGGAGGAAAAGAGGAATTCGAGGTTTGGACAGATCACAAAAACCTCGAATACTTTATGAGTGCAAAAAAGTTGAATAGAAGACAGGCCCGATGGGCCTTATATCTTAGTAGATTTAACTTCAAAATCATTCATAAAGCTGGCAGTACAATGGGAAAAGCAGATTCTCTGTCCAGGAGGCCAGACCTTAAAGAGGGGGTGGAGTCTGACAACAAGGATGTAACCTTGTTAAAACCAGAACTTTTTCTAATAAAAGCTTTACAACAAGGACACTTGCTCATTGACGGTGCAGAAAAGGGACTTCTGAAGAAAATCAGAGAGTCAGAAGCACGAGATGAAGAGGTAGTTAAAGCTGTAGAAGCTATGAAGAAGGCAGGAGTAAAAACAATAAATGCAGGAGAATGGCAGATGGAACAAGGCTTAGTCCTTTGGAGAGGGAAGGTGTATGTCCCTAAAGACGAAAAATTACGAATGGAGATAGTTAGACTCCATCATGACACACCCATTGCAGGACATGGAGGACAATGGAAGACGGTTGAACTCGTCACAAGGAACTATTGGTGGCCAGGAGTCACTAAATTTGTTAAAAAATATGTCACTGGATGTGACAAATGCCAAAGAAGTAAAAATTTCCCAGAACCACCAGCAGGGAAATTAATGCTGAATTCTGCACCAAGTCGTCCATGGACACATATATCTGCAGATTTCATTACGAAGCTTCCCAAATCGCATGGACATAATGCGATATTGGTAGTATGTGACAGAATGTCCAAAATGTCACATTTTATCCCTACATCCGAAGAAACATCAGCTCAGGGATTAGCAACTCTATTCAGAGACCATGTTTGGAAAATACATGGTTTACCAGAGTCAATAATTTCTGACAGAGGTCCTCAATTCGCTGCACAGATGATGAAAGAATTGAATCAAATGTTAGGCATTTCAACAGATTTGTCTACGGCGTTCCATCCACAAACAGATGGACAAACAGAAAGGATGAATCAGGACTTGGAACAGTACCTGAGAATCTTTGTAGACCATAGACAAGAAACATGGTCTGAATGGTTAGCAATCGCCGAATTTAGCTACAATAGCAAAATTCAGGCATCTACTAAGGAAACGCCGTTTTTCGAAAACACCCCAGAATGGGTATGGAACTCAGAAGAGAGGGATCTCATTCAGTGGCTACAGAATTTGCTCAGAAAATGAAAGAAATTCATGAGGAAACTCAAGCCGCTTTGCGAAAATTGCAGGATGATATGAAGCTTTACGCAGATAGGAAAAGGGGAGAATCTCCTCAGTACAAAGTCGGAGACAAAGTTTGGTTGTCAACCAAAGATCTGCAACTGGTCAACCGGCCTACACGAAAGTTAGCAGAACGATGGATTGGACCCTATCCAATCAAACGAATCATTTCTCCTAATGCGGTAGAACTGGATTTACCTTTCTCACAGCAAATCCACCCGGTTATTAATGTATCACATATTTGTCCTTATGTGAGACCACTAAAAGGACAGAAATTGGCACCGCCACCTCTGGTAGAAATAGAGGGACAAAAGGAATACGAAGTCGAAGAAGTAATCGACGTTCGCCTAAAAAGGAATAAATTGCAGTATCTCGTAAAATGGAAAGGATATACTGCTGAACATAACTCATGGGAACCAGTAGAAAATGTTAAAAATGCAAAAAAGAAAATAAAAGACTTTTATAGTAGACACCCGGGAGCAATCCGCGTCATAGGCCAAGATGCTTTCAATGGTTTGAAGTTCAAAACCTATGAGAACTTCATGGAATATAGTGGACCAATAGTATCCAGGATCAACATAAATGCAGTAGCAGAAACTGCACAATGGGAAGAAAATTGGAGAAAATGGAAGGGCCAAGGTTTGCTTACGCAGTTAAATGAACCATCAGACAAAGATGGTCCCTGCGATTGCAACGGTTGTGAAAACTAAAAAGAATGGGCCCTGGAGTAGGGCCTTAAACTGCTTCAATCAGTTGTTAAAGGTCGTACTCGGCCTTCCCAGTCAAACATGGGTAAAAATCGCAATAATCGAGCACGCAACTGTAAAAAATCACAAAAAACCATTCTTACGTTGGGAGCTACATCCAACGTTTCACACCAATGCACAGGCATGTCTAGATGCCACTCTGAAGACGAACAACCCAAACCAACCCCACCCAGAACCCTCTGCCCCAAGATTACCATGTCTCGCGCCGTTGAAGTCCAGTTGGACAAAGTAAATGCAGGACAAGATCCCTGGACACTGTCAGAAAAGGCTTTCAATGCCTGGCAGTACTACTCATTCCTCAAGCGAAATGGCCTAAATGGACACGTATCCTATGAAACCTCAGGATGAAGGAAACTAATACACTTCTTTATGATATAGTGCAAAAGCGCTGAAGAAGAAGTCTATACAAATAGTTTTCATCATGGAAGACGAACCTTAAAGAGGGGGTACTGTCATGGACCGCTCATTTTCACTTTTTCATCATTTCGTTTCTAAGTCATTTATATTCATTTTCTTTGTTTTGATCTAAGGTCGCAGCCAAACAATCTAGATAAGATAACGATTATCTAATCAGCACAAAGATAAGATAACGATTAGATTAGATTAGATATCGGAGATGCGGCCTTGCTTACGATTTCCCTTTGACTCATACGGATCACTCATCCATTGTATGTAATCCTTCTCGAACCTTCTGTACTATTTATAGTTAGGGTTACCCAGAGTACTCTACAGCCTTTAGGGTTGTAGGGTTTAGTGCACAGACCATGTACCTAGGTATATAAGATGTGCAACGAACACCCAGAGACTCCATTCGAGTTCTCTTGGGGTTTCCCCTAAGTCATCTCTTCTCCTCTCTCTTCTCCTCAGTTCACTAGTGGGGCCCTAAGTCGTCGTGACTAGGGTGGGCCTGATAGTTCAGTAGGGGTTAAGGCATGGGAGAGATATCCGCATGGATGCAGCTGGCCATTGCTGTCTGCTTGGAGTATAGTTGCTCCTACAGCCCATTTGGATGCGTCACTTTCTAGAATAAAGGGTTTAGTCACATCAGGCATGGCTAATACAGGGGCAGTCATGAATTGTTCTTTCAGAAGATCAAAAGAGACCTGGCATTCCGGTGACCAGTCCCAGATTTTGTTCTTCTTTGTCAGGTCATGAAGGGGTTTTGCAAGGTGTGCAAAATGCGCAATAAAGTGGCGGTAATAGTTTCCAAATCCTAAAAATGAGCGTACTTGTTTGACTGTAGTTGGTACAGGCCAGTCCCTAATTCCAGCTAGTTTGATAGGGTCCATTTTGATCGTGTTGTGGGAAATGATCATGCTGAGGAATTCCACTTCTTCCTTGGCAAATTTGCATTTCTCTAATTTTAAATATAGGTTGTGATGTCGTAAGCATTCCAGAACGCGTTTAGTTCGTGACTCGAGTTCTTGTTTTGTTTGTGCACATATCAAGATGTCATCCATATAAATGACAATCCATCCTTCATCGATCATGTCCCTAAAATAGTCGTCCATCATGGCTTGAAACGTCGCAGGTGAATTCTGGAGTCCAAAGAACATGACTGTTGGTTCAAATAATCCTCTGTTGGTGACAAAAGCAGCCTTCCATTCATCGCCTTCTTTGATCCTTACATTGTTGTATCCCCATCTGAGATCTAGCTTTGTAAAGTAGCATGCTCCTTTAAGCTTGATCATCAGGTTGGAGATTAAGGGTAAGGGGTACGAATTTGGCTTAGTCCATTTGTTAAGATAGTGATAGTCCTGACAGGGTCTCAGGGCGTTACTATCCTTCTTTGGAACAAAGAAGAAGGGCGATGCTTGAGGTGATTTTGATTGTCGGATATATCCTTTTGTTAACTGTTCCTTGATCCATTCGTCTAGTGAGTTTTGTTCTAATGGTGATAGGTTATAGATCTTTGATTTACGAGGAATGAACTTGTCTCATAATTCGATGGCATGATCCCAGGGTCTTGACTCAGGGAAACGCTCCGAGGCTTCTTTTTCGAATACTGAGTTCCACTCCATATACTCGGAAGGTACCTCTAGTCCTTCAGTAGATCCAGGTTCTACCTGACCTCTGTAGCGGTGCTCCATCTGTTGTGATGCAGTGATTTTCTGAATCACTACTTCCAGTATAGAGTTCGAAGGTCAGGTTAGGTCAGGTTTTTGAACCTCAAAAGTCCAAGACCAGTAACCTGACTGGTCTATCTAACCTCCCAAATTGGGATGTAACCTGACCAGACTATGGTCAGATGGTCTCATTTTAGCCGGCCTGAGAGACCGGACCATGACCACTCATTGGCCCAGTGCCGAGACTGTGACCGGGCATTGACCGGTCATAACCAGTCTTGACCAGTCTTTAGCATATACATTGTGAATCTACTAGTAAGGCTGTACACTGTCCGTATAAAAATGCATATGTACTAGGCTCTAGCTGTAGGATTGGAGTCACCCATCGTGTCGTGTTGATGAAAGGTAAAACATGACCTACAGTAAGCGAGCAATCAGTGGCAGAAGGAGCGTAGCGAACACGTACTTGGAGCCATCAGTGATCGGTCAAGACCGGTCTTTTCTGGTCCTGCCAATGATGATGACCATTAACCTGACCATCTTGTTGGTCAGGCAATATAACAAGACCAGTGACCACTCTCTACCAATAAGTACCAAGACCAGGACCAGTGGTCAGGTTATTTGTGGTCAGGTCAGGTCAGGTTACAGTTAAAAACCAGGTCACTGTAACCTGACCTTCAAACTCTATTCCAGTATCGAGTCCTCATCCACATACAGTGAGCTGACCTCTGCCTGGGCAACAATCCCACTGTGTGACATCGTGTATTGTTTGGCTAGAGCATTGTCATATTCTGTCACATCTTCTAGATCCGCCTGGATCCAAAGATTCCATATGTGTGCACAGATATCATCTTTTTCGGAATTATGGAATTCCAGAGTCTTTTCTCGCCAGTCTATTATTGGGTTATGCTCCTCGAGCCAAGGCAGCCCCAAAATAAAGTTCTGATTGCCTAATGACATCACCCAGAACCAGTGCATCATAGTCTTGCCATTTATGTTAAAGGTGAACAGACACCTTTCTAAGATCTCTCCTGCTTCGTTCTCTGATCCATCAACATTCTTGACTTTGATGGGTCGGATCAAGGGTATTCACTTCCAGTTTGAGGCAATGGATGCATCTATGAACAGGCCTTCTGCTCCACAGTCGACTAGAGCAGTTTCAGTGGGTTTATCGGTTTCGATGGAAATGGGGATGGAAATCTTTTTATTGGTTAAAGATTTTACTGTTACACTGCAAATATAGATAGAATCCGATGTTTGAGGATCAGCATCCACTGATGTGCAATCCCTGTTTAAAAATCCTGTTCAGCAAGCAGACTGAGATGATCTTCTGAAGACAAGTGTGCCATCAAAGCCCTGATGGCCATCATACTTGTATTCTCACTAGCATTTTCTGACTCTTCTTCATCATATCCCTCAACCTCGTCACCTTCCATAGATGTGGAAGTCGCTCTGATGTGATGGTGGGGTCGTGACTCCTTTACTCCCTTCCCAAAATGCTTCTTCTTGTTTCCACTGTTTGGTTTCCTCATGGGGCATCTCAGTGATTGATGACCCCCTTTGTGACATATGAAACACAGTCCTTCTTTGACATGTCACTCTCTCTCGTCTTTAGATAATGTGTTGATGATAACCACATCGGGATCTCTGTATCTCAGCGATGGTCTTCCTCCTCCTCCAGCATGTGATAGTCCTGCTAAAATGCCTAGTCTGCTTTTGGCATTTGCATATCTTTGTGCAGTGTTGTACCAACCCTGTAGATCAGCTGGGTTCTGCATAAGGATCTGTTGGATGCTTTCAGGGGGAAGTCCCTCCAAAAATAGAGGAATGATCACGGCTTCTTCTCTGATCTTGGACTTTTTGATCAGTTCCTTGAACTTGTCCATATATAGTAGGATCAGCATCTTCTTGCATTGTCGCACTATTTTGTACAGCTCCGTCATGGCCCTTCCAGTGCTGTCCACCTGTTTCCAGTTACTCTCAAACAACTCCTTAAATGCGGCCCAGGTTCCCCATGCTACTGCATCATTTAGGTCGCTTAATTTAGCTAGCTTCCACTGGCCTGCGTTTCCACCAATGTGCATAAGTGCGAAGATGATCTTCTTCTTATCAGTGTTATAACCGGTATTGATTTCGAAGAACATCTCGCAATCATTCATAAATAGCTTGGCTAATTTTCGGTTCCCTTCGAATTTAGTGGGCATGGGTGTTAGGAACACGATCCTAGCATTTGTTTTTATTTCTCCATGGTCCGGGACCACTCCAATTGCTACCATACAGTCTGGGACTGTCATAGGACTCTAGGGGAACACTTCGCATGGGTCAGCGCACCAGGGCACTCACTGGAAGACAGGACGAAGGCTGTATAAGCCAGAACATACATATTAGGAAGGAGGGACACACCCCTATCGCCATCAGCGCTCGGGATCAGTACCTGGCATCTATCAATAGATCAGCCATCATCGCCATCACGCATTAGACAGGCGTGGGACTGTTACAAGGATATGCTGCATGGACATTCATAATGCGCGCTGGCATATAGCAGTCTGGGCACAGGGCATTATACAACAATAGATCTAGGTAGGGTCCAGGCAAGGCCCAGACAAGGCTGGGGGCATCCATGGGAACCGGGCACACAAGGCAGTGTGGAACTGCATGGTGAGCGCAGCACGGCGCCCACGGCAACACCTTGGGCACAGGGTGTTGGAGGCAGCATGGGAAGCATGAGGCAGGTGCCGGTGGGACTTGGGCAGTGGCAGGGGACTCCTTAGAATAGGTATATAAGCTAGTACGATGTCTTGAGTCTCTCAAGACTTAAGATGGTTTCTCTTACACTCATGTAGGGTACCACTTAGCATAGTCAATGCATGGCTTCGTCTCCTCCTCTACATCTTCTCTGCGAGGCTTGTGGTTTGTGTCACTGAGTGCAAGCTCGTAACAATGGGACCCTTGATGCATTGATCGGCATTTGCGTCGGCCATTTTGATATCAGGGTCATTGTCTGGTGGTGGTGGTGGTGGAGTAGGTGTTCTTGGAGGTGGTGGAGTGGGAGTTTTTAATGGAGGTATAGATGATTCAGAAGTTGGTTCTTCTTCTGGTTGTTTGTCCGAAGATGGTCCACTAGTCTGTGCAAGATCTAAAGATAAAAGCGGTCTTGGTGTGTTTCCTAATGTGGAAGTGAACTGCGAGGGGCTAGGTCGTGCTGTTCCTAGCTCTTGAAACGCTTTGAATTGGGCAGTCTCAAATAGGTCACTAGATTCAATCATATTCTCCTCTCGGGAAGAATCGGAATCTGAGTCACTAGGTGCGTGGAATTTGCCCTTTCCGCTAGAAGATTCTCTGGTTACTTCAGGTGATCTAAGGTGCTCAGGGACATTATTGATCCCTCCAGGAACGTAGTATGGTCCTTGAAAAGCTTCATCTTCTACACAATGTACTTCGTCGTTTTGATAGTAAGTCCAGCGAGATTTACTGGTGTCAAAGATAACTTCTACTCCTGGGAGATAGTATAATCCTTGGAATCTAACTGTTCCATTGGGTGGGTGGTTATTGTACTGTGGTATCCAAAAATGGTGTCGCTCGACAGGGATATCAGAGTGTCTGTATTTCCAGATCTGATCTCGGCTATCTTTGTAGATTACTTCTCCTTGAAGCATGTATGTGTTTTGAAGTCCTCTGGTTGCTTTGTTCAGTGGGGGAGCTCCTCGTGTGAAGATTCCAGAAATCTTGATCAGGCACCAGTAACCTACCAGCTGGCTCTCAGGAAGTTCGACGGTCTGTGCACTAACGAGCTAATACTCAAGCTGTTTAGGTAAGTTCAACTTAAATTGTTATGATGATCAAGTCATCTGTCAATCTACCCAATGACATAATGCCACGAGGATTGTCCAAGACGATGGCGATGAGATAAGCCTGGCGAACATGAGTGGGTAAACAGCGCTGAGCCTATAAGGCAAGACTCAGGTTTGAGAAGAGGATTATAGGCGAGAGTGTGTGAACTATGACTTGACATCTCACCACAACCAGTTAAGGTTGCCAGAGACTAACTTGTGCTTACTAACAAGCTTTGCAGCGAGTTATAAGGTTTATACAGGCTAAGTCAAACTTGAGGTTTGACCTATGACAAACTCTGCTATTTATATGTGAACCTACTGTCTGTAAAAGGTAAAGAACATCATAGGTATGATGTAATGATAGTAGACGTCATAATGCGTCATGAGTGAGGCCATAGCGACATCAGTATGACAGAATGAAGGTAGGCATATGGCATAGGTAAGAATAGAGTCACAGCAGGCATTGTGTGACATTGCATAAGCATATGAAAATAGAAGAGATTGCATAAGCACCGAAAGAGGCAGGTGCTGACATAAGAAAAATAAAAGGTGCACATAACTGTAACAAGGTGTCTCCACAGGTCTGGGTGTTGCCATTGATGCTGGCACCAGGACCTTTGGAGTGGATGGGCTGGGGGTACCACTGGGAGGGGGGGGGTTTCACCTTAGCTTTACCTTTGGGGGGCATTGTTAGGGTGTCCGAATCGGGAAGGTGGTGGTACTGGTTCAAGGAGCGGATGGTGACATGATGCTTGTCACTACTAGTGTGTCACGGTCACTTCGCAAGATTGAATTCTGAATTCTTCGATGCCGAACTGACTTTTAATCCATACACGATCTTTTTCGCGAGTCAATCAAAAGGAGCTTCAGGCAGCAGAGAGCAATCGAAACCGAAACCTCTTCAGAAATTGGGATTGCACTTTCATACCAGGATACCTTCCAGACGATATTCTTATTCACACATTTATCCTCATTTCACAGAACTATGGACCCGTGATATTCCATGTTCGAAAGTGTGAAAGTTCCAGCTTGAAATTTCCCTAAGAGGCATCATGATATGCTGGACGTAAAATCTGCTATGATACGATGATCTGAGTTGGGAGCCGGAAGTAATGGGCGAACACTGTTCATTCGGCTTGGCACGATAAGGTTACGAGTCGGCAATATCTTGCATACATTGAGTGGGGTGAAAGTGCGGCACCGAATGAGGGTTTAACGTGAACATGTTAATCGATCCGATTATGTTTTGTGACTCAGTTGTGAATCAACCATTGACAGGGATACGGGTTTGTACACGAGCATTGCCACGGGCGAATCATCGGTGCCAAGTTGAAGCGTGAAGTTGAGTAAGTAATCATACTGAAAGGAAGAGTGTACGTTCCCCATCAAAATACACGGTCACTGGCAATATGGACGAATTCTTCGCCTTCGTCGATGACGAGCAGACTTTCAATCCCTATACGGATCATACAGAGGATCTTTTCCACAAATCAATCTCCCATACAAATGGGACTTCAGGGCATGTTGAGCATGCGCAGGAGCAAAACGCAATCGACTTAGAGCTCTCTTCCCACTCAGAAGTTGGGATTGCGCTTTCGGGTTCATCTCAAGACACCCTCCCAGATGATATTCTCATCTACATACTTGTCCTCGTTTCACAGGACTACGGACCAGTGACGTTCCCTATTCGACCATTACATATTCGAAAGCGTAAAATTCCTTCCCAGCTTGTGCTGTCGCACGTCTGTTCACGCTGGCGGATTCTGGCGCTCCATACCTCCGAGCTATGGAATAACATCTGTCTTGTCGATCCTGATAGCACCCGTATGGGACTACCTTACCATGAATGGCTCCTACGTGCCGGAAGTTCTCCGATCAAGCTATCGTTATGCATCCAAAATCCATCAATCGCCAGTATCATCCGGGATAATCTAGCCGAGGATAATGTCGCAATTGCCAGTGTCATCCAGGATACTGTTTTGCCACTCACAATCAAGATGCTCCATCTCGATGTGACCTTTCTTCAATTGAAAGCATTATCAAGCTCACCCAATACTATCTTACCACACATCGAGAAACTCGAGCTCACGTTCCGTGTACGTGACATCGACGAAACCTTTAGCAGGGCACCAACTAGTTTCACCCGACTCCGGTCAGTGACGCTTCGCGAGATAAACAGTTTCTTTGACTCGGTGGATTCGGACATCCTAAGAAAGATCTCTCTACCCTGGAGTCAGCTGCAGTGCTTGATACTTGCACTCCCCATAACCAACCTTCCACTACTCATCTGTACATTGCGCCGAATGCCGTTACTGCAGGACCTTCACCTTCATCTTTCAGTAGATCGCATGGGTCCATTAGGCTTTGCCTTTGAGGAGTTGGTTGTGCCGTCTTTGAGGCGCATCCAGTTGGAGGTGAGGGGGTACTCCGAGGATATTAACATGGTCATTCGTCATTTCACTTTTCCTGCCCTCATCCAACTCGAGGTCATCGTGGAATGTTGGACAGATGAAACCTATGAGATTATCAAACGACAGTATAACAGCCAAGGACTTGAAGAACTCTTGCTTCCTAGGGATGCTCCTCCGGTTCTCGTCTCTTCGATTTTAAAGGATATGCCAAAACTACGTGCACTTCGGCTAAGGCAAGACATCATGGACGACGATGCTATCACGGGTCTATCGAATGGCACCCTCGGATGTCATCTTAGGGAATTGACCACTTATTTTGATTGCTATATTGACCAATGGATCAGCATGGTGGAAACGCGCAAGAGAACGGTCGACAAATTGATTGAAAAGGGGTGTAACTGGAGGGAAATGATTACTGTTTTGAAAAATGTGGAAATATTTGGCAAGGATCGCGAATGGCACAGGCGCGGATACAAGGAAAGGGTGGATGCTTTGGAGAAGGCGGGTATCACAGTCAAGTTACCTAGGGCGTACATGAGATGGTGATAAACCCATGACGGAGCTAATGACTATACGGTTCACATGATGTGAATGCCATTGAATGATTCGTCGAGGTACACTCAGCTCAAATGCTCACTTCATACAGAAGCTGCTACCTCGCACTGGAACCCTCAGTCAATTCTGCCCCGCGGAGGAATCTCGTGAACCAACGCTTTGAACTGCCCCCTTTACCAATGACCGTCACCTGGGAATCGCCTACCACTTTTGAATTTTGCGTTCCGTCTTCCTATTGAGCTATATTTCCTTGCGACGCCATTATCGTTTTGTTGCAGAAGCAGCTGTTCTTCTCGAACGACTTCCTACTTGCTTGCACTCGTATAGACCCGAAGAAACCCCCTAACGACAGGTCATCTTTGAGAAAGTCCACTAAACGTTTGTAATCATGCTTGAATTTAGCAGCCAAACGGTAGAAAGAAGGAAACCGCTGCTTAAACCAAGCGTACTTAAGTATCATATGGTTTCGCATCATTTGGGTGTGATCCGGATCACCACATGTTGGACTCCGAGTCATTGCTCCAAGAACTCCATCTTTGTATTCGGTTAAACCATACCCGGCACTTGAAGTTTTAACCATCCCTAGATTGCGACGCATCTCCTTGAAACTATTCATCAACTGGGAACGAGGTCCTCCGTAATTTTACTTTGTCGAATTCAATATCCACAACAGTAAATGGCTAACCGATACCTATAAAATTATCAAGCCACAGTACAACTTGCAAGGACTCGAAGAACTCACTTCTTCATCATGCCATTCCCTCCTCTTCTATTCTAAAGGATGCCCCTAAACTACACAGACTTTGGATAACGGGTGACATAATAATAGACGACGAAGCGATTACAGGTCCATCGAACGGCACCCTTGAATGTTATCTCAGTGAACTAACGACTAACTATGCTTATGATATGAATCGATTGGCCAGCACGGCGGAGATGGTTGAAAACGGATGTGACTGGATAGAAACGATTAAAGTGAGTGTCGATGACGACTATATCGCGGATGCAAGGGAAAGAGTTGGAAGGTAGGTATCACAGTTACGCTACCTGAACGACACATGTAATCCCGAGGACGATATATACCCGATATAGAATCAGTAGTAGAGTCTGCGGAGATGTATTGTTTGCCGCAATTGGAGAAGTGACGAACTATCACAAATGGCGTGACTCCGGGAAAGTTTGCCGACCCAAACGATCTGCCACGGCAGCTACCGTGTCCCAGCTCAACTATTCCATCCATCTTCCGGCCCGACCGAAACGCAACTGGGCGGTCTCCCAGCTGCCTCCATACTTGATTCATCATCGATTCGTCAATGCTCAGATATCTTGCCAGCGCAACTCGCACTGTACGTACACTCTTCACTTTCGGGAAAGAGTATAAACACGGAATGAATGTCATCTGCAGAGATCTACGTTATATTCAACTGCAATAATGCCCAGACGTGCAGGTTCATCAGCTGCGACGACTACGGCGCAGGAAGCCCTTCCACCAGGCTATGCAGCCGATTCATCTGCACCGCCTATGCTTCGTTATGAAGCCTCTCTACCCAAACTGCCTATTCCATCCCTCCAATCCACGGCGGAAAAATACCTCGAGACGGTTCGCCCGCTCGTTACGCCGGCCGCTTATGCTCGAACGGAAACGCTCGTGAAGGACTTTATCGCTTCTCCTCAGGCTGCTGAGCTCCAGAGACGCTTGCAAGAGCGGAGATCAAGAGAAGGCATGAAGAACTGGCTGAGCGAGTGGTGGAACGATGTGGCATACATGAGCTACAGAGATCCCGTCGTTATCTTTGTCAGCTATTTCTTTGTCCATGCGGACGACAGACTTCGCACGAAGCCTGCGGAAAGAGCAGCAAGTCTCATAAAGGCAATGTTACCTTTCAGAGAATTTGTAGAGAGGTATGTGGTGTTTACCCAGTCAATTGACGGCTGATTGAAAAATACTTAGTGGACGGCTAGAACCGGAAAAGGTACGCGGGGCACCTCTGAGTATGGATTCCTACAAGTGGTTGTTCCATGCATCGCGGTATCCCGTCAAGCCCTCCGACACCGCCTTCAAATTCGATCCCCAAACCAACAACCACATCATCGCCATCCGAAGAAACAGGTTCTACGTCATCCCTCTGGCGGATGCATCTGGCCGCGAAGTCTCCGCCGCCGAGCTAGAAGTGTAGACATCCCCCCTTACCTTGACCATGACTCGTTAATTGACTCCCGCCTTCCTTTTCTCTTCCGTTCTTGATTTCATACAGGCAATTCGAGCAAATCATCGCACGTGCGGCAAACGCGCCAGTTGCTCTGCCGATCGGCGCTCTCACTTCGGATAACCGTGACCTGTGGGCGGACGCCCGTGCTGCACTCATCGCAGCTTCTCCCGCACACAATGCGACACTTCTTAGAAAGATCGAGTCTGCCATGATCGTCGTCCCGCTGGATGAGAGTAAGCCCGTGACGCGTAAGGATATCAGTTGGAATACGTGGGCTGGAGATGGGAGAAACCGCTGGTATGATAAACACCAGCGTGCGTCATTTCATAATCTTCCTGCTTCTTGTGCTGGAAACGTCGATTTTTTTCTAGTCATTGTATACGATAACGGTCGTTCTGGTTTCCTCGGAGAACATTCGTGCATGGATGGGACCCCCACTCTCCGCATGAACGAGTACATGCTAGCCACGATTGCCTTGGGGAAGGCTGACCTCGGCCCTGAACGTACACCGGAAACCGGGAAAGACTTGCCGCAGCCCGAAGAATTGGTGTTTGAGGTGGACAGCAAAGTTGAAGAATTTGTCAAAGGTGCCGCGCAAAGGTTCGATGACTTGATTGCCAAGCATGATTTGCATGTACGCCGTTCGGTGGTCTATCCGCAACTTTGTATGATTGACATGGGTATGTGTCCTTTTAGGTTTTGCACTACGAGGGCTATGGCAAAGACTATATCAAGAAATTCAAACTCTCTCCTGATGCATGGACCCAGCTAGTGAAGCAACTGGCGTTCCATAAGATGTTTGGCAGGCCTGGCGTGACGTACGAAAGTGCTCAGACCAGGACATACCAGCTCGGCCGAACCGAAGTGATTAGGAGTGTGAGTAACGAGAGCAAAGAGTGGGCGGAAGCTATGTTGGGTCCTGTACCCAAGGTGACCTTTTCTAGTTGTAATATATACACATCATCTGATGCTTTTATCGTACAGGACCCTCTCTATCTCAGAGATCTCTTCCGCAGGGCTGCTGCGCGCCACATGCAGTATTCGGCATGGGCCGTTGATGGCCATGGAGTCGATCGGCATTTGTTCGGCCTGAAGAAGTGTCTAAAGGGGGATGAACCGCTGCCTGAGATCTACAAGGATGAGTCATACACCAAAAGCAGTCATTGGGAATTGTCGACAAGCCAGCTGAGCAGTTCCTATTTCGAGGGGTGGGGATACGGCGAAGGTTCATGATTTCCCCATTCTCAATTGTCTCACGTCAACTAATGACGCTATCGCGTTTCTCCGTAGTGGTCCCAGACGGGTATGGGTTATCGTATTCAATTGGGAACGACTATATTCGCTGGACGATAACGAGCCTGAAGAGGAATACCGCGGAATTGAAGCACTATCTGGCAGAGGCTGCGACAGAGGTGAAGCATATGATGGAGCATGCTGAGAAGGCGGGGAAGAAGAAACAGGAGGCGAAACTGTGATATACTGCTATGCATTGTAGATAAAGGGTCGGCGCGAATCGCACCTGGATATTGACATGGTCGGTTTCAATGCATGTGCTGGGACTCTTGCATGTGCTTCTATTTGATTGATACTCACGATACTCCACCCCGTTGTCGTACTTCTTTCATAAGGTGATTATTGAGAGTCGCACCTCAACGCCGTGTCGTGAAGGCGTTCTTGTGAGGGGCGTGAAGGCTTCGGCGCTGGACTGCGCCCGCGGAATTTGCTCACTCTCCTGTCAGGCCGCAGCGGATGGCTTTGTGCGCTTTGGTGTTGAGGCTTGTGAACCATGAGTCAACTCCTCGGCAAATAGGTCAGGAGGACACAGGGTAGGTGGCAAATTTTTTTCGTTCTACACTTCCCTCTTATCTGAGAAACGCCGGGCTGACTGGCACGACCGCCGACGAACACTGATCTGTATGACAGCATTGAGCACGTGGTGCATATATACTCGTACATATGTGCTTTTTTTGATGGTGCCTGGAACCATACGAGCCCGGCTCGAGTTTGACTCAAAGTCGTGTTGTTGAAGTGTGCAAACTGATAGCGGTCTGCCTGTCCCATCAATGTTTGTAGTATATCAGCCACGCGTCTGGAAATTTTGGTGATTGTCTTTACGGAAGGTGCAGTACGGATTTGAGGATTTGCAGAGAACTGACATTGCAGCCCTTTGGACAGGTCGGAAGACTCGGAACCGAGGTCGAGGGACTTGAGGCGCAGGTACGGACGCCACAGCCATGCATTAGCGGATGATGATAAGTGTGGACTGTGGCGTTCAGCGTACTGTGAACCCCAGGGCGGATCTTGGCGCAGTGAAAGCTTTGCCAAGAACCAAGTGGTCGTCTACTATAAGTATAATCCTTGTATTTGCCATTTGGGTAGTTCAGCAAACTCGCTCGACCCACAATTGTCCTTCTCGCTAGCGTTTGTGAATGTATGCCGTAGCCATTACGTTCGAGGAATGGAAGAGTAATGAGGCTATAAAATGGAGGGTCAGAGGATGAAATAATTTTTTTAGAGGCATTTGTGTTACATGATCAAATGCATCAATGGGGTGACATCAATCGAATACAATAGCTCGATGAGACCCCCATGACCGTGCTTCAGCTATTATCCCGACAGACAAGCGGTCTTCGACGTAGCCTGCGCTGCTGCTCAACCCGAGGTGGTGGCGCTCTGAGGATCGTTTCAAAGAGACGTCGCCAAAGCATTCTAGCGAGTGATTCAGTTGTCAGTGGTTGGCAACGACGTTGTGAAGGGTGCAAACATATCCGTGAGTATCGGAGCAGTCCATTTTCGAGTCACAGATATTTTTAACGGTGACGTTGATACTCTACAGATTAGGCTAGTCCATGAGAGTTGGCCGTTATTGGAGCATGTTGCGCGCCAGGGACAACTCTCGAGTATGTTCGGCCCTTGCGGTGCTCAGATCTCCGCCTGTCGGGTATTCTACAACAAGAAGACTCTGTGAAAAGTGATGTCCGAACAGTTCGGGAAAGTCTTCCCGACTTGTTTGCCAAAAGCTCCACAAGAAGCGATCGGGTACAATGCGCGGTCTGTCAGTGTATTACGTTCACCGGCGGGCAGCGGACAGGAAAGCAAGCCTGGGAACGACGAAACAAAGTGGGGCTGTACTGCGGGTTTAGGGTGACCAGGGATCGTGTTCCATGTTCCCAGTTTCGACGGTCATTCCCGCTGGTGGGAGAGTCGTTGAGGAGTGGATAAGTGGGCAATACAATCCCGCGACGAATGACTATCAGTGGCTACCATGACAAAAAACCCACACTATGTCCATGCGCTCCGTGATGGCAATGAGGCCACACCAGAGCGCGTGAGCGGCGTGGGCATGTAGGACAGCTAAAAATGGAAGGGTAGTTTCCGGGAGGGGAAAGGTGTTACCCACGTGGTGACTCGGATCGATTTGGTTTGCCTCTGATCACATTCCGGCGAACATGGAGCACGTTGATCCTGTGCGCATCGATACGATGGTAAAGTTGACAGGTCGGGATGAGGGCGGGTGTTGAAATCTGTGTCAAGAAGGTTGGCATAATGGCACCATCAGTGTCATAACTGTGATGGGAAAGCGAAATGAAACTAATGTGGAATAGCAGACCTGCCTGACATAAGGCTGGGATGGGTGCGCCAGAGCCACGGAACTTCTCGGTCACAGTGTGATGCTAATTAGGTTGGCTTTCCCATTCGCCAACGGCTCACTAGCGAGGTATGTATATGTGCCTTGTATTCTTGATCATGTTTGCTCCCACTAGCTATTCACCTACCACCTTCAGTCTCCCTCCGAAGAACGCGCACTAGCTTCTCCATGCCACCTCCCGAGGCAGAGTCCTCGTATGATGACGCCCAACAGGACCCCCGGCCGCTCAAACGAGCCCGCAAATCATCATCTGCCAAATCCAGGGACACCGTTGATATCCATAACCAGTACGCCCCATCTGTACCGGTCGACCACATCTTCATCACAGACGGTATCGTGACAAAAAAGCCTGGTGGAAAGAAAGTAAGCTTTACCGCGTTCCTTTATCGCCTCGCCGCCCACCAACGCATTCCCAGGCTCCTTTGTCTTGCTGCGAGTGTAGAAGGTGTGTGCTATCCCTGTACTGTCTTAGTGTACTCACAATGACACACTCTTTAGATTGAAACTGAAGGTTCGCCTCTCTTGCCATCCGGTCTGGCTTTACCTTACGTGGGTCTAGTGTGATCGAAGCTTTCCCTGCGCCTCATGCAAGGTACGTTACTTCCCTTATTGACTAAACTCACGGCGTCTTGAGAGTGTAAAAGCCGTGAAGGTTTTGCCTTCCAGTCTCGCTAACATACGTTGTAGAAGCGTGGTTGTTCAGAGATATGTCCAGATGGTGCGCGTTCTTAACCTTGGTTATCCGTAACCTTGACTTATTGTGACAGGTGTTCTGGTGTCCGGCAAGGGAACACGTTTTATCCTCGCCAACACCGAACAGCTGCATGCGAAGATACATGAAATGAGCGAGCGAATACGATGTCTTGAAGATGCGTTGGAATCCCTGCAATCGCAAGTATCGGAAGAATCGCATCCCCTCATGGTATCCCAATTCCTGGGCATTAAGAGTACCGTGGGCTTGTATAATAGCTCGCAGTCGAATTTTGACAAGGATTCTCATCACAAAGAAGCCACTGGTTCCTCTTCTGCGACAGAGAAAAGTTCTCCACATTCGTTCCGGGGCTCAAGCGAGGAGACCGCAACAGCTGTACCCCACGTACGTTCCCTATCGATAACACGATTGCGTCGGCTAATGATGCGGTGCAGGATGATAACCCAAAAATTGAGCATTCGGATCACTTCGCGAGTGAAGTTCTGAGGCTAAGCCACAATTTTCCGATGTCAGACAGAGTATCCCCAGAGCAAAATCTACCACTGCGGCAATATCTACGAAGCATGCTGCCAGCTCGGCCAGAAGCAGATTATCTCTGGGATCAGGCGAGCCAAAATGCTCTCTGGCAGTACGTCTTCTCCGTTGACGTGACTTCGGGAGGCCGTCTTGCTAAACCTTTTATAGGTATAATCCTCACCCAAGTGCAACCTTCTTTCCTAACCTCCTGTACCACTGTTACGAGAGCGCGATACAAGATCTATGCCCTCGTCGGCTAGCCGTGTTATTCATGATACTAGCCGTCGGCTGTCAGGTAGACGTGAATCGTCCGGCTGATGCCCCCGATGCAGAGAAATATCATCAATTTGCTCGAGCCTCACTTTGTGAAATCCCAGTGATGGAAGAGACGACTGTGGATACCATCCTGGCGCTATTCTACGAGATATGGTATCTCCTCGTATATTCCGACAAGAAAAAGGCAGCTGGACACGCATGGGGATTGATGGGTCTGACGGCAAAGCTAGCGCAGAGTGTGAGTTATTCGTTATTCTTATCTATGCGACATGAGTTTCCCGCTCATCCCCCTTGATCGACATTTTTCTTAACATAGATTGGGCTACGTGAGTCACTCTTGAGCCGTTCTTCTCGCATTTTCCCGCGCGCTGACGTGACGTACAGACCGCAATGGCAATAAAGCAAAGGTGATACCTGAAGAAGTGGAGAAAAGGAGATCGCTATTTTGGGAATTGCTGTATCTGGATGCACGACTAGTGAGTGTGCTGGTGTTGGCATACCCGGGCCTTTCTAATGGCCCCAGTCGCTTTCTTTGGGAAGACCGCCTTCGTTGAGCATCAATTATACTGATTGCCCTCGGCCATCTTACACCCCGAGCGAAGGATGCAATCCAACGGAGAGCCTCCATTACTGTACGTGACTTATAGGTGCCGTGACGTTAGCTGAATCATTACCAGACCAGGAGTGGAAACACTCCTGCTACGTTCAATGCCTATCACCTGTCCTTGAGGCGATTTCAAATCCGACGTTGAATTATACGGTGGTACTGGAGCTAGATAAGCGGATACGTGACTTTTTCGTGCCTCCCCCTCTACGACAAGGCCAATCAAGGGCGCTATTTCTGCAGAAGGGGTCGTTAGCGGCTGCTTTAGAGGCTGGTGAGTATCATGTGCGTAACTTTAGTTGCTGATGTTCATTGGTTTGATAGTCTTACTACAACTTCACCGAACCTTCTTCATCCGCTCATTGAGCGGACCGGAAGAAGCGTTCAATCGGCGGCACAAATATGCACCATCTGTTGTCGCCGTATTCCTCAGCGCTTCGCGTATGGTAGCAACGATCCAAGAGTTGTTCCATCGAGAACCTGAACTTACCGCAAGGCTGTCGGGATACTGGTCCAATGCATTTTCATCTGCTGTAAGTCTTGGCGCGCAGTTGTGCGAATGGAACTCCCATTGCCTAAACAGGTTGCACTATGTTTACTCGTGTCTCGGGCACCTTTTACGTGTTTGTCACCGGCGGCATTACAAGAATTGCAGCGAGCGAGGATTCTATTTACCAAAGCGGCAGATACATGTCTTCGGGCATCTGAAGTTAAGGTGCGGACAGTGATGCCTGTCCTTCGCTATTTAATTTAATTTTTGCATTTTAGCCTATATTAGATGTTATGATTGACAAGACAAACGATATCTATAACCGGTGGTCTCAAGGACAGGACATTCCCACCGTCGTTCTCAAGCACACCATGGACGACTATGGAGCAGAAATTGAGGATAGCTATTATCAACCACCAGTTTATCCACAACAGCCGCCACAGCCTGATTCATTCATGTACGCTCATCAGAGCTTGGCGCAGTGCATTGTGGAGGTGCATCAGAGGGCGAAGGTGATGTTTCCCACGCGTAAGCCGTGTCAATGCTCGGCATCGACGGCCAAGTCATGTCCGCCTTCACATTCGTGGAGTCCGCCTCCTAAAGTGCCATATGCTTCTCCAGTGCTTCCTGGCTTAACATCACCCGTTTTGGGACATGGGGGACTGTATCAATCGAGCCCGGGTATGACTACTACTACCGTGCTTCCCGGCGACGCACCCACGGTCCCCTCGCCATTGTCGCCTACTGCAAGGTTATCGACGGTCAATTCACTCAACATAGAGATTGGAGCAATCAGTATCAACAACGACCAGGGACTGATGTCCTTTTTCTAGATTGGCTTGTATCTGTGATTGTATTGCTGCTTTTATTCGCCCGGCAAGTTCGGGATATAGGGTCAATCTGTATCAGATAAATTCCACCATACGGTATCAATTTGTTTCGATTTTAGTTTCAAGTACACGATAGAGCTCCTGGAATACGGACCATTAATGCCTACTGTAGGCGGCGAGCATGTGAGAAATCCGGGGTAAAGAAGGCGTGTTAATGAGTCAGAGCCGGATGGGCGAGTAAGAGTGATCCACTGAACAGCAGTGGATCAAATCAGTTAGAATTTCAGGAAGTGCCTTCCCTGAGCCTGGAATTGCCGTTTTCGTTTTATATCTCCGGATTCACCGGGTCCGCCGGCTTACCTTAAACTACATCTTCGTTCTCCTCCTCCTGCTCTGAGCCTTTTGAGCGAAAATGCTCAGTGGTAGCGCGCACGAACTCAGGGATAGCGACTCTCCGGACGACGACACAACTCGTCCACTTAAGAGGCCGCGCCATGCGGGTCAGCTATATCCTAATTCCGTGTACATCGGAACCGCAGAGGATCAACAGCATCGCAGTGTAGGAACATCGACCGCCTTCCAAGACAACGAGAAAAATGTTCGCCAGGATCAGCAGCCTCCTCTGGCACCTCAGAGAGGAAGACCAGAGGAAAAACACCGCAAGCTCTCGTGCAAGGAATGTCGAAGGTAAGAACAGTAGCCGTTAGCTGCATCGCGCCAACACAACTATATTCCCACTTTTGTTCTTACATGCATTTCCCCTTTAATTTATTTTTTCTCATGTTATTTTGTTTCTGACCACTTTGCGGTAATACATAGGTTGAAACTGAAGGCAAGGATGCCTCATCTACATGGCTTGCTCATAATCTAAAATTTTCTCTCTCCCATGTATCATTTCACAGTGCGATCGTGTATTTCCATGCCAGGTTAGCCCTCTTTTAACAATGTGCATCTCTTACGTGCACGTTAATTATGTGCTGAATAAATTCTTGATGTAGTCTTGCGTCAAAAGAGGATGCAGCAGTCTCTGCCCCGAAGGTGTGAATCCTCCTGCCCTGCGATCTTAAGATTCTGATTCAGACTTTTCGTTTCGTATCTGCAGGTGCTCTGACATCAGGACGCGGCAGTCGGTGAGCATGATCCAGCCAACGTACCAGCGATCGTATCACGACGCGAACTAATCTGTGATTCCAGATTCATTCTCGCGAACACGGAACAATTGCACGAGAAAATATTTCAGCTAAGCGATCGAGTACGGCAACTCGAAGATGCGCTAGAGTCCTTGCAAGCGTCGAGTTCTAATCAGCCCCATGCTTTGTTAGCACCTGAGCTGCGAAGCATCAAAACGTCACAGGATTTGTATACATCTCAAAACACTCTCAGTCAGCAAATGATTCAGGCAAGTCCTCGACGTGACGAAATCATCAGAAAGTCAGTATTTGTCACGTCCCTGAATGCAATCTCTGACGTAGCGTTCCCAGCGCGATTGTTCGGAATGCTGATGTGAACGAGTCCCCTAGATCGCAATCTGCACCACCAGAGGTCCCACCTGATATCCTGCAACTGAGCACTTCGTTCCCGTTTCCATGGTCGATGGATCTCAGCATTCGGAAACGAATACGCGATGCACTGCCTCCTCGCGCTGAAGCACAGGCGACCTGCGAAGAAGCTAGGCGTAATGCTCTTTGGCAGTGAGTTTGTTGATCACGAGTAGAGTTTACCTTTTTACCGACTCTTTCGTTCACTCGATTTGCCCTGTCAAGGTACAACGTGGATGCTTCGGAAACCTTTTTGCCCAATCTTCTTCATTACTGCTATATGACTCCCGTGGAAGACCTTAGTCCTCGACGTCTTGCTCTCCTGTTGATGATTCTTTCGATTGGCTCTCTCGTCGATCTCAATAAGCCGTTGGGAAATGTATATGGGGAAGCCTATCACCATCTCGCCCGTGCGGCGGTTTGTGAAATACCTTTAATGGAGGAGCCCGATTTTGACGTGTTACACACCTTGGTACGCACGTGTGTGTATATTGCACATGATTTGACGGAAATTTTCCAGTTTTTCATGATCTGGTACCACCTGATATTTTCCGATAATAAGAAGGCCGTTGGTTATGCTTGGAATCTCATGGGTTTCGTTGCTAAATTGGCACAAGGAGTTCGTATGCTCATTCTCCTTTCAAGTTGAGAGGACCTTAACAATATCTTCAGCTCGGACTCCGTGCGTGAACGATATCATTTACCACGCCTAGTGTTTTAAACGGTGCAGCATAGATCGCGATGGTTCTCGGCTGAAACGCATCCCGGAAGAGTTTGAGAAACGAAGGACCATTTTCTGGGAGTTGTTGAATCTAGATTGTAGGATGGTAATAAGCATCATGCAATGTTGATGTTGCGCTGATTGCCGCCGCAGAGCCTCTCGCTTGGTCGACCTCCGTCAATTTCCCTCTCCCATGTTGATACGAAGCCGCCAACGTATATTGGACCAGGATTATACGTACCGAGGGAAGAGATCGTTTGTAGGTGGCATTCAGCTTGGATTCATGTTCAGAATGCATCAATATTTTTGCAGATCATGAGTGGAAGAATTCGTTTTTCATCCAGTGCTTGACACCTATTCTACAAACCATGGTTGCCGTCACTCCTCCAGATTATAGCCATATCTTATCCCTGGACGGCAAGATACGAGATTTTGACACGCCGAAGCTGCTTAATGGAAATGAGAGAGACACAACTGCTCCACGATTTCTCAACATGCAAAGGGCACTATATTCCATGGGTCGCGATCTAGGTGAGGAGGTTCTTTGGGTTCACTCAAACAGAAATGCCGATCATTCAGCAGCTTTATTGCAACTGCATCGTCGCTATTTCACTCAGGCCATGAACGATCCTGAACCTTTTGATCTACACCATCAGTATTCTCCTTCCGTCCTCGCAACGTACCTTGGAGCGTCTTCGCTAATCAAAGCTGTGCAAACATTATTTGATCAGGAACCTGATCTGAGTGCTCGATTTCTCCACTTTTGGTTCAATGCCTTCTCTGCTGCCGTACGTTATAGTCAGGGGTATGTCGACTGGGTGGATTGAGTATGTTGTTCTCAGGTTACTCTCGGACTTTTTATATCACGGGCGCCATCGACCCCCTTGGCTCCATATGCCTTACAGGACTTGGAGTCCGTATCTCGGCTGTTCCTGAAAGCCGGGAAGATGTTACCATTCAGCGCCAAAGCTTTGGTAGGTTGTGGTGCACATAATCGAGGAATGACATGCTAACCGAGGAACAGCCCATTATTGAGAAGCTCGTTGACAAGTGCAGACGAACTTACCGACAACACCAAAACGGTAATGGTCACAACGGTATGTCTCCGTGTCCTTGGAAATATATATGATAATGGACACGACCTACAGAACGACCATTTGAGCTACTTCCTTCTTTCCAAAACGTCCACCCTGCACTTGTACAATTCGCTGAACAGATCAAATACACATCGCCGCCGAGATTGACAGCCCTGGAAGACGCACAGGACTGGAATGCACGTTCTGATGCATGGCTGCCTGACATTTATCAATTTTCAAACGCCAGATCGGGACCACGGGAACGGTGTACTTTTGCCTCCGCACAACCCACGCCGTTCATTCCCGGTTTGCCAAGGGTTGGGCAGAATGAAAATTTCAACTTTGACCATGGGGCGCTAACGGCAGATTTGGATGAAACAAGCTATATGGCATGGTTTTGATGCTGATTTTGGAATTGGGGGATTCTGGGGTTGTATATTTGTATGCCATATTTATTGTACACGTGGAAGATTGTACTCCTAAGGACACGTCGTGCGAAAAAGGCTGCTTATGTAATCTGTGCGATTCCGTTCTCTTTGCGCTGGTCCTCACATACCTGCCAGAATAACACGACCCTAGCAAACTCAGGCATGTCGAGGATACGGGAGGTGTGGGCGCAAACTCTTGACAGAGAGATGCGAATGATTCGAGATGTCGTGGAGCAGTACCCATGCATCGCAATGGTCCTGTTATGCACTTAGTTGGCTATGGCTCATCAGACTTACCCATGCATCAGGATACAGAGTTCCCTGGCGTCGTCGCCCGCCCAATAGGGACGTTCAAGACGTCCTCGGATTACCATTACCAAACAATGCGGTGTAACGTCGATCTGTTGAAAATCATCCAAGTCGGAATCACGCTGGCGGATGAGAATGGACAGTTCCCAGAGCCGTGTTGCACGTGGCAATTCAACTTCAAATTTAGCATTGGGTGAGTCTCTGTTTGATACGTGTATGTGGGAGGCCCATGTGGTGCTGTGTGGCGCATACTTTGATCGAGGTTCCTAACTAGAAGAATTTGCTCAGCGACGACATTTATGCACCTGAATCAATAGAACTGTTGCAAAAATCTGGCATTGACTTTGAGCGTCATGAGAAGTATGGAATCCAGCCGAATGATTTTGCAGAGTTGATGATCACGTCGGGTTTGGTTCTGACGACGGATACGAAATGGATATCGTTTCACAGGTAAGTCTCTTAAATATGTATATCAGATTGTTATCTGTCGGGAATGTCCTTCGCTATGTGGAGGATGTGTCGATTTGAACTTAGCTTGATGGGACAACTGACGCGTTGCACTTTCAGTGGCTACGACTTCGGGTACTTTGTCAAGCTGCTAACCGCGGAGTCACTACCGACAAGCGAAGACAGCTTCTTCTCATTGCTGCGAACTTGGTTCCCAACTGTCTACGATATAAAATTCATGATGCGAGCCTCGAAGGTCCTAAAAGGCGGTTTACAAGACGTGGCAGATGACCTTGGAGTGGGTATCCTTTCCAACGTAATGGGGACTATAGCCTACCGACTTGATAGGTCGTACGAACGGGTCCATCACATCAAGCTGGCTCAGATTCACTCCTCACCGCTTCGACATTCTTCAAAATGCGCGAGCTCTACTTCAATAACCAAATAGACGACTCGGAGTACTCTGGGAAACTTTACGGACTTGGGCAAACGTTCAACCTCGTCAATGGATACGTCGATCCAACACGAGGGGGTGCGACGATAGCTGAAAAAGATGACCGTGCTTCATTGAGGGAGCGCAGTCAAACGCCTGGCCTCAACGGCGTGCAGGCCAACCAAGGTGTTGGTTTAGGAATGGGAGCGCTGCAGGCAGGATCACTGCCGACCCCGTTACCTTCTGCGTCATTTGGGCCTATGACGGCGAATGGGCCATATTTGCGAACATCACTTGTTGGTGGAGGGCGATGACCAGTTCCAGGGTCGCCGATCTTTCATTCCATTGCGGTGCTATTCATGGACTCGTGTGTACTTGATATATTAATTTTCTTGTTTGTCTTAGTATAGTGGATGATGGGCATTGTTGTAATGATAACAAACGGTGTTCTGTTGGTGCATCAGTTGAGACCTCCATCACAATCACAGCATTCACGCTGTTACATGAAAGCTCAACAGCGCTTATGCCGATATTAATCGCACGGAAAGGAGTTAAATTAACGGGTAAAACTTATTCACTGAAACTACGGCGCGCCAAGCGCTCGCGTGACCAAGAGATGTAGACTAGTCAGAACGGTCACGGCTAAGGTCTAGAGCGATGCATCAATATCCAACGATGATATTAATCATTACCCCACGCTTTCCGAAATTGATGCGGTCCTGATAACAGATACATTGAAAGTTCTTGGCGTTAACTTTGTTCCTGTCCCGCATTCAGCGTCACATAGCAAGCAGCGGTCGGATAGCTACATGGGCCGACTAGACCTATTACAACTAGCTGGGAATGGCCACTTCAAACTCTAACTGCGGTAAGATCCGCATACATCTATCTCGCCCTCAAAGCGATGGAGGTACATTCATGAGCGCATCTGTGTGCACTTAAGAGCAGTACAATGAGGCTTGCATCCGATACACAGCCTTCGAAACGACTTGTCACAGACATATGTCTATTTAATGTTATTTGTTTAGAAACGGGATCAGGGATGCCTTACAATTAAACTTCGCATTGCAGCATATCCCCGTGAATGGATGATTTTCGAATGATTAAATATAGCCTATTTTGTCCTCGTTGTCTCCGTCAGGACTAGCGCTGGGCGACCTCTTGCAGTCTGGGTGGTTGGACGATGGACATGCGCTTTCAATCATACGCCGTTCATAACTTGAAGTTGGCGGACTATGTCTGTCGCCGGTCGATCGGCCCAACATCACCCTGGACCCATATGTGAAATTTGTCTCTTCACAAACGAATATCCAACAAAAGTAAGTGCGTTCCAGACACCCTGATGAGGTTGCCGAGCGCTGAGCTTCACATCTTGGCACTGATTCATTTGCCATCACAACAGTGGGCAGATACGCATCTTTGTTGGTTGAATGACCCCAAGTACTTGTCTCTCTAGAGTCGCCAGTTAACGATATCAGGGCGCAGGCCCAACCGACTTGGATAGATTGAGCAAGAGAACCACTATGGCACTCTCTCGCCCCATCCATCCACCCTCAACGTTTCAACCAATGTTAGACAAAACGTGAGAGCGTGGAAGTTAGAGTATTTCCGCATCTGGTTAATTCAATTGATCAGGCTGTTCCTCACCCTGCTGTCAATTCAATAGGCGTAGTTGGAGTGCAGAAGCGTTCCTGATGGGGCACAGGTAACTGCGACGGTCCAAGTCGCGTTGCACGGGCTGGGTGATGCACCGTTACAATGGCACCGGCTGTTCTGATCTCTTTGAAGATGTCAGATGCAGCTACTGACTGTTCAAAGGCTATGCTATTTCTGCTTCTCCCGCAAGACGGGCGCGATTCGCAAACACATGCTTCTTCCCCTGGACCAAACAAACACTTGCCTATATAATAACCACCAGCACTAGTGGATACGCCAGAAAAGTACTCTATACAATGACATCTGCTCCACATTTCGTGATCTATTCTGACAAATGGACTGGATCTTCGGGCCCTCCAGATGTCTCGTCCCTCAAGGTAAACATTTTTGCGCATTCCACAATTTGACATTGACATCAATTAAATTCCAGGGATACAACGTTTTGTATGACAGTTTCTATCACGGGACAGTATCATTTCTGACCTGAAATTCGCAGAAATATTAGCTTCCTGCTTATGGAGGGTGCCTGGGACAATGTCAGTAAATGTAATCAACCTGATTCATTTCACAATTCTAATTCCGCTTAAGGCGGGAGCATGGGCCAGCCTTAGCGCTTCTGACCGTTCGACAATCAAATCCCAGTATGCGGCCGCAGGAATTAAACTCATGGTGTCGGCTTTTGGATCCACCGACACACCCACGTCATCTGGGGCAGATCCAATTGCCACTGCGGACACCATGGCCGAATGGGTGAAGAAATATCAACTGGATGGGATTGACATCGACTACGAAGACTTTGGTGCGGTCAGCAAAGGCGATGGCAGCGCAGAGGTTTGTTCTTAACCCATGTTGGAGATCATCATGACGTTGAACACGACTCTTGCATAGACATGGTTGATTTCCTTCACCACGCAATTAAGGAAGCATCTTCCCGTCGGCCAATATATTGTTACACATGCCCGTAAGCGAATTAAATGTTGAAATGGCTTAGAATGATCCTCATCGATGTGGATACAGCGGTCGCGCCATGGTACGTATTGTCGCGTTTGCCTGATGTGAAATCCGGGGACTCAACCATTTTCAGGTTTTGCCCAAACGTATGGGGTGGCGGAGGATACCTCAAAGTGAATGCGCAAGTCGGAAACTTGATCGATTGGTACAACATTCAGTTCTATAACCGTAAGTGAGACAACTTACACATCCACACTCGTTACTGATGCAATGCATCAGAGGGAGCAAATGAGTACACTACCTCAAAGGGTCTTTTGACGGCATCATCAAGCACATGGCCCAATTCTTCTGTTTTCCAGATTCATGCCGGTGGTGTTCCATTGGATAAGATTGTTATAGGCAAGCCGGCGACATCTGGCAACGCATCGAACGGTTATATGGATCAAAATACGCTCGCTTCTTGCTTGTCGTATGCCCGGAAGTATAAGTGGAGTGAGTACTGCTCATAGCTCTTAATTTGAGTAATTACCGATTTATCGTTTTGAAGACGGAGGCGTTATGGTTTGGGAGGTAGGTGTTCGTGTGCTCTGCTTTGAATGATCTGGCTGACGAGTCTTCCAGTATCCAGACGCTGGATCCAGTTGGATTACCGCTGTTAGATCTCGATCCTGGCCGGTTGCGAGTGACTCGCGACGCGCTAAACTGTAGATATGCGTTTTGGAGTGCTATACGTTAGCTAGTTTATACTAGATGAACTCTGTGTGTGTGTGATATTTCGAGCGTATAGAACTTGGTGCATGGTTATATTGCCCGGCTTCGTGTGCATCCAGCTTTTTTATGGCGTTGCAATAAATGCCTTCTCAGTCATCGTCTTATGAACTATAATTTTTTCGGCGCACAAATGACACTGTGGAGAGCAGCAAGCTATGTTATGCGGCGCGGGATCTGCGGGACGATAGAATCTTTTTTTGGAATAGACAAATGATAGTCCTGCTCCGAGGACACGTGGCAAGCTAGCGACGGGAAGAGCCGACGTCAAGTTACTCCATGACCTTTGCTACTCGGAATAAACTTCCATGCGTTGACCCTGCAGAACACGTTCGACGAAAGTCTCTGCAATGAGAAATGGATGAAGCAAGCCTCACCTACGGCGAAAATCGATGGATGCCTGGGTCCTGAATCAGCAAATTTTCAAAGATAGTCACAGTGCTCGGATGGGTAAGTTCATGAGAACATTACACAGTGTACCTTGCAGCGTGGAAGCTATGCATCGGTGAGAATTCTCATTTGCCAAGGCCCCCCTCGCCAAGGATTCAAAAAAAAATAGATGCACTCGGCTCCCAGCCGGGACTGTGGATACACGTTTCGCTCATTTCCTCACCTGCATTCCTGGTCAAACCCCCTCAGTTTCACCTCGGAGTATCATGACGTTATTAATAACAAAGAAGTGCCTCGATGGTTGTTGGATAGATCTGAACCGGAATCCCGCTATCTTCTGGTTTCAGGACTCTAACCAGCTATAAATCATGCAGGATCTTCGTGTGTTCGGAACTCAGCGATATGCTATTTATTTCGGATCAATACTACTAGTCTGGCGTGCTGACGAGTATCCAAGCAAGTCAAGAGAGCCTGACTTTACTGCTAGCACGTCATTCGGCCTTTATTCCGACTGACATTTACAGGGACTTTTGACGTCTGACATGACCCGCTTTGTATCCCGCCAGTTGGTTTCCTGAGGTCAAAATAGCCTGTGAAGTTGAAGATAAAGTTAGCATGCCGACTCCCGATGTCACCTGAGCAACCATAAGCGGAACCGACAATGGTATGTATGAGCTGTATGCGGTCAAGCAGGATGATCAATGCTGATAACAAGTTACTCCACTGGATGACGTGTCCCATGCCAAGTACCAAATAGGTTATATTAAACAGTGAGGAATTGGGTTGTAGCATTCACTGTCAAGGTGAGAGACCTGAAGAGCCTCAGGCCTCATGACGTATGATCAGGAAGAAGATTCTGGCGATGAGTCTCCTGAGCAAAGTCATGTGCTGTATAGCAGCCACACGCAAGGTGACACGTAGGCTGGCTCGGCTAGTATGATAGCGGCGACTAACACCGAGTACTACCCGATTCCTGTGTTAAGGCACCAACCCGCAGCGTGTTTTCTATTGCAAGCAAAGACACGATCCATATGGTATAAAATGAATACTCGAAGTAGATCTGTCTAGCGCGCCATACAATGGTGTTTGGTACGAACACAACTCTTAGTGCTCCGTATTTTGTGATCTATTCAGACCAATGGACTGGATCCTCGAGCCCGCCCGATGCGTCGTCCATCAAGGTAACTTCTTTTTTCGCCCATTTCATGAATCGAAGTGGATATCGACTAAACTCCTGGTTCCAGGGATTCAATGTCTTGTATGATCCCCGAGATTCGCGCGTTCAGTTGATTGACTCCATTACGTAGCAACATTAGCTTCTTGCTTATATCAGGACCCGCGGACAATGTAGGTAGCGCCATCAAACCCCCTTTTAACATTCTGACGACTGCCAAGGCATATGCTTGGTCAAGTCTGTCAGACTCTGATCGTTCGAAGGTGAAATCCCAATATGCGTCGGCGGGGATCAAACTGCTGGTGTCGGCGTTTGGGGCGACGGATGTACCGACTTCAACTAAAGCGGATCCGATTAATACTGCAAACACGATGGCAGAATGGGTGAAGAAATATCAGCTGGATGGAATTGATGTCGACTATGAGGATTTTAATGCATTTGACGCGGGTGACGGCAGCGCCGAGGTGCGTTCTTCATCGGTCCTATCGTTTGAACAAATCATGACTCATCTCTCAAGGAATGGTTGATCTCCTTCACTAAACAATTGAGGAAGCATCTACCCGTGGGCAAATACATCGTGACACATGCACGTAGGTATATTTCATGGATTCGTTCAGGACAATGTTAATTGAGTTGGACGAAGCGGTTGCTCCATGGTATTAATATATATTCGTGTGCCAGCGCGTTATCTAGGGGCTGACCGTTTTCCAAGGTTTTCACCGAAGATGTGGGGTGGTGGAGGATACCTCAAAGTACACTCTGAAGTCGGATCGCTGATCGACTGGTACAATATTCAGTTTTACAACCGTGAGTCGGCAAAGCTTGATGTTTACTTCAAGCTGACGCAGGATTCGAGAGGGACAAAATGAGTATACCACCGCGAAAGGCCTGTTGGTAGAGTCAACCAAGGCGTGGCCTAAAACGGCTTTATATCAGATCCATGCCAACGGTGTTCCGTTTCATAAGATGGTTATTGGGAAGCCGGCTACTGCAGGTGATGTATCAAATGGTTATATGGACCCTAAAACGCTCGCTTCAACCCTGGCACAAGCCAAGAAAGCTAAATGGAGTGAGCACTGTTGTGAATCTATGGATTGATCGATAATTGCTTTCTCGTTGTGTAGATGGGGGTGTTATGGTCTGGGAGGTGAGATTATATGGGGTTTCTTCGATGACCAGCCCGGCTGAATTGAGTGACCTAGTATCCGAACGCCAACTCGAGTTGGATTGCTACGGTCAGGTCTCAATCCTGGCCGGTCCACGTCCAGGGACGTATCTAGGTTGTGGATGCATCGATCATTTTGGAAATGGTGGCATTATGGCAGCATTTCTGAGATGGGATTGGATTTGCGTAGAGTGATGTACAAATTTGAATGGACAAGAATCCATCTGGTAGCAGAGCCGATTCGGGACGGGTTATAAGTGAGTGCGTGAACTTGTGAGGAGCATGGTTGCAGCGATGACAAAGACAGTCGGACCTGGCACGTAGCTGCCTGCCCTAAAGACTCCCATCACGCATTTATTACTGTTTGGTCACGGTTGCCACTCGCAACGCCCATGTCCAGTTCGACTATCAGCTCCAGCTCCCGCAAGAGACGTGCACCTTCCCATGATTTCACGAACTCAAGCGATACGGAACCGTCTCCCCCAAAACGGAGGTGTCGTGATTGGCTGGGGACTCTGATGCACAGCGAAGCGCGTAGTTGTACGCATTGTCCGTTTGATGTATTTTTGGCACTGACCAATTTTTTATGGGCAAGTGGCTCCAAGGAAAAGCATTCAGCACGTGAATCTTGACTTGGAGGATATCCTCAGTCGCTGTGTTGCAGAGTCCATTGACCAATCACTGCTGTGTGAACTGCGTGGTATTAAAAGAGGTAATATCATCCCACGCCCATTTGGCGAGTTGAAGCGAACGACTTGATCACAGAGGATGGCCCTCCTCTCTATGCTATCAAAAAGATCATTCGCAGTGTCCTATCCGCTGTGAAGGAGCTCACGGATGACAATGGAAAGTGGTTGGAAACGGAGATTTACTCGTCATGGCTGCAAGGATTCCGACCGGTCTTGATAGCAATCAGAGTGAGTTTTTGGTTCACTTTCCAGCAAAAGTATCAACGGTTTTTTACGATAGAATATTCTGAATGCCAAAGTGCCAGGGACCAGGCGACGCGTACAAGGCCTCGGCTGGATATGTTTTGCTATCCTGTACCACTTGATTGACGAGTTCATTTCCGAGGTGAATGCTCATCAAGATGGATCTAGCCATCGCTTGTTAGGCATTGGTGCCTCGGATTATCCCGCCACCATGACGTTGGCAGAAGAGGCCAAAGATCCTTCAGCGGACGCTCGCTCGGAGAAGGCCATTGCTGCAGCTGACGCGTTGCTGAAACAATATGACACTATCATGTTCTTGGCTGTCCAGCGCTATAAATCCGAGGATGGTAAAAGCAAGCGTGTGGCATGTAGCGTGGGACGTAAAGAACATTCTCTGGCTAATGCCTGTTGTTTGCTTTCGGAGCAGACGGGTTTTGGGAGTGATGATGCGACGGGAAATGTGTTGATGAAGAAGACAAGAGCATTAATGAGAAAGTGGAGAAAGGAGGTACGTTTGAAATTGTCGCAGGAATACATTGATATTGATGATCATGCCCAGTATGGGAGTGATGAAAATTATACCGATAGCGACGATTATCGAGACTGATATCACTTATTGTAACTTATCGCAGTGTGAGTTGGAGGCATTTGGATGCAAGTTCAGACTGACGGTGTTTCTGCAGTTTCCAATACTATATCTTAGATCTTGGACACTATTTCCCCCGTGCATATATAACGTAATGTCCATTGTACAGTACAGCTCATACGTCAATAAAGGGATCGCTCTCGAGGTCGCAGATGGATTCTCCACGGCAATAAGTCCTAGCATAGATTGCACTCGGAATAAGAAAACGTCAGTACTACTCACAAGTTGATTGTTTAATTTTCGATGTTTTGAGGAGCCCATAACCTTTCATATCTAGTTGAACGGCGATCATCATCAATAAAGGCTCTGCCCGACCCCAATAGACTTTCCACGACTCCGCATCTAAATGGCCCCTTGGGGTAGCCAATGAGGGGGCATTCAGTTCCATCAGCTCGGGAAGCATGCTGAAAGCGAATAAATTTTCGCTGCGAAGGTGCGAGGCCTCTGAGATGGACGATAAGTTGTGTATAGCCGCTTGGGCGATATTCAAGACGGCACGCCGCGCGCATCCTATCTCCGATGCTGGTGAGACGACACAAACGTGGAAAGCCTTAGGGAGAAGTTGTGACAAATAGAATCGAAAAATAATCTTTGACTCACAGTCTGAAACTGCTCGGCCTTTTTGCGACTTTCAAATGGTCGTGCTAAATACAAGATAATCCGGTGGATGAGGGAGAAGGCCCTTTTCAATCTGTCAACATCTTCTGTTGATAAGTCGAACAATAAAGGTCCGTATGCTGTAGACTCCAAAGCTTCAAGCCACTTTTCTTGTTGTGCAAGGTCTCCATTTTTCTTGTTCTTCGTCTTTGGGGAACTCGCGAGTCCTCGGGCAAATGTGGGAATGGCGATAGATGGATAGCTCTGCTTCAACACTAGCGACGGAATACGATGTACCGAACAGGAGTCTAGTGGTCCGGTACTAGCTCCGAGCCTTGAGCCGGGTGTCACCTTTTGTATTAATGTCAATGCATTCTTTTCAAGACAGTCATGGAAAAAAAAAAAACAGAAACATACCATGGTCAGCGACCGACGGATCGCGTTCCTCTGAACAGGTTTACTGGCACACAGGACAAACGCCCACGCGGTGGCAACATCGTGGTCTACGTCAGGAGATTCGAGACAAACAGTGATCGACGGATTTGCTGTCTGCACAAAAATGGAAATCCTGAAATGGACTTGGAGCAGCATACTTGCTGAATTGATAACCTAACGCTTTGCAACAAGCGAAGCGTCATGGAATGTAATCACTCGGTGATTTCGAGACTCATCGATGAGATAACACTGAGGCCTTCGGGTGAGACCCGTATTGTTGATCGTACCTGGTACCCCAAAGTTAAATTTGTAGCGTCTAAACAAATGGCATCCATTTCGCTTCTCGCGTATATCGACCCTTTTTTGCGAGATGCAGAGAGAGGCTCTAGTAGCTTTAGTCGGCGATGTCAATCAATTGACGTCATCAGGATCGCGCGACACCTGAGACCTGAGGCTCTGAGGTATCCTTATATGCCCATCAGCTGGATAGTGCTAACGTTCAAACGGAAGGAGCTTGGGGACACTGTCAGAACATTAAAGTTTGGCGTGAGAGCCGTGAATGATGGGACCATCGACAAGCAAATGGGGGTACATAATCTCATCCCACACCCGGATGTGCCTTAGCTACATTGTGATAAACCACCCGCGGTTATCATCGTCAGGCTGACATGCCCAACCTCATACTCCCTCTTATAGCTGGTGTCTGCCTTTTGTGTCTATACATCGCCTATATACGCTTCGACACATTGGATCGTTCGGCTTACCTCTAGCTATCCAGACCTCAGACCAAAAATGTCCAGTTGGCTCCGGGGCTGGCACGCTCGTGCACTCGCATATAAATCCCCAAACCCGCATTCATTCACTCCGAGGCGCGAGGACGTCAAGCTTGCGCTACTGAGGAACAGCCAACTTGAGGACAAGGGCTTCTCGCTTGCCATTTTCTCACAAGGCGAGGAATACGTCGTAGTGGATGCAGTTGGGCGGGTTATGAACATCCCTTCATCGTCGCCCGACATTCAGGGAATTTTTGAGCTTGGTCGGCAGACACTCACGCTGCCAGAGACCGGCAGGTGGCGCAATATCTGGAGGGTCGAGCACCAGACGACGGACCAGCCGATCGATAGGCTTTTCTTCTTTGACGGGTCGCAAGAGAGGGAGACAAGTGTGTATGGGTATTCGCCGACCGAAACGCACCTGGAGAGACCGGTCGGTGGTTACAGGCGCTTACCGCCTGTATTGCAAATTTTGTTTGGCTTGGTTCTGGAAGCGAGAGCGGATTACAATCCTGATCCGGAAGACGGTAATGCTGACCTAGAGGTTATCAGAAAGGTCAAGGCAGCTTTGGGATGATATTCTTTGATGACGAGAATTTAGGTATGCCTGCTTTCTTGCTACATTAGATGTTTGTCTTCTACCCATAAGAGATATGTGATGACCGATGCAAGTACGTCCTATGTTATAAAATTGTTCTACATATGTCAGGACGCTCATGTGACTACATTTCGAGCGGTTTCTTAAGGACTAAAAGGCAATACGGGCCACCCAGCGAGATAGAAAGTTTGCCCAAGCGATTGGCAGATTCTGGTTGACAGATCAACAAATGCGTTTTCACTCTGCGTCCGCGTCCTAGCTCATCAGGGACTGCGGACTCGACTCTCTGTCTACCCCCTTTCCCTCCATCCTCTCCACGAGGTTTAACAGCCCGCCTTATTACTACCTCACGCTCCAGGTCAAGCCATTCCACAGAGGGCGGACTAACCCAAGGCACGAGCGTCATCGTCCAATTCAGGGATCGCGCCATGTTCGAGTTTGTTTGTCTACTAGAGAAGACGCGGAGAGAGAGCGATATCATATCGACTAGGGTTTTGTGAACAACTCATTTGTTAGTAACAACAGTTAATAACTCATGGGGTCAGATGAGGTGAATAACCTATCCGAGAACCCCAAGCATTGCTGAGCCCAAACCCTGGGAGAGCGAGATGGAACATCGACTGTGATAAAGTCTCCTTGGTTACTTGACCTCTTGTCAGACAGTCAGACGGTCACAGAAACCGATGAAATAGTTTCCTCAGCTCCACACGACGCAGATAACACAGAGGAGACCGATTTAGAAGCAATTTTTGCTGATTGGTAGCCTGCGGAACAGCTCTTTTTTTGTGTGTTTATAGCTGCTTACACGGAAACTAGTTATTAACTATTAATAACTCATGTGAATAACTACTCCAGACCCTCCCTGTATGTTACTCTAACATATGTGACGAACTCCCATGGGAGTTGTTCACAGAACCCTAATATCGACGAAGCGGAGGGCTTGGCTATCGTCCCGCTAGAGATTTATGTCCATGTAGTCATCTCTTTGGACTACTCGTACTAGGCTACTCGTACTAGGCTGCTGTATTCAATTGTTGTATATTCACATGTGTCTTGATTCAAGCTGTTTGAGAGGAAGTCAGTTCGGCCTGAAGGGTCGTTGGGACGAATCGACAGTCGGGCTTCAAGGGAAAACGGAAAACTCAAGCAGAACGCACTCCCCGCAAAGCCCATCAAATAATATTTGTATCATCCACATCAAACAGCGCAAATATCGCACCAGGCTGCATCACAACGGTTGCACAATGTCGAATCGATCGAGATTGGGATTACAGTCTTTTTAAACCCCATGTCAGAGCGGAATCGTCCCTAGGCTGGACCTCACCCACCGCTCACTAACGACCAATCCAACCCTCTGATCACTATGCGTCTCTCCTCTGTTATCGCTTTCGCCGCCTTTGCGCTCTTTGCATCCGCCTCTCCAATCGATGGTTACGGTGGAAGGAGTAGTTCTCTTTGGGTAATCCTTCCCATTCTACGAGACCGTATCCACACTGACCTGCGCGCTTTGCTATTTAGAGCAGAGGCAATTCTCAAACGGTGAGTCGATGTCGTGGCATCTAATTCAGTTACCTTCGAAATGCAGAATTGAACCTCATTTGTTTTTAGAAAGCTGGCAGCCAAAACACCGGGCAAACCAGCAATGAACCATCTCCGGTGGGTCGATGCCGCGGCACCTATTCCAGTCACCTTTCGAAACGCAAAGCTAAACTCCACCTTAGCCAATGGGTATTAGTTCTGTTGTGACGGTGTGTCAATAGTCACCTCTGAACGTGAAATTGAACCTCACTTCTAGCACGTTCAACGTGAATTTTATGGGGAACATAGAGAACTAGTGGAGATAAAGATTATGTACCCTAACAGACAATGGTTGACAGTCTTTCGACGGGGAAGTGCCTACGCGTATGATCTTTTTGACGGTCTTAATCGACTGCGTGCTGACTTTTGCGTCGTATATCTAGACACGCGCATGCAGCAGATGGACAGGTGGGTCGATGCTACATCACTTCGCCTTTCGAAACGCAAAGCTAAGCTCCATTTTAGTTCGCGACCGGTTTTACTCGTACTCTTACTGAGGCGAAGGTGTGTCAATGGTGCGGCATCTAGTTACCTCCGAACGTGAAATGTTTTTTTAGACAGTTGAACGTGAGTTTGGGCCAAATAGAGAATTACTGAGGGTAAAGATGGAACACCTCGATGGACAATGGGAGACAATCTATCCCGCGGCCCAAGCCGTCACGTATGATATCTTTTTCGGTTCGTAATAAACTGCGTGATGACCTTTACGTTGTTATATAGACAACGGGACGACGCACCTCACCGGAGTTGAACGGTCCTGGACGCGCTACCAACTTGCGCCCAACAGCAGCAAATCAAAATCGGACCATTCTGGTTTCTAGTGACGCGTTGGAGGTTGTTGGAGGTGCTGGATTTGACGTGTATATTTTTTCTATGCCAACACATCTTCGGTTGACGAGTCTGAGTCTGATAATTTTCGGCGACTGCTATCAGATGGCAGCCAAGTTTCACTCTTCATGCATCATGAACTCCAAGCGTCACTTGGCCTTGGCTGAGTTGTAACTGTGACTGACAGATTCGCGCACCGTCGGAGCCGCCGAGTAAGGAAACAGGCTGCCAAAGTTCTCGTGGAACGAATTATGATACCTGACTGGCCTGGTACGACATACCTCTGCTATCAATTCTGGCAAGCCGCTTTGTCACATGTTTACGGCCGAATACTGCACCTGTCAGCATCATAAGCCTCGCAAGCGAATCATCGCACAGTACCTACGTGGTACCAACCTATACGTTAATCTCGACGATAGTCATAAATATTTTAGGGCATAAGAAAGATTTCTGTCACTTCTTTAACTCTAGAGGACCAAATAAGTATATACAAAGACAACATGTACCTCCAAGCAGTTCACGCAGAGCCAGACGTTACTGTGCTGCAACAATTCATTCGTGACAATCCACTGGGCATTCTGACAACAGCAATAAAATCCCCATTATACCCACTCATTCAATCTAGTCACATTCCATTTGTGCTCGACACCCCAGAAACCACGGATGGAACTAGCTCAAAGGGAATCTTACGGGGCCATCTTGCTAAGCAGAATCCCCAAGCAAAGGCCTTGATGGAGGCACTCGCCGCATCACAGGACGAGCACGGCGACCACATCAAGGAGCTATCAGAGGAGGTGATGATACTGTTCAGCGGGCCATACCACCACTATGTGACTCCGAAATTCTATGTCGAAACCAAACCCAACACAGGGAAAGTTGTACCGACCTGGAACTACACAGCGGTTCAGGCTTATGGGAAAATTCGTGTCTATTGTGACTCCAAGTCGAAAGATACGGGCTCTTTTTTGCAGCGGCAAGTGGAGGATATGAGTACCTACGCCGAGACCGCCATCATGGGACATACTGGGGAGCCGTCCGCATGGGCTGTATCTGATGCACCCGTGCCATATATAGAAATTCTGAAGAAGAGTATCATCGGGATCCAGATTCAGATTGACCGTTTGGGGGGCAAATTTAAGATGAGTCAGGACAAGGGGATAGGCGATCGGGAGGGCGTGATCCAAGGATTTGAGAGTTTGGACACTGATGTGGGCAAGGGGATGGCACGCACGGTCCAGGAGCGAGGGGCTATGAAAGATCGACAGAAATAAATTCAACCTACGTCTGCCGCAGACTATCTGCTGGTTCGCGGCTTTTTACGAACTGCCCAATCTCAACATCCAAGGTGACACTGACCGACCATGCAGAGATATCAGCACACTCTCCAAACATTCCTATCTCTTCCCGACTATCCTGTCATTTCTCTTCCCGACAATGATACCAGAAGATTTCACTTTCGTGTTTTCACGGGTCTGCCATCGGGACATGCACGACATCCTTCGTACGTCATGCCGCCACCCGTTCGAATTCTGCAATGCATCCAGTGCATGATCGCTATTCCAGGCGTTCTCTGCACAGCAAGTACACATGAGAATACGTCTCCCGCATCCCTTCTTAGTTGAATCTCGACTGTTCTTTCTGGGAATGTCTACACACATATACACATATACCCCCCATGAGACGTGGCTGCTTCCGTCTCCATTTACCACTATGTCAGCAATGTGTTCTTGAGTCGCATCGGCCGGAAATGGAATGTATGTCATGGTAAATATCCTCACTAGCAAGGCACAAATGCTGCACGCTGATATCTGCTCGCGTAGCCTCCAAAGTGCAGTCTCTTTAGTACTATCGGCATCATCCTAGCATCTTTTATCGCGGTGCTCTCAAACGCAGGTTGTGTCCAAGATAGCATTCAACGCTACATATGTTTCGGGCAGCTCCAGATCCAGCCAGGCGAATTGAAATGTGTACCCAGCGCCTTTTCGCTCTCGTTCCCGAGCCTGGATTTGGTAAGTGAAGCAAAACCAAGTACGGCTGACGGGACTGCCTGCTTCACGGCGGTAGATTAACCGATTTGTATGGCCGAAAATGCGTCTTCCTCGCCGGTAACGCCTGGATTTCGCCATCGGAATCGGTTTTGTACGGGCCGTACAAGGGATCGGCAGTGGATATTCCGAGGATCTTTATAATGCCGCTGCCACAGCATCAGCTGTACGTGTTATAGAAGTCCCTAATTGCTCACGCTCCTAAGATAGACATTCTAACGAAATCATTCCCACCTGGGTTGACAGACGTATCACGTCAGTGCAACATATTGACAGCCCAGGTGGTCAGAAGGCCATCAAAAATGAGGCTGACGCCACCGCCATTCGGCGCACAGGCGGAGAATACAGCAAAGGCCATGCGACGTGTATAGCGTTCATTGGCGGGCCGGGGTTTTTCTTCATCGCTGGACTGTCGTTCCTGTCGTTACTCATTTATCTATGGGCCGGGACTTGCTGGGCGAAGAATGGGCTCAGCGTGTGGACTGGATCGGCGCCGCGTTCGTTACGGCTGGCCTGTTGTCGATCGTATTCGTCCTAGGACAGGGCGAGCTCGCGCCCCGAAATGGCGGAAGCCATGTGAGCTTCACCCTGATCCCAACATGCAAGGTGACAGTGAGCGACCATCCACAGATGTTATTGCATCTCTCGTTCTGGGCATACCGTTGTGATCTCTTTTCTCTTCCAGGAAGACCACCTCGCGAAAGGGACCACACGGCATCCTCTTATGCGGCTCGACATCTGGATCCTTACATGTATTATAACTGTGTATCTCCCAATATGCGCATCCCAGCTGGCCACGTAATCGACACATCAGTCGTTTGTGGGGTGAAAGGAATGAAAGAATCAGGGTCGAACTCGCAGTGTAAGCCCGGGAAATGACATTCTTCTAGCACCTGAATGTGATATGGTATGTCTGCGACATAAAATGGAAAGAATGCCAGTTCAATGTTCATTAGCTCATTCTCTCCATCGCTCGAACTTTTCTAAAACAGCGGATGATAACTGTCGTTTCATAATCCGGGCTACATGTACGAATGCTTCGTGCGGAACCTAAGATACACAGTTATCGTTATATGATAATCGAATAATTATTCGACCTACAAATGGAGCGTTGATGTCTCTCTGCATAGTTAACATTGCAGCTTCCTGACAAAGAGCGGTTATCTCTGCTCCTGAACAGCCTTCAGACTGAAAAAGAACGTTGGGCTGAGATCAGCGTGAATTAAGAATTGGGGATCTCACAAGTCTCGCTATCTCAGCGATATCCATGTCCGGATCAATTGTCATGGTCCTCATGCGAATTTTCAAAATTTCCTCCCTTCCCAATTGATCAGGTGGTCCAACGTACAACGTGCGATCAAATCGACCTGGCCTCATGAGTGCTGAATCCTGTATAGGTATTTCAATACTGCCGTCATGCTCAAATACATCGCCACCTACGATGATCTCGGGCCTATTGGTCGCTGCGATTATGGTTACACCTTGTAATTCTTGCACACCATCCATCTCATTCAATAAACTAGTGATGACTCCCTCATGAGTAACATTATCACTGCCTGACGCACGTGACGCTGCCAAGGCATCGATTTCGTCCTGGATGGCAGAGAACATCAATAAACGAGAGTGGACTCGAGCAAGCACGTACGAAGAATATGATCGAGGGCGAAGCTGCCTTTGCCTTTCTGAATATCTCTCTCACAGAACGTTCTGACTCTCCTACGAATTTATTAAGCAACTGTGGTCAAACAAAGTAGCTTAGCCTATTGAAACAATAACGTGAACCATTATGCTTACCTCTGGTCCTTTCACCGCCAGAAAGTTCAGGCCACTCTCGCATGCACATGCACGTGCCAGGATTGTTTTGCTACATCCTGGAGGACCATAAAGTAGCACGCCTTTCGGTGGTCTAACACCAAGCCTCTTGAATGCGTCAGGGTGCAGCAGGGGCCACTCCACGGTCTCACGAAGTTTCTGGATGATGTGAGATTGTCCACCGATATCGGCATATCGGATTGGGGGCAGCTCTGCAAACAGTGATCGAAGGGCAGAAGGACGGACAGAGGAGAGTGACCCCGAGAGATCAGCGAGGGTGAACATGAGTGTAGCGTCAGCTGATCGCGAATTTTGCGAGGGCGACGATTGTGATTCAGACGCCAGCCAGCGTTTTATGGCGCTTGTTCCTGCCTCTCTAACGATGGCATGCAGATCAGCACCAACATAGCCATGTGCGCGGGATGAGAATGCGCGAAGTTCATCCTGAGTGATGTTGTGGGGCATATTGGCCAGGAGAACGTTGAGGATATCTAGACGAGCATCTGCATCTGGGACGCCTGTTCAATCCATATTCAATTCGATTAATAAGAAACGCTCGAAAGAAATTACAGCGGGCATACCAATTTCAATTTCCTTATCGAACCTTCCCGGTCTTCTAAGGGCAGGATCAATGGCGTTTGGCCTGTTGGTTGTTCCTACAACTACCACTCTGCCTTTCGCGTTTCGTCCCCCACGTTCTTCATCCTCGGATGGCTCAGTGTCATATTTTTCCTCCTCAGATTCATCGCCATTGCCAAGGACCCTGCCACTTTCCATGCCATCCAGGATTGTAAGTAACGTCGCCACCACCCTTCTTTCGACTTCCCCTCCCCCACCTCCACTGTTTCCGCCTCCCCCTGCGCCTAAGCCCACCCCTCCTTCGTCTCTTCTTGGTGCCAACGCATCTACTTCATCCAGTATTACGATACAAGGGCTTCGACGATTCGCCTCTCTAAACACGGCGCGTAGTTTTGATTCCGTCTCACCGTGGTATGCAGAGGAAAGTTCAGGTCCATTGATAACGAGGACAGACGACCTCGTCGAGGCTGCGATGGAACGTGCAAGATGTGTTTTTCCGGTGCCAGGTGGACCGTGTAACAGAATACCTCGTGGAGGTTTGAGACCTGAACCCGATCAAACGTTTTGAAAAAGACAAATAGGACTGGAGGCGCACCAAAATGTTCAAACAGATCTGGTTGTGTTAGAGGCAACTCTATCAAATCTCGGATCTCCTGTATTTGCTTCTGCAGCCCACCGACGGAAGCATATGCGTCTGATTCGGAGCGGTGAGGCAGGTATTCAATTTGCGGCTAGATATATGCAAAAAAAAACAATCAGTGTGTGATGCGTTTCGAACACAAGATATCTACCCTAGCTCCATGAAGGGCTTGTGGTTTAATTGTCTGCTCTAGTTTTGGTTTATAGGGAGCAATTGATACAGCTGTATCCCAATCGATTATCCATACGTCAGGCCATTTGGAATTGTGTGGAGTCGAGCTATCGATCGTTAGTTCGTTCATGTCCTGCGCAAAGAGTTCGTCGGCTCTTTCGCTTTCGATTTTATTCCCTCGTGCCAGCGAAACCGATGAGATACTAAAGCGTCGCTGGATCCCTTCATATGAGACGCACAGGATTTGCGACTCGGTAATGTACCTGAGATCGACTGCACGAATTAACAAGAAAATTTTTGTAGCAGACAGATATACCAAGCATCTCCCGTAACAGTAGGTAGAGCCAGTCTTTGCATTTCTTGGAATTCTTTACGTAGCTGTTAGCGCTGGAAATGCGCGAGGCTATGTTTGATGGGCCATCTATAATTTCTTGTAGACGTACGGCACTCGCCTGCTTGACATGCGAAAAGGAGGGTATTTCTAGTGGTAGCTTGGGGACAGCAGCGCCAGTGAGTGGGTATACCGTAACATATGAACCGCTTGTGAGACGTGCAGTCAAGAGGATGGAGTTTTCGACTTGGATGCCTGAGTGATACGATGTAACACGATACCTTAAGATGGAGCTGTTCCTCACACACAGTTTTGAGCGAGACGAGAAGATGGCCACGCAATTCCGACGGCAAAATGCTATACGAAACTATATTGTCGAGCGTGAGTTTTTTACAGGACAGATAAACCGACCATTTTGTGCCCTGAACTCGCGCTGTTTGAGATGACAACGACGTCTCCCGATGCAACTTTGGCATTCTTCAGCACGTCAATGTTAACATGAATACGGCGCGCCGCGCGCGAGTTGTCTTCTGAACTGCTCCTAAGCTCTACATGAAACTTTTTTGTATGAATGCCTGTCATTTTTCAGAGGGATGGAGGTGTACAGTCAGTTGAAGTTTCAGAAAACATAAGCTAGAATTTAGCGATAATGATCAGGTTTCACACGCTCCCGATTCTCCGCAATTGCCAATGCATGGCTGGAAACACCGAGTATTGCTTACTTTTGCGCTTTTTGCCTCGCTCGTCGCAGGGAACGGCGAGCCCGAACAGTTTGATGAAGAACTCCTGATAAAACCGCTCAGGGACGGCAGAGTCGCCACCACATTTACATTTACCACGCTGCTCGAAGGCGCGTCTCCGAGAGATCCCCATACACTTGACTTGGACGACGAATGTAATGTAACCGTTCCCTGTGATTCAAAACAGACACGCAGTGCTGACTTGGGTATGTCTTGCTTCGCACAGCTCAACATTACACCCTTTTCCCTCTGTCGTTGGGTCAAATACTGCGCGAATACGCGGTGACCGAGCTCCATCTAACCATCAACGCTGGACATTGGAATTACGACAGAAGTGGATATCCTGATGAGCCTGGTGTTGGAACAGGTGCTGAACTGTGGGCTTGGATGGGCACCAACTCGGAAGCTTCGTGAGTAGCCAAAGTGCTCTAGGTCTTTTGAATGACCAAGTCGACTGCTTCAAAGGGTTGATAAAAGATGGCGTGGGCTAAGAAATGCATTGGCTGGCTTGTTCTGCGCTTCTCTGGGCTCATTAGACGAACAGCATACAACGTCTCCCGTACTTTCCTTCCAGCCGCTGGGGTCGTTACCCGAGTTTACGACAGAAAATCAAACGTCGTTCCACGCACTGCGACATGCGAGTCTCCCATCCGAACACATATGTACAGAGAATTTAACACCGTTCTTGAAACTGCTGCCCTGCAAATCCTACTCTGGTCTTGCCTCGCTTTTGAATCCACATCGCATATTCGATGCTGACTGGCACGGGATGAGTGTCCAAGTTTTGTGGATACCCGATCAAGGTGTTCAAGTCCGGTTGGCCTTCCAGGCGGTCATAGACCCGTTGAGATTGTCGCAGAGTAACAAACAAGGTCGGCCTTGTTCTTTTTTATACGGGTTATCACTAAGCGAATCGTCTTGCTATAAGATTGGAGCCTGCAAAGCTTATTTGCGCGGACGATTGAGAAGAAGTGTCCTGTCGCACGCACGAGTCAGATACGCGTTCAATTGCCCGTTGACGCCATGTACTCCATACGACCCGAGCCCCACTACATTCATGAGGAGATCGCCAGTTATGATTTGAGACCGAGTAAGATCTTTTGCCTGCCTATGCTTACACTGCATTGGATGACTGATTTTGTAGGTACGCTGCCCCTAGACGTCGGTCTATACTGGGCAGAAGACTTTCAACATCGTATGGTTTTTCCCGTTGCGCCGTGTACTCCTTTTTTATCTTTATTCCAGCATCCATCGATCTCCGAAAGACGTCGTCATTACCCATCTCGGTGGACCGCACTCTCAAGGGCACGAGTCAAGCAGCTGGCCACCTATCATTGATCATCAGCAACCGACTTCCAACCAGGGACTTGAAAGTGATATATCTTGAAACCATGCCATGGTACCTACAATTCTATCTGCACACAATGAAAGTCGAGATTGTCCAAGATGCAGCCACTTGGAGTCATGATTCACGCAGTCAAATTGTCAAGACGGAGGACGTCTTCTCGTTGATTAGCTACATACCCAGCATCCCGCACTCACGCCCTACCACATTGCAAGCGCTTTTGAGAATACCAGCCAACACGACGTTGAATATCAGGATGGACGTTACAAAATCATTTCTGCGATATACAGAGTATCCACCTGATGCGCAAAGAGGGTGGGATCTACCATCGGCCATGTTTACTGTTCTTGATTACGATGAGGACATGGAACAAGACGTTGTCAAGGTGCCGAAACGATTGAGACTTTACACACGGCCTCTATTAATTGACTTGGCCACGCCAGACTTTAGCATGCCATACAATGTAATTATATTCACCTGCTCGCTTATTGCGTTCCTATTTGGGACGATATTCAATTTATTGACGAGGAAGTTTGTGGTTGTTGAGCTTGGAGGAGAGGAGGGGAAGGAAAAAACGGAGTGATCCTTTGTTGCGTAGGCGAGCGTAGGCAAGGCAATCTATGCATGCAGTGATCATTGAATCACGAACTAGGAAACGCTATGACAGAATCCTGTGCGCCAGATCGCAATGCATCACCGTATTGCGATAACCATGGCGAACATCAACTGAACGTGATTTGAATGTCTTGGACACGCCTGTGCCCTTGTTCTTGCTCCACGACACACCCATGTCGACATTTCTTGTTTTAATAATTTTCGCAGCCTGGACCGATGCAGAGCCCATCTACAACATGACTGTCAGGAACGGCATGGTCATTCTCAACGAGCGAGCCAAGGTGACAGCATTGCCAACTTGTGGATGGCGACACTCGCCACACGAGGCGTTCAACAGTTGAAAACAGTACGTTGCACCCATTCTGCACCCTCGAAGAAAGTCAATGTTTGGATTCGAAGAGTGACCTTTTGCCACCATCAGTGCCGCTGGTATTCCAAAAGTCAAAGTGGACGATTTCCACTTGGCTCCCGCCAATCGAAATCGTGACACAGGCTTTGAACGTCATGGTTCACACCGACACCTATATCTTTTGGGCCACGTATACGCCGCGCCCTCCGGCAATCGATCATGGATTTGTAAATGCTCCAGCGATTAAGGGTCCTGTATATTCGGACCACGTTCAGCTGGATGAGATCTGCGGGAATTCATTCTCATTTATTCAATCCTGGGTTTACTTCAGCATCCTCAGCTTGCAATTGTTCAACGATCCAGATCGCGACTTGCCGGGAATTGCTTGTTTCCTGGCAGAAAAGCTGAACACCACCCCGTCTTAAGTGCCTTCTACGACAAAATTGAGTACCACGATGTTCCGAGTCGTCCGCGGTACACGTTTTATTGGAGATTGCAGATCGAAAGTGCCAGTAAATACAGGAAGGAACGAGGTACGAGGCCTCACGACGGCGTTTGACAGTTGAACATGGTCATAATTGTCTGGTGGACGAAATATATAAGGATATAAATAAAGGGATAAAAGGGCATGCCGAAAATGATTTTCCCTTTCCTGTTGTGATAAAGTTTCAATGGAAATGAATGGGATCTTGACCCTGATGAGTAAGTCACTCATTAATCTGTCCCATAATGCGAGGTTTTATTTAACACATTGAGAGGTTCAACTTGAGTCCTATACACGTTGGCGCAGCAGGGACGGGCGGGTGTGACTAGACACCAAGATACGCTATTAAATCTCTCCCACTGCGTGGCTGTGATATAAAATTACGCGCCAGCTCCTCAATCTTTTGTCCCCATCGTGTATCGAGTCGACGGGCCAACGCATCTACTTCATCCAGTATTACACAAGGGCTTTGACGATTCGCTTCTCTAAACACGGCGCGTGGTTTTGATTCCGTCTCGCCGTGGGATGCAGAGGAAAGTTCAGGTCCATTGATAACGAGGGCAGCGATGGTACGAAAGGTGTCTTTTTTTCCGTGCCAAGTGGACCGGGCCGTGTACCAGAATACATCGCGGAGGTTTGAGGATCAAACGTTCTGAAGGCGCACCAAAATACATTCATGAGAGGATCGCCAGCTACTAATGATTTGAAACAGAGTAATCTTTCGCCTGCCACCGCATTAACAACAATATATTATGTAGTATGTGCTCTCAGAATAACAATGTAGCTATGGCCCGGCAAAAACTTTCCCGACGAAAGCTTTTGTGCTTGCGACAAACGTATATCTGTAACAGACGATACGGTAAGTCATAGATATCTGTTTAGTTGAACGGGAAATTTGACGAGATCGGATATTGCGACGATCGCCTTCGCCTGAAACCACCGTTTGACGGCTGTAACTGAGTTTGAATTGATCTACCGCTTTCAGCGAACAATTAATTAATTAATTACTTTTTCGAGTTCAGAAGAAGCCCCACAGCAAGGTTACAGACCTAGGGATGAACGATAAGGATTTTGTAAGCGCGCCTTAAGAGGCTTATCCATTAGGTCACGAGTAACGGCATCCTGCGCGTTGCAGGTTCGATCAGTCACATGACTTTCAGCCACAATTTCGTGCAATGTCGCCATTTGCTCACCAATCCACGCAATTTGGGAAAAGAGTTAGTAACCCAAAAAACAGACGATGTGATTCTTCCAATAAACATTCATGATCGGCTGGCCAGTAGAGCTGATTTCCTACGTTTTCGGACTCGCCTGCACAGACGATGGCAACACCGTCCGTGCCCTCTCGCTCACGTCGAAGCAATTCCGAGAAATTGCACGCCCGTTCCTATTCCAATCGCTCGTCATATCGACTACAGAGCAGCTGATAATGTTGTCGCAAAGGTTGAGGGAGACGCCAGTTCACCTACGGCACATCCGATATCTCTTCCTTTCGATCAACCACGAGCAGCACGCGGTTGACAGATGCGAAGCCGACGCCCCACTCATCATCAGTGCTTTACAACTGGTTGCAGGGAGTCTGCAGACGCTGACGTTGGCTGTACCATGCCGACTCACGGGGACTCCGGTTCTCTCCTACCTTTTCCGCATACCCTTTCCGCACCTGGAGGAACTTACCGTTGCAGGCCTATACGCATTCTCGTTCCAGACTGGCAACTTTCCTCGACTACGCCGTCTTCATTTCGCAGCTGGCAACAAAAACCCACACGGGTTGTTTCAATTTGGCGCGCTTGACAGGGCATTTCCAGAGCTGACCTCACTACGAGTGTCTGGCCTTTCCAAAGCCGTTTCCTTCGTCGATGAACTCGGGGGTGCATTAGAAAACGCACACCGCACACACGACGACACCTCGCTGCCGGAACGAACATCATCACTAGCCGATGTGGCTTTCCGTCTTCCTCCGCATCTTGAAACCATATACGTCCAGCACGCCTCTGCATCCCCCTCGCCTGTGACATCCAGAGTGCCGTCCCGGTCTCCGTCTGCGACAAACCTCAGTCAGGCACTCGTGGTCCCGAGCGGTGCCAACGACCGACACAAAATCATGATTGAGCGGTTGGCGGATCTCGAAGCCAAGTATCACACCCGCACGGAAAATCGCGCGGCCGTGCAGCTGGTGGTTCTAGATGGGGGCGTGGCCGCGGTGCTCAAGCAGGATTGGTTAGATCGTTTAAATGGGAAGGACGGAGCTTGGATTTCTCCCAAAGCATAGAATTCAAAAGTTCGACATTGCCTCAGTTCTTTTTTTTTTTTCCTTACCTTATTCGTTATTTTTTTTTTTATACACCTTCTTGATGCGGAATGCAGAGTGCAGTAGCAAGGCCTAACGTTCCTTGCACAGCTGGACGAAATAAACCAGAGTAAATGATACATATATATCGTTAAGTAATGACAGACTGTTACACATGTGCATGCATGGTCCATGACAGGAAAATATGAGGGTACGTCCAATTAAGCCCCAAACCAGGAAAAAAAAAAAGAGAGAGAGAATATGAAAAGAGAGTGGCTAGTGCATGTAACGGTATTACATCCAGGCAAAAAAAAAGAGAGATTGCACCAGTAGTAAACGGGGAAAAAAAACGCGAAAACGGTAAGTAATAAGGTCGCACCAGATATATATATATATATGTATATAACAGGGGGGGGGTTGTCAATTCCAATTGTTATACTGAAAGCAAATATGAGTATTCCATTGCAAGCCTGTGGGTTTGGATTGAAGCGGTCGATATCGTTAGCGTGGAGAAATCTCGGCGTACGGATTGAATTCGTCCACCAGTGATGTTGGCCGTGCGTGTGCGTAGCTTGGGCTTCCTGCACCGCTGGGTATGAATACAGGCGAGGGTACTGTCGGGGGATAGCCATGACTTGGCGGTGGTGGTGATGGTGTTTCTTCGGGGACGTCCACTGGCATCGTTGGGGGAAGAGGTGAGAGGGAAGCAGAAGCAGAAGCAGGACGCGGTGGTGGAACAGAAGAAGAGGAAGCAATGACAGGAGGGAACGCAGGGGCAGAAGCAGGTGGGGATGGCGCGTGCCGCCGTTCTTCATCAGGAATCGACGTCGGACTCGCCACCAGCGTCCCCCCGCTCCCCGCGCTCCAAACGCTGTCGCGCGGGAAGCCGAGTGAACCGAACTGACTATGCCGCCTCTGCGCCACAGCCGTGCCAATCCCAGCCATGCTCCCAGTATTCCCCGCAGACACGGGACTCTCGCGCAGGCGCTCTTCGTCCCCGAAAAACCTCGGGAACACAGCAGAGCCCGCACCCGCTCCAGCATCCACGTCGGACGACTGCGAATGGCGGTGGTGATGGTGCGCCAGCAGCGGCAGGAGGAGACCCGCGTTGCGTTCGTGGGACGGAGGACGGGGCTGAAACGGCGTATGAGACGGAGATGGCGACTGGGGCTGCGACTGGGATCGGGATCGGGAGTATGGCCCGTTCCCCGCGCTGCCCCCACCCGCCACGCTCCACCGCGATCCCGTGTTGTGCTTCAGTTCCAACTTGCCCGCGCCGGCGCCGTACCCGAATTCGTTAGGCACGAACCCGAGCGGGTCGTCCCCGATCCGCGTACGCCCGCTGCTCGCCGTGTACTGGGACACGCCTCTCTCATTGATCCGGATCGCCTCAACCACACCGTCCCCATCGCCGCCGTTCTTGTCATCCATGACACCTAGCTCGCCACTCGCGCGCTCGTCGTCGTCAAACGAGCGAGAACCCCTCACGAGCACGGAATACGACCCACTCTTCTTTTCCGGTCCACCGACACCCACCACGCTGCTCTCCCCATCGTCAACCTGACCACCACCACCAGCAGCAGCAGCAGCAACACCAGCACTCTTCAACACAAGCATCTTCTTCATCCTCGTCTCCTCTCCACCCTCCTCGGCGTCATCATCATCATCATCATCATCATCATCACCTCCCTCAAGACCAACACCGCCTTTACCAAACTTGCGCCTGAGCAAGAACCACCTGAGCCCAAACAACGCGACGCACAACGAAAAGAAGCCAACGAGGGCAACCAACACCGTGATGCCGACCGACAGCTTTTTAGGACCGACGGTGATCGTGGACGGCTCATGCTGGGTGCGGTTCGCCCCGGTGGAGGAGAGCGGCTGGTTGAGGACGCGCACGGTGTTGAACTCGGCGAGCGCGATCGTCGGATCTGTCAGCGGGAGCAGGCCGAGCGCGGGGTCGACTCTGTCGGACGGGGCGGGATCGGGGTTGGGGAACGTGCCGTTGGCGGCGGGGGTGGTGTACGCCATGACGGTGTACGTGTTGCGGAGGAAGGGGACGCCGAGAACCATGTCGCCAATGTCCGCGTCCGGGCCGTAAAAGGCGCTGTCGTCGGCCTGGATCATCCCGATGCAGAACTGCGCGCGGTTGTTGTCCGCGGGCTCGGAGGTGAGGTCGAGGGGGTGGAGCGGGATTTCGGGTCGGTTGTCGAGCGTGATGGTCATGTTGAGCGGCGTCGCGCATGGGACGTAATCTGTTCGATAACGGGGGGGAGGCGCAATCAGCATTCAGTTACGTATGTAGGCAAAGGCCAATCGGTTGTCACGCGCGCACGCGCGTCAAGCCGGCGGATCATGAACAAGGTTTTTCTTTTTTTAATACCGCGAGAAAGGGCTTACGTACAATTTCCGTCTGCGGCTGGGCCTATTCCCAGCGCGCCGTAGATGCCGTTGGCGATGCGCGAGGTGGTGAGAATGACTGGTATGCCTGAGTCAAGGAGCGCCGTCGGGAATGCGCCGCCTGCGACAGAGTTGCCAATGTTGATCGGCCTGGCCCGGCCGCCGACGTAGACGGTGATAGCACGCACGGTTATTTTCCAGTAGCGCGTGCCTTCATTGTCGCCGATGAGGGAGGAATATTTGATATGGCTTGGATCGCTGACGAGGCTCGATGGGTGGTGACCTATGCCGAGGAGGGAAGGGACGCGGTCGGAGCCCGGCCTCTCGAGGGAGAGGGAGAGAAAGTGCGCGGCAGGGGAAGAGGAAACGGGGGTGAGCGAGAAGAGGTTGGAGGCCCAGGCAGCGCCATCTGGTGTGTTGTCTGTTACGGGTGGGATGGCATGTGCGATGACGGAGTTGAGGGGGAGGGCAAGGCCGAGAATGCCTTGATAGCTGGAGCTTAGTGGTTCGTCGCTCACAACCGTTGCTGCCGCTATGTGTACAGTGGGTCAGAAGATGATGGATGGGAAGAGTGAGGTTGCAAATACCGAGAGCCTGGTTGTCAATGCTGTAGCCACCAACCTTGACTCGATCCCAGACAATGGGGCCGTTGACTTGGCCACTGAGGTAGTTGATGCTGAACTCGGCATCTGTCTGGATTGACGTGGATGGATTGTAGAGATTGCCACCACCGACATCATCGCAGGTCGATGTCGAACAGGACGTGGAGGCGACCCACTGGGGATTCAGAGAGATGTATTACAGCACAGTATATAGAGGAAAAACGAGACACGAACGAGATCGGAAGAGCCGGTGTCGACTTGGAGCGAGAAGGTTTTTGACCCACCGATGCTCACGGGAATAGTATAAACGCTGGATTAAATGAGCGGTGGGAATGTAATGTAATGGGAGACGTACGCCTGGAGCGCGGTGGAGCCTTGTAACTGCAGGGCCACGACGACGCCGTCGGAACCGCCTTGACCCTCGAGGACAGACGAAGAAGAAAGGGCGCGGAGGCCCGGGGATGTTGACATGGACGAAGCAAGGACGGAAACGAAGGAAGAGAAGATGGGGAAATGCAATAACGATGCGTGGGGACTTGACACTTGTGTTCCCTGGCGTTCCTGGTCGCATGTGAGGCGGATCGTTGTGCCGAGACGCCGTTTGTCGTTCCAGCATGAGACCGTCCCATTGTGAGTCCGTCTCTGCTCTCCGGCCCTTCGCTCACTCTCCGCCCAGTCCTCGCCTTGCCGCTCGTAAGCACCGCCCCCCCGCACCGCCCCGCCCGCCTCCCGCCCGCTCCCCACTCACTCCCCACTCACTCCCCACTCACTTCTCCCTCCGTAGCACACCCTTCCCACTCTCCGCACCCGCGTCACCACATTCCAGAATGCCCTCCTCAACGCCACCTCCCCCATCGCCGGCCTTGATCGCTCCATCGTCATCGACCCCCGCAGACTTCACATGACCCTCGGCGTCATGTCGCTGGGCGATGCAGATGGACAGTCTAAGACGGTCGAGGACGCACTCACCCTGCTGCGGTCTCTTCAGCCATCCATCGCTGAAGTGCTACAGGGCAGAACATCTGTCAAGGTCAGACTAGACACGCTCGATGTTCTGAAACAACAACAAAACTATTCCAACGGTTCCACCGACGCACACGTGCTTTTCCTTGGCCCTTCGCTTTCCTCCGGCGACGACGAGGGCGCTCGTCTGCACGCCGTCTCCAGTACGTCTCTCTCTCATCATCCCTTCTGCGCCCGCCCATCAAACGTCACCCAGACTTGGTACACCAGGCATTCAAAACCGCAGGTTTCATTACTGAAACACGACCGCTCAAGGCGAGCGCTCAACATACCCGACTCTACGCTGATATTTAACCATACCAATAGCTGCATTGCACTATTCTAAACACATCATATCGTCGGCCCCGATCTCGGCTGCCGTTTTCTTACTCCGACATCCTCGCCTCACCCGCGTACCAGTCCATCAGCACAGACGCAGGGATCAACATTGGAGTGTACGATGTGCGGCGGGTGGAGTTGTGGGAGATGGGCAGCCACGGGCCCAACAACGAGTACAGGAGCTGTGGCGGGATAGATTTTCTTACCTAATGATGTACAAACGCGTGACAACACGCACAGCAAATTGGAGCGGCGCTTGAATATCTGGCGGCGGGCCTCCCACAGTTGAACTGCCCAACGCACTCCTCCAACCTCCACCATCGTCGTGCCCCCCACCACCCAGCCGCCTTCATCCATGTCTGAAATCAGAAGGAAACTCGTCATCGTCGGCGATGGTGCCTGCGGAAAGGTGCTGTTCCCACCCCCACTCTCTCGCCCTCTGCTGACTGTCCCATAACCCACGCCAGACCTGTCTTTTGATCGTCTTCTCAAAGGGTACTTTTCCCGAGGTGCGTTTTCACTCTCCTTTGAGGCGTTTTCCCCTCCCACGCTCACGCCTTGCTTGTCCACATCTAGGTCTACGTTCCCACCGTGTTCGAAAACTACGTTGCCGACGTCGAAGTCGATGGAAAGCACGTTGAGCTGGCTCTATGGGATACCGCAGGCCAGGAAGACTATGACCGTCTCCGGCCCCTCAGTTACCCAGATTCCCATGTTATCCTCATTTGCTTTGCTGTCGATTCCCCAGACTCTCTGGACAATGTGCAGGAAAAGGTATGGTTCCCACTCCACCCTCTCCTCTCCTCCCCTCACCTCATCCACCTTGTGCAGTGGATTTCAGAGGTGATGCACTTTTGTCCTAACCTACCCATCATCCTCGTCGGATGTAAGAAGGATCTCAGGCGCGATGCCCGCGTCATTGACGAGCTCAGGAAAACCAGCCAACGACCAGTCACTCCCGAAGAGGTAACTTTTTCCTTTTATGTGTGGTTGGCCTTGGTTACGCTGACACGACCCGTTTAGGGCATGGCAGTCGCCCAGAAGATCGGCGCCAAGCACTATCTTGAGTGTTCGGCCAAGACCGGAGAGGGAGTTCGCGAAGTATTCCAGTACGCGACGAGGGCTGCGCTCTTGAGCCGGGGCAAGAAGAGGGGTGGCCACTGCACAATCCTCTAATCTTCTAATACATGCCTCTTTTTCCTTTCTCTTACCCACACGTATCCCTGTCCAGACTTGGCCCACCCACATCGTACGTACGCACTGTTACACCCACCTGTCCCCATCGTTCTGACATGCACGCGTTGGCTTGTGTCCTCCATACTTTGCTCTCTTTCTGTTTTTTTTGGTTTTTGGGGGGTGGTGTTTGTGTGGCATCCTACGTACGAACGACATCATCGCTAATGACCTGGACCGTGAAATCGTATGCGCTTCGTGATGCAGGCTAAATCCCTCCTATATCCTTTCCCGTGCTCTCCGGCGGAAGGGATACCCGCTAGCCGAAATGAGCCGAGCCGAAGAGCCAATGTCGTCCCACTTTTTTCTCCACATCATTGTGTTTATATAATTGAACTGTAGATAAGATAACGTCGTCGTCTTGTCCATCTTTTGATCGTCATTGAGCCGCTTACCGTGTTTCAGCATGCATTCAATATGTATGAAAGGGGGGAGTGATGATCTCAATGCCAAAACAGCTTGTAAACTTGCTATTTATTACCCAGGCTGTACCGACGCTCGGCGGTATTTCGCCTGTTTTTCCACTGGTTAATATTTAATGTCTAATGGATCAACCAACCAAGAGGGCGTCTTGCCCGTCGACTCTATATACGCTGCGGAAAGAGTATCCAGACGCAGCGCTCAATGACTATGACACACTTTCTTTTTTTTTTTTTCGCATTAAAAAAAAGTATTTGCTTTGGTAATGTAAGGTGGTACATAATGGAACAATGCGGCATGCGGGCCGCTGCACCCGTACACGGGTGTGTGTGGGTGGGTGGGTGGGTGTGTGCGTGCGTGGAGTGAGGTACTCGAAAGAACTATTCAGATCCGTGCGGCAAAGAAAAAAAAAACATACATACTAATCAAACGTCTCGGGCGGCCATGAACTTTTTGACTACACCATGACGTGTTGGACCCCGCAATTGCTACAGGGCAAATACGGGTGCTCGGCCAGCTTTGCGATCCCTAATCGACGATTGTTCTGATCCAAGTCATACACGGTGTATACACTCATCAAGAACCTGTAAAAAGAGCCCGCATGGGGTCCCGGAATAAAACAAAACATGGCAAAACGCACGCGCCGCCTAATGACCATCCAGTATCAGACATCCTCCCCTTGATGACTCCTCGGCACATCTTGGACCCATCGTATATAGGACCCATGTTGAAGCTCAATTCGCTTTGAATAAAACCGCCGCATTTATTGGGACAGACGAATGAAGTGACTTACTGTTCAGGATAAAGCAGCCATTTTGTTCTGCGACTCCACTGAAACTCTATCCGAGGTGTCAGGCGGCAAGGAAAGGTCTCCTTGGGAAAACCAGCACGACCCCACGCCCATTTATTTATTGATTTGTATATGCCGTCCACCAGGGAAGGAGGACCGTAAATGAACCGTGTTGAACTATCAAACGCTGTCGTCATGTCTGTCGCCATATATTTTCCATTCACCCGGATAGCGCCATCTCCGATCTGCCATCTCTGAGACGCTGGGTGCGCCAGATTTGGCAAAAGATTATGGTACTCAATTTGGCCCTGGTAGTATCGCGGGTCAGGCCCACCAACGTGGATTTGGGAGCCGGACGTTGCGAGGTACAAGGCAAAGACGGAGTTGGGTTTAGCATTCTCTGACAGGAAACGAGTAAACTCGAGCATTTCCTGATGGTTGGAATATCGCAAGCCGAGTATGCTGAAGGGAACCCAGGGTTGAAAAAAAAAAAATGAGAAGGAGCGAATGTGAAAGTGTGCCCCTCACCCGTCGTTTGACAACCCGTGCTGCTGTGTCGCTATTATCCGTACCTTCCCACTGATCTCACCCAGTTGGATGTGGTCCAAATATACAGATCCAGCAGGCACCGGGAGAGTTTCAGGTTTAACACGGATTCCCAAATCGGCTGCCTCGCTCGAAGAGTGCGGCGTATACTTGGCCCAGAAGTAATTGAAGTCGGTATGAATCATGATTCTCAATTCCTGAGACATACTTGTCCCGATTGTGATGGGTGCGACCCAGTGGAAATCGTCCCTTGTCTTGTGGAATTCCAGTGATGCCGATGCTGGCAGAGGGCCAGACGGATATGACTGCATTTGCGGCCTCTTCTGAGAATCCAAAAACATTGACTTGCTTCGAGGGTGCAGAATGGGTGCAACGTACTTGGCTAAGTATTCCTCGTTTGGAGAGGTCTCTTGCAACTGGCACCATTGCCAAGTTGGCAATGCTGTCACCCTGCGTGAGGTTGGCTCGCTCGTGGAGAATGGCCGTGCCGTTCCCGGCAAAGTCATGCTGTAAATGGGCTCTGCAACGAGCCCATGTCCAGGCTGCGAAAATTATTAAAACAAGAAATGTTGACATGGGTGTGTCGTGAAGAGAGCAGGGAGCAAGAACAGGGACACAGGCGTGCCAAAGTCTTAAAACATCATGCCTAGCTGATGTTCACCATGGTTATCGCAGCATTGATGGGGTGATATATTGCGATATGGCGCACAGGATTCTGTCATTAGCGTTTCCTAGTTCGCGATTCGATGGTTAGTGCACGTTGGTAAAACATTTTAGACCAGCAGAAAATATACGCATATATTGCCTTGCCGACACTCACCTACACAACAATTGATCACCCCCTTTTTCTCCTTCCTGCCATCCCCCTCCTCTCCTTCAAGCTCAACAATCACAAACTCCCTCATCAATAAAGTGAATATCGTCCCAAATAGGAACGCAATAAGCGAGCAGGTGAATATAATTACATTGTACGGCATGCTAAAGTCTGGCGTGGCCAAGTCAATCAATAGGGGGTAAAGTCTCCAACGTTTCGGCACCTTGACAACGTCTTGTTTCATGTCCTGGTCAAGAACGGTGAACATGGCCGATGATAGATTCGCCCTCTTTGCGCATCAGGTGGATACTCCACGTATCGCAGAAATGATTTTGTAACGTCATCAAACCAGCGGCTGGAAGGAAAGTATGGGAGAGGTTGTATTTTGTTCGCTTAATGAGCCCAGAGAAGCGCAGAAAAAGCCAGCCAATGCATTTCTTAGCCCACGCCAATATTTTAGCGACCCTAGGAAGCAGTCAACCTGGCAATTCAAAAAAGACCTAGAGCTCTTTGGCTACTCACGAAGCTTTGTAGTCGGTGACCATTGAAGCCCACAGTTCAGCGTTTGTTCCTACACCAGGCTCATAAGGATATTCACATCTATCGTAATTCTCGTGTCCAGCGTTGATGGAGCTCGGTCATCGCGTATTCGCGCAGTATTTGACCCAACGACAGAGGGAAGAGGGTGTAATGTTGCAATGGGACATGCCCGAGTCACTAGTCAGCACTGCAGCATTACGTGTCATTTTTGCATCACAAGAAACGGTTACATTACATTCATCATCCAAGTCAAGCATAGACACGGGAACGTGTGAAACTTATTCCTTATCTGAATCTCATCGGATGAGTTCAGAACTGAAGTACTGAAGACTCGCGCGCGGCGCGCCGTATTTATATCAACGTTGTCGTGCTGAAGAATTCCAAAGTGCATCGGGAGACGTCATTGTCGTCTCAAACAGCGTGAGTGCGGGCATAAAGTGGTCGGTTTCTCTATCCTGTAAAAACTCGCTTGCTTGACGTCCGAAAATGAGGGGTAGGGGATAGCAGCGCCAATGACTGGGTATGCCGTGACATATGAACCGCTTGTGAGACGTGCAGTCAAGAGGATGGAGTTTTCAGTTTTCGGGTTGGATGCCTAAGTGACACGATGTAAGACGATATCTCAAAGTGGAACTGTTCCTCTCATACAGCATATGTTGTCGTCCGCAAGAAATTATCGATGGCCCATCAAACATAGCTTGCGCATTTCCAGCGCTAACAGCTACGTAAAGAGTTCCAAGAAGCTATACCTACTGTTACGGGAGACGCTTGATATATCTGTCTGCGACAAAAGTTTCGAATTCTTGTTATCCTGTGCGTCTCATACGAAGGGGTCCGGCGACGCTTTACTATCTCATCGGTTCCGTTGGCACAAGGGGAAAAAATTGGAGGCGAAAGAGCCGACAAACGCCTTGCGCAAAGAGATGAATGAACTGACAATCGATCATTAGCTCGGCCTGACATATGGATCCTATAAACCAAGACAAAAGCAGACAATTGAACCAGATAATTGTTCAGAGCGCATCTCACACTGATGGTCTCTTGCGTATATTTAGCCGGAAAATGAATGCCTGTCTCGGGCTGCAGAGGACGTATTCTGTTACACGACCTGGCACCGGAAAAACACATTTTGCACGTGCCATCGCGCGATGGAGCGTCTGTTCTCATTATCAATGGACTTGAACTTTCCTCTGCTTACTACGGTGAGACGGAATCAAAACTACGCGCCGTGCTTAGAGAAGTGAATCGTGAATCGTCGAAGCCCTTGTATTGTAATACTGGATGAAGTAGATGCGTTGACACCGAAAAGAGACGAAGGAGGGGTCATGATCGTGTCGACTCTCAACACGTCATAGTTAAGAATCAAAGGCCCTGCTTTAGATCATTCACTTTCACCTCCATCTCTTCACCACCGTTCTCTGTCTGCAGGTTGACTACGTCTGGATCCGCTTTCCCGCCGACGGTGCCTACACCGCGGAAAAACAGAACAGATACTATGAGTGCTGTGAATGACAGAGTGTTAGCTTCGCCATAGCGCAGATATAGACGGCGGACACCCACCGATCATGGCGAATGCGAATCCAGTCCACTGTGCAGCTCGATATCCTCTCAGCTGCGCCTCATCACCGGTTCCCCGACTAGAGACCCTGTTGTGGACGATGGTCGTGATCGCCAGTCCGAACGACGTACCCAACTGCAGTCAAACGGACAGTTCTGCTCAGCCAGACTACACACACGAGGCGTGGGACGCGGCACAGACCTGAATACATGTCTGCAAGATCCCACCTGCGACACTCTGCTCGTGCGCGAGGGCGACGCGCGTAATAAACATCGCGCCAGATGCAAAGATGAAGTCGGCGCCCCACACGGCGAGGATGGTGCTCGGGAATGCGCATGCCCAGTAGGTTGCGTCGACGTTGATCATTGCAAAGAGGACACAGGCGATGCCAGTCGCAACGGTGCCGATGGCTGTGTCGCATCAAGTACCCATCCAACGATGGCAGTAGCACTCACACAACATGTAGATAGCGGGGACCCACCCCGCGATCGCGCCCACGATCATGGTGATGATGAATCCCGTCACAGACGTTGGGATTAGCCGAACAGCCGTATCAAGTGGCGAGTAGTGCTTGTATGATTGGAAGTACAACTGAACCCATAACATCCACGACATGAAAGCACACCATTCGAGGAACGCGACGAGCTGGATGGCCGCGAACTTGCCGCGCGCGCGGGTCCAGATGTCGAGCCGCATAAGAGGAGGCCGTGTTGTCCGTTTTGTGAGGTGGTTTTCCCAGAAGAGAAATGCGACTACAAGGACTGTGCCCAGGACGAGAGATGCAATAATGTCTGTGGATGGTCGCTTAGTGTTGCCTTGGATGTTGGGGTGAAGCTTACATGGCGTCCGCCATTTCTGGGGCGCGAGTTCGCCCTGTCCTAGGACGAACATGACCAACACCAGGCCAGCCGTGACGAGCACGGCGCCGATCCAGTCCACACGCCGATCCAGTTCTTCGCTCGGCAAATCCCGATCCATAGATAGACATCCAATAAGCAACGACAAGAATGACAGTCCAGCGATGAGAAAGAACACGGCCCGCCAGTGAACGCTATACAGACATATCACGTCAGAGCAAAATATTGACAGTTCAAAACCTTTCTTGGAACATACCTGCTCAGCTGGGTCAGAAGACCACCGAAAACGAGGCCGACGCCACCGCCAATCGGCGCCCCGGCGGAGAATACGGCAAAGGCCATGCGATGCGTGAACCCGGGTGGGAACGATTGCGCCAGGATGCCTATCTGGAACGAAGCAGGCCTCTCGTTAGGAGTGTGAGCAAGTAGGGACGGCCGAAACACGTACAGCTGATGCTGTGGCAGCGGCGCTGCCGACTCCTTGCATGGCCCGGAGGATAAATAGCTCTGTTGCTGTTCGTGCAAAGCCGCTTCCGATGGCGAAAATGCTCATCCAGGCGCTGCCGGCGAGGAAGACGCGTTTCCGGCCATATAAATCAGCTAACCTGCCGCAGAGAAGCAGGGAGCAACCCTAGACGTATACTGGTGTTTGTTTCGCTCTTCGAATTCGTGCTCGGAGACGTACGGATGAGAGTGAAAAAACGCTGGGTACCCATTGTAATTTGTCTGGTTGGATCTGGAGCTCCTGGCCAAGAATTGGGAGCATGACGTTGCTGCCCGAAAGCGAAACGACCTGGATATGGAGGTAGCTTGGTGTTGAATATCGTTTTGGACATAACATACGTTTGAGAGCATTGCGATAAAAGATGCTAGAATAATGCCAATGGTGCTAAAGAGGCTGCGCTTGGGAGGTTGCTCAAGCAGGTATCAGTACACATGATTTGTGTCTTGGTAAAAAGGGTATTCACCGTGACATCCATTACATTGTCGCCCGATGCGACCCAAGAGGGCTTTGCCGACATGGTGGTGGGGGCGGGAGCAGCCACGTATCATGCGGGGTATATATATTCGGAAAAAGCGATGCGTGGACGTATTCTCATGGAAGCTGTGGGCTTGCTATACTAGAACACCTGGAACAGCGATCGTGCACTAGATGCACCATTTTGGTTGCAGAATTCGAACTAGTGACGGCATGACGCACCTAGGACGTCAAACATTTCCCGATGGCAGATCCGTATGTCGACATCCTGATTTATAAAGTGGACTTTTTCATCCTATGAAACATGACAGTGGCGTCACTGCCAGTGGTTGAAACGGGAAAGTCACCATAGCATCGGGAAGTGTTTGATGAAGCAACGTGTACGGTATTCTGGCGCCGATTACTTTGCGCTAAAGAGTAATTACAATGAAGCGCTTTGGTGAGTCGGAGCCCCGTCTCCGGAATGACACGGTGTAACAGCGTGGGAGTTTCTGGTCCAGCTCTCCATCGCGCACCGATCTCAAACCAAAAGAAAACATTTTTGATATGACCAAGCCGTGGCGAGTATATGACGGTTCTGGTATTCTGACGACATACCTCTCCCCCTGAGGGTGGCTCCGCAATGTAGAGTGACACTGGGCACGAGCGTATTCCATATCTGCTTCAACTCGTTGACAATCTACAAGTATACGTACCAAAAACTGACGTGCCCCGGCATGATCTTTCAATCCCATTTGGTAAAAATAATCTTCGGGTACTATATGCCCGGTGATCCAGCCAAATCTCCTCATCGTCACCTTCCTTTCTGCGCTGGTCCAGGCAGTATCTGGCATGCCAATGATTATCAATTCCCTTGGTAGCACACAGCTAAGTCCATCAAAATTGTCTGGACTGTCGGATAGCAATATGATGCATGGAAAGTGATAGTATCAATATCATCGGATAACAACATGACGGGGTATAAATTGAATGGTGCTCGTATTATGGCCCCAGCAACTAGATTGTTGTTCACGGTGCTGGACACCATCACCATATCCGAATGTCTCACTCTCGCGTCTGCATGTCCATTCGCAATGTCCTTATCGTCGCTTTTTTTTGCGCGCTGGTCCAGGCGGTGTCTGTAGCTGGCGCGCGGAATGGCGTCAAAAGCAAGAATAGCGATCTCACGCGTCGCGTTGTAGATCCTGAAGGCAGTACTACAACACTAATGCGTGAATGCTCTAAGGTAAGCAACTTGAACTAACAGCAATCAGTATCGCCCTCATCAGATTGCCGGGTCTGACTTTTCAGTGGCCTGGGTATGGCAAAGAGATGAAAAAGAGCTTGGAGGAATGTAACAATGGCCTCACTAGAGCGGCTCTTAGACATAAGCCGAATGACAGGTCTAACAAATGGAAGACGTGTGTAGCCGGGATCCTATTTAGATGGTGTTGGAAAGAAAAACAAGAAAAACAACTTGTTTTCCCGCCAGACGTGAGAATTACACTACCCCCTTCCCCTTCACCAGCCTGATATCCTCGCTGACACATCCTGATCACAGCCAAATTATGTTCCGAAGGTGGGACAATTATCCGTTCATCTTTCGCCATGTTAATAGCTGGTCGCTTTCAGGACAGCAATCCTCCCAAAAATTGATCTGGATTCTGGTAGAGCTCGCAATAGAGTAATGCTCCGAGACAGTCTGTTCAGCGAATTTTATATAAAATTGGTGCTGGAGAGTGAGTACTCGCCCGTGCGGGTTGTATACTTTTTGCCCTCTCATCGACCGCGCTTTTTTTGCCCACTTTTATCGTGCATGCCTCGACGAGCCAGCGTGTAGGTTACACTTCCTTATCCTCTTCTTAAATCTCGTTCCCCTCGTCGACCCACTCCATCCTCCCCGCATCCCTTCATCACCTGTCCAAATGACCATCCCTCGTGCGCATGCTGGGCCGTTTTGAACCTGCTCTCTTTGGCCCTGGACCGCCGAAATAGGGGGGCGAGCCAAAACCAAGGCCGATTCGCCCCAGAAACCCAGTCCGTGTTTTCAGTGACGATGAACCTGCTGTCGGAACAGTTGGTCTCCGTGGTAGCAGCAGTCGCGTAAGGTTTGGCGCTGGACGGGCGAGGGCGATGGATGTGTCGTCACCATGATGGCCAAGAGGGGCGGCTGTGGCTGGCGTGTGGAATGGCGATCTCGTGCGCTGTGCTGGAGGCACTCAAGCAGTGTTATGGAATGAGAAGAGCGCGGGCTCGTTTGAGAGATTCCCGCTGGTCCAGGGCACCACGTCCAAAGAGGCACCGCTACTGGTAGCACAACTCAAAAAGTCGTAAGGTCTACCATGCCGCGGCGCGGTGAGGGTTGGAAACGGAAATTAGAGAGCGACCTATTGGAAGAGATGTGTAATGCGATCTAGCTGCACATCTTCATAAGGGTTACAATGAGCAATCAGCCTTTCCATGATCTGGTCGTGTGTACAAGGGCGTGCCAAGAATCCAGGGTGGGCGAGCGACGACAAGGGCGCCATTTCCGGCATCACCAGCGTTAACTTGAGTACCCTTCATTTCACATAAAACACTAGGTCATTCTGATAGTACTCTGGCTGGGAATTCTACGACCTGTGGTATATAGGTCAAATCATTCAGGCTTGAATGCATGCTCTTGCAGCGCAAGTTCACGATGCATCATCTCGCGAGATGGCAAAAGGGTTGGATCACGGATGCAGTCTCGGAAGGGGCACTGGCCACAGCGCCGCTTTGACCTTCCAAAGTAGACACCGAGCGCGTACCCGGCGGCGGTGCGTGTCAAGTAGCGGTGGGCGCCGTCGACGAATGCATGGAGGGAAATGTCTCATTCGGCGATGGAGCATCAAGTGATTCGTTTTTACATGTCCTTCACTGGGCCTCACGGGCACCGGATTAAAAACCACTTCTCTTGTCGAATAGCAACTAAACCTGAGCGTGATTGGAGAGGCGAGTAGAAACCGAACATGCGCGGTTTACTGTTCGTCGTTTGGGGGTCCTATATCTTGTGAACAGAAAAAAATCTGATCACTTTTATCCCCAATCCGGATGACTGGACACTACTACTCGCCACACTCTTCACACTCGCCACGCCGTTCCCGCTCAACACGTGGATGGTGTGGGGGGAAAAGCCTTCTCTCAGGTGTCACTTTCCCATCCATTTAGTGCCGAGTGGAGATGGGGCTGACTCTTGATGGCAAGAGGGGTTGAATGCCACTGTGAGCGGATTCTTCGACGACTCAGGCAATATAAGATGTAGTTTACCAACTTATGCACCAGGCAACTACCACCATCATTCATGCACTAGCATACAGTCCAATGGGGAAGAACCTTAATGCTCAAATTGTGTCGTAGTCTACCAAATGTAACTATTACGAGGCGAAAGAAGATGGTTTTCGAAAACCGTCGCGATCCAGGTTCGATTGAAGCTCCGACAAAGCCATCGCGGACGCCGAACGGAATCGAATCGATCTTCACAATGTTAGGAAACAAGTCGAAACGAAACCGGAAAGATAACAAAGCAAACGCTTCTGGGACAATCTCGGCATGTACATTTCCCGTCATTGTTAATTTTGGCTCACAAACCATTGGCACTAGGAGGCAGAGGAAAGTCAACCATCTACCCATCGACGAAAGATCAAGGACGGTTGTCTCAACGTGCTGAGGACCAGTCGTTCGCAAAGTCCTGCCTCTCGTCATGCGGATTCCTCCATGACTCGGGTGAGATACGAATCTTGGCTATGAACCACCATTATCTCATGCACGATTTAGGCAGCGACACCTGTGCCTACTGCCATGGTAGTCGATGATGCCCACACAATTGCTGCGCTCACTGTCGTACGTTGAATTCACTCTCCTGGTAGCATTGCTTTCATCCTTTTCGTCAGGACGACAGCCAAGACGTCAAATCCAAGTCGAACAAGTTGAACCACCTTCCATTAAATGAAGGAAGCGCATCTGGTGCTACAACTGGAATAGAGGGGTTGGGGACCAAAGTAGAAGTGCGTTATTTCACATCAGATATCACAACAAGGTTCATCATGACGGGCGTTACAGGATGATGCTTGCTGGGTACCAACGACAGATAATCATCCTTCACCATCAATCAAAGTACGCTAGACCCCCCATTCACATGCGTGTTCTCACCGTCGACAGCAGGACAATGACCAGGACAAAGAGGGGCCGGAGAAGAGCAGTTCCAATCTGAGCAGTGTAGCGAAAGCTGAGGCTGCGATGACGGAAGAGCGGGCTGAACTGGAAAACAAGGGTCGGGAGCTAGGCATTGAAGCAAAGGTGTTTTGTTTCACATTAGATGTCACAACAGATTAATCATTATGGGAATTACAGGACGCAGCTCTCCGTGGACCTACAAGGAATAATGATCCTCACCCGTCCATCAAAGTGCGCTAGTCATCCCCTTTTCTCGTACATGTGTTCTCACCATCGACGTCAGGACAATGGCCAGGGCAATGAGAGACTGAAGAAGAGTTTGAGCAGTTTGACGAGAGCTGAAGCTGCCACGACAGAAGAGGGAACTGAACCAGAAGACAAAATACATGGAAATGCAGTCATGGTGCGTTAGGTTGATAATAAACCACATTTCCGACTAAGGTGACTCCATTTAAATAGGAAAATCCACATTCCCAAGGCCATTTCTTCAAGGAAGCGAAACAATTCGAGATTAAAGGTGGTAATTTTGTCTCTGCAGGGGGAAACGTCAACAACACATCCAATGTTATCGTGAACTACCCGGAAGGTGGGAATAATCTGAATGTTTGTTTGTGCTTTGACTTATATGCTATTATCAGATCGTTCGCTCAGCATGCTTCCATATGCTGCTGGAGCTGGAATTGATACGACAAAAGCCTGCTTGAAGGGCACGCGGACCGATATTCTAGCTGAAATCAAGGACTGGATTACCACTACTGATAAAAATGTTCCATGTGTTCTTTGGCTTGCAGGCCCTGCTGGTACAGGCAAGTCTGCAATTGCCCATACCATTGCCACTTGGTGGATAGAAGAGGTCAAGGGCATTGGATCCTGCTTCTGTTTTAATCAGCAGGCCATTGCACGTCGTGAAAAACTGGTCACGACTATTGCTCGTGATTTGGCTGTCTGTATCCCAGGCTTGAAGGATTACCTGATCAAACTTGTTACAGATCTGCCAGGACTTACCACTACTACTGATGTAACTCAACAGTGGCAGAAGCTCATTGAGAAACCTATTGTTGCCCTTGCAGGAAGTGTTAGCAAACCTATTGTCATTGTCATTGATGCTCTCGATGAGAGTGGTGAAGCAATCTCACGTTGCCATATCCTTTCAATCCTCACAAAAGCTGCCATCCATTTACCACCCAATGTTCACATTCTTGTCACTTCTAGGCCCCTACCAGATATCATTGAGGCATTCCATGATGCAGGTAGTACCCAACTCAAGTCCATGGACCACATCTCTAGGTCATCTACAGAATATGACATCAATTTGTACATTTCTCATCAAATTGGCAAGAAGCTTGATGTTGAAGCAGTCAGCCAACTTGTGCACAAGTCAGATGGATTATTTGAATGGTCTCGACTTGCTTGTGACTACATCAAGTATGGCAGAGGTCTTTTGACACCAAGAGCAAGGGCCAAAAAACTTATTGGCCATGCTGGAGAGGGCATTTCACTTCTTGATAACATGTACAAGATCATTCTGCAAAGTATCATGGGAGAACATCCTGACAATGATTCCCTTAGCTGCTTCTGCTCTGTCTTGCAATTGGTATTGTCAACAAGGGAACCACTCCCAATGGAGTCTTTGGAGGTTTTGCATATGAACATGGGTGCTGAACATGATGATTCTGAAGTGGCTACAGTTCTGCAACATCTGGGATCACTTTTCACAGGCATTTCTGATCCATCCATGCCTGTCCATACACTTCACTCAACATTTTATGAATTTCTTACTACACAGGACAGGAGTGGGCCTTTCTTTGTTAATCTTATAGACATTCATATGCAATTAGGGATTGCCTGCCTTAAGGTGATGATGTCACAGGATTTGCACTTCAACATCTGCAACTTGGAGAATTCATATGTCTGCAATTCAGAGGTTGCTGACATGGGGCACCGTATCAAGGAACACATCAAGCCATACTTGTCATACTCATGTCGTTTCTGGGCTGAACATATCAAGTTGACATCATTTGAGGCAAGCCTAGCAGGTCAAATAACAGCCTTTATTTTGAATGAAAAAATACTATTTTGGCTTGAAGTCCTTGCGTTGCTGAATTGTGTTAACTTGGCCCCAACAATCCTTGAAAATGTTACAAGCTGGTTGCAGGTGAGTATACTGACAACTTTCATAACAAGTAAAATATAATAGCCTGTAGGGAAATGATCATAATGATGCTGTGGCAGCAGCAAGGGATTGTATCACCTTTTCCAGAATATTTGGAGGCACAATTTCAGACAGAACTCCCCATTTATATCTATCTGGACTGCCTTATTTGTTAAAGAATAGCATCTTGAGCAGACATTTAGCTCAAAAATTTCCAAGGGTCCCAATGATAACTGGTGGAGCAGAGCAGTGGCCAAATCTACAGCTATCAATCAAAGGACACTATCACATTGGAAACTCAGTTGCCTTTTCACCAGATGGAAAGAGGATTGCATCAGGTTCTGATGATAAAATTGTTTGCATCTGGGATGCTGAGACTGGGGAGCAAGTCAGCAGTCCTCTCAAACATGGAATTGATTGTGTTACATCAGTTGCCTTTTCACTAAATGGAAAGAGAATTGCATCAGGTTCTCATGATAAAACTGTCTGCATCTGGGATGCTGAGACTGGGGAACAAGTGGGTAGTCCTCTTAAAGGACACACTGATTATGTCACATCAGTTGCCTTCTCACCAGATGGAAAGAAGATTGCATCAGGTTCTCATGATAAAACTGTCTGCATTTGGGATGCTGAGACTGGTGAGCAGGTGGGCAGTCCTCTCAAAGGACACACTTATCATGTGACATCAGTTGCCTTTTCACCAGATGGAAAGAGGATTGTATCAGGTTCTATTGATGGAACCATCTGCATCTGGGATGCTGAGAATTGTGAGCAAGTGGGCAGTCCTCTCAAAGGACATGCTGATTGGGTCACATCAGTTGCCTTTTCACCATATGGAAAGAGGATTGTATCAGGTTCTGGTGATAAAACTGTCTGCATCTGGGATGCTGAGACTGGTGAGCAGGTGGGCTGTCCTCTCAAAGGACACACTGATTGGGTCACATCAGTCACCTTTTCACCAGATGGAAAGAGAATTGCATCAGGTTCTGGTGATCAAACTGTCTGCATCTGGCATGCTGAGACTGGGGAGCAAGTGAGCAGTCTTGAAGGACACACCAGTTGGGTCACTTCAGTTGCCTTTTCACCAGATGGAAAGAGGATTGGATCAGGTTCTGATGATCAAACTGTCTGCATCTGGGATGCTGAGACTGGCATGCAATTGGGCAGTCCCCTCAATGGACACACCAATTATGTCACATCAGTTGTCTTTTCACTGCATGGAAAGACAATTGCATCAGGTTCTGATAATCAAGCTGGGGAGCATGTGGGCAGTCCTCTTGAAGGACACACCAATTGGGTCAGATCAGTTGCCTTTTCACCAGATGGAAAGCATATTGCATCAGGTTCTGTTGACAAAATTGTTTGCATCTGGGATGCTGAGACTGGGGAGCAAGTGGGCAGTCCTCTCAAAGGAACTCATTGGGTCACATCACTCACCTTTTCACCAGATGGAAAGAGAATTGCATCAGGTTCTCATGATAAAACTGTCTGCATATGGGATGCTGAGACTGGGGAGCAAGTGGGCAGTCCTCTTAAAGGACATGCTCATTATGTCACATCAGCTGCCTTTTCACCAGATGGAAAGAAGATTGCATCAGGTTCTGATGATAAAACTGTCTGCATCTGGGATGCTGAGACTGGTGAGCAAGTAGGCAGTCCTCTCAAAGGACACACTCATTATGTCACATCAGTCACCTTTTCACTGGATGGAAAGAGGATTGCATCAGCTTCTCATGATAAAACTGTCTGCATCTGGGATGCTGAGACTGGGGAGCAAGTGGGCAGTCCTCTCAAAGGACACACTGGTCAGGTCACATCAGTCACCTTTTCACCAGATGGAAAGAGGATTGCATCAGGTTCACATGATAAAACTGTCTGCATATGGGATGCTGAGACTGGGGAGCAAGTGGGCAGTCCTCTCAAAGCACACACTGGTTGGGTCACATCAGTCACCATTTCACCAGATGGAAGGAGAATTGCATCAGGTTCTGTTGATCAAACTGTCTGCATGTGGGATACTGAGACTGGGGAGCAAGTGGGCAGTCCTCTCAAAGGACACACTGGTCAGATCACATCAGTCACCTTTTCACCAGATGGAAAGAGGATTGCATCAGGCTCTTATGATAAGACTGTCTGCACCTGGTATGCAACAAATCAGGTTGGAGTGGGCAGCCAATTGATACCTCATGCTGGGGTCAACCCACAACATGATCTCAAACTCTCCTCAGCAACACAACATGCACTATCTGGCCCTTCTCAACTGCTTGAAGACAACATTGACTTTCAATTTGGCTGGAAAAGCCAGATGTCCCTCAACACTCATGATGGCTGGATTACTGGAACCAATGGCCACTTACTCATGTGGTTACCACCAGGCAGTGAAGAGTGTTTGCAGAACAAACATACACATATTATCATTCCCCATCCAAGTGTTAAGTTAGATCTGACCAAGATGGTTCATGGCAACATGTGGAGTCAGTGTTATGTGGGATAGCTGATGGTTATATAAGGTTTCCTGACCAATATTATGCAAAGTCTTAAAAGCCCAGACATTTCAGCTTGAGGTTTGTTGCTGTCTGTACTGTGTAGATTTGACTTGGTAGTGCAGATTCATGTTATGGCACACAAACAAATTTACTGACATTTCTTGTTTTGCACCCACTCATCCTAGTGTTTAAAGACCAAGTCAAGTTGAGCCATTTGTGCACTGGACCAATGAGAGTGAGCCCATCAGTTGCAAGGTTGTCCAAAGCTCTACAACTGCAATCTGACTGGCACATGACTACTTTGGGCATTGGTTCTTTGTAAAAATAGAAGTGCTCCCCATCATATTCAACAATTTGAGTGTCATTAAATAAATCCTTTATATAAAGTCTACAACTAGACTTTTCCATTGCTCATAATTCTAACAATGATGTGCGCATTCAGTGCAACAACCACAACTCAACTTGGATGCTGGTAGAGTACATACATTCCATTCCATATCCTCTCAAATCCCCTCTCCCTCAACCCAATCCACACTCCCAAACACTGCCTCATGCTCATCTGCCAACTGGTCCAGGCCCATCAACTTTTCAAGGTACCCATCCTCATCACATACACACTGCACCATCTCAAACTCCATTCATACACATGCACAACTGCCTTGCTGCTGCCTGTGCACCAGTAATAGGGTGCCCCAATGAGGGGGAGGGTGCAGAAGTACATCAGCAAATTTGGGGGCTCTCTGCAGAGGTACCACAGAGCCCACTGGACCACCAGTTTACACTCCCCCCCCCAATTGAGTAAACTCTGAGTACATTACAAGTACTATGAGTAGAAGCCAACCCAACCAAGTAAACTCCAAGTACAGCCTGAATGGGTGTCAAAAAGACTCGGACTATACTCAGAGTATGAGTAGACATGAACTAGACTCTGAGTGTACATTGAGTAAGTGCAAAACTACTACTCAACTCAGGCTGAACTCAGACTGCACTCAGAGTCTGAGCTTATTATCAGTTTACATTAAGTGCTTCTCAACTGACTATTAGGTTGATGTATGAAAACATATAGAATAAACATATGTGCAAGAATGCTATATAGGTTTGTTATACATATATTTCATACATCATCTCCACTCTCAACATCTTCTGTTCCATGTCCCACACCTTGTCTCTTGATGACATGTTTTGTATGATACAGTGACCTGCAAAACTGTTGCAATGTTTGGCAATCTTGGAAAGATTGGTAAATATCAGAACAGATAAAACAGCTAAAATTACTAGAAATTAGTATGTGGTAGAGTAGAATCGGAGCTTAAAATAAAGCCCCTACTGATGTCATTTGGTTAAGTGGTTCATGAGATATAAAATGTTTTCTAAGCCAATACCATTGCAACAGTTTTGCAGGTGCCATAATGCAAACAGATTCTGATATATTCTAATACTTTGTATAGCCCCCCTTTGCCTTAATCACAGCCTGAACCCTCCTAGGCATGCTCTCAATTAAATCCTGACACACCTTTGGCTCTATCCTGTCCCACACATCCTGAATCCTGTCCAATAGCTCCAAGACACCAGATGGTGGTCTTTCATAGTCACCAAGCCTCCTTTTGACATGTGTCCATAGCTGTTCTATGGGGTTGAGATCTGGTGACTGTGCTGGCCACACCATGCACTCCATTTGATGGTCTTGAAACCATTCCTTGGCCTTTTTGCATGTGTGCTTGGGGTCATTGTCCTGCTGGAAGATGATGTCAGCCACACCTTTGCCATAATAATCCAGGCTGCCTTGAAGTTCATCATCCAAAATGGTGAGGTAGAGGTCACCATCCATCCTTCCATCAATTTTGCAAGCCAGTCCAGGCCCCTCCCACATCATACAGCCCCAGACCATCACTGATCCTCCACCAAACTTCATGGTACCCTGCACAAGCCTGTCACTGAGGCCCTCCCCACCCTTTGTCCATGCCCATTTCCTCCCATCTGACCCCAGACGATTGATTTTAGTCTCATCTGACCAAACAACCCTCTTCCAGTTCCCCACTGTCCAATCCCTGATACCTCTGCAAAGTCCAGCCTCTCCCTCTTATGCCTTGCACTAAGAAATGGCTTTTTTTCTTCACTACTGCCTTCATCCCAGCCTTTTTCAGGTGTCTCCTCATAGTATCATGTGAAATAGACTCATTGGTGACATCCTGTAGTGCTCTGGTGGCCTCCACAGCTGTGCCCACTTTCCCAGAGGTCAGGAGGTGAATGGCATGCTGGACATTTCTGCCAGAAATCTTGGTTGGGCAGCCTCCAGCTGACATGGGGAGGTAGGGACAGTGCTTCCTTCAAAGTCTGGATATAGTGCTGGTGTGTACTCCCTTGATGGAAGACACTTCATGTGCAGAGTGGCCAGCAGTGAGGAGAGAGATGATATCAGCCTTTTGAGCAGCAGAGATGGGGTGCATGGTGGGTTCCAAGTGTTGTTGTGGCATATTTGGCATATGTTCAACATGTTCAACATTGCCACGTGACATGCAACCAAGTCACATGACTCCTAGACACTGGTTTTGGAATTGCATCATGGCACCTGCAAAACTGTTGCAATGGTATTGGCTTAGAAAACATTTTATATCTCATGAACCACTTACCCAAATGACATCAATAGGGGCTGTATTTTAAGCTCAGATGTTACTCTACCACAGATTAATTTCTATTAATTTTAGCTATTTTATTTGTCCTGATATTTACCAATCTTTCCAATATTGTCAAACATTGCAACAGTTTTGCAGGTCACTGTAGAACAACATACTGTATAGAAACCAGTTGAAGTTCCATGATGTCATTGTCCTTATAATGTTATCAAAGCCACCCAACCAAGCATTTGATTCTTCACATGTATTGAATGCATGTTTATAGTAAGGTCTGCCCCTAGCATCTGTTTCAACAATCACCAAGTTAGAGCTGACCCATCTAATGAGGCAGGATTGTACCATTTCCTGCATAATTGATCTGTTGCATGATGATTAACATGGTGGTATGAATCAACAATGAACCAGCTTGTATTTTTCCACCTCTCCCATGAGTGATTTGTAGCACTTGTATGAAGCACTAAGCAAGCCTTGTCAATGCATACATATGCAGGTCTGCTTTCTTCAGTTGGATACACTTCACCAAGGAAAGTTAATATATATGTGGGTGATTCTGCATTTGGAAACTTTGTCCATGCCATGACAACTCCACAAGGTGCACAAATAGTTTCAACACAGTAAGTTCTTGGATGTGAGAAAAGTTCATGAGGTGTCCTTCCAGGTGCAACCTCAGTCTCATGTTGCTGTTGCTGTTGCTGATTAGTGGGTCCTGGTGCCCAAAGCAATGTCTCATCAGCTCTTCTCATGGCCCTTCAATATCCTCCTAGCACATTTCTTTCATTGTTAACAATGTGTCTTTGCCATTTCCCTTGGTGTTGTTCACAAGCTAGGGTGCCTTGCCTTTTGATGCTAGTGCAACCATTAACATCCACAGACAACAGAATCAGGACAGATGACAAGAGCAGGGGAAATTTCATCATGTGACAGACTTGAGCTTTCCAGTAAATTTCCCTTTCTTGTTGTATGGATGTAACTTCAACAACTTAGCCAGAGCATCTAGCTTCAAGCTCATTTTTATATCCATCTGCTCATCTCCAATGTGATCTCCATCCACATCCAGAATGTGTTTTCCTTTGGGATCAAGTTTCTGTAATATGGCACAAGACAAGGAGTTGATCCAGCCAGTAGTTATGTTAGATATTTCTCCCACATATCTTGGTTTCTGTTGCTGAGCATGAAGGCTGAGAAGTGTTGTGTTGTTTGTGATGGAAAATAGGATCATGAGTACTGTTGACAGAGATATTTCAGCATGGAAGTTGCTAGCAACAAAATCAGAGAACATTTCAAATGGTACATCTGGAAATGACTGTTCTTTTCTTGCTGCAGTCATTGGGACAAATGACATCATCAACACCCAGAAAAATAACCACATGGAAGCCATATTCAAACTATAAAATTCCACATAATTTGTACATGATGTTGCACAAATATTTGTGAAAAAGCTGTCTTCCTGGAGGACTTCCTGGTGTTAGCAGAAACATCCTTACTTTGTCCCTCTTCACTCTTATCAACATTCACTCTCTTCTTCTTCTTCTTCTTCTTCTTCTTAGCTTCTCCATCCACATCATCCACCTTCTGCCTCTTCTTCCCTTTACCACTAGACTTTGCCTCCTGATTGTTAAAGTATGAGAATAAGTGGCTAAATGTGTAGTTGGTCTTCATGAAGCCCCAAACATCCATGTCATCAGGAGCACCCTCTCCTTCTTCTAGCCAGACCTGCATATCAGGATTCTTGGATACCTCAGCCATTCTCTTTCCATGAGGATGATACATGGAAGGTGACATAAAGACACCAACTAGCTCCTGCAGGTTGGGAGTCTTTTGAGCAGGGCATTTACCTGAACTATGCATGGCCTGAATCCTATGCTGGGCCTCCACATGACTTTAAAGAATAATCACCTCTCTTCACAGTCAACTGGCTGGAAACACTGAGGATGTTGGGACTAGCCCAAACACACCCTCAAGCCTTGCAGAGAGGTAAAGCAATAGAGATGAGAAGTAGGATTGCCTGGGGGCAAACTACCTAGAGTCTTAGGGACTCACTACTACAAGAGGGACCCCTTATATACTGCTAACTAGGTCCATGTGCAGCAACCCTATGCCCTAGTGGCTGTGTTGTGCAGCAATGGCCAAGATTCCTATGATGTACCTACACCTAGCTCCCTCCTAGACTGATCCAGACTTGACCATCCTGTCAGTAACCCTAACCCCAAGAGTCCCTACAGCTGCTTGCTGACTGACCCTTGGGCATCCTAACATAGGGGTGGTGTCATCCTGCCTTAAGAGGTATCTCCCTGTAGAAGCCCCAGATAAATAAGAGAAAATATAGAAAAAGAAGAGAAAAATCAGAAGTCCATAACATATCCCTCTCCTCAAGACTTCACACCCTGAGAAGTCAATGCCACAGGGAATACTTGAGTGGTTCCAATGTTCAAATCTTTCTTGGGGGAATCAAGCATGGGTGTAACCATCCTGCCATGCTCAAGAGTCCTTGAGAACACCCCTGACAGATCCAATTCTTCATAGATCAGTTTTTGGTTCCCCTTCCACCTCTGCCAGGTCCACTCCAGCTTTTCCAGGTAATCACATTCAAAGCATCCCATCCAGACAGCCATTTTGGGACCTTTGCCTGCATGAAGTTTTCATAAGGGCAATACATCATTCCTCTTGTTCCCACATTGATTCCTCCACTGGATAATGTTTCCATTTAACAAGGTACTCCAACTGCCCACTTCCATGCCCACTGACATGACTGTCCAGAACCTCTTTGACTTCATATTTGTTATCTTGACTCCTCATTCATTTGGGCTTCTTTGCATTGCACTGGTTTTTCCTGTTGTCACAGGAATGTGGGTGCATGGTAGGGTTTGATTAGGAACTTTGTTGAATACATTGTATACCTTCCACAAGACTGGGACCTTAAGTTTATATGCCAATTCACTAACTTTCTCCAGGACCTCCAATGGGCCCACAAACTTCCCATCAAGCTTCTTGGTTGCTTGGATGGTAGGGAGGTGTTCTGTGCTCAGATAAACCTTTTCACCAGGTTTGTACTGCCATGCTGGTTGTCACTTCTGGTCCCACCATCACTTCATGGTTTCCACCACTTTTTCTAGAGCCAATCATGCCTTCTCATGGACTCCTTGACCTGTTTTGCTAGTTCTTTGATAGCAACCACCTTTGATTTATGTGTGGGGTTCAGTCCTGTGTTAGGATGGCAGCCATAGTTCATGAAAAATGGGGAGTATCCCATAGCTGAGTGCACATGGTCATTGTGCCACTGCAAGCCAGTCACTCCAATTGTTTTGGCAGTGGTTGATGAACATCATCAGGAACTCCTTGACCTCCTGGTTGATGTGCTTGGTTTGTCCATTGGTCTGTGGGTGATAAGGTGTTGATCAGTTTGGTTGAATCCCCAGCATTCCATATAGGTCATCCATGAATTTTGATGTGAAATGTGGTCCCCAATTGCTAATGACCTTCTTAGGTAGCCCATGTTCCCTAAAGATGTTATCCTGGAATAGTACTGTGACTCCTTGTGATGTGATAGAGGATGTAGTCAGGAGAAAGTAGGATTTCTTGGAGAACTGATCCACAATGACCATGATCATGTCATTTCCCTTTTATTCTGGGAGAGGTCCCATGAGATCAATTGATATGACTTCCCATGGTTTGGTTGGCACCTCATTCAGTACTAGCAGTGCTGCTCTTGGTTGTCAATATGGTTTGGCCTGTTAAAATATCAAATATCTCATGATCTAACAATGTCATTGATATTCTACCTTTGCACTCAGGGTCATAGCAATGTTTACTGCATTTTCTATTTTGTTCACAATTATTTGGAGTTCCTGTGGGCTAGTGTGTGCAACTATTGCATCCTGTATTAAAATATCAAATATCTCATGATCTAATGATGCTGTGAGGTCTTTATGCATATGGCATCCACATCTCATTTACTCCCACCATTGTCCCATTCATATTCCCATCATGTTCCTGCATGACTGATGACATTCTCACCATATTCCCACACCACATATCCAATTTCCCACCATGTTCTCACACAGTTTCTACAATGTTTTCACACTTATGCTTACATTTTCACTGTGTTCCCATTTACCTGCCCATTTTCCCACCTGGCCCACATTCCCACCATGTTTCCACACTTCATCTTCACTTTCCCACCATATTTCCACACTTCATCTTCACATTCCCACCATATTCCCACACCTCATCTTCACTTTCCCACAATGTTTCCACACTTCATCTTCACTTTCCCACCATGCTCTCACACAATTCCTACAATATTTTAACAGTCATGCTTACATTCTCACTGTGTTCTACCCATTTCCCACCTCACCATATTCCCACAATGTTTCCACACTTCATGTTAATTTTCCCATGTTCACACATTACCTACTTTCTCACCATACTTTAGCCTCCTCTGGAACCCATATCTCATCTATTCCCCTCATTTATAACCTAGGACAAAAGAAAATACCAGGCACATGCTAACTAACCACTCACACTTAGATAATGCTTAGCTAAGATCAGTTAGCTTGAAATTCAGTAGCTCTTGATGTATTAACACTGAGGATGTTGCAATTATGCATTTTCCTTCTTTGGTGCTTATGCAATCCTTGCATCTTCTGTTATGTTTATGCAATGTCACACATCACTTGCTGTGACTATATTTTCATCCATGTCACATGCTTACCTTTTTTCATCATACTGATGTTGCTATGACTTCACTCATGATGTGTTATGACATCTATGCCTATTACATCATATCTATGAACTGAATGCATGGCTAGGTGGTTTTGAGTCAATTTTGAAGAGGGCAAATTCTGGGAATTTCAACTAGTTCTTGCATACAATGCTGTTCTACCATACAGTTTAAGAGAAGGACAGAGAGAAAGAGATGAGGATGAGGTTGGTGAAGATGATGGGAACCTGTAATCATAGTTGTATTTGATAGTTACAATGACAAAAATGTCAGGCATCTACAATGTACACTCCACATAAGTCCTTTAGTTGGTTGCTTAGATATTGCTGTCCAAGCACATGCAAATCCTCAAATTGATGTTCACTAACTAGATTGAGCATTGGGAGAATGAAAAATGTGTCTAAACACTGTTTTATGCATAATAAATACTCTACCTGGATTGGACCTGGACTCCACATAACCTCCACCATTATACCTGGACTTCACCTGGACAGTGCCTGGAGTGCAGGGACTTTACCTGGACTCCACAAGGACACATGGGGGAGTGTAAAGTGCTGCTAACAAGCTAATACTTGAGCTGTTTAGGTAAGTTCAACTTAAATTGTTATGATGATTGAGTTGTCTGTCAATCTACCTGATGATGTAATGCCACGAGGATTGTCCAAGACAATGGCAATGAAATAAGCCTGGCAAACATGAGTGAGTAAACAGCGCTGAGCCTATAAGGTGAGACTCAGGTTTGAGAAGAGGTTTATAGGTGAGAGCACGTGAACTACGACTTGAGATCTCACCACAACCTGTTAAGGTTGCCAGAGATTAACTTGTGCTTACTTACAAGCTTTGCAGCGAGTAATAAGGTTTATACAAGCTAAGTTGAACTTAAGGTTTGACCTATGACAAACTCTGCTATTTATATGCAAATCTACTGTCTGTAAAAGGTAAAGAACATCATAGGTATGATGTAATGATAGTAGACATCATAATGCATCATGAGTGAGGTCATAGCGATGTCAGTATGACAGAACAAAGGTAGACATGTTGCATAGGTAAAAATAGAGTCACAGCAAACGTTGTGTGACATGGCATAAGCATATAGGAATAGAAGAGCATAAGCACCGAAAGAGGCAGGTGCTGACATAAGAAAATGAAAAGTGCGCATAACTGTAACATATCCAAATTTCGCGTTTTGGCTTTTCCTGATACATCAGCTGCAGCCTCGTCGTCGTCGTCCACAATATCAGATAATGGGGACTGGGACACCCAGGACCCAGGACCAAAGCTTGATCTCGGCGGGCTTGGACATCTCGAATGGACTGAGGTGCGACCAAAGTCGACTGTGATGACGTCATGGCATTGCGATTCAGGTTGGGGATGACAAAGATCTATTTAAGTAGCTATTAGCTTGTCGGGTAAACTGGGACATCGCTTTTGCTCGTTGCTTAACGTAACTCGGTGGAATATCTCCAGGCAGTTCGCAGACAAATCATGTCATAGGTAATAATCGGGAGGCCATTATATCCCGCTCGACGCTCGTATCCAGCCAAGGGACCTCGTCAGACGTTTGCAGGAGGCTGCTAGCCAGCTGCAGGATGGAATGCTAGTGGTATAGACGCCCGCCAAAAACTGTACGGCGTCAAAAGAGTCATTATGCACATGGAAGACATGTTATTCTTTTCGGTTCACGTCCACTCTCAGCAAAATTCAACACCATCCTCATCCCAAGAGCGCATCAGATCAATATCCTTTCTATGAGAAGTAGGAATGGCGGCAAGGCTAAACAAAATTGACTCATCAGTTCTACAATACAAAATGAAAACACAAGCCTAACCTTTCCTGTAGGCACCTAAGAGCTTCCTCGGTTTTTTCATTTGCAGCCTTATCACGATTCGGTGCTTTCGCCCCAGCTTGCACTGCGAGGTTCAAGGCATTACACGCAAGCGCATGAGCCTCCTTCCAACCAGCCGTACTCTCTCGAGGTCGATTTTCCCTGGAACCACGTGCTACAGAGCGTTCCATATATGCCTCAATTCCAGTCGTATAGGCGAGAAGGAGAAAATAGAACAAGGTCTCGCAGATGGGACGTAGGCTGAAAATGAACTCAGTGTTCGTTCGGGTGCGATATGTCCCGACGGCAAGTGCTTCGATCGGTTCGGCGTTAGGAAGCCGGAAAACACCACGGGAAAAGGTAGGTTGCGGAGCTTTCCCATTGAAGGAGAAGAATTCAAAATTTATTCCGTCGCATAGAATGGCGTAAATCGGGAAAGACTGAAAACCAGCACGATCATTAGAATAATCGCACGCTAAGGCATATGAGTGCGAAACAGTGAGATAGCGAATGCGAAATGCATACCATCACAGTCGGCAATGACCTGTGCAATGGCGTCCAGCCACTCATTGGCGTCCCCCAGTTTATATTTTACCTCAACCACAAGAATGGAAACTCCACCAAATACGAGGAAGTGATATTCGATCCGTCCTTTTGTCGCTATACGACCATATATAATAGATTCTGGGGTATTCACAATTGTTAATTTGAAAAGGGCGACGGAACGATTGAAAAGCTAGAGAAGTGCGAGTTCAAAAATCCGCAAAAGAGGCACTTTGAGCACTCGCCGGAGCAAGAAACCTCGACCTGGCTTCTTCGTTCTGATGATCACGAGGTTCTCCATACTGATTCATAACAATGCCAAGATCTTCTACAATTGCCTTAAACAGGGCGGTTGGAATACGAGCGCGGTGAATGTCGAATGTTTGCATGTCGTTGCCCTTTAACAAAGGATCTAGACCAACTCTAGGGGCGATGTCACGATAAGTGACTTTAGAAAAGCTGACGTCGAGTCCTTTTTCTAGAAGTCCCATGCCAAAATTGGCTCTGTATGTGCGTTAAGTTCAAAGAAGAGTACGAACTTTGAAGAAGATGTTGCAGGTCGGCCAAGTGAAAGTCATAGTTATTGAACAAGTGAAGTATGGCGAGTTCTGCACTGCCCTGGGAGGATATCGCAGATTCAAGGGTAGCGAATAGCTTGTCATCAGTTATCTTGGCCGTTCCACGTCGTCGCTTTTTACTAGTCATCGTGAAGGACTTGAAGTGAAACAACGCATGTGAGCGTCACACGCCGTGACGTAACTGTGTGGGTAGCTAGTTTATCTCCATTTCCTGTACATCCGCTAATATTCAACTCCCTATTCTCCCCTTCTCATGTGGCGTTGTATGCGCAGTGTATCGGTGGTACGTTTTAAAGTGTACATAACCTGTTGAATGTCACAGGAAGTGACACATCAGTGGACAGAATGCAGGAGTATGCAGCAAAACTTCAGTAAGTTGGGACATATAATCCAGGGCTGGTGATGGTAGCACAGAGCTGCGGTCATAGGCCGCCCCGATGAGCGGGAGTGTGCGGAAGTGGGAGAGGAAGCCGCGGAGTTGGTGTGGGACGTGGCCAAGGATGCTCGCCCCGCTGCTTGTGGTTAGATCAGCATTAGTAGTGGTGTCGGGAACGGGGGGTGCAGCCAAAATGCTGCCATGGGTGTGTGGTGGTCAGCATGGATTGTGAAAAGGGAAGTAGGTCGTTTTGCGTACCCGTCTGGATGCTGCACGAGGGAGACGAGCAGCTCGACTGCTGTGGCTGCTGCGATGGGCGCGAGGCCGGGACGGGTGACGGTACACATTTGGTCGAGAGTTCTGTCCGAGAGGGACTGTGGCCATCTGGGCGACAATGTCGTTGCAGTAATAGCAACCCAGTCGAGGTGTAATGACGCACAACGTCGTCCACGTCGCTCGCCTCCCACCCCTTTGGTTATTCACGGCGTTTCCAATTACCGTACAATCCGGGCCGATCCTGCAATGGTGGTGCAGCTACGATGCACCAGAACCGTCATACACGTCTGCCAGAGCTAAAACGATCGCAGAGACGATGCGGTGAAACTGTATGGCCACTTGGATATATCCCAGAGTCCCAGAGACGAGAACGGTAACAACCGTGTTCATCAAACTCGGCTGCGTGTCTGAACAAGTGAAGGATACGCTAAAGCATCACCAGACTCCAGTGCCCACGCGCCCAAGATACGTAGTGCCTCGACTAGAATCCTACACCACCCCTTCGAGTAGAATCGTTCTCTTGGGCGATGCGGCCCACGCCATGCGGGTCAAGGTGCCTCGTGTGCGGCATTTTGGATGAGGCGGAGAGCAGAAGTGACAAAAAAGAAATAGATCAGCACGCTCAGTAGATGGTCCAGAGACCTGATGATACGCTCGACGTGTAAGTAGATTGCTCCATAACTATATCTGCGATTCTGACATGTTCACAAGGTTTGGTTTATTGCCCAAGTCCCTCAATGACTGTTGGTTCGCGTATGATGGCGAAACGGCGGTAAACGATTCCGACCTTTAATTGCAGAACGGTCTTTGCAACGCACGTTCTGGTTGGCACTACCCTCGTCTCCACCAACTCCAGTCATTCTCCATGCCAGTGGCTGGAAAATGGAGCACGTTTTGGAGAACACATACCACGTAGCGGCTGATTCAAAGAGAGCCAAGGTACACCACAGCTGGACGGTAATCCACGCTTGCCTTTTTTCCCCGCATATAGAATGTTGTATTGGCAAAAGTAAGAGAGACTATCGACGAGACAGTCGTGATACAAGGGTTCGTACGTCAAGGAAAGAACAAGAGAAAACCGCTAGCTACAGGAAAGAGGAAATTGAACAAAGGAAAAAACGGAATATACACGCTTCGAACGTTCCCGCAGACGGATTGTCTTGCAAGCCGTTTGTGGTTGCTTTTGGTATTAGTAAATGAATGAAAGGAAGCAAACCTCTTCCGATACCTTACGCACTTTGTCATGATATGGTTCCGCGAGGACAAGGGGATCGTTGCGATTGGAATAAGGAAAGAACCTCTCGTGGAAGTCGGACGAGGGCATGTGCCCAGACGCTACACGTACGAAACGCGCGAAGAGCTTGGGCTCGTTGCGCAGATTGTGGCTGTGGTACGCGCTGCAGGTAAGAAGCAGTCATGATCTGAGAGGCAAGTAGACAGAGGGCAGAAACGAAGGCCGCCCAGTTGAACGGCCCTCATGGGTATTGTGAGGTGCATGACGACAGGCCGGAATTCCATCGCTGTGCCTCTCCGCGTATCATTCATTCCAACCCGAAGATCATCTTCATACAGAGAACGGGCGCATGCGTGGAGTGATGTTACGGCGTAACTTGAGGATTGCCGAGATGACCAAGATCCAGGTCCGATTGAAGCTCCGACAAAGCTAATCGCGAACGCCGGAATTCGAACGGAATTGATCGTTCGCAATGTTAGGAAACAAGTCGAAACGACACCGGAAAGATAACAAAGCAAACACTTCTGGGACAATCTCGGCATGTAAAATTCCCTTCACTGTTAATTTTGGCTCACAAACCATTTGAATGGCATTAGGAGGCCGAGGAAAGTCAACCATCTACCCATCGACGAAAGATCAAAGACGGTTATCTCAACGTGCTGAGAACCAGTCGTTCGCAAAGTCCTGCCTCTCGTCATGCGGATTCCTCCATGACTCGGGTGAGATACGAATCGTGGCTATGAAGCACCATTATCTCATGCACGATTTAGGCAGCGACACCTGTGCCCACTGCCATGGTAGTCGATGATGCCCACACAATTTCTGCGCTCGCTGTCGTATGTTTGGATTCCCTATCCTGGTGGCATTCCTTTCATCCTTTTCGTTAGGACGACAGCCAAGACGTCAGATTCAAGTCGAACAAGTCGATCCACCTTTCATTAAATGAAGGAAGCGCATCTGGTGCTGGAACTGGAATAGATAGGTTGGGGACTAAAGTAGAAGTGCGTTATTTCACATCACATATCACTACCAGGTTCATCATGACGGGCGTTACAGGAACCAACGACAGGTAATCATCCTCGTGCAACTTCACCATCCATCAAAGTACGCTAGCCCCCATTCACATGCGTGTTCTCACCGTCGACAGCAGGACAATGACCAGGACAAAGAGGGGCCGGAAAAGAGCGGTTCCAATCTGAGGAGTGTGGCGGAAGCTGAGGCTGCGATGACGGAGGAGCAGGCTGAACTGGAAAACAAGGGTCGGCAGTTAGGCATTGAAGCAAAAGTGTGTTGTTTCACATTAGATATCACAACAGATTAATCATGATGGGATTTACAGGACGTAGCTCTCCGTGCGCCTACAAGGAATAATGATCCTCACGGATCGTCCATCAAAGTGCGCTAGTCATCCCCCTTTCTCGTACATGTGTTCTCACCATCAACGTCAGGACAATGGCCAGGGCATTGAGGGATTGAAGAAGAGTTTGAGCAGTTTGACGAGAGCTGAGGCTGCCATGACGGAAGAGCGAACTGAGCCAGGAGACAAAATACATGGAAATGCAGTCATGGTGCGTTAGGTTGATAATAAAGCACATTTCCGACTAAGGTGACTCCATTTAAATAGGAAAATCCACATTCCCAAGGCCATTTCTTCAAGGAAGCGAAACAATTCGAGATTAAAGGTGGTAATTTTGTCTCTGCAGGGGGAAACGTCAACAACACATCCAATGTTATCGTGAACTACCCGGAAGGTGGGAATAATCTGAATGTTTGTTTGTGCTTTGACTTATATGCTATTATCAGATCGTTCGCTCAGCATGCTTCCATATGCTGCAGGAGCTGGAATTGATACGACAAAAGCCTGCTTGAAGGGCACGCGGACCGATATTCTAGCTGAAATCAAGGACTGGATTACCACTACTGATAAAAATGTTCCATGTGTTCTTTGGCTTGCAGGCCCTGCTGGTACAGGCAAGTCTGCAATTGCCCATACCATTGCCATTTGGTGGAGAGAAGAGGTTAAGGGCATTGGATCCTGCTTCTGTTTTAATCAACAGGCCATTGCACGTCGTGAAAAACTGGTCACAACTATTGCTCGTGATTTGGCTGCCTGTATCCCAGGCTTGAAGGATTATTTGATCAAACTTGTGACAGATGAGCCAGGACTTACCACTACTCCTGATGTAACTCAACAGTGGCAGAAGCTCATTGAGAAACCTATTGCTGCCCTTGCAGGGAGTGTTAGCAAACCTATAGTGATTGTCATTGATGCTCTTGATGAGAGTGGTGAAGCAATCTCACGTTGTCATATCCTTTCAATCCTCACAAAAGCTGCCATCCATTTACCACCCAATGTTCGCATTCTTGTCACTTCTAGGCCCCTACCTGATATCATTGATGCATTCCATGATGCAGGTGGTACCCAACTCAAGTCCATGGACCACATCTCTAGGTCATCCACAGAACATGACATCAAATTGTACATTTCTCATCAAATTGGCAAGAAGCTTGATGTTGAAGCAATCAGCCAACTCATGCAGAAGTCAGATGGATTGTTTGAATGGTCTCGGCTTGCTTGTGACTACATCAAGTATGGCAGAGGTCTTTTGACACCAAGAGCAAGGGCCAAAAAACTTATTGGCCATGCTGGAGAGGGCATTTCACTTCTTGATAACATGTACAAGCTCATTTTGCAAAGTCTCATGGGAGAACATCCTGATGATGATTCCCTTAGCTGTTTCTGCTCTGTCTTGCAATTGGTATTGTCAACAAGGGAACCACTCCCAATGGAGTCTTTGGAGGTTTTGCATAGGAACATGGGTGCTGAACATGATGATTATGAAGTGGCTACAGTTCTGCAACATCTGGGATCACTTTTCACAGGCATTTCTGATCCATCCATGCCTGTCCATACACTTCACTCAACATTTTATGAATTTCTTACTACACAGGACAGGAGTGGGCCTTTCTTTGTTAATCTTATAGACATTCATATGCAATTAGGGGTTGCCTGCCTTAAGGTGATGATGTCACAGGATTTGCACTTCAATATCTGTAACTTGGAGAATTCATATGTCTGCAATTCAGAGGTTGCTGGCATGGGGCACCATATCAAGGATCACATCAAGCCATACTTGTCATACTCATGTCGTTTCTGGGCTGAACATATCAAGTTGACATCATTTGAGGCAAGCCTAGCAGGTCAAATAACAGAATTTATTGTGAATGAAAAAATACTATTTTGGTTTGAAGTCCTTGCTTTGCTGAATTGTGTTAACTTGGCCCCAACCATCCTTACAAATGTTACAAGCTGGTTTCAGGTTAGTATACCCACAACTTTCATAACAAGTAAAATATAATACCTTGTAGGGAAATGGCCATAATGAAGCTGTGGCAGCAGCAAGAGATTGTATCACCTTTTCCAGAATATTTGGAGGAATTATTTCAGACAGGACTCCCCATTTATATCTATCTGGACTGCCATATTTGTTAAAAAACAGCATCTTGAACAGACATCTGGCTCAACGATTTCCAAGGGTGCCAATGATTGCTGGTAAAGCAGAGCAGTGGCCAAATCTACAGCTATCAATCAAAGGACACTTTCACAGTGTATACTCAGTTGCCTTCTCACCAGATGGAAAGAGGGTTGCATCAGGTTCTAATGATCAAACTGTCTGTATCTGGGATGCTGAGACTGGGGAGCAAGTGGGCAGTCCCCTCAAAGGACACACCAAATCAGTCACATCAGTTGCCTTTTCACCAGATGGAAAGAGGATTGCATCAGGTTCTGCTGATGAAACTGTCTGCATCTGGGATGCTGAGACTGGTGTGCAAGTGGGCAGTCCTCTCAAAAGACACACTGATAATGTCATATCAGTTGCCTTCTCACCAGATGGAAAGAGGATTGCATCAGGTTCTGCTGATAAAACTGTCTGCATCTGGGATGCTGAGAATGGGGAGCAGGTGGGCAGCCCTCTCAATGGACACAGTGATTATGTCACATCAGTTGCATTTTCACCAGATGGAAAGAGGATTGCATCAGGTTCTGGTGATCACACTGTCTGCATCTGGGATGCTGAGACTGGGGAGCAAATGGGTAGTCCTCTCAATGGACACAGTGATTATGTCACATCAGTTGCATTTTCACCAGATGCAAAGAGGATTGCATCAGGTTCTGCTGATACAACTGTCTGCATCTGGGATGCTGAGACTGGGGAGCAAGTGGGCAGTGATCTCAATGGACACACTGATTGGGTCACATCAGTTGCCTTTTCACCAGATGGAAAGAGGATTGCATCAGGTTCTAATGATGAAACTGTCTGTATCTGGGATGCTGAGACTGGGGAGCAAGTGGGCAGTGCTCTCAATGGACACACTAATTGGGTCACATCAGTTGCATTTTCACCAGATGGAAAGAGGATTGCATCAGGTTCTGATGATCAAACTGTCTGTATCTGGGATGCTGAGACTGGGGAGCAAGTGGGCAGTGCTCTCAATGGACACACTGATTGTGTCAGATCAGTTGCCTTTTCACCAGAAGGAAAGAGGATTGCATCAGGTTCTGATGATGAAACTGGGGAGAAAGTGGGCAGTCCTCTCAAAGGACACACTGATTATGTCACATCAGTTGCCTTTTCACCAGATAGAAAGAGGATTGCATCAAGTTCTTATGATCAAACTGTCTGCATCTGGGATGCTGAGACTGGGGAGCAAGTGGGCAGTCCTCTCGAAGGACACATTGATTGTGTCACATCAGTTGCCTTTTCACCAGATGGAAAGAGGATTGCATCAGGTTCTTTTGATCAAACTGTCTGCATCTGGGATGCTGTAACTGGGGAGCAAGTGGGCAGTCCTCTCAATGGACACACTGATTGTGTCACATCAGTTGCATTTTCACCAGATGGAAACATGATTGCATCAGGTTCTAATGATAAAACTGTCTGCATCTGGGATGCTGAGACTGGGGAGCAATTAGGCAGTCCTCTCAAAGGACACCGTGATAATGTCACATCAGTTGCCTTTTCACCAGATGGAAAGAGGATTGCATCAGGTTCTGCTGATAGAACTGTCTGCATCTGGGATGCTGAGACTGGGCAGCAAATGGGCAGTCCTCTCAATGTCACTCATTGGGTCACATCAGTTGCCTTTTCACCAGATGGAAAGAGGATTGCATCAGGTTCTTATGATAAAACTGTCTGCATCTGGCATGCTGAGACTGGGGAGCAAGTGGGCAGTCCTCTCAAAGGACACACCCATCATGTCACATCAGTTGCCTTTTCACCAGATGGAAAGAGGATTGCATCAGGTTCTTATGATAAAACTGTCTGCATCTGGCATGCTGAGACTGGGGAGCAAGTGGGCAGTCCTCTCAAAGGACACACCCATCATGTCACATCAGTTGCCTTTTCACCAGATGGAAAGAGGATTGCATCAGGTTCTTATGATAAAACTGTCTGCATCTGGCATGCTGAGACTGGGGAGCAAGTGTGCAGTCCTCTCAAAGGACACACCTATTATGTCACATCAGTTGCCTTTTCACCAGATGGAAAGATGATTGCATCAGGTTCTCATGATAACACTGTTTGCACCTGGTATGCAAAGAATCAGGTTGGAGTGGGTAGCTCATTGATACCTCATGCTGGGGTAAATCCACAACATGATGTCAAACTCTGTTCAGCAACACAACATGTACTATCTGGCCCTTCTCAATTGCTTGAAAACAACATTGACTTTCAATTTGGCTGGAAAAGCCAGATGTCCCTCAACACTTATGATGGCTGGATTACTGGAACCAATGGCCACTTACTCATGTGGTTACCACCAGGAAGTGAAGAGTGTTTGCAGAATGTACACATGCATATCCCCATTCCCCATCCAAGTATCAAGTTGGATCTGACCAAGATGGTTCATGGCAACATGTGGAGTCAGTGTTATGTAGGATAGCTGATGGTGTGCTGCAAAGTCTCAAAAGCTCATACATTTCAGCTTGAGGTTTGTGGTCTGGGAATTAGTCTGATATATTTACAGTGTTGCTGTCTGTACTGTGTAGACTCGGCCTTGAATATGGTATACAAACAAATTCACTGACATTTGCACACTGGACCAATGAGAGTGGCCTCACCAGTTGCAAGGTTGTCCAAAGGTAACTACTGGTTCTTTGTTAAAAAGAAGTGCTCCCCATCATATTCAACAACTCGATTTGCATGCTGGTAGAGTACATTCCATTCCATTCCATATCCTCTCATATCCCCTCTCAAATCCCCTCTCCCCCCTCTTCATCTTCATCTTCCTCAACCCAATCCACGCTCCCCAACACCGCCTCGCACTCATCCGCCAACCGGTCCAGGCCCGTCAACTTCTCAAGGTACCCATCCTCGTCGCACACGCGCCGAACCATCTCGAACCCACCCTCTTCATACGCACGCACGACTGCTTCGCTACAGCCCGTGCACCGGTCATAGGCCGCCCCGATGAGCGGGAGGGTGCGGAAGTGGGAGAGGAAGCCGCGGAGTTGGTGTGGGACATGGCCAAGGATGCTCGTCCGGCCACCGCCGCCACCGCCGCCGCTGCTGCTGCTTGTGGTTAGATCAGCATTGGTAGTGGTGTCGGGAACAGGGGGTGCAGCCAAAATGCTGCCATGGGTGTGTGGTGGTCAGCATGGATTTGTGAAAAGGGAAAGTAGTAGGTTGTTTTGCGTACCCGTCTGGATGCTGCACTAGGGAGACGAGCAGCTCGACTGCTGTGGCTGCTGCGATGGGCGCGAGGCCAGGACGGGTGACGGTACACATTTGGTCGAGAGTTCTGTCCGAGAGGGACTGTGGCCATCTGGTCATGAGAAGCAACGTCGAGGAGGGGGGCAGGAGTGACGTACGTCTTTCGGGGCGACAATGTCGTTGCAGTAATAGCAACCCAGTCGGGGCGTGGTAGAGGAAGGGGGAACAACGGTCGACTCGCGCGGGCCATGGCGCATGACGAGAAAGGTGTCAAACCCAAGCGCGGCGTTGATCACAATCTTGTTCTTGGCTGCACCCATGACGGTCGGGAGCCACCTGCTCTCGCGCGAGTCCATGAGGAGGAAGAGGGCGTCGTGGGTGTCAACGAGGTCTTCAAGCTTGGCAACGTCTGCTCGCACTTGAGCGACGACGGCGGGGTTAGAGCTCGAGATGGGGTGGCCGGGCATGGGGATAGAGAGCATGTGGCCTGTCGCGTTCTGGAAGGGTTAAGCACAATGTATGTATATGTATGTATGTACGAGGGCAAATGCACTCACGATGCCTGGAAAGATCTTGCCTAACCTGTCGGCCGCACACTCAGCTTTGGGTCTCCCGCCCTCAATGCAATCCTCAAACTCAAAGAGGGGCTGTCGCACAGGATTCGAAAACGAGACTCTGGCAGAGTCAACGAACGTGATTGTGCGGACGCCCCAGGCCATGAGCGTGCGGGCGACGTAACACCCAAGTGTTCCGGCGCCAAGCAGTAAGCAGCGGGTGGCTGCGATCTTGGGGAGGTCGAGCGCAGGCAGGATGCGCCACCGCATGAGCTTGAGGTTCAGATCGACGGCCTGGTTGGCAAGCAGTTTCGGATCCATCATGGGTGCAAGGTCGGCGAGGCGCGGGCCAAGCTTGCCTTGCGTGTTCTTTTCCCAGCCGACGGCGGAGGGGCGCGCGTCTGCAGCAGGCTGGGTAGATGAGTCTGTGGCTGGCCCGACATATATTAGCCCGAAGCGGCTCTTCCACCCGGATGGGGATGAGGGCGGGTCGGTATCCCGCCAGCAGAGAATGCGGAGGGAAGATGTAGAGGCGGGGTGGAGCGCGCGAAGGTAGGCGAGGAGGTTGCGGAGAGGCCAGCCTGGGTTGTGTGGGTTGGCAGAGGGATCGAGAAAGGCGACTGTTTGCTGGTCTTGTGGAGTCTGTGCAAAAAATGTGGCGTACTCTTCGACGGGGGCGATTTCGGCTGCTCCTGCTGAAGCACGGACGAGGAAAAAGGCGAGGAAGGATGGACGAGATTTGAGCTGAGAGTGGATGAGGAGGAGCTGGTCGTGTGTAAACTGGTCACTAGCGCTACTCCATCCGCAGGGATCGTTGATCATCCAAGCGGGGCTAGCAACGAGGGCAGGAAAGGCAAACCAGTAGTAGAACTTGTGTTTCTTGAGATCGGCATAAGTGATGAGGAGGAAGCGGGTTAGGGCGGATGTGTCGCGGGTGGTGTGGATATGATGCCAGATGGCGTCTGCTTCTGCGTTGAAGAGGGCAGCCTTGTCAGCGGCTTTGAACTCTTGGATGGAGTTGTAGTTCTTGAGAGTGCCGCGAACGGCGATGGAGGCGGGGGGAGGGGCGTAGGCTGGGGAAAAGGTGTCGTCAGCCAGGGCGAGGGAGGCAGCGAGGGCGATGTCGCGGCCGGTCTCGCGATCGAGGACGGATCTGCCTGCAGAATAGGCGGCAGAGAGGGGCACAGCGGCGTCGCTGAGGCGCAGGACATCGAGCTTGAGATCGGCAAGGGCGTGCCAGAGCCCGGGATGGACGAGCGACGACAAAGGCGCGAACTGTACGAGAGGCATTGTATGAGAGAGTCTATTCTACCCGTCCTCGTGCTACCCGTCCTAGTCCTAATGCGCATGCTGCTTGTGGTGCTCTGTTGCCCGTCAGTCACACTCTCCCACCGGCACAAATACGTACTCAAATGCACTGCCAAGCGTCAGACAGCAGCCTGCACAGCCAAAATCGCACTCACTGTTATAGTCAATCGTGTACCCAATCAAAAACAGCCCCCCAATAAGCCCAACTAGCGGCTTGCCAGACGCATTCGCCCCTCGGAAGAGCCGGCCTTTGATTCCCCCCACTCGCGGTGTCGCTTGGCCTTTAGGCAGTTTGGAGTAGAACTCAACGAGCGGACTGAGGCCGCTGCCTGCCTCCCCCGACTGCCGGCCAACGTATCTTGCTTTAGCCACGTGAGACGAGAGGGCTGGAAAGGCTTACTACGAGCTTGGGTGTGGCGATTTTGGGTGGGACGAGTCCTCCCAGCTGCTGACGACGAAGGAGCGATGGATGCATGTCGGTTGTCGGTTGGATTCGGTTTTTGCTGTCACGTTCGGGCGTGACATGTGACAATATGCGCTGTCCTTCACTCAGTGGAGCATGCGTAAGAGGTCGGAGGGCCTAGTATGCCGGAATCGTTCCGTCGTAGCAAATCCAATCGCTGTGCGCACCTACAAAGAGCCATGCACCATCCTCACTGAATCTAGTTACAAACGCGTATAAAATCCATGCGCCAACACAGTGGAACTGGTAGCGGACCAGATAAAAATACTGCACGGATGTCATACAAGGTTTAGAGATCAGCGCTCAGCGCTTGTGGCGTGGATACTATTATCGACTCGGGAGTCCTCCGCGTACAGCAGCGCCAAGCCTTGGCTATTCTCCAGTCAATCATGGCTGTATTGTATATATATACTCTTCCTAGCTTCCCTTCTACTTGAACTTGTTCTCATGCCAGTGTATCGGATTCATTAGCATCGAACACGTGCCGCGAGAAGCAGCTCCAGCTTCAGGAACACATTGCAGAACTCGTGACTCTTATCCGTCTGAACCTTGTACAGCAGGACGAATCAAAATTTTGATGCAACGTTAAGTATAGAACATACGTTAAAAGTATTAGCTGTTCTTGGAATCCACAACAGTTCATATGAATGCTATGGTGCCAATCGTCGATGGGCCAGCGCTACCGATCGAACCCATTGAATACAAACCCAAGATTCTTTGTCGACTTTGGAATACCTCATATACCAAGTCGGCCGACCGCCACCGACAGCCTCATGACTTTGCAGTCATCAAACCGTGTGACTCACCGCAAACCCCCAGATATGCTCTTGTCTTCCTCGGAATCGAATACTCGGACCGTCAGGGTTCACTGCGGCGATTGGAAGCAAAGTGCCTTGCTTTAATAGGCACAAACATTTGTGTTGTCGCAAGCTTTCGTCAACTCAAATCTTTACCCCAGATCTACTACGATGGAGAGAGAGCTCAAGAGTCCAAATGCGATGATGCAGACACAAATAAACTCACAGCATAAAAAAGTCTATTTAACTAGCACAACAACCCAACTCACGACCCTCTTCAAAGCACTCTTGTCCAACCTCATCGAATCGATCAACAATCGTGTTTTCCCAAGTACACTAGTGACCGAACTGCAATATGTCAGGTTACAGGAACCCTTCATCCACGCCAAAATACGAGGCCGTGCCAGGATACTTTGTACAGGACACACAAGATCCATCTACTCTTCCTCCGGTAAACCCCCCCTCCCCCTCCCCCTCCCACTCACCTCCATCTTTCGTACAATCGACTCACAAGTAGTAGATTCCCCGTAGATTTGGGCTACTCGACGGTAAAACATGGGCCGATGTAACCAACAACATCACTTCGCTCAAGACGTCTGCCGGCTCTGGGACGTCCTACATTCTCTTCTTTCTCGGTAGACACGGGCAAGGTTATCGTAAGCGACTTCTGCTTTCATTTACATTGACAGGGCCTACGCAGACCTGACTGCTTGTAGACAACGAGGGAGTTGAGAAACATGGTCACAATGATTGGAAAGAGTACGTACGAATGTCCGTCATGTTTTGCGACGAGTTGAGAACAGGGTCATGTGTTCGCTGACGCTAGGATATGGGCGAAACAGGAGGGGGATGGCAAGATCTGTTGGGGACGTAAGTCATTATGAGGCCTTTTTTTTTAATATTGTACTGACTTTGTGTCCAAACAGCGGACGCGTATCTGACGAACCATGGAGAGCACCAGGCGGGAAAAGCGCGAGACGCGTGGAGAGGGGAACGCCCGTTTGGTATCCCCATGCCCGACAAGATGTATTGCAGCCCGTTGACCCGTGCGTTGCGCACCCACGAGATTACGTTTGGGGACGTGGAATCCCCGACGACCGTCGTTCTCGAGGTTAGTCGCCAGGCTTTTCCAGCATTCCCAAGGGCTGCCGCCCCCCAATCTCACTCACTCACTCATTGCCCCCCTCACATAGAACTGCCGTGAAGAGTACGGCGTATGGACGTGCAACAAACGCCGCACCCGGACTTATATCAGTCTAGCCTTTCCTTCTTATCAGATTGAGCCGAATTTTACGGAGGAGGACGAGTTGTGGAAACCTGATGATGCGGAGCCGTTTGAGCACGTGAAGCAACGCGCCAAACGAGTCCTGTTCACCGCTTTTAGTGATAAAGACGCACCTCAGGTTGTGGCGATTACGGCACATGGGGGGTTCATCAAGGCGTTTATGCAAGTCGTAGGTCGCCCTATGAAGAAGGATTTGCCTACGGCAGGTACGTATTGGGGCTTGTCTGATTGTCTCTTTTTTTTCTTCTTCTGATCATACTTGTCGATGTGTTTGACAGGAGTGCTTCCTGTTCTTGTCAAATCCTCGACGGAAGACTCGACGGGGTACGGTGGTGGTGGTGGCGGCGGCGGCAGTGGCAGTGGGAGCGGCAGTGGCGGTGGGAGCAGTGGTGGTGGGTATAACCCTGGTGGACATGGCGGTGGGAGCAGTGGTGGATATGGCGGTAGTGGTGGTGGGCGCGGTGGCGGTGGATATGGTGGTGGTGGGTATGGTGGCGGACGTGGTGGTGGATACGGTGGTGGTGGGCGCGGTGGTGGGTATTAACTGGACTGACCAAAAAATCAATATATACGATAGACAGCTGTGACAACGCTACAACACATTACTGACTGCCAAATTTCCATCCCCCTCAAACCTTTCTCCCAGAGTCGCCAGCCTGTTTCTGTTTTTTCTGCATTGAAATACATATATCAGGACAAGACATTGCGTGTGACTTCGATCCGTGCACAACTGGTCTTTCAGCTTCATGATCAACTTCAACGACAAACTTCTGGTACCAGTCGTACCCACTTTATTCCAACCCATACAACGTCTTTTTGAGCCGGCAAACTTGTGGGGATGTTTAGCCGACGCGTATCCCGCCCGCATATAAATGACTTCGTCTGAGGCAAGTTCGCCATTCAAGTATGCACCCGTAAGTAGTCAACACCAGATTTGGGAAAATCCCACTTTGAGCCGACAAGATTCGACTCCCTTTCTCGAGGGCAGCTAACTCCTCACGAATTCCTTGGCCCCATTGCGGCCATTTGGGCGGTGTTTGGCTTCTCCAAGTGAGCTCGGTTAGAGGCCTTCTGCGTCGCTGGTCACCTCGCTAATCCCCAATGCAATATCTAACGCCTCCTCGTCATCAAGCGTGTGGAGGATGGCTCTGGAGGGTCTTCAACAATGGCAGGTAACTGGAGTCCATGGGGGATAGTGGGATTGGCCAAACGGTGAGATGCTGACAGTTTGCCGTCGAGGATGTCCTGTATCCGCGGACTTGATTTCCTGCTACGTTCAGGGCGTTCTGGAACTTGGGCTGGGTCTTCAAGAGCAGCAGCAGGAGCATTTGAGGTGGAGCAGGTGCGGTATGAGCCGGGGCGACAGCACTAGGGGCACGTTTGGGCTGTGGCCTACTAGTCGTTCCGCCAAACATAGTTTTCCTCGAAGTAATAATTTATCTCAATGCGCCATCCAAGCTTGTAGCCATGTCCTTGCGGATGAGGACACGAGATGCCGTCTAGCGCCTTCGTTCGAGTGTAGTTTTTCAGCCAGACGGTGATACTCTTCGGGAAACCACTGGTGAGGTTGAGTCGCTCTGCTACAGCATTATGCGGTGGGGTGTCATGCATGTCATGCGCCGTAAAACGCTGAACATCCCAACTAGTTAGGCAAGTACTAGTAGATGTCAAGAGATCGGCAACACAAAGTCTCGATTACCGACCACCATGGCCAATTTGATTCGCTTAGCCAAGTCCGGAAATGAATGGGGTCCAAATGAGCTGGAAGCGTATAACATCGGAATCGCTTTCCAGGATGCTCAAGCATTCTTCGACCTACCATCCTTACCTGCTCCCTCGGTTCACCCTGATATCCTCAATGCCTCCACCGCCGACGACGCAGCTGACAACGCATCCTACAACCTTCTCGCCCAACTCGATCTTGCGATGATGCCCACCGAGCCAGAGGAGTCGGCCGTCAATGATTTTGCCGTGGCGCTCTTTCACTCCCTTGGATACATTCACCGTCCTCGAGCCATTCGCACCCGCAAGGAGTTGCGATTATTCACCTGCGGGGAGTTCAAGTACGCCAAACCGGATGTCTGCATCATCGATCGTGACCGGAACGATATTATTCTCCTTGTCCAAGAGGATAAACGATTCGGCGGTGACAGAGACCCGCATGCTCAACTTATTTCTGAAGCCATAGCCGCATTCCAAGACATTAATTCTCGAAGGCGAGCAGTGGGCCTTGATTTCTTGGACAGCAAAGTATTTATTTCCCGCTTGGGGGGGGGAGGTCTCGTATTCATCTCAGCCTTAGGTCATCCCCGGTATAATTATGGTCGGGACATCTGCGAGTTTCTTCAAGGTCCCAGTTACGCGCGAGCTAACTCAATGTGTCGAGTCCGGGACATTCCCGCCTACCCCTACCATTGTCACTGGGCATGTCCCCAACATCCCACGTCCCAATCGCAGGTTCAGCGAGGGTATGAAACCCCTCGACAACCGACGAGCCATCCTCCAATGTTATGAAGCTTTCAAAAAATTTGTTGTTTGATCAGTACCAGTCGTTTTGTAAAGAATTGTCCGCAGACGAATGATACATTCGTCAACATCCCCTAGACTTTGTAAATACGGAGTATGCATGGTATGCATGAATAACTATGTAAGCAATCTGGGAACACTAATAAGGGTTTAACTAGTAAGAGGACCGCTACCAGGGCTAGGACGAATACAAAGGACTGTTTTTGATTCTGTGTTGGGTCCCCAAGTCATACTGAATCTCTCGCTCGAAGGTCATTTGCATTCTAGCTAACATCTTCCTGTCAAGTGTTGAAAATAATGTTTGCACGAATCATGCATTTCTATGCATGAATAGGAGACCCTCGGCTTAAGTCCTGTGTAACTTGATGTTCGAAGAGCCTATCGACAAATTCCAGCTCCAGCCGCTCTTTACCCTCGGCACTCCCCCAGATATCTTGGTTCGACAGATCAAAAGCACCGTCACCAAACGCATCCTCGTCGTCCCAAGTCGGCTCCCCCGCACCTTTCATATGTTTCAGGACGCCTTGCAGGAAGTGGTCGCGGAAAAGTGCATCAAGCGGGCGGATTGTCGGGTCCTCGATATGATCGAGCTGGAGTACTAGACCATGCACATGGCTTAAGCCATTGATGAATGCGGTGATGCGATAATTGTCCTAAAGATTTGGGAATTAAAATGGGGCTGTAGACGGGACAGCGAAGAATCAGACTTACGTCAGGGTTGACCCCGAATTCATAATTATCCCACATCTCATGCAGGTCGCTTTGCAACATAATTACATTTTGCACAGAGTCGATTTTCGAACAACCACAGATAGTTGATTCGGGCGCAGAATCGGTGATGAGGGAACGGAACTCTTTTCTAAGCCACTGGAGAGGCAAAGAACATGAGTCAGAGACTGTGCAACTGTTTAAACTCACCTCATCAACGTGGGCACGAGGAAATATGTGCGCTGCCTTCAGTGGAGCCCATGTGGCAAATGTGCGACCTGTTATTAAACATTTCCCATCCCTCTGTCTCACGCGATTGCGGTAGTGGTTTTGCTGAAGTTTGCTTCTTAGGAAACATTCCATATGTCAATGGCAGACTTACCCGAGCCGGTGTGGCCGAATGGGTAGGCTGGCGTGGACGAGCTCTTCCTTCAGTCAGAACAACAGGCAAGGGGCTCCCGTCTGAGGCAAAAGTGAGTATGGGAAGGACGAATTAAAGCGTGCTTGCCTTGCCGAAGTAGGACGTAGACCCCTGGAAGCACCATCTCAGAACCGAGCTGTTGCTGCGCTCCGTGACGGTCTGCATCGGTTTCATCGAAAGCGAAAATGGCCCACTGATACTCTGTTTGGATTAGGGAATTCAACAACGTCGAGAAGGTGCTCCAAGAGATTGAGCCATATTGCCAGAACCCTGGAATCCGTGAGCAGAATTCAACGTTTAAAAATATGGTCAAAGTCTAACCTGCAAGTACATTCCCATCGTAATCGCGCAGGAAAACGTTGCGGGCCTGTAAGAGGGGCATCAAACAATTGGCATTGTTTACAATTTTGAAACTCCGAACCAGATCCTTTCAATAAGCAGGAAGAGATCATCAGTATGTCAAAATCCTCGAGATAGCGACTTTTACAGGAGGTGCTATCGGGTATGCCTCTTACGACTCTATCCAACACTTCGAAAAACATCTTGCGAGCTCAAAGATACTCTCAACATACCAGAAGCGATATTTATGCTCACTGGTCTATGACTGGTGTTGTGCTGGCCATCACTACATTTACGCACTCGTCGACAGTCATCAAACTGGCGCTGTCCTATGAGGCTTCCCGACTCGCGGTGGCACTGTACAATAACACCTTCCATAGTGGATGAGGCAAACAAGCCATTTGCAGAGCTTTCAGTGCTGACATACTCAATGCCGCCCACTGCCTCTGTACTGTGCTACTCCTTGGTAGATGACGAGCCAATTCTGGTGTGCCACCTCTCGTCCCCGTTGGCAAGTCCACACCTTTATGTAATATAAGGCAGGCACGCTTTCTGCTATCCACGTTGTCCCAGGGCAATCTGTGGATGTTTGTTGCATGTGTTCTTCTCATCTGCAGAATTGGAAAATTTCAAGGCGTCATGAAACTTACCATGGACTGGCGTTCCATCTCTCTCCCCCTGGCTCTACTGGCCAACGTCAAGTAAATCACCCTTATTCTCAATGTTTTTTAATATCTTATAACCCAACAGGACTCCGCACAGACCACTATGATAGCAATAATACCAGGCCAGCATCCCGTTGAGTGCATTCAAACTGATGATGCAATATAAGACGGTTGGCCTGGTTAAGTTAAATGTACTCTACACCCGCTTGGGGGCTGCTTCGAGGTAATCCCGGGCGACAAATAAAAAAGAGTATCAGAGGTACGTCGTATTTGGTCGCTGCTCCAAGAAGATCAGAGAGCAGCGCTATGGATGCGGCGTTTGTCAACGTGCACGTTTCCACGCCAAAATCTTCACCGGCATATCTAGGTGGGTGGTGCGGCGAGTGTGAAATCGGGGGCCAGCCCTCGAGAATGATGGTCTTTCGGGCAGGTATCACATCCAAACGAAATTTCGCGGGTGCGCAACGGACGGGCTAGCGGGCTGCAATACATATTGTCCGATGGGGGCATATCAAACGCGCTTGCCCTCCAGATGGATGGAACCAAACGGCTCTTGAACTGTTGGACCCATCGTGAGAGGCCGAAACTGCTGCCTGCTGCAAACTTGGGTCTAAACAGCGGACGCGGAGGGGATGCAGCTCAAGCTAGACCTTAACCATTTGGTTAGGGGTTTATGGCGCAACACGACGGGCAGGCGTACTTGTGTACTTCCTCGCGGATCGCTGCCCTTCGCGCGTTCATTGTGCATTTTGATTAATCGTACGGTCCAGACGTCGACTATATGAACTATTGAGCTCATCTTGTGCTCAGGTTTCGTCGTCATACACCAATCAAAATTTGAAATTAACTTAACATCAGGATGCACGGCATGACTACTTTATCCAGAACAGCTGTTGATCCCTGTTCTGCACATCAAGTCGAGGACTGTGCGACGTTGGTTCAGACAACCAATGAGGATGTGTCGGGACGAAGAGGCTGATGGCTTCAATTAAGGTACCTAAACTTCGACTCATGGGCGCACCCGTTGGCGTCCAGAAATAGGTTACATGAGTTGGAGGGCCGCTTCACCATTGATTTCCCTCCTGCTCATTAATCCCCCACTTGCAGGTCTCCTCACCGCATTCTTGCTCCTCGTGACATTGATGGAAAAGGACGGCATAGACCAACAACTGGGGAGCGCGGTTTCAATTCAAAACCTCACTTATTGGAGGACATAGACCCCATCTATATCCAATGTTCTTTCTTGTTTCGCAACAAGCATCGGCATTCTCTGATAGATGGTATGTTTTTGAATGCATGTCAAGCCATGAGATGCTACTAGAAGGTAATTTGAATGCCTTGTGCGCATATGTATAATCCGGGGCGTTGAAACTGGACTTCTGGTGTCTCCGACATATGCTTGAATATTGAAGATATCCGAGACAATCAATTTAGTCTTTGGGGTAGACTTGTGTTGTGCGACACCCTCCACATTGATGTGTCCAAATTTGTAGTGTTGGAGCGTGCTATGGATCTCTTGTCACCTAAACATTCCCTATGTGCGTAAGACTCCTAAAAGCCTTTCACAGCAGTTGGGCTGATCAAGCCGAAGAATGCTCGCCTGGTGACCATCCCTCCATGCTCACCCTCACTATCACTCGGTCGGTCTCCCTTTACCAGCGTGTCTCGTCGCCCATGTTGAATCCAATTCAGCCATACACGACCTCGGAATCTGGCTGACTCTACACATCACCCCGTTATCAGCCATTACTGTTGCTATTGCAATTCCACCAAAGTGCAGCATCGCGCCCTGTCTGTGCCTGCATCCGAGCATGACGCCTCTCGGCCCCCGCGGACGCCTATCGCCTCCCTAACGGCCAGAGGCACAACTCCTCACGTTGTGCCATCAACAACGGCTGACACTTGTACAGGGACATTCACGTCGCAGGAGTCGCAGCACATCGTCTCACGCTCATCTCAGACATCTGCCGATTGAATCTTCTATTCGTCTGCTCTCTGCCAAAAAGATTGACACGGAACGTTTGGAAAATATCAAGTAGTCAGTTACCGCCGCTTTGTTGTCCAGCGGAGGACAATACTATTGCAGGCTAACCAGGAGGCCCAGATTGCAAAAGTGAGTGTCTTATCTGACTTGTTGTGCTTAGCGAGTATGTTTGGTTAAATTAAGACAATGGGGAAATTCCTGTCGGACCCACTGCTGCAGGGTCAATGGTGTGCAGGGACGTGAACATTCGAGCATTTGACAATAACAGGAAGCACACCTGTCAAACATCACCACATCACGGCGGACGCATGATCAGCTGAAAAGAGAAAAGGGCGGACGAGAGCACATACGTACCTCCTGTAGGACAACCCACCATTGATGGTATGATTGACCGCTACCATAAACGCCCAGATGAACACCGCATGCGTCGTAATCGCCACAACCTGAGGTTTCTCTGCATCACCAAACACAGTACCCAGGACTCGGGTTGCACGGTCTACCACATTGGACATTTCCTCCCTCTCATCAGACTTCCACAACTCGTCCTGCTCCGTAAACTCTGGCTCAATTTCATATAAAGGACAGATTTCACTGATGTAAGTCTGGGTGCGGCGTTTTTCGCTCGCATGCACACCGTATATTTCACGGCAGTCCTGTGTGAGTGAGGCAGCGGGTGTGAGATGGGGTTGGCTTTCAAGAACGCCGAAAAGCTGGCAACTGACCTCGAGAACGACGGTCTTTTGGGCGGGTATCACATCCTCGAACGTAATCTCGTGAGTGCGCAGCGCACGGGTCAACGGGCTGCAATACATCTTGTCAGGCACGGGGATATCAAACGGGCGTTCCGCCCTCCACGCATCTCTGGCGTTTCCTGCCTGGCGTTCCCCATCCAGCGTCAAATATGCGTCCGCTGTTTGGACACACAGTCAGTACAATATTAAAAAGGCCCGAATGACTTACGTCCCCAACAGATCTTGCCATCCCCGTCCAGTTTCGACCATTTCCTAGCGACAGTAACTACATGACCTCATGGCGAAAATGATGACACTGCGCACCCTTCCCAATCTTCAGGATGGTTTTCATGTGCGAGGTTGTCTAGTTATAAGCAGTCAGGTCTGCAACAGCCCTGACAATGAAGATGGAGCGGACGCGCTTACGATAACCTTGCCCATGTCTACCGAGAAAGAAGAGGATGTAGGACGTGCCTGGTTCGGCAGTTTTGTTGAGCCATTTGAGGCGGTCGATAAGATTGGCCCATCTCTCAGGGGATTCGTCGAGCAGCCCAAATCTAGGGGGAATCTAACACTCGTGAGTCGGGCGTTAAGGGATGCAGATAGGCGACGAATACCGGAGGAAGAGTAGATAGATCGTGATTGTCCTGTATAAAGTATCCTACCACGGTCTCGTAAAGTAACATACTGCAGTTCGGTGTATACTGTTGATCGATCGATCGGTTGACATGGTTCAGTAATTGTTTGGCATCGCCCTTTGTTGCTAACGCGTCCTATACATCACACTAATGTCATATTGCCAGCTGAGATATGTCTCGCGTCATCATGCGTTCACCCGCGGAGTCACCTTTAACACCATGGATTGAATCATGAACAATCGCCAACGCTCGCTCCTGTAGGCGGATAAGATCGCAAGCTGCACTGGATTCCGTTTGTGCTGTCACGCTAGGGTGTGACACTCTTAGAAGCTATGTACGAGACCGTGCCCGGTTTCTTTGTGCAGGACGACTGCGATCCAGCTACTCTTCCTGCGGTAAAAATCACTCCTTTCTGACTTTGGATCCAGCTCACGCGCGTCAGATTCCCCCTCGATTTGGGCTACGCGACAAATCAGACCAGCGATGGGCCACTCTCATCAACCATCTCAAATCGCTCAACGAATCGGCCGATCCTGGGACGTCTTACATCCTCTTCTTTCTCGGTAGACATGGGCAAGGTTATCGTAAGCGTTCCAGCTTTGTCAGGGCTGGTGCAGACCTGACTGCGCGGAGCTAGACAACCTCGCGATCGAGAAATATGGAATTAAAGTGTGGGACGGGTACGTTGTCGTCACGTTATTCGGATGGGCGCAAAGTAATTGGTCATGTGGTCGCTGATGCAAGGTATTGGTCGAAATTGAACACGGATGGCGAGATCCGGTGGGGACGTACGTCATTCGAGCCGTTTGTTAAATATGCTCATGGATAGTCAGCCGACGCGGAGCTGACGCACCTGGGGCTAGACCAGGCGCGAGGGGCGAGAGACGCGTGGAGGGCCGAACGCGCATTTGGGATACCCCTGCCTGACAAGATGTATTGTAGCCCGCTGACCCGTGCATTGCGCACCCACGAGATTACGTTTGGGGACATCATACCCGCACAGAAGACCGTCGTTCTCGAGGTCAGTCGTCGTTGGTGACCTTGATCACGTTCCTGATGAACTCAACTCACACAGATGTGTCGTGAAGAAAACGGCGTGCATACCTGCGACAAACGCCGCACCCGGACCTATGTCCATGAAACATTTCCTTTATATGAGATTGAGCCGGGGTTTAAGGAGGAGGACGAGTTGTGGAGTGCTGATGTAAGAGAGTCGACGAACCAGGTGGTGGCTCGCGCGACACGTGTCCTGGATACCGTGTTTGGTGATGCGGAGAGAGACGGACCTGGCGTTGTGGCGATTACAGCACATGCGGGGTTCATCAGGGGGTTTATGCGAGCACTGGGTCGAGTGACTGGGGACCTGCATACTGGAGGTACGTATGTTCTCTTGTCTTCTCCGCCGATCATGCCATGCGTGTCATGATGTGATGTGGTAACATATTCGTGACAGGTGTGCTTCCTGTTGTTGTCAAATCCTCGATGGTTCATCGCAACTGACCCGCGGCGATGGGGGGCGGACTTGAGTGTTTACGGGCTCGGATTCCGATCCGACATATCAGACGTGGGTTATTTAAACAGGTTTTGATATGGGCACGGTATGGGACATGAACGTGGTAGTGGTACAGATGCGTGAGAGTACAATGGGTATACTTGTTACTAATGGAGAGGAGGGCAACGAGCGTCGGGTATGCGTATGAGCAAATGTGCTTTTGTTTGTTTTGTCATAGGAAGTATCTGTCGGACGAGGGGCCGGTGTGGAACTGGGAGATGAATGCTATTTGAGTTTGACCCCAATGGCGCGCGCGTGTGCGGCCCGGCAAGCGAAGCAAAAGTCTTGGACTGTATCGACGTCTTGTTGGATTTCCTTGCCGAAGCACTAGTATGCGAGACAGGAACAGGGGCGAAGGCGAGAAGGGACAGGAACGGGACGTCACTGCAGCTCGACTTGGGACGTGGGATGTGCGTACCTTGAGACAGGCGCGGGATCTGCAACCTCGCGGGTGCAGGAGGCTCTTTTCGCACATCGCCGAGCTGCAATCGGCAATGGCGATGACGAGGTGTCGCTGAAAGTGCTGCAGGCAGGGTTCGGGGATCTTATACGAGGGCCAGGGAAGGGGAACGTACGCCACATTTGGCCCACCGGGTGCCTTGGCTAGAATGCCTATTAGAAGGATTACGGGCATGAACGGAGAGCGTACGCGATTTGTTGGCACATTCTTTCCTTTTAGTTTTGACGTTGGTGTGGTGGTGTGGAAAGGCAAGGGAATAGGCAGGGACGGAAGGTATAGAGGGCCAGGGCTAAAGCAGCTACAAGTACTGGCTTTTATGCGATATAAGAGCCGACTAGCTGTTTCGTTTCCCGGTTTTTTCCATCTGATTCATTTCCTCCAGCCCCCAATTACTGCCCTTGGCGTACAAGGTGTCATGATCTGGGGCTGTGTTGACGTTACAAAGGGTAGATTGAACGCCGTTTACGACGCAACGTCACGGCCAGACGAACATGCGTATCGTTGCCGGAACAAAAGCGCCACCCCCATGGATATACTCTCCGAGATGGGTTAGACCCAATCATTACGTGCCCATGCGCATGTGCATCCCGTTTTGGTATCTTCACAAAAAAGGTCATCCTGCCCTTATCGGGGTCTTTCTCTTTCGATTCCCATCGGCTTATTTCTTGCCTTATCAGCAAAGGCCAAGATTTTTCTATTCTGTCGTTGAATGGCCATCAGACGGTTCCATGGTTGTCTCTGGTCTCCATTTATTTCTTATTTCTGTTTTTTTGTTGAAGGAGTACTAGGGGGTCGTTTGTTGATGGCGCTGTTGTTGGACATGTGATCTACTTGTACGTTGAACCCATGATCACACAACAGATGAAAGTTCTATTCGGTTCACGGATCGCGGAACCGGGCGCACCGACCACCACTAACCCTAAGTCTGTTTGTGCATGCGCTCGTGGAGATACATCGGTCAAAGTGACAAAGGTGGCGCAAACGTAGTGCTGGGTTTGCGCGATTTTATCATCTGAGCGTGCATGGCGTCAATGATTGACCCGAGCCTATCGGGCCGAGTGGTTTATGCCGCACCGCGGGGAAGAGAAGGACGCACTTTCGTGGGTAACTTGAAGTGGCGGCAGCGGGATCGGTGACGCGCTCACGACGACGTAGCACAGCGTCGTTGACGTCATGGACGTCAGCAACGCATGATCGGTCTGCAGCGTATAAAGACGCGTCGTTCCTCTCCGCGCCCCCCAGAACACTCTTTCTTCCCTTCCAGTACGTTTACTCTATCCTGCCCATATGCGCTGACACCGTCGTTTCCAGACTATCTACACGCACATTCTATACGCTCGTCTAATCGCTTACTCTACAACTCCTACTAGGTACGTTCCTTTCTCTTTTTAGTCTCCAACATGCTTGCGAGGCGCGTCGTAGTTTGTCAAGATGCAGCTTTACCTCGCCGGCCTTACCGTCGCCTTGTCCGTCATGGTCGCATCCAGCACTGCCATCAGCACGCCCGTTAACGTCACTATTCTACCCGACCAACAATCCCAGCAGCAGCAACAGCCATCGCAAAGTGAAGGGCGTTGCTACATTATGAATGACATTGGCTCGTCGGAGAATAACTGCAAGCAATGCGGGAATGGATATCACTTTGTCGCTGACGATCCCAATGCGTGCAACCCGAATGTGTGTTGCAAAGGCCGATGCTGCGAAGGTGGCAACTCCAACTCGAATACCCAACACTCGATTATTTAATTTACTATATTTATACCACATTCTGGATTGTCTAGGTATTTCGGGTAGGGTACTATATTAGTTTTATTTAACAAGGGATTGAGAGGGGGAAAATTACAGGGCAAGTAGCCTCATGCCTTGTGAGCTAGGTAATCGTTTACCACCTTTTCTCCATCATATGCGAACAAGTAGTCATGGAGAGACTCGGGCAGTAAACCTGGTGAACATGTCAGCGTCGCGGATACGGTATGCGATGAAATCTACCCACAAAAAAGGCGTATAGTCAGATCCCTGAACCATCTACTTAGCATGCTCTTCTCTTTCTTGCTGTCCCCTCTGCGTTTTGCCTCGTCCAAAACTCTACCGACACGTTCCGTGCGCAACTCGTTGTATCCTTGAGCTGCATCTCGGAGGACGCTGTCAGACATCTCAGAAAGAGGCTGTGCTGCCTCTCTCTCGAGTAGATTGGAAAGCAGTAATGAATACACCACAGCGTCTTCTGCCGCACATGAGGCACCTTGACCAACATCAGGAGGCATAGCGTGGGCCGCGTCGCCCAAGAGAATGATCCTACCTGTAGGTGCGGTGTAGGTTTCCAGTCGAGGCACAACGTATCCTGGAAGCATGAGCACAGGAGTATGGTGGTGCATTAGCGTATCAGACACTTCTTCGGACACGCAGCCGAGCTCGATGATGCTCTTGAACACGCCATTGACGTTGCCGTCGTTCTCGTCTCTTGGAGATTTCCATGTGCCGTACAGTTTGAGCAGTTCCTGTTTCACCGCATCGGCCTCTGCGATTGTTTTGGCTCTGGCAGACGTGTACGACGGTTCTGGTGCTTCGTAGAGGCCCCACCATTGCAGGATCGGTCCAGTTTGGACGTATTCGTTAGGAGCGTCGCGGGGCGTGCAGAGGGAGTAGCCAAACATGCCTTTGGTACCAAAGGTCAAGACGACACCGTCGTCGCTGTCTTTGTCGAGGATGCCTTGTTTCAGCCCGGGAGGGAGGAGGGCGATGGGAATGAAGCCTCCGACGCCCATCATGCCGCTGGTTGACGTGTTTTTTTTTTTTGAGTACGATTGTACGATGGTAAATGTGTGGTCCAGGCACTTACTTGTATTTGGCGGGATATTTTCCGTGAAACATCGCGTCTCGTACTCGACTCCTGACTCCGTCTGCGCCGATGACGACGTCCACAATCTCTTTCGTGCCGTCCTCGTACTCGACTTGGACGCCCTGGTGTTCGAGTTCGGTGACGGCCACCACCTTGCGGCCCCATTCTATCCCTTCTCCCTCTCCCTCTCCCTCCCGTCCGATCTGTTCGACGACCTTGAGGAGCGCGTCAAACACGACACCGCGCGGGACCATGGCCATGTTGAACCCGCCATAGCGCTGCTTTGACCCTCCAAAGTAGACGCCGAGCGTGTGCCCGGCGGCGGTGCGCATCGAGAAGCGGTGGGCGCCGTCGACGAAGGCGCGGAGGGAAATGTCGTGGGCGGCGGATGGCGCGAAGGAGTGGATGGCGCGGAAGCCGTTGGGCGCGAGGCCGAGGCCGGCGCCGACGATCGTGGAGGCGGAGACAAGAGAGGAGGATGTCTGCCCAGAGAGGAAGGGGTAGGCTTCGACGAGGCGGAGGGAGAGGGGGGGAGGTGCGGGCGGAGGTGTTTGTGCAGTGCGATGTAGGCGGATAGGCCGCCGATGCCAGCGCCGACGATGAGGACTTTCATGTTGGGTTTGGGCTTGGGAGTGGGCTCCAGTTATTCAATTTATATTTGGATTCTGACTGTGCCGCGTCCGTTGAGTCAACCATTGCGCTGGTCTGCGCAAACTGAATATTCATTCAAGGGGTGGTATCTAGTAGGGCACAGTGTGACTGTCATGTGTTGGCCATATGTAGTGAATGTGATAAATATAAAGATGAAGAATAATAGCCTGGGGGTCTTAATGGCACATCATCATAGAGCGGGAGCCTCAGATGTGCGAGTCCTATCCGCGGGTACTTCGGGGTCATATCAAACACCATATACACAATCTCCATGAACCTGGAAGGACAGTCGCATTGATCAGAGGCTTGCGCCAGGGTCCCCAAAAAGAACGTACACAGTGCCGATTATCCATTCGCCTTTGTATCTCCTAGCTCTGATGACCCCTTCGCACATCTCAGATGTCTCAGGTGTCCCAGGTGGCCCAGGTGTCTTTCCCAACTTGAACCTTGCATTTCAGTCAATAAGCACCTCGCACCAAACACCTGAATGGACGGAGCGACTTACAGTCCTGGACCGAGACTCCATGGTTGCCCGTCCTTCCACTTGAAGTGTACCTCGACTTGCTTCTCGCAGGGAAAGACATGTTCGTACCCTTTAGGCATTGGCCCACGGATCGCCTCATAGATCTTCTTCACCTCTTTCGCGGGACCGTAAATAAACGGCACCGTGCTGTCAAACACCGTCTCGATCTTTTCCACCTCCTGGTTCCCATTGATACTAATCACGGCTGGCCCGATCTGCCACCGCTGCCACGAGAGGTTCGAACTGGTTTTCGTGACGTTGTGGTACTCGATGGTGCCGTCATAGTACTGCGCGAGGGGCCTACCAATGTGGAGTTCGCCGCCCGTGGGCGTGATGTGCAGTGCAAAAATGGGCGGAGAAAACCTTTTCGATATAAAGTTGAGAGCAAAGTGATGCTCTTTGTGCATTTCACCAAGAATCCGCTTTCTCGGTGGCAACGCCAACCCCAATTCGCTGGTGGGCCGATCGGACCATGGTAATCAGAAACAGGCAGGCCTGACAAGGCACGCTCACCCCTTATAGCCCGCTGCAGCTGGTACCTCCTTCACACTCAACACCGCCCCTTCCTCTTTCATCCCACCCACGTTTATCCTGGTCTAGATAGACATCTCCCATAACTTGAGATATATCATGAAGATGACTGTCACAGAACCTGTAGGTCCCTTTTGGTACGTCTTTGTGCGACGACGAATGAGCAGGATCATGTGTGGTCCAGGTGCACAAGGAATCAGTGTGGACCACGACGTCAAACGGCTCGGGAGGCGTTCCGATCTCAATTGATGCGAGCCGGTAACCGTCGTGCTTTTTAAGCGACACCACAACCACATCATGTTCGTATGGTGGTGGTGGTGTCGATGGTGGTGTCGATGGTGGTGGTGTCGATGGTGGTGGTGTCTGTGGCCGGGGCGAATGGGACCTGAAAGGATTGACCCTCTCCAAGTAGCATGAGGGGAACGAGCACACAATGCAACGGAATCCAACGTACATTTATGACACCTCTGAATCCTGTCGAGTGCGGGGGATTTCTCGCAACCAGCGCAGTCTGCCTTCCATCCTCATCCTGCGTAAAATTGGACCGTCTTTCGAGAATAGTGATGTTGTTTTCTGCTCCAGGTTGCAGAGCCTCCGCCAAAAGTGAAAAAGACAATAGTACGACAGGGAATGTGGTCCACATGAGAGGGCGGTCTGGCTGCAATGAGCTGTGGTGCAGTGGGGACCCACCCTCTTATAAGATTGTGTTCGCCATGGCTATGACACGGGATCATGGAACAGTGTTGAACGTCGAACAGAGTGACTGTTGTGAGGCATCACGTGGTAACCGTTGCCATCAAGCCGTTGGCGGTTGGAGGCCATCTTCTGATTACTCCAGTGGTCTGCCTGGTCGCGAGGAGGAAAGAGCGTCTCACGAAGATAAGATGTTGACAATCGCTTCCCTCCCCCAGACCCTCCCCCAGATACCGTCGCTGCTTTACATAATTCATCCATTGGAAGCGGCATATAGATAAACCAAGTGCTGTCCCGATTAGATCAAGCGCAGGGTCCTGTATCAGTGCTGACGACTCATGCTAAACAAGACTAAAGGGTTATCTCCGGCATTCATAGAATTTGTTGAAGGACAGACACATACTCGGGACACGAAAAAATGGGATGGCAGGTTGCAGCCGCTCCTGATGCGCTGATGAACTCGCCTGTGCCGGTGACCAGGCCACGACTGTTTGACACCCTGACTTGGATACCTTGGGCGCCGAGTTAGGTTCCTAACCTACTTGAGGGCTTGCAACAAGCCTAGCATCTCAAATACTACGCCACGAGGAACCATCTGATCATCATCATTATCATGCCGAATCCTCCATTATCAACGTGTCATTGTCCCATGGAGGAACTGACCCGCCCATAATCTGTCCAGGCGCGGGCCGCATTATGATTCAATCACCGTCGTCAGCGAATGGCCCGATATGTGACACTAGAGAGTGGGTCTTCGTGCGCGAGAGATGATGCTTTAGGGCCGGGACCAGGACCAGAGGTCCAGAAAAAAGGTAGTACAATACCTGCGCCAACGATAAGGAAGTTCATTCTGTCTATGGGTTTGTGGCCTTTTGTTAGCACTTGATTGCTGATCGAGATCGGCCTTGTTTGAATACAGCACCATTGAAATAATTGACGGTATATAGATTTACCGTGGCTATGTTGACCAGCACATGTGGAACGTGTGGTGACAGTCATAAGACATGGACTAGCTGCATACGATAACGTTGACTCGGGCCAGCGCATTTCCAAGGCATCCCAGACAGATTGGAAGCGGTGGCGCCGCGGAAGAAGGATATCAACATCCCAACAGTGCCACAGGGGTGAGAGGACGCACGTGAAGCCCGCAACGTTGGTTTCCAACCTAGGTCTCCTCTGGCGTCGGGGATTTCATCCCTGCATAACCCGACACGCTCAAATAAATATCGTACGCGGGGTGTTATAGCATATTGCAGCATGCCCCAACAGCACGTTTCAGAAAGAGCGATCGCTTTATCCGCAAGCTCAATCCGGAGTGTGCAGAGATACGATGTGCCCCCCGATACTGCCATTAGAATTATCCGCGCGCGAGGTCCGGCAATATAGTCACACCGCGTACCAAAGGGACTCTTCACCGGCGTTTTGAAATTTTGCTCGAGCACGCTTAAAATTTGGGTCCGACTAGGCATCTGATAGGCACTAGCGAATATAGCACGTCATTCTTATCATAGCTCAATGGACCTCCTTGTTATGTGCCATGTGCGTCAATGGATGTCACGAGAAGCTCTCCATCTCAGTAAAACTAGCCACTTTTGCTCAGCTCGCTGAGCGGCTTTGCGAATTTCCAAATTGTGTTGAGCGCGCGGCGTACCTCTGTCGATCCAAGAAGTGCAAGTTGATAGTTTATCTCAATCAAGAATTCTGTTGCTTGATCAGTGATCTCCTCCCGTTGGTTTTTTCAAATTTAGCAGCATATAGCCAGGATTCGTTGCCTCAAGTGAGCGCCATGTGATGTAATCCAAAAACTTCAACGCAGCCTCGAGCGTTCTCATGTCTTCGATCCATGAGCAAAAATAGGCTTAAATGTTGCCAGCTTGGTCCAAGTGTGGAGTATATACGCCGAGACAGAAGAAGTGTTGCATCCTGATAGTTCATTCCAAACTCGAGGGATAGTCGCCAGAGTCACCATGTAAATTGGATTTTCTCCAGAGAGCGTTGGTTTCTCAAGCCGTACGCAGGCGTTTGCATTTGCACACAAAATCAAGTTCCCTTGCTTCATTCAAGGATGGTATCTGGCTCGGACAACTGTTCGATGACTTTGGCCTTGGTCCTTTTTCCACTGCCACACCCATTTCAAATCGCGGCAGCGGACAAACGAAAACATAAAATGCTAGAATCTCGTTTGGACTTCGAGGAAGCAGCGCAAATTAGCGAATGTCGCATCGTTGGGATTCCCAACATTGATTGGATTGGATTACTCTTCATGACATCCTTGCTACCGAGTACGTTACCCTTCTCTCGATTTTATTATCCCAAATCCATATCATAATATGCGGCGAACACTGAAGTGCGTATTCATCAATAATTTCGGATAACCGGGTCCACTATCCACCACGCGCCACCCCTGCAACCAGCCAACACCAAAGTTGTTGTGTTGGCCATCTATGCCTCTGCCTTGTGCGAAAATGTTTGGCGGGATGACATGCCCGAATCCCAAGTTCACTCCTGCATTGATGCTGGGCTGGCTGCGGGAGAATGGTTTCCCTTGAGAGCACGCCCATTCGCGTGTGGCATCTTTCGAATACATCCTCTCTGCCCTCGCGTGCGTTGTGTCCTACCGGTTGTCGCCAATGCGTTCCTTCTTTCCTGTGTCCCGTGATGACGCCCTATTCACCATCTCCTCGCGACCTGGAGCGTATGCGCAAGACGGAACGATGGAAGACCTAATCTGCGGTGCACAAAGTTCCATCAATAGTGATTTCTGTCGACCTTTCTTTTATTTGCTCACACGTTTCCTTCCGAGTGCCTGACTTGTATGGAACACGTTGCTGGGAGAACAAGTTTGGCTAGCACGGACATTGAGGGAAGTGGAGGAGACCAAGGCGCGAGATGGGCAATTTTGGGGTGTTTGTCAAGGCATTATCCATGTTGAAACAATCATAATGTGTATCATGAGAAAACATCTCAGATCTATCCAATCTCAGTCATTATCATATCTTATCAGTATTATCTAATAATCTATGATTATATAGGTTCATTGCTACACCTTGAAAACAACCTCAACACCCTCAATGTCTCATCTGTAACTCTCAAGGACATCTTACATCACAACACAACCCTAATCACCTCATATTACCTAAATTAGTTCTTAGGCACATTGAGAATGCAGGAATCTACCCCTGGCGCATCACCATGCCCCTCAAACCACTCACAACACCCTCCTTTGACATGCCCTCACCCCCTTCATTGCAATTGCCAAGGATTCCAGCAGGGAACATGGTGGACTGAAACTGAGCACAACAATGTTGAGTGAGTGCTTGTTGTACTTTTTGTTTTATTAGTGTAGTATATTACTTGTGGACAAGTAATCTAGCAAAGAGCTAGTGTTACAATTGTGCACACTTTTCATTTTCTTATGTCAGCACCTGCCTCTTTTGGTGCTTATGCAACTCTTCTATTTTTATTATGCTTATGCAATGTCACACAACACTTGCTGTGACTCTATTCTCATCTATGCCACATTCCTACCTTTGTTCTGTCCTACTGATGTCACTATGACCTCACTCATGATGCATTATGATGTCTACTACCACTACATCATACCTATGATGTTCTTTACCTTTTACAGACAATAGGTTCACATATAAATAGCAGAGTTTATTGTAGGTTGAACCTTAAGTTTGACTTAGCTTGTATAAACCTTATAACTTGCTGCAAAGCTTGTTAGTAAGCACAAGTTAATCTCTGACAACCTTAACAGGTTGTGGTGAGATCTGAAGTCATAGTTCATGCACTCTCACCTACAGTGGGTCAAAAAACTGCCCCAATGTTTGCATGTTTTGCAAAGATTGACATGGTGCGAAGAAATGACATAAGCAGAAATTTTGGGAAAATCACATGACATACTAGGACATGTTGGCTACCTGACAAATGAAAAGTTATGTACTTCTGATCAAAACTGATTGCGCAATAAATCAAACAAAATAACCAATCATTGGGGCAGTTTTTTGACTCTCAGATATTTTCTCTGACTTTCAATATTACACACTAGTACAAGGCAGGAATGGGCCATGGGAATAATAAACAATGTCACATGACCTTATTTGCATCAGTTTGGCATGATGAACTTCATCCACACTACAGGCAAGGGGTTGTTTTTGGAGGGTAAAAAGTAAGTAAAAAGGTCACAAATATAAACTGTTACAGTTATGCGCACTTTTATTTTTCTTATGTCAGCACCTGCCTCTTTTGGTGCTTATGCAATCTCTTCTATTTTCATATGCTTATGCAATGTCACACAACGTCTGCTGTGACTCTATTCTTACCTATGCCATATGCCTACCTTCGTTCTGTCATACTGACGTCGCTATGACCTCACTCATGACGCATTATGACGTCTACTATTATTACATCATACCTATGACGTTCTTTACCTTTTACAGACAGTAGGTTCACGTATAAATAGCAGAGTTTGTCGTAGGTCGAACCTTAAGTTCGACTTAGCTTGTATAAACCTTATAACTTGCTGCAAAGCTTGTTAGTAAGCACAAGTTAGTCTCTGGCAACCTTAATCGGTTGTGGTGAGATTTCAAGTCATAGTTCACGCGCTCTCGCCTATAACCCTCTTCTCAAACCTGAGTCTCGCCTTATAGGCTCAGCGCTGTTTACCCACTCGTGTTCGCCAGGCTTATCTCATCGCCATCGTCTCGGACAATCCTCGTGGCATTACGTCATTGGGTAGATTGACAGACGACTTGATCATCATAACAATTTAAGTCGAACTTACCTAAACAGCTCGAGTATTAGCTCGTTAGCGCACAGACCATCGAACTTCCCGAGAGCCGGCCGGTAGGTTACCGGTGCCTGATCAAGATTTCCGGAATCTTCACAAGAGGAGCTCCCCCACCGAACAAAGCAACCAGAGGACTTTGAAACACATACACACTTCACGGAGAAGTAATCTACAAAGATAGCCGAGATCAGATCTGGAAATACAGACACTCTGATACCCCTGTCGAGCCATACCATTTTTGGATACCACAGTACAACAACCACCCACCCAATGGAGCAGTTAGATTCCAAGGATTATACTACCTCGCAGGAGTAGAAGTTATCTTTGACACCAGTAAATCTCGCTGGACTTACTATCAAAACGACGAAGTACGTTGTGTAGAAGACGAAGCTTTTCAAGGACCATACCACGTTCCTGGAGGGATCAATAACGTCCCTGAGCACCTTAGATCACCTGAAGTAACCGGAGAATCTTCTAGCGGAAAGGGCAAATTCTGCGTACCTAGTGACTCAGATTCCGATTCTTCCCGAGAGGAGAATATGATTGAATCTAGTGACCTATTTGAGACTGCCCCATTCAAAGCGTTTCAAGAGCTAGGAACAGCACGACCTAGCCCCTTACAGTTCACTTCCACATTAGGAAACACACCAAGACCGCTTTTATCTTTAGATCTAGCACAGACTAGTGGACCATCTTTGGACAAACAACCAGAAGAAGAACCAACTTCTGAATCGCCTATACCTCCATTAAGAACCCCTACTCCACTGCCTCCCAGGACACCTACTCCACCACCACCACCACCAGACAATGACCCTGATATCGAAATGGCTGACACAAATGCCGATCAACGCATCAAGGGTCCCATGCCCACTAAATTCGAAGGAAACCGCAAATTAGCCGAGCTATTTATGAATGACTGCGAGATGTTCTTTGAGATCAATACCAGTTATAATACCGATAAGAAGAAGATCATCTTCGCACTCATGCACATTGGCGGAAATGCAGGCCAATGGAAGCTAGCTAAATTAAGCAACCTAAACGACGCAGCAGCATGGGGAACTTGGGCCGCATTTAAAGAGTCATTTGAGAGTAACTGGAAACAGGTGGACAGCCCTGGAAGGGCCATGACGGAGCTATACAAAATAGTGCGACAATGCAAGAAGATGCCGATCCTACTATATATGGACAAGTTCAAGGAACTAATCAAAAAGTCCAAGATCAAGGAAGAAGCCGCCATCATTCCTCTATTTTCGGAGGGACTTCCCCCTGAAAGCGTCCACCAGATCCTTATGCAGAACCCAGCCGATCTACAGGGTTGGTACGACGCTGCACAAAGATATGCAAATGCCAAAAGCAGACTAGGCGTTTTAGCAGGACTATCACATGCTGGAGGAGGAGGGAGACCATCGCCGAGATACAGAGATCCCGATGTAATGGATATTGATGCGGTCATCATCAATGCATTATCTAAAGACAAGAGAGAGCGACATGTCAAGGAAGGATTGTGTTTCATATGTCACAAAGGGGGTCATCAATCACCGAGATGCCCCATGAGGAAACCAAGCAGTGGAAACAAGAAGAAGCGTTTTGGGAAGGGAGTAAAGGAGTCACGACCCCACTGTCACATCAGAGCGACTTCCACATCTATGGAAGGTGACGAGGTTGAGGGATATGATGAAGAAGAGTCAGAAAACGCTAGTGAGAATACAAGTATGACGGCCATCAGGGCTTTGATGGCGCACTTGTCTTCAGAAGATCGTCTCAGTCTGCTTGCTGAACAGGATTTTTAAACAGGGATCGCACATCAGTGGATGCTGATCCTCAAGCATTGGATTCTATCTATATTTGCGGTGTAACAGTAAAATCTTTAACCAATAAAAAGATTTCCATCCCCATTTCCATCGAATCCGATAAACCCACTGAAACTGCTCTAGTTGACTGTGGAGCAGAAGGCCTGTTCATAGACGCATCCATTGCCTCAAACTGGAAGCGAATACCCTTGATCCGACCCATCAAAGTCAAGAATGTTGATGGATCAGAGAACGAAGCAGGAGAAATCTTAGAAAGATGTCTGATCACCTTTAACATAAATGGCAAAACTATGACGCACTGGTTCTGGGTGACGTCATTAGGCGATCAGAACTTTATTTTGGGGCTGCCTTGGCTCGAGGAGCATAACCCAATAATAGACTGGCGAGAAAAGACTCTGGAATTCCGTAATTCCGAAAAAGAAGATATCTGTGCACGCATACGGAATCTTTGGATCCAGGTGGATCTAGAAGATGTGACAGAATATGACAACGCTCTAGCCAAACAATACACGATGTCACACAGTGGGATTGTCGCCCAGGCAGAGGTCAGCTCGCTGTATGTGGATGAGGACTCGATACCGGAAGTAGCGATTCGGAAAATCACCGCATCACAACAGATGGAGCATCGCTATAGAGGTCAGGTAGAACCTGGATCTACTGAAGGACTAGAGGTACCTTCCGAGTATATGGAGTGGAACTCAGTATTCGAAAAAGAAGCCTCGGAGCGTTTCCCTGAGTCAAGACCCTGGGATCACGCCATCGAATTATGAGACGAGTTCGTCCCTCGTAAATCAAAGATCTATAACCTATCTCCATTAGAACAAAACTCACTAGACGAATGGATAAAGGAACAACTGACAAAAGGATATATCCGACAATCAAAATCACCTCAAGCATCGCCCTTCTTCTTTGTTCCAAAGAAGGATAGTAAAGCCCTGAGACCCTGTCAGGACTACCGCTACCTTAACGAATGGACTAAACCGAATTCGTACCCCTTACCCTTAATCTCTGACCTGATGATCAAACTTAAAGGAGCACGCTACTTTACGAAGCTAGATCTCAGATGGGGATATAACAATGTAAGGATCAAAGAAGGCGATGAATGGAAGGCTGCTTTTGTCACCAACAGAGGATTATTTGAACCAACAGTCATGTTCTTCGGACTCCGGAATTCACCTGCGACGTTTCAAGCCATGATGGACGACTATTTTAGGGACATGATCGATGAAGGATGGATCGTCATTTATATGGATGACATCCTGATATGTGCACAAACAAAACAAGAACTCGAGTCACGAACTAAACGCGTTCTGGAACGCTTACGACATCACGATCTATATTTAAAATTAGAGAAATGCAAATTCGCCAAGGAAGAAGTGGAATTCCTCGGCATGATTGTTTCCCACAATACGATCAAAATGGACCCTATCAAACTAGCCGGAATTAGGGACTGGCCTGTACCAACTACAGTCAAACAAGTACGCTCATTTTTAGGATTCGGAAACTATTACCGCCGCTTTATCGCGCATTTTGCACATCTTGCAAAACCCCTTCATGATTTAACTAAGAAGAACAAAATCTGGGACTGGTCACCGGAATGCCAAGTCTCTTTTGATCTTCTGAAAGAACAATTCATGACTGCCCCTGTATTAGCCATGCCTGATGCGACTAAACCCTTTATTCTAGAAAGTGATGCATCCAAATGGGCTGTAGGAGCGACTATACTCCAAGCGGACAGCAATGGCCAGCTGCATCCATGTGGATACCTCTCCCACGCCTTAACTCCTACCGAACGAAATTGGCAAATATATGACAGGGAGCTTTATGCTATAATTCGCGCACTCGAAGAATGGAGATACCTGCTCTTAGGAGCACCTCACACCATCACCGTTCGATGCGATCATAAAAACTTAACCTATTATCGTGCACCTCAGCGCTTGACTGCACACCAAGCCCGCTGGTGGAATAATCTATCCAGATATAATTTACAACTAGTGCACACCCCTGGAGCTAAACTGACTCAAGCCGACGCTCTTTCCCGCCGCCCTGACCACGCCGAAGGAGAAGAAGACGACGAAACAGTCACTATGCTCCCACACTCTATATTTATCCAATCACTATCATTAGACCTTCGCAAAAGGATTATTAATAGCAGCACCACTGACGCATTTGTTGAAAAAGTCAGACACTGCCTCGATAAAAATACCCCGCTTCCATTTAGAAGCACCATCTCCGACTGGACACTGGACAATGGACTATTATTATACAAAGGAACACCCTATGTTCCTGATGATCTAGATCTACGCCGTGATATCATCAAAGAATACCATGAATCACCAAGCGCAGGACACCCTGGATTCTTCAAAACGCTCGCTTTGCTCAAGACTCGTTATTGGTGGCCAGGAATGACTATATTACTAAAGAAATACATAGATGGCTGTGGAACTTGCCAACAGATGAAACCAAACACTCATCCCACTGCCACACCCCTAACACCGATCATTTCGCACGCCCAGCGACCATTTCAACAGATAACAATGGATTTCATCACCGATCTACCGATCTCTGATGGTTATGATTCTATTCTTGTCGTGGTCGACCAAGGCCTTACAAAGGGGGTAATTCTATCGCCTTGTCACAAAACAATCACCGCCAAACAAACAGCGACGCTCTATATCAAAGAAGTATTCAAACACTTTGGACTTCCTGATATCATGATCTCAGATCGAGGACCACAGTTCGCAGCAAAAGTCTTTAAGGAGATAACCACCGCGCTAAATATAAAACATCGAATGAGCACTGCCTTTCATCCACAAACTGATGGACAATCAGAACGTCTAAATCAGGAACTAGAAATCTATCTCCGGATATTCTGTGCTTATGATGTAGCTAACTGGAACAGAGTCTTACCGATTGCCGAGTTTGCACACAATCAACGCACTCATCAAGAACTGAAACAATCGCCTTTTCATCTCATGTATGGAACAGACCCTGTGGCACTACCAGAAGTAGTTAGCAGAACGGATGCACCTGCAGCAGACGCACATTTAAAGCAACTCCACAAAGCAAGAGAAGAAGCGCTTGCAGCACACGAGTTAGCATGTCTAAAAAATGATGAAACGCACCATCCATCACTCTAAACCCTTTAAGGAAGGAGACAAAGTATGGTTAGAGTCGAAGAACCTTCGCATACCATATGAAACACGTAAACTGGCACCTAAAAGGGAAGGACCATTCCAAATCGAGAAAGTCCTAGGACCAGTAACATACAAACTAAAGTTGCCAACCCAATGGCGCATTCATCCAGTATTCCATGCAGCCCTCCTTACACCATACAAGGAAACAGATATACATGGACCAAACGACACGAGACCTCCCCCTGATCTGATAGAAGGCCAGGAAGAGTATGAAGTTGAAGCAATAATAGCGCATCGCAAAAAAGGCAATTCATACCAATACCTCGTCAAATGGAAAGGATATGATACGTCATACAACACCTGGGAACCCGAACGCAACTTGACTAATGCGGAAGAAGTCCTAGACAGATATAAAAACAGGAGAAAACTCAACTAAAGACTAGCAATCCTTGCATCGCTATCTAACCACAGTCTATGTCTTCCAAGTCTACCTCCCCTGTTCCCCCTCATGTCTACTCCACATACTTTTCAGTTGATAAGTCAGGACGACCCACTGACCCTCGCCTCATTGAGCACACCCCTGAACGCCCTGCGCTTGTATACCCTCGAGATGATACACCCTCGGACTTTGACCCTAATGACATCGTGCCTGAGCCACATCATGCATCGACCAATGACCCTCAGGGTCCCCTTATGTCACAAACCATCGAAACAGCCACCTCCCAAGAACGCTCCACCCCCTCCCGAGGAGAAATACCAGCAGGATCTTCGGGACTATACCCTCGTCATGTGGTACCTGAGAGTAATCAGGGACACCTTTCATCGGACGCTCCGATGGATACCGAAGCAGTCACCAGAAACGGTATTACAGATAGCCCCAAAGCTACCCCCAGTGGCGGAGCGCATATGCTATATTCAGAGAAGACTGGAGAACCATGAACGATTCCAGCTCACGGAACTACTGGATATTCAGGAGCGTTTAACTCTGGTGCTACCTATCCACAAATACTTAATCGGATTAGGAGAACCATCGCTTTCGCCCGGATCGAACTGGATCAAGCAATCCCTGTTCGTCTTGCACAAGTCTGGAGAATACTTTCCAGTCAACAACACTCCCTTGCCATCAGACAGATTGCGATAGAAAATGCCAACTTCGACTGCACCAACCTCATCGAGACGTTTATCAATGTCACTAATCTAGCCTGGGAACTAACCAACTCTATCCAACTAAACCTGGACCAACTCGCCCTGGATCTTCTTCGCCGACTCCTGATCGCCGACGTCGAACGATACATCATTGATGCCATCAAACTAGTACGCAATGGACAGCTACACATCTATGTACAGCAGAATGACGTCAGGAACCTGATCAAGATCAACTCCTGGTTTAACCCCATTTACGTTGTCCCAAACCGCTTTCAGATCCTCGATGCAACAGACAAAATTCACGATAAGATCGAAGGAATACTCACCCATGTCGAGAAGGCAATCAAATCCGTCAATGAGACGCACATTTATGTCAACAACATGTTCCCACCTCGACCTTCGAAATCACCTCGCATAGTCCTCAATGGAGATGAAGTTCAAGTAGTTATTCGCACCCTCGCCGAATTAGACTCGGCCACACACCTGATGACAACAACGCCCCTTGTCACGAGACAGCCTGAAGGATCGGCTTCAGCAGCCAAACAGACAGCCCCAAAAGGAAAGTCTATACCGATTTCGGCACTGATGAACCCTCAGCCATCAGCGCAACCCTCGACGACGATACCTTCGAATCCCCCTGTCGCATTTTCGACAGTCAACCCGGAGACACCACCTAGACAGAAAGGAAAGGGCAAGGCAACGACACCTGCCACTCCTCAGGCGCCCCGAAAACAACCTCGACGCCCTCATTGTCTCATTTGTAACTCCCGAGGACACATCACGTCACAACATGACCCCAATCATCATCTCGCGCTACCAAAATCAGTTCCTAGACGCATTGAGAATGCAGGGTCTACCCCTGGCGCATCGCCACGCCCAGCGAACCGCTCACAACGCCCTCCTTCGACGCGCCCTCGTCCCCTTCGTCGCACCCACCAAGGATTCCAGCAGGGAACCCACCCTGGGACCGTTACCTTCAATAACGAGGAAGAACATCGTGCCTGGTTAGCAGGACGACACTGCCCTGACGATGAAGATGACGAATTCCGCCTCGGAAAACCCGATTGGTGGACCAAAACCGAGCACAACAACGTTGAGTAAGTGCTCATTGTACTTTTTGTTTATTAGTGTATAGTATTACTTGTGGACAAGTAATCTAGCGAAGAGCTAGTGTTACAGTTATGCGCACTTTTATTTTTCTTATGTCAGCACCTGCCTCTTTCGGTGCTTATGCAATCTCTTCTATTTTCATATGCTTATGCAATGTCACACAATGTCTGCTGTGACTCTATTCTTACCTATGCCATATGCCTACCTTCGTTCTGTCATACTGACGTCGCTATGACCTCACTCATGACGCGTTATGACGTCTACTATTATTACATCATACCTATGACGTTCTTTACCTTTTACAGACAGTAGGTTCACGTATAAATAGCAGAGTTTGTCGTAGGTCGAACCTTAAGTTCGACTTAGCTTGTATAAACCTTATAACTTGCTGCAAAGCTTGTTAGTAAGCACAAGTTAGTCTCTGGCAACCTTAATCGGTTGTGGTGAGATTTCAAGTCGTAGTTCACACGCTCTCGCCTATAACCCTCTTCTCAAACCTGAGTCTCGCCTTATAGGCTCAGCGCTGTTTACCCACTCGTGTTCGCCAGGCTTATCTCATCGCCATCGTCTCGGACGATCCTCGTGGCATTACGTCATCGGGTAGATTGACAGACGACTTGATCATCATAACAATGATAGTGATTGGATGAATATAGAGTGTGGGAGCATAGTGACTGTTTTGTCATCATCTTCTCCTTCAGCATGGTCAGGGCAGTGGGAAAGAGCATTGGCTTGAGTCAGTTTAGCTGCAGGGGTGTGCACTAGTTGTAAATTATATCTGGATAGATTATTCCACCAGCAGGCTTGGCGTGCAGTCAAGTGCTGAGGTGCGCAATAATAAGTTAAATTTTTATGATTGCATCAAACAGTGATGGTGTGAGGTGCTCCTAAGAGCAGGTATCTCCATTCTTTGAGTGCACAAATTATAGCATAAAGCTCCCTGTCATATATTTGCCAATTGTGTTCAGTAGGGGTTAAGGCATGGGAGAGATATCCACATGGATGCAGCTGGCCATTGCTGTCCACTTGGAGTATAGTTGCTCCTACAGCCCATTTGGATGCATCACTTTCTAGAATAAAGGGTTTAGTCACATCAGGCATGGCTAATACAGGGGCAGTCATGAATTGTTCTTTCAGAAGATCAAAAGAGACCTGGCATTCTGGTGACCAGTCCCAGATTTTGTTCTTCTTTGTCAGATCATGAAGGGGTTTTGCAAGGTGTGCAAAATGCATGATAAAGCAGCAGTAATAGTTTCCGAATCCTAAAAACAAGCGTACTTGTTTGACTGTAGTTGGTACAGGCCAGTCCCTAATTCTGGCTAGTTTGATAGGGTCCATTTCGATTGTGTTGTGGGAAATGATCATGCCAAGGAATTCCACTTCTTCCTTGGTGGATTTGCATTTCTCTAATTTTAAATATAGGTCATGATGTTGTAAGCATTCCAGAACATGTTTAGTTCATGACTCGAGTTCTTGTTTTGTTTGTGCACATATCAGGATGTCATCCATATAAATGACAATCCATCCTTCATTGATCATGTCCCTAAAATAGTCATCCATCATGGCTTGAAACATCACAGGTGAATTCTGGAGTCCAAAGAACATAACTGTTGGTTCGAATAATCCTCTGTTGGTGACAAAAGCAGCCTTCCATTCATTGCCTTCTTTGATTCTTACATTGTTGTATCCCCATCTGAGATCTAGCTTTGTAAAGTAGCATGCTCCTTTAAGCTTGATCATCAGGTCAGAGATTAAGGGCAAGGGGTATGAATTTGGCTTAGTCCATTTGTTAAGATATTGATAGTCCTGACAGGGTCTCAGGGCATTACTATCCTTCTTTGGAACAAAGAAGAAGGGCGATGCTTGAGGAAATTTTGATTGTTGGATATATCCTTTTGTTAGCTGTTCCTTGATCCATTCATCTAGCAAGTTTTGTTCTAATGGTGATAGGTTATAGATCTTTGATTTACAAGGGACAAACTCATCTCATAATTTGATGGCATGATCCCAGGGTCTTGACTCAGGGAAACGCTCCAAGGCTTCTTTTTCAAATACTGAGTTCCACTCCATATACTCGGAAGGTACCTCTAGTCCTTCAGTAGATCCAGGTTCTACCTGACCTCTGTAACAGTGCTCCATCTGTTGTGATGTGGTGATTTTCCGAATCACTACTTCCAGTATTGAGTCTCATCCACATACAGTGAGCTGACCTCTACCTGGGCAACAATCCCACTGTGTGACATCGTGTATTGTTTGGCTAGAGTGTCGTCATATCCTGTCACATCTTCTAGATCCACCTGGATCCAAAGATTCCATATGTGTGCACAGATATCATCTTTTTCAGAATTATGGAATTCCAGAGTCTTTTCTCGCCAGTCTATTATTGGGTTATGCTCCTCGAGCCAAGGCAGCCCCAAAATAAAGTTCTGATCACCTAATGACTTCACCCAGAGCCAGTGCATCATAGTCTTGCCATTTATGTTAAAGGTGATCAGACACCTTTCTAAGATCTCTCCTGCTTTGTTCTCTGATCCATCAACATTCTTGACTTTGATGGGTCAGATCAAGGGTATTTGCTTCCAGTTTGAGGCAATGGATGTGTCTATGAACAGGCCTTCAGCTCCACAGTCAACTAGAGCAGTTTCAGCAGGTTCATCAGATTTGATGGAAATGGGGATGGAAATCTTTTTATTGGTTAAAGATTTTACCGTTACACTGCAAATATAGATAGAATCCGATGTTTGAGGATCAGCATCCACTGATGTGCAATCCCTGTTTAAAAATCCTGTTCAGCAAGCAGACTGAGACAATCTTCTGAAGACAAGTGCACCATCAAAGCCCTGATGGCCATCATACTTGTATTCTCACTAGCATTTTCTGACTCTTCTTCATCATATCCCTCAACCTCGTCACCTTCCATAGATGTGGAAGTCACTCTGATGTGACAGTGGGGTCATGACTCCTTTACTCCCTTCCCAAAATGCTTCTTCTTGTTTCCACTGTTTGGTTTCCTCATGGGGCATCTCAGTGATTGATGACCCCCTTTGTGACATATGAAACACAGTCCTTCTTTGACATGTTGCTCTCTTTCATCCTTGGATAATGCATTGATGATAACTGCATCAATGTCCATTGCATTGGGATCTCTGTATCTCGGCAATGGTCTCCCTCCTCCTGCATGTGATAGTCCAGCTAAAATGCCTAGTCTGCTTTTGGCATTTGCATATCTTTGTGCAGCATCATACCAACCCTGTAGATCAGCTGGGTTCTGCATAAGGATCTGTTGGACACTTTCAGGGGGAAGTCCTTCCAAAAATAGAGGAATGATGGCAGCTTCTTCCTTGATTTTGGACTTTTTGATTAGTTCCTTGAACTTGTCCATGTATAGTAAGATCAGCATCTTCTTTCATTGTTGCACTATTTTGTACAGCTCTGTCATGGCCCTTCCAGGGCTATCCACCTGTTTCTAGTTACTCTCAAATGACTCTTTGAATGCAGCCCAAGTTCCCCATGCTGCTGCATTGTTTAGGTTGCTTAATTTAGCTAGCTTCCATTGGCCTGCATTTCTCACAATCATTCATAAATAGCTCAGCTAGCTTGTGGTTCCCTTTGAATTTAGTGGGCATGGGACCCTTGATGCATTGATTGGCATTTGCGTCAGCCATTTCGATATCAGGGTCATTGTCTGGTGGTGGTGGTGGTGGAGTAGGTGTTCTGGGAGGTGGTGGAGTAGGGGTTCTTAATGGAGGTATAGGTGATTCAGAAGTTGGTTCTTCTTCTGGTTGTTTGTCCAAAGATGGTCCACTAGTCTGTGCAAGATCTAAAGATAAAAATGGTCTTGGTGTGTTTCCTAATGTGGAAGTGAACTGCAAGGGGCTAGGTTGTGCTGTTCCTAGCTCTTGAAATGCTTTGAATGGGGCAGTCTCAAATAGGTCACTAGATTCAATCATATTCTCCTCTCAGGAAGAATTGGAATCTGAGTCACTGGGTGTGCAGAATTTGCCCTTTCCACTAGAAGATTCTCCAGTTACTTCAGGTGATCTAAGGTGCTCAGGGATGTTGTTGATCCCTCCAGGAATGTAGTATGGTCCTTGAAAAGCTTCATCTTCTACACAATGTACTTCGTTGTTTTGATAGTATGTCCAGCGAGATTTACTGGTGTCAAAGATAACTTCTACTCCTGTGAGATAATATAATCCTTGGAACCTAACAGCTCTGTTGGGTGGGTGGTTATTGTACTGTGGTATCCAAAAATGGTGTAGCTCAACAGGGGTATCAGAGTGTCTGTATTTCCAGATCTGATCTCGGCTATCTTTGTAGATTACTTCTCCTTGAAGCATGTATGTGTTTTGAAGTCCTCTGGTTGCTTTGTTCAGTGGGGGAGCTCCTCTTGTGAAGATTCCAGAAATCTTGATCAGGCACCAGTAACCTACTGGCTGGCTCTTGGGAAGTTCAATGGTCTGTGCACTAACAAGCTAATACTTGAGCTGTTTAGGTAAGTTTGACTTAAATTGTTATGATGATCGAGTTGTCTGTCAATCTACCCAATGATGTAATGCCACGAGGATCCTCTGAGATGATGGCAATGAAATAAGCCTGGCGAACATGAGTGGGTAAACAGCACTGAGCCTATAAGGCAAGACTCAGGTTTGAGAAGAGGTTTATAGGCAAGAGCATGTGAACTATGACTTGAAATCTCACCACAACTGGTTAAGGTTGCCAGAGACTAACTTGTGCTTACTAACAAGCTTTGCAGTGAGTTATAAGGTTTATACAAGCTAAGTCAAACTTAAGGTTCAACCTATGACTGTTACGATCTCACGGACTCAGTTTCTTTTTCTCTTCATTTTCCATATTTTTACTTATTTGTCTGGGGCCTCTATGGGGAGTTACTACTTAAGGAAGGCCGTTACCACCCCTATGATAGGACGCCCAAGGGTTAGTCAGTGAGCGGCTGCAAGAGCCTTGGGGTTAGGGTTGACCAATAGGATGGCCAGGGGCTAGATTGGTCTGGACAGGGGACTGGGGTAACACGAGGCATGGAGCGGTCCAGATCTGTTGCTGCACACCACAGCCTTAGGGCTTAGGGTTTGCTGCGCACAGACCAGGGACTGGGTATATAAGTAGTAGCTGTTGTAGTAGCGAGTCCCTAAGACTCTGGATAGTTTCCCTACCCAGGACAACAATCTAGTTGTGTTTGGTTTCACCTCTGTTCTCGTTCTCCTCATTGACAAGGCTTGAGGTTGTGTTTGGGTAGCTCCTAACATAATCCAGAGTCTTTACAACCTTGCCCTTCGTCGTTCACCACAGCGCCGAGTACATCTTACTTGTTGCAGCTCACGGCAACAAAGCCAGTTTCTTTTTCGACATCAATATTCATCTGACTCTGTGCACGTAACAACACGTGGCCACAGACAGCCTTGAGGAGCTAGGCGACTACGAATTTGACAGCAGATAGTCTCAGTAATCGTTATTACTGACTATGGGGTAATTCATCCCCTCTGGCTACAAAACAGGAATTGGACAAGAACAGTCTGAGCGTCGTTGAAAGTGCAGGCAGGCACTGGCAAGCTAGCTGTACCGATACTTGTGGAAAAACCCACGCAACGGGTGAAACAACTGGTGTACTGCGTGTGTATCAAGGGGCCGAAAGTCCCGTTTCAGATCACTTCGATCTGTAGGGTGAAATCCCAGGCACATTAGCTATACATTGGCATTTGGTGGAACTAAATCGAACATTTGAGTTGGGGTGCATTATTGACCCAATCGAACAAACCTCGTGCGACGGAAAGCACAAGCAGATGAGCAAACAGGCAACAAACCTGTGCAACTGTGCAGGGAACTAGGTGACTGCCAAACGAATGGACTGATTGCCGTTGGAGATAGAACGGAACCAGTTGAAGACCAACCTATACACCATCACACGACCATCGCCATGCAGTGCGAATTCAACTACATCTTACCACACACCCATGCGACACTGGCGGAGATCGGATCGATCTTCAATGTGGAATGGGTATCTGAAATCACTATCACATGCACGCTGACGATCACTGGCGATGGTTACATCAGGAAGTTTGACAACCATGTCAGACTATGGAGGCGCCACTGCCGGCACAAGGAATGGCAACAGCACAAAGATGTCCAAAGGCTCCTAGACGATATGGAGCAGCGACAAATTAAGGAGCAAGAGGCAGCATGGGCTGAACTCTTGGAATTACAACAAATGTGCCGAGCAGCTACTCAGGTGCAGCAGGCACTTAACCGTGTGGAAAAGGATTGGAAGGTCCTGGAAAACCTTCTGGAAGTTGTCTACAAGGGCAACACAAATGATCGAATGTATCAGGCGTTGGTGGCATTGAAGTACAACCAGTGGCTCATGTGGTGCTACAAAACGAAGGATGCCATCCGCCGATACAAAAACTACCACAAAGACAAGCGGTTGGACAGCCATGTTACGGCTGTTATGGAACTATATGCCAACGAGGGCATGATTATAGAACCGGAGGACTGGAATGCGCTGATGCATGCGCAAAATGGCAATGGGAGCCATGAGGAACAAACCCAAATCGAAAAGGCTTTTACCTGGGTCCAAGTCCCACATCCAACAATGGCCAGATACTGCTATCTCCGATTGATCAAACCGGAGTTATGGTCAAAATACACATGGCCTGCATACCTGACAGTGCAGGACCTCTGGGATTTCGATGAGCGATTGCACAACAATAGCGCACAAGTTAACCTCAGGTCACCCAAGGATGGCACACATGTATGGCACGTTGAAAATCAAGGCCATGTTCGCGGATGGAAACAGATCCGCCTAATGATGCGCAAAGGCTATGGACACCACTGAGTGGGAGCAAGGATTTTCCGAGCTATGGCAGATATGGTTGCACATATTACACAAGCACTCTTGGGATATCAGACCTTCCAGGAAGAAACGTACCAGTCCATGGGAGACACGGAAGGAACTCCGACCCAACGAGCACACCAGGAGGATCAGATCTACCGACAAGGACAATGTCAGGTAGAAGCATCAACGGCAATTGCTCAATCCATCTCAGATGTCATCCATGAATACCGCCGAGCCAATCCGATAACCCAGGCTCCAACCACAAAGTTGGAACTCCCTGATCATTACGAGGGAGATCCACGAATGGTAGACGCATGGGTATGCCAGATGGAGACTTACTTCACCCTGTCACAAGAAACAACTTTGGATCGGAAGATCTCAATCTGCCTATACCATATCCAAAAGGGAAAGGATAACCGAGCTGGAGATTGGGCCAGTGTGAAACTTCGGGCCATTCAAGATGTGCAACGGGAATATGAGGAAAAACAAACCAAAGAAGCATGGTCCCGAGATATCTCATGGAAGGACTTGAATGAGGGTCGGCTTGACGATGATATGAACTGGCTCAGGGAACCCTTGACCAGAAAATTTCCTTTCAAAACATGGCAGGACTTCAAAGACCAGATGCACGAATTCTTCATGTCGACAGAGACAAAACAGAAGGCGATCGACTCCCTTATCATGTTAAAACAAGGGAACTCGCTGATTGAAGACTATTGTATTCGGTTCAATGCTCTATCACCTCTGGTCGAATGGAATGATGCAGCCTTGATCACCCAATTCTTGGCACACATCAACCCGGCACTCGGAAGGGACTTAATCCATCATGGAAACTTGGAGGAAGATGCTTCTTTAACTAAAATTCAGGAGTGCACAATACAGCTGGCACGTGCATATCACCAGGCATAAGATATCAGGACCACCCTAGTCGCGACGACTTAGGGCCCCACTAGTGAACCGAAGAGTAGAGGAGGTGAGAAGAGATGACTTAGGGGAAACCCCAACAGAACTCAAATGGAGTCTCTGGGTGTTCGTTGCACATCTTATATACCTAGGTACATGGTCTGTGCACTAAACCCTACAACCCTAAAGGCTGTGGAGTACTCTGGGTAACCCTAGTATAAGAATAGCATGGAAAGTTTGAGAAGTTTTACATAATGTGGATCATTGATCCAAATGAGTCATAAGGAAAACCTAAGCAAGGCTGCACATCCATTATCTTATCTTATCTTATCTTTGTGCTGATTAGATAATCATTATCTTATCGCCGATGTTTGGCTGCAGCCTTAGATCAAAACAAAGAAATAATATAAATGTCTTAGAAATGAAATGAAGAAAAAGTGAAAAGGAGCAGTCCATGACATTGATGGATTATCCATGAATTGTGACATCATGATTACTGCTTGGGTAATATCATATCTTGTGCCAAGAGTAAGATATACATAATAGAGATCCAATAATTGATTGATAACAACTCCTTTCCTGAAGAGTTGCAGTTCCTTTGTTCTCCACAGGTGTATATCCTGCTGGCAAAGGAGTATAAACAGGTTTTGCATCATCTCAACCAAAATGTTTAACTATTTTCTTTGCATAGTTTATTTGATCAAGGACAATCAAATTTTCCTTCTATCTTGAATGATTTTCATTCCAAGATATTCTTTAATGGGTCCTAGATCTCTGCATTCCCATTTTTTCATGAATTTGTGTTTTAATTCCATGAGTAACTTTTTATTGTTTCCCATGAATAACACATCATCAACATAGAGTATAACTACTATAGTTGATTTCTGTTTATAGCAAACATAGACTCCTGTGTCTGTAAGACACTGTCCAAAGCCTAATTCTTGTAGACTTTGATTTGCTTTCTTATTCCAAGCTAATGCAGCTTGTTTAAGTCCATATAAGCCTTTTTTAAGTTTATAGACTTTGTGCCCTTGCCCTTTAATGATAAATCCTTCTTGCTGTTCCATATATATATATTCTTCCAAGTCTCCATATAGGAACACTGTCTTTACATCAAGTGCTTCAATTTCCCAATCTTCTAGTGCTGCTGCAGCCATGAGGAGTCTCACAGTCTCAAATTGTGCAACTGGTGAGAATGTATCATCATAATCTACTCTAGGTATTTGTGAAAATCCTTTAGTAACTAGTCAAGCACATTTTTGAACATCACATTTTTACCACATAAACCCATCTACACTATACAGGTTTACAGTCTTTTGGACATGGTAATTTCTTCTTCACTTGATTCATTAAATGGATTGTTTTTATAGGACATGTTGGCTACTTGACAAATTAAAAATTATATAATTCCGATCAAAACTGATTGCGCAATAAATCAAACAAAATAATCAATCATAGGGGCAGTTTTTTGACCCTCTATTATTTTACATCCTAATACTTTGTATGACCCCCCTGTGCCTTTAATACTGCCTGTATCCTCCTAGGCATGCTTTCTATTAGCTTCTGGCATGTCTCTGGTGGTATTTCAGTCCACTCCTTTGCTGCCCTGTCCCACAATTCATGTACTCCTGCAGGTGGTGTGTGTTAGGAGCTACGCTCAAACAAACACAACACTCAAGCTCACTGCAAGTAAGCGAAGAGAAGAGAAAAGAAAAGAGAGTGAATTGGATGAAAACTAGGTAGTTGCCTGAGCAAGACAAACTATCTCGAGTCTTAGAGTAACTATTCTTACAAGAGTCCTTATATACCCCTACCTAGCCTCCTTGCCCTTCCCTCATGTCCGACTGTGCCTACTGTGCCTCTGCCATACTGCATCCTCATGCTAAGCCTCATGTCCTCCTTATCTTATCTATGATAAGATCCTTGATAACACCAATAAGGAATCCCATCCTGATGTGATAAGTGATAAGATAAGATAAGATCACTTGATAAGATCTTATCCTTCCCATAAGCTTTGCGAGTTGTCCAATGTATCCATCATGACCTGTATGTTGGTCCCATCTCTCATACTGCATCCTAGACTGATGATGACACATGATATAGCCTCTGCAACTGTTGCACCCTCTATGGCCTTGTCTCATTACTGTTACTGTTGCCTGTAGTAAGGCTTGTTGAAACGAACATTGACGAATATCTTTTGTATCATGGGAGAACATCTCGGATCTATCCGATCTCAATCGTTATCACATCTTATCAGTATTATCTAATAATCTATGATTATGTAATGTTCATTGTATTTATATCTAGACAGATATTATAGAGTTCGATGGGACAGAACTCTGAACAATAAAGCCACCTCATGTATTCACATGGCGACTGTGCTCAGTCAGCGTATCATAATAGCGCTGACACAGACACAGTAGATAGACGTATAAATACTCTGTAGTTTCTCAGTCAATCTACATTCTCTTCTCTGCTATCAACCAGTTGAGCCACAGCTCCTGAGTGACCTACAGCTACACAAGTAAGTGTTTACTTACTTAGCTCTACTATTCTGCTGCACCCATCGTCATGCTACTTCGACAGGTTATGGGCCCCGTCTGCTCGCAGACCTGATGGGTGATCGCCTCGATACCACAGGAGATAAGCGGCTCGACAATGTAGCTGTCGCTGTCGAGGGGACTTCATCAATCGCTATTTGGTAATGACCAAATAAGGTAATCAGGTTTGTTAGTAGCACCCTAGTGGCTGTAGTGACTGTATACACTCGTTTATGTCCACTAACGTAACCCGGGGAGCTCACCCGAAATATGAGCATGTCCAATCTTGACAGAGATCTGGGCACCACCTGGAGAGGTGTGAAAATAATACTTAGTATGGCAAACTTGTCCAGCCCCCAGTTTCTGCGTTACCCGGGTATATAATAAAACCATAATCTAAGATCCATCGATCGTCTTGATCGGATCTGGACCAGTTTGTGGACACTGGTTTATCAACATCCTCCGGATTAAGGGCCATCTTATGATGGATAAAGATCAGATCGGGTTCTGTCCCGTCCCCCAATCAAAAGGCTTCGCGCCCCCCTTTTGGCCGTGAATAATTAAGTGCATATACCAATTTCAGGTTTTCGTCCCGCATTCTCATTAATTAAATAATTATGTAATATTCCATATAAAGATAGTGCTACAGGGACATTGTTCCCTGTCTATGCATATCAGTGGCAGGCACGAGCTTAGCTTCCTGCTTAGTAATAGGACTGCTCCTTAGCAGCAATAGTACGTTTTAAAAATAGTTACATAATGATGGGATATTTACCGCTGTTGGGGAATTTGTTGGAGCCCCAAAGCACTCCTGAAAGGCTGGATCCCTTTCTGGCGATGAAACCAAGAAACCAAAAGCGATCCACGAGTCCCTGTCCCGGGATCCATCTGTTGCATCCATAACCGGAAGTATCGATGATTAGTGCTAGCATCTATCGTTCCTTAAAAACGATGAGCTAACATATTTTTCAAAGATCTTCAAACCAATCCAAACCAACCTCTCCTCGAATTTATTTTTTGAATTTTCAAATAAATAAATAAATATTTTGATAAACATGTCTTACAACAACTCTGCCGCTTCCTCTGCCTCCACCTCCTCTTCCTCCGGATCTTCTTCCAGAAAATCTGCTTCCGGCTCTGCTGCCGGAAAAGCAGCCTCCTCTTCCGGTTCGTCCGGAAACAACCAAGCCGGCCCCTCCAAGGGTCGCATCATTACCTATTTCGACCTTCTTCCTGAACTAGCTCAGGAAGAGAAACGAGCTCAGGATGAGCTCAAATCGGATGAAGAATCCGATAAATGCGCCTTGTTTGGCCTCGCGGCCAAATACAAAGGCAAACAGGTAATTGCCCAATTTAAATTGGGACAAATTAAAAATTCTAAATTAATTAAAAAGCGCGAAATGGGCGAATCCGCCGACATTATGCGCTCTCCCCACTCCAATAAAGCGGGATCAAAACCGGCATCGCCGGTTACTAAAGTGAGGACTCCATCCTCGCTACCTTCATTACGCACAGTCTCTGACTCATTGCACCCGCGATCCCCCCCTGTTCAGGTAAAACAGGAGAGGATCACTCCTCCCCTTGATGGTACAGGGATGTTTATCCCTGTTTCATACAAAAGCGTGCCGGCAAGGCACGAGTTACCGGTTCTGGGCCATTGGCCTCGATCGATTCCAAGCTTGCTGACGATCTGCGTTGGCAAGATCAGGAAACGATCGCCCAGCACCGGGCAAAAGTGGAGGAGGCTAAACAAAAAGCCATACTTGAGGAGTGCATTCATCGGCGCACTCATGAATATAAAAGGAAAATGGCCAGGGAACGTGGACATACGGTCCGCCACGATGAAGCTGTCCGGGCTAAATATAGAAAGCCCAATGCCGTTCCAATCAACGATTGGAACAAAGTCAGGGATGATTATCCCAAATTGCCTATGGAAGGTGCGCGGCAACTCATTGCCGACCTTAATAATGGCACTTACCGGCCATCAACCCCCTTCCCTCGATTAGGCAATGAGGAAAACAGGATGCTGATTCCTGTTCCTGGCCCTTCCTCAGGGCCAAATTACGCCGCTGTTGCCAAAAACGGCATGAAGAATGTGCGTGGTCCCCTTCACCTCCAAAAAAGGAATGACCCTAATCAGGCATATTCCTTATCTGTCAAAGAACAAGACAGACGCCACGAACAGTGGCTTAAAACGTTTGGAGCAAGGGTTGTTGCCGAAGTGTCGAAGTGGGAGATTGACCCGCTTCCGGTACAATCCTCTAGGGGAGACCAGAAAGGACAAAAGACGCAGGAGGAAGGTGACAAATGGTCACGAGGGGAAATAAATGAGTGGCGAAAAATAGCCACTGCATTTATGAAATTGGGTGCATTACCCAATAAAATACGTGTAATTAAACAGAGAAGGAGCGATTCCCTTCTCCAAAATAAAAAATTACATGAACTCTATCAAGCGAATGAATTGGTAGAAGACGCCAAAATCATGGTTGCTAGCCATCAACAAAACATAGCTGAGATTTCACAAACAGTGAAAGGAGTAATACAAAATTCCAACACCTTAATCGATAATAATGATCGATTACGTGATGATCTAGATGCAGCTTTAGATCATCTAGGTCAATCTCAGCAGGCTAGACGAAATGAGAATAACACTTATTTCGAAAACCAAAGAGAAATGGCACGTGAGATAGGACATCTCAAATTAGAGTTAAAAGGAGCAAAGACACGTGCAATAAATGCAGAGTCTTGGCTAGATTCTGACAAAATAAAGCTGGCTCAAGAAAAGAAAAGAGCCAAAAAGCTGCGTCAGAAACAAAATCGGCTAGATAAAAAAGAAGCCGATAAAATTAACTTCACCGCTCGCTCCAAAGAGCCTAGAACTCACATACCTAAACATGATGAGTTAAAAGAGCTTGGAAATACTGATTTCCAAGATCTCTTATATGGCTCTGAAAATTCCCATTGGGAATTATCAGATGATGAAAATGATACATACCTACAAGCTCAAGTTGGTACCCCAATTGAGCATGGTGAAATCATTCCTGTGAAAACAAATAAAAGAAATTTTAAACACACACGAGAGCACCCAGTCTGGAAAAAACCCAGACTCTGCTATTTGGTAGCAATCAAAGATAGAGCGCTATCCAAATATGTGTGGCCGACATATCCTACAGTTAAGGATTTGTCACAATTAAGCCATAAACTCCGAAAGGAGATTGGCTTCAAAATTCACAGGGAAAGCAAATCAAGCTTTCACATCGAACCTGTAGAAGGTTATAGTTATGGCTGGGCTGATATTGATAAATTAGCCAGAGGCTTTAACTGTAATCTTACAGTAGGAGCAAACAAAAGTGGTGATGTCACCATTCCTACCTTACAAGGTAGAAGCAACTGGGCCACATGGTCCAGGTTGGTTAAAGCTACACTCCAGTCCAAAAGTGTATGGCAGTATGTTGAGGGTACTATTACACATAACCCTTGGCTACCCAGCTACCAAGAAGAGATGGGTAGCACAACTGTCACAGCTGGTCGAGTCCAAGCACTCAACCAAATTTGGAAATTACACCAAGAATTTCTTGAAAATGATGGAAAGGCAAGGGGAATAATAACCCTAAATTTGCCTAAGTCTTTGGGTCACCATATCAAAAACACATCAAAAGAAACTTGGGATGACCTAACTGAGGCTTTTTCCAAAGCTGGAGCAGTAGCAATATTTAACGTCTATAAAAAGACGAAAACTTGGGAATTCCCCAAAAACAAAAATCCTGCAGAATCAGTTCAAGAGTTAATGGAACTCTGGGCTGAAATGGCTGCAAATGGCAAATCCTTTGACGACGATTTTCAATTAATGGAAGTCATTGACAGGATGCCAGCTTCCTGGGACTCATTTAAAACCTACATTCTTCTAAAAATGGAAGTAGGAAAAACAAAACTTAAAGATCTCCTACCAGAGATTGAAAATGAGTACCAACGTCGCAGAGGTGACAAGGAAGAGCAGTCTGCAAACTTTGTAGCAAGGGGGAGCAAAAATTATAAAGGCAAAAAACCGTTTAATTCTGGGTTTAAACCCAGAGTTAATTTGCCTAAAGGAAAATACACTCAGCCAAATGCACAGGCAGGTCCAAGTAATAGACCAGCCTATGTACCCCCTGGCAACAAAACAGGATCAAATTGGGAGCGCAATAAGAAAAATCGCGCAAATAAGCTAAAGAAATTAAATCTTTTGGCCAAAGCTGTGAACGCTCCTGGGGACCTTTCAAGAAAAGAAAGAGTGGATCTTAAGAAATTTGCTAATATGGCTATAACAGAAAGCCATAAGATGGATGTGGATGTTCCTCAAAATTCTTCACTTGCTGATAGAATCAGCACAAATAAAGTCGATCCTGAGACATTAAAAATTATGAACAGGATCAAAGATCTTAAAGGAAAAGGAAAAGATCTTATCAAAGAAGACTTTGTTACCTGGAAAAATAATCCAATGGATATTCCAGAAGCTCGCATTGATGACGAGAAAGCTCAAATAGAGCTACAAGAAGAAATACATGAGGAACATGTAGAAACAGGTTACTGGGACAACAGATCGTATGTAAATTTCACTAAAAAATATCCAAATACTGATTATAAATCAGTGACGATGATGACATCGGAGGATACCAAGAAGAATATTATGATAATGACTTCTTCGCAGATGATGGAATGTAACCATCAGAAGAAGGCTTATCATGATATTGGTAAGTCCGTAGATAGCAGATGTAAAAATAGCATAATAGCTATTAGTTTAAATAAATCTGCATCGACTCTTAAAAGTGAAAAAATACGTGAGGATTATTGGATAATAGACTCAGGTGCATCTGTGCACATTACAAACAACAAATCTGACTTTGTAGAGTATAATCCATATCCTGAACCAGAAGAAATCAAAACAGCTGATTCAAAATCAGCTGCAATGATACTTGGACAAGGGACTATAGTCCTTGAGTTTGAAAACTTAAAGGGACTTAAACATATCGCTAAATTGGAAGTTTGCTACATGCCAAAGGCTTCTCACAAACTTATTTCATCTGGACAATTAAAAATTGGTGGTTACATTGAGACATCAAACAGTGAACATACAGTGTTTTTGTTCAAAGGAAATGATGTTATAGTTGCTAAACCCAAAAATCGCTTTGAACTGATACACTGGGCTAAAGTAACAATAAAACAAAAATTAAACAAATTAGTGAATCTCGTAGATTTCACTACATGGCATAATAGGATGGCACATGCAAATAAAAATGTAATAAAAAATATGAGCCAACATACAGAAGGTTTTGATGATAAAATCAAAATACCATCTGATAATCCTATTTGTTCTGGATGTGCACAAGGAAAGATGCATAATAAATCTTATCCTATATCACAAACACGTGCAAAACAACCATTAGAGTTGTTACATGCTGACTTGCTAGAATTCCCACAAGAATCTTATCACCGTAAAAAATGGTGTTTAATGATTATTGATGACTATTCTTCATATGCCTTTATGGCATTCCTACGAACTAAATCAGAAACGTTTGAAAATTTCAAAAACTTTATTACACTGTTTGAAAACCAAACAGGAAGAAAAGTTAAACGTTTCAGATCAGATCAAGGGGGAGAATTTAAGTCTGGTGAATTTGATCAATTCTTAAAACAAAAAGGCATATTATGTGAACATAGTGCACCATACATCCACCAACAAAATGGACGTGCTGAAAGATTGAATAATACAATCTTAGAAAAAGCAGAAAGTATGCGACTCCATGCCCAATGCCCAAAATCTTGGTGGGAGTTTGCTATGAAAAATGCTATTCACACCTATAATCGCACACCATTAAGAAGAACAAAATGGATGATGCCATATGAAAATTTGTACAATAAAAAACCTGATGTTCATTATTTTAAAACATTTGGTTGTCTAGCTTGGGTTTTTGTACCTAAAGAAATTAGACAAAATAAGCTTACTCCAAAAGCAGAGGCCATGACATTCATAGGATATGAAGATGGCTCTAAAGCTTATCAATTCATGAAAAATGATAACTCTATATTTGTTGGAGTTCAATCATTATTTGATGAAACCAAATTTCCTAGAGCAAAAACAGAAGGCTTAGAAAATAGACTATTTAATAGTCCACCAGGTATAGAAACAAGGGAGAAACATAATGGACACGTATCTGATTCCAATTCCCACATGGATCACGGTCATCACACCTATGATAGTGATAGTGATGATGATACTCCCCATAAAAAGAAAAGATATCCAGAAAATCATGATACTACAGACAATGATTATAGCGGATCGTTTCATGATAAGGATAATCAAGGCCTAGAGGATTCTTATATAAATCCTGACAGAAATCAGGATATAGAACCTAATATTAATCGTTCAATAACACCTCCTGAACAACCAAACATCTCCATGAGATGACTTGGAGATAAACGTCCTGAAAAAGGAAAGGACAAACGAGATGAAAAATATGACACATATCTCAGAAGGACTTTACGCCTCAAAAAACCTAGACTCATACCTGACAATGCATATGGTCAGAAAGCTCCTCTCGAAATAGAAAAAGATATACAAAGTACTAGAGAATGGAGCAAAAGAGTCTTTGGTAAAGGCAAAGGGAAAGCAAAACCTACCCTTAGTCCAACTTCTTCACGAAAAGCTTTACAAAATCCGTTACAACAAATTGAAATGGATAAAGAAATGGAAGAAATATCAGAATCAGAAACAGAGTCAGAACAATATAAAACACCATCTGCCTCAGAATCTGAATGATCATCCATTAAAGAAACAAGACCAGTTTCTGGTGGAGAATCTATTCCAGATTTGAATAGACAATCATCCTCTGATAATGAAACTGATCCATTTAATGAATCAAGTGAAGAAGAAGTCAATAGAGATTTACAGTCTAAATCACCTAGTGATGATCTCATATACTTCTTAGAAAAACTACTCAAAGAAGGAGGTAACAGATTTGTTAACTACCTTCTATGCAAAGCCATAAGTCCAAACTACTCTAAAAGTGTAGATCAATGGACGTACAAAGATGCTTATAAATTAAAAGCTTCTAATCCCAAAGAATGGGAATTATGGCAAAATGCAATGAAAGAAGAAGTACAGGCCTTAGAAGACCGTGATGTATGGGAATTAGTACAATGTCCAAAAGACCGTAAACCTGTAAAGTGTAGATGGGTTTATGCGGTCAAAAGCAATGGCCAAAAACGTGCTCGACTAGTCGCTAAAGGATTTTCACAAATACCTGGAGTAGATTATGATGATACATTCTCACCAGTTGCACGATTTGAAACTGTGAGACTCCTTATGGCTACAGCAGCGCTAGAAGATTGGGAAATCGAAGCGCTAGATGTAAAGACAGCGTTCCTTTATGGAGATTTAGAAGAAAACATATATATGGAACAACCAGAAGGATTTATTATCAAAGGACAAGAGCACAAAGTCTATAAACTTAAAAAAGCCTTATATGGACTTAAACAAGCTTCATTAGCTTGGAATAAGAAAGCAAATCAAAGTCTACAAGAATTAGGCTTTGGATGGTGTCTTACAGACACTGGAGTCTATGTTTGCTATAAACAGAAATCAACTATAGTAGCTATATTATATGTTGATGATGTGTTATTCATGGGAAACAATAAAAAGTTACTCATGGAACTAAAACACAAATTTATGAAAAAATGGGAATGTAGAGATCTAGGACCCATTAAAGAATATCTTGGAATGACAATTGTCTGAGATAGAAAAAAGAAATTGATTATTCTTGATCAAATTAACTATGCAAAGAAAGTAGTTAAAAGGTTTGGTCAAGAAGATTCAAAACCTGTTTGTACTCCTTTACCAGCAGGATATACACCTGTGGAGAACAAAGGTACTGCAACTCCTCAAGAAAGGAGTTATTACCAATCAATTATTGGATCTCTACTATATCTTACTCTTGGCACAAGATATGATATTACCCAAGCAGTGATCATGATGTCACAATTCATGGTTAATCCATCTAGAGAACACATAGCAAAAGCCTTATATATTATAAAATATGTCAATTCTTCCATAAATGGAAAATTGGTGTATGATGGCTTTAACAAAGATGGAATGCATGCTTACTCTGATGCGGATTGGGCTGGTGATCCAGTCACAAGAAAATCTGTAACGGGTAATCTAGTTCTATTGGCAGGATCTCCAATAAGTTGGATTTCCAGAAAACAGAAAACTGTTGCATTGTCATCCACAGAAGCTGAGTACATGAGTCTTTCAGACTGCTCATGCCAAATCATGTGGATAAAATCCCTATTCAAAGAACTGGGATATGACATTGGAGCTGTTGATCTTCATGTTGACAACAGAGGATCAATATTCTTAGCAAAGAATCCAGCTCAAGAACATAGAACAAAACATATTGATATTCGTTATCATTATGTTAGAGAATGTGTTGAGAACAAAGATATTAACATATCATATGTTCCCACAAATGAACAATTAGCTGATATCTTAACAAAAAATTTAACTTGGCAAAAGTTTAAAGAGTTAAGAAATGAAATTGGCATTGAGATCCTCAATGAGGGGGAGTGTTGAAACGAACATTGACGAATATCTTTCGTATCGTGGGAGAACATCTCGGATCTATCCGATCTCAATCATTATCACATCTTATCAGTATTATCTAATAATCTATGATTATGTAATGTTCATTGTATTTATATCTAGACAGATATTATAGAGTTCGATGGGACAGAACTCTGAACAATAAAGCCACCTCATGTATTCACATGGCGACTGTGCAAAGCTGTGTGAAGCACAGCTTTCCACACAGCAATGATGGTGCATTGCTATGCTCAATACATTTGCTCAGTCATGCTATACAAATGCTCAGTCAGTGTATCATAATAGCGCTGACACAGACACAGTAGATAGACGTATAAATACTCTGTAGTTTCTCAGTCAATCTACATTCTCTTCTCTGCTATCAACCAGTTGAGCCACAGCTCCTGAGTGACCTACAGCTACACAAGTAAGTGTTTACTTACTTAGCTCTACTATTCCGCTGCGCCCGTCGTCGTGCTACTTCGACAAGGCTTCCATGTAGCACATAGTTGACTGAGCCCCATTGGTGAGTATATGCCTTATGCCTTGCATTGCAAATAGATAGTGCTCTCTTAGATAAGTGAGACATTGGATAAGGCGTTGAATGCGTCAAAGCATCGAATTTAGGGGTTGATTCATAACAGTGTGTCATATTGTTGGAGCTTGGCCTTGAGCTGTTGCCAGAGGTATTCAATAGGATTTAAGTTAGGGGATTGGGCAGGCCACTTGATGGGAGTGATGTTGTGGTCAGAAAACCACTGATCTGCCTTTTTGGAGGTGTGCTTGGGGTCATTGTCCTGCTGAAAGTACCTCTCATCCTCCTTCATCTCCAAGCTTTCAAAACTCTCCTCCACCCCCACCTCCAAATCTCACAATATTGCTCAGCATCCATATTCCCCTGCACCTCTACCATCTTCCCCACCCCATTCCAGCCCATACATCCCCAAACCATCAAGTTATTCCCCCCCTCCATGCTTGACAGTTGGTGTGGTGGTCATGTCTGATAGTGCTTCCCCACATTGCTTCCACACATACACCTTCCCATCTGACCCAATCCTGTTGATTTTTGTCTCATCTGTCCACAACACCCTCTTCCAGTCCTCCACAGTCCAGTTTGCATGGTATTGGGCAAACTTTAGATGTTGCTGGTGATGAACCCTTTTGAGCATGGGGACTTTCTTCTTTATTGCTGACCTAAAGCCAGCCTCCTTCAACACATTCCTGATGGTCTGAGGTTTAACAGGGGTAGGGATGATGGAAATTATGAACTGGGTGGCTTGGACAGCATTGTCCAGTTTCCCAGTGCTGATTTGATGGATAATTTACCATTTATCATGGGAAGAGAGTTTGGAAGGATGACCACATCAGCAAACCTTGGGTTTCCCCATGGTGCCCACAGTGTTGCAGGACTGGCAGACAAGTCACAGACTTCAAGTAGAATGTTTGCAGACAGCTGCAGTGCCCACAGTTCCCACAGTGAATCTGCAGTGACTTGGCAGTGAATTGGCAGAATGTTTGCAGACAGCTGCAGTGCCCCCAGTGACCACAGCACTGACAGTGCTGACAGTGAATCCACAGTGAATCTGCAGTGAATTGGCAGTGAATTGATAGAATGTTTGCAGACAGCTGGAGTGCCCAACAGACTATCACAGACTGTGGCAGTACTGCACAGAACATATACCTTATATCCAGGCTCTGTGGGGCTCTGTGGGGTTCTGTGGGCCTCTGTGGCTTATTGGTACAGATTTTTTATCAGACTCCAAGCAGACTGCCACAGACTGCCACAGAGCCCAGCAGACTGTGGCAGTACTGCACAGAACATATACCTTAAATCCAGACTCTGTGGGGCTCTGTGGGGCTCTGTGGCTTATTGGTACTTGGACTGCCACAGACTCCCAGCAGACTGTGGCAGTACTGGACAACATATATCTTATCTCCAGGTTCTGTGGGCCACTGTGGGCCTCTGTATCAGCACTGCAGCTGTCTGCCATCACTTGTCAATTTGCAAAACATGAATAACTTAGGAACCACTGATTGGGATTGTTCCTGCCAGTGACAAAAGTTGTACGCCTTCTTACATACTACAACTTTTGTCACTAACACAAGCCTGGAACTTTAGAACCTGACTTGGAAAATAGGATTTACATAGTTGAGTGAAAGCAGTGGCAAGACTAAGTCCACTGCAGAGGATATAGGATATATGTGTTTTTGAAACCAAAATGACAATGCCAGTTTGGTGTAATGGTTTGTATTGCATCAGCTGTGCTCTAAGGTTGTGAGTTCAATCCTGGTCATGTGCAAGTTATTTAGGTTCATGTATTACTTTAATTTAGTATAACTGATGACATAATATGGAATATAATCTGCACAGAATATATACTTTTTGTCCAGGCTCTGTGGGACTCTGTGGGACTCTGTGGGACTCTGTGGGACTCTGTGGCTTACTGCCAGCAGACTGCCACAGACTCCCAGCAGACTGTGGCAGTGCTGCACAGAACATATACCTTTTATCCAGGCTCTGTGGTACCTCTGCAGAGAGCCCCCAAATTTGCTGATGCACCAGGATGATTTTCATTATGCCCCTCCACCTCCTTACTAATTTTACCAATGGTACCCTTCCCCAGACCAGTCCTAGCTTGGATTTGACAATGGGAATACCCCTCATTGAGGAGAGAAACAACAGAAGTGCACTTTTCAGCAGAGATGGATTTCATGGTGGTGGTAAAGAGTCAAGAAGATGAATGGCACTACAGGCAAGGGGTTAGTTTGGGATGGTAAAAAGCAGGTAAAAATGTTGCAAATAAAAACCCTTTTTTCAAAAGCAATTGCATGCAAAAAATGCTATTAAAATTTGCAATTTCTCAGAGGTGAATATTTAACAATATAAGTCTGATGGGAATATTCACTGTTGAGAAATTCCAAATTTTACTATTATTTCACTTACAATTCTTCTTTTCTTGGCAAAGATGGTTTATGTTATGATGATCAAGTCGTCTGTCAATCTACCAGATGATGTAATGCCACGAGGATCATCCGAGACGATGGCGATGAGATAAGCCTGGCGAACACGAGTGGGTAAACAGCGCTGAGCCTATAAGGCGAGACTCAGGTTTGAGAAGAGGGTTATAGGCGAGAGCACGTGAACTACGACTTGAAATCTCACCACAACCGATTAAGGTTGCCAGAGACTAACTTGTGCTTACTAACAAGCTTTGCAGCAAGTTATAAGGTTTATACAAGCTAAGTCGAACTTAAGGTTTGACCTACGACAAACTCTGCTATTTATACGTGAACCTACTGTCTGTAAAAGGTAAAGAACGTCATAGGTATGATGTAATAATAGTAGACGTCATAACGCGTCATGAGTGAGGTCATAGCGACGTCAGTATGACAGAACGAAGGTAGGCATATGGCATAGGTAAGAATAGAGTCACAGCAGACATTGTGTGACATTGCATAAGCATATGAAAATAGAAGAGATTGCATAAGCACCGAAAGAGGCAGGTGCTGACATAAGAAAAATAAAAGTGCGCATAACTGTAACACTAGCTCTTCGCTAGATTACTTGTCCACAAGTAATACTATACACTAATAAACAAAAAGTACAATGAGCACTTACTCAACGTTGTTGTGCTCGGTTTTGGTCCACCAATCGGGTTTTCCGAGGCGGAATTCGTCATCTTCATCGTCAGGGCAGTGTCGTCCTGCTAACCAGGCACGATGTTCTTCCTCGTTATTGAAGGTAACGGTCCCAGGGTGGGTTCCCTGCTGGAATCCTTGGTGGGTGCGACAAAGGGGACGAGGGCGCGTCGAAGGAGGGCGTTGTGAGCGGTTCGCTGGGCGTGGCGATGCGCCAGGGGTAGACCCTGCATTCTCAATGCGTCTAGGAACTGATTTCGGTAGCGCGAGATGATGATTGGGGTCATGTTGTGACGTGATGTGTCCTCGGGAGTTACAAATGAGACAATGAGGGCGTCGAGGTTGTTTTCGGGGCACCTGAGGAGTGGCAGGTGTCGTTGCCTTGCCCTTTCCTTTCTGTCTAGGTGGTGTCTCCAGGTTGACTGTCGAAAATGCGACAGGGGGATTCGAAGGTATCGTCGTCGAGGGTTGCGCTGATGGCTGAGGGTTCATCAGTGCCGAAATCGGTATAGACTTTCCTTTCGGGGCTGTCTGTTTGGCTGCTGAAGCCGATCCTTCAGGCTGTCTCGTGACAAGGGGTGTTGTTGTCATCAGGGGTGTGGCCGAGTCTAATTCGGTGAGGGTGCGAATAACTACTTGAACTTCATCTCCATTGAGGACTATGCGAGGTGATTTCGAAGGTCGAGGTGGGAACATGTCGTTGACATAAATGTGCGTCTCATTGACGGATTTGATTGCCTTCTCGACATGGGTGAGTATTCCTTCGATCTTATCGTGAATTTCGTCTGCTGCATCGAGGATCTGAAAGCAGTTTGGGACAATGTAAATGGGGTTAAACCAGGAGTTGATCTTGATCAGGTTCCTGACGTCATTCTGCTGTACATAGATGCGTAGCTGTCCATTGCGTACTAGTTTGATGGCGTCAATGATGTATCGTTCGACGTCGGCGATCAGGAGTCGGCGAAGAAGATCCAGGGCGAGTTGGTCCAGGTTTAGTTGGATAGAGTTGGTTAGTTCCCAGGCTAGATTAGTGACATTGATAAACGTCTCGATGAGGTTGGTGCAGTCGAAGTTGGCATTTTCTATCGCAATCTGTCTGATGGCGAGGGAGTGTTGTTGACTGGAAAGTATTCTCCAGACTTGTGCAAGACGAACAGGGATTGCTTGATCCAGTTCGATCCAGGTGAAAGCGATGGTTCTCCTAATCCGATTAAGTATTTGTGGATAGGTAGCACCAGAGTTAAACGCTCCTGAATATCCAGTAGTTCCGTGAGCTGGAATCGTTCGTGGTTCTCCAGTCTTCTCTGAATATAGCATATGCGCTCCGCCACTGGGGGTAGCTTTGGGGCTATCTGTAATACCGTTTCTGGTGACTGCTTCGGTATCCATCGGAGCGTCCGATGAAAGGTGTCCCTGATTACTCTCAGGTACCACATGACGAGGGTATAGTCCCGAAGATCCTGCTGGTATTTCTCCTCGGGAGGGGGTGGAGCGTTCTTGGGAGGTGGCTGTTTCAATGGTTTGTGACATAAGGGGACCCTGAGGGTCATTGGTCGATGCGTGATGTGGCTCAGGCACGATGTCGTTAGGGTCGAAGTCCGAGGGTGTATCATCTCGAGGGTATACAAGCGCAGGGCGTTCAGGGGTGCGCTCAATGAGGCGAGGGTCAGTGGGTCGTCCTGACTTATTGACTGAAAAGTATGCGGAGTAGACATGAGGGGGAACAGGGGAGGTAGACTTGGAAGACATAGACTGTGGTTAGATAGCGATGCAAGGATTGCTAGTCTTTAGTTGAGTTTTCTCCTGTTTTTATATCTGTCTAGGACTTCTTCCGCATTAGTCAAGTTGCGTTCGGGTTCCCAGGTGTTGTATGACGTATCATATCCTTTCCATTTGACGAGGTATTGGTATGAATTGCCTTTTTTGCGATGCGCTATTATTGCTTCAACTTCATACTCTTCCTGGCCTTCTATCAGATCAGGGGGAGGTCTCGTGTCGTTTGGTCCATGTATATCTGTTTCCTTGTATGGTGTAAGGAGGGCTGCATGGAATACTGGATGAATGCGCCATTGGGTTGGCAACTTTAGTTTGTATGTTACTGGTCCTAGGACTTTCTCGATTTGGAATGGTCCTTCCCTTTTAGGTGCCAGTTTACGTGTTTCATATGGTATGCGAAGGTTCTTCAACTCTAACCATACTTTGTCTCCTTCCTTAAAGGGTTTAGAGTGACGGATGGTGCGTTTCATCATTTTTTAGACATGCTAACTCGTGTGCTGCAAGCACTTCTTCTCTTGCTTTGTGGAGTTGCTTTAAATGTGCATCTGCTGCAGGTGCATCTGTTCTGCTAACTACTTCTGGTAGTGCCACAGGGTCTGTTCCATACATGAGATGAAAAGGCGATTGTTTCAGTTCTTGATGAGTGCGTTGATTGTGTGCAAACTCGGCAATCGGTAAGACTCTGTTCCAGTTAGCTACATCATAAGCACAGAATATCCGGAGATAGATTTCTAGTTCCTGATTTAGACATTCTGATTGTCCATCAGTTTGTGGATGAAAGGCGGTGCTCATTCGATGTTTTATATTTAGCGCGGTGGTTATCTCCTTAAAGACTTTTGCTGCGAACTGTGGTCCTCGATCTGAGATCATGATATCAGGAAGTCCAAAGTGTTTGAATACTTCTTTGATATAGAGCGTCGCTGTTTGTTTGGCGGTGATTGTTTTGTGACAAGGCGATAGAATTACCCCCTTTGTAAGGCCTTGGTCGACCACGACAAGAATAGAATCATAACCATCAGAGATCGGTAGATCAGTGATGAAATCCATTGTTATCTGTTGAAATGGTCGCTGGGCGTGCAAAATGATCGGTGTTAGGGGTGCGGCAGTGGGATGAGTGTTTGGTTTCATCTGTTGGCAAGTTCCACAGCCATCTATGTATTTCTTTAGTAATATAGTCATTCCTGGCCACCAATAACGAGTCTTGAGCAAAGCGAGCGTTTTGAAGAATCCAGGGTGTCCTGCGCTTGGTGATTCATGGTATTCTTTGATGATATCACGGCGTAGATCTAGATCATCAGGAACATAGGGTGTTCCTTTGTATAATAATAGTCCATTGTCCAGTGTCCAGTCGGAGATGGTGCTTCTAAATGGAAGCGGGGTATTTTTATCGAGGCAGTGTCTGACTTTTTCAACAAATGCGTCAGTGGCGCTGCTATTAATAATCCTTTCGCGAAGGTCTAATGATAGCGATTGGATAAATATAGAGTGTGGGAGCATAGTGACTGTTTCGTCGTCTTCTTCTCCTTCGGCGTGGTCAGGGCGGTGGGAAAGAGCGTCGGCTTGAGTCAGTTTAGCTCCAGGGGTGTGCACTAGTTGTAAATTATATCTGGATAGATTATTCCACCAGCGGGCTTGGTGTGCAGTCAAGCGCTGAGGTGCACGATAATAGGTTAAGTTTTTATGATCGCATCGAACGGTGATGGTGTGAGGTGCTCCTAAGAGCAGGTATCTCCATTCTTCGAGTGCGCGAATTATAGCATAAAGCTCCCTGTCATATATTTGCCAATTTCGTTCGGTAGGAGTTAAGGCGTGGGAGAGGTATCCACATGGATGCAGCTGGCCATTGCTGTCCGCTTGGAGTATAGTCGCTCCTACAGCCCATTTGGATGCGTCACTTTCTAGAATAAAGGGTTTAGTCGCATCAGGCATGGCTAATACAGGGGCAGTCATGAATTGTTCTTTCAGAAGATCAAAAGAGACTTGGCATTCCGGTGACCAGTCCCAGATTTTGTTCTTCTTAGTTAAATCATGAAGGGGTTTTGCAAGATGTGCAAAATGCGCGATAAAGCGGTGGTAATAGTTTCTGAATCCTAAAAACAAGTGTACTTGTTTGACTGTAGTTGGTACAGGCCAGTCCCTAATTCCAGCTAGTTTGATAGGGTCCATTTTGATCGTATTGTGGGAAACGATCATGCCGAGGAATTCCACTTCTTCCTTGGCAAATTTGCATTTCTCTAATTTTAAATATAGATCGTGATGTCGTAAGCATTCCAGAACGCGTTTAGTTCGTGACTCGAGTTCTTGTTTTGTTTGTGCACATATCAAGATGTCATCCATATAAATGACGATCCATCCTTCATCGATCATGTCCCTAAAATAGTCGTCCATCATGGCTTGAAACGTCGCAGGTGAATTCCGGAGTCCGAAGAACATGACTGTTGGTTCAAATAATCCTCTGTTGGTGACAAAAGCAGCCTTCCATTCATCGCCTTCTTTGATCCTTACATTGTTATATCCCCATCTGAGATCTAGCTTCGTAAAGTAGCGTGCTCCTTTAAGTTTGATCATCAGGTCGGAGATTAAGGGTAAGGGGTACGAATTCGGTTTAGTCCATTCGTTAAGGTAGCGGTAGTCCTGACAGGGTCTCAGGGCTTTACTATCCTTCTTTGGAACAAAGAAGAAGGGCGATGCTTGAGGTGATTTTGATTGTCGGATATATCCTTTTGTCAGTTGTTCCTTTATCCATTCGTCTAGCGAGTTTTGTTCTAATGGAGATAGGTTATAGATCTTTGATTTACGAGGGACGAACTCGTCTCGTAATTCGATGGCGTGATCCCAGGGTCTTGACTCAGGGAAACGCTCCGAGGCTTCTTTTTCAAATACTGAGTTCCACTCCATATACTCGGAAGGTACCTCTAGTCCTTCAGTAGATCCAGGTTCTACCTGACCTCTATAGCGATGCTCCATCTGTTGTGATGCGGTGATTTTCTGAATCGCTACTTCCGGTATCGAGTCCTCATCCACATACAGCGAGCTGACCTCTGCCTGGGCGACAATCCCACTGTGTGACATCGTGTATTGTTTGGCTAGAGCGTTGTCATATTCTGTCACATCTTCTAGATCCGCCTGGATCCAAAGATTCCGTATGCGTGCACAGATATCTTCTTTTTCGGAATTACGGAATTCCAGAGTCTTTTCTCGCCAGTCTATTATTGGGTTATGCTCCTCGAGCCAAGGCAGCCCCAAAATAAAGTTCTGATTGCCTAATGACGTCACCCAGAACCAGTGCGTCATAGTTTTGCCATTTATGTTAAAGGTGATCAGACATCTTTCTAAGATTTCTCCTGCTTCATTCTCTGATCCATCAACATTCTTGACTTTGATGGGTCGGATCAAGGGTATTCGCTTCCAGTTTGAGGCAATGGATGCGTCTATGAACAGGCCTTCTGCTCCACAGTCGACTAGAGCAGTTTCAGCGGGTTTATCGGATTCGATGGAAATGGGGATGGAAATCTTTTTATTGGTTAAAGATTTTACTGTTACACCGCAAATATAGATAGAATCCGATGCTTGAGGATCAGCATCCACTGATGTGCAATCCCTGTTTAAAAATCCTGTTCAGCAAGCAGACTGAGACGATCTTCTGAAGACAAGTGCGCCATCAAAGCCCTGATGGCCGTCATACTTGTATTCTCACTAGCGTTTTCTGACTCTTCTTCATCATATCCCTCAACCTCGTCACCTTCCATAGATGTGGAAGTCGCTCTGATGTGACAGTGGGGTCATGACTCCTTTACTCCCTTCCCAAAACACTTCTTCTTGTTTCCACTGCTTGGTTTCCTCATGGGGCATCTCGGTGATTGATGACCCCCTTTGTGACATATGAAACACAATCCTTCCTTGACATGTCGCTCTCTCTCGTCTTTAGATAATGCATTGATGATGACCACATCAATATCCATTGCATCAGGATCTCTGTATCTTGGCGATGGTCTCCCTCCTCCTCCAGCATGTGATAGTCCTGCTAAAACGCCTAGTCTGCTTTTGGCATTTGCATATCTTTGTGCAGCGTCGTACCAACCCTGTAGATCGGCTGGGTTCTGCATAAGGATCTGGTGGACGCTTTCAGGGGGAAGTCCCTCCGAAAATAGAGGAATGATGGCGGCTTCTTCCTTGATCTTGGACTTTTTGATTAGTTCCTTGAACTTGTCCATATATAGTAGGATCGGCATCTTCTTGCGTTGTCGCACTATTTTGTATAGCTCTGTCATGGCCCTTCCAGGGCTGTCCACCTGTTTCCAGTTACTCTCAAATGACTCTTTAAATGCGGCCCAAGTTCCCCATGCTGCTGCGTCGTTTAGGTTGCTTAATTTAGCTAGCTTCCATTGGCCTGCATTTCCGCCAATGTGCATGAGTGCGAAGATGATCTTCTTCTTATCGGTATTATAACTGGTATTGATCTCAAAGAACATCTCGCAGTCATTCATAAATAGCTTGGCTAATTTGCGGTTTCCTTCGAATTTAGTGGGCATGGGACCCTTGATGCGTTGATCGGCATTTGCGTCAGCCATTTCGATATCAGGGTCGTTGTCTGGTGGTGGTGGTGGTGGAGTAGGTGTCCTGGGAGGCGGTGGAGTAGGGGTTCTTAATGGAGGTATAGGCAATTCAGAAGTTGGTTCTTCTTCTGGTTGTTTGTCCGAAGATGGTCCACTAGTCTGTGCTAGATCTAAAGATAAAAGCGGTCTTGGTGTGTTTCCTAATGTGGAAGTGAACTGTAAGGGGCTAGGTTGTGCTGTTCCTAGCTCTTGAAACGCTTTGAATGGGGCAGTCTCAAATAGGTCACTAGATTCAATCGTATTCTCCTCTCGGGAAGAATCGGAATCTGAGTCACTAGGTACGCGGAATTTGCCCTTTCCGCTAGAAGATTCTCCGGTTACTTCAGGTGATCTAAGGTGCTCAGGGACATTATTGATCCCTCCAGGAACGTGGTATGGTCCTTGAAAAGCTTCGTCTTCTACACAACGTACTTCGTCGTTTTGATAGTAAGTCCAGCAAGATTTACTGGTGTCAAAGATAACTTCTACTCCTGCGAGGTAGTATAATCCTTGGAATCTAACTGCTCCGTTGGGTGGGCGGTTGTTGTACTGTGGTATCCAAAAATGGTATGGCTCGACAGGGGTATCAGAGTGTCTGTATTTCCAGATCTGATCTCGGCTATCTTTGTAGATTACTTCTCCGTGAAGTGTGTATGTGTTTCGAAGTCCTCTGGTTGCTTTGTTCGGTGGGGGAGCTCCTCTTGTGAAGATTCCGGAAATCTTGATCAGGCACCGGTAACCTACCGGCCGGCTCTCGGGAAGTTCGACGGTCTGTGCGCTAACGAGCTAATACTCGAGCTGTTTAGGAAAGTTCGACTTAAATTGTTATGATGATCAAGTCGTCTGTCAATCTACCCGATGACGTAATGCCACGAGGATCGTCTGAGACAATGGCGATGAGATAAGCCTGGCGAACACGAGTGGGTAAACAGCGCTGAGCCTATAAGGCGAGACTCAGGTTTGAGAAGAGGGTTATAGGCGAGAGCGCGTGAACTACGACTTGAAATCTCACCACAACCGATTAAGGTTGCCAGAGACTAACTTGTGCTTACTAACAAGCTTTGCAGCAAGTTATAAGGTTTATACAAGCTAAGTCGAACTTAAGGTTTGACCTACGACAAACTCTGCTATTTATACGTGAACCTACTGTCTGTAAAAGGTAAAGAACGTCATAGGTATGATGTAATAATAGTAGACGTCATAACGCGTCATGAGTGAGGTCATAGCGATGTCAGTATGACAGAACGAAGGTAGGCATATGGCATAGGTAAGAATAGAGTCACAGCAGACGTTGTGTGACATTGCATAAGCATATGAAAATAGAAGAGATTGCATAAGCACCGAAAGAGGCAGGTGCTGACATAAGAAAAATAAAAGTGCACATAACTGTAACAATCATTAGATCTTTGCAAAAGGATTATTAATAGCAGTGATGAGCACGCTCCGTGGCTATCAGTGTAATCCGGCAACTCCGAGACATTTCCGAGGTATTCCGGAACAGACAGCAAAACTCCGGAGCATTTCCAGGCATCTCCAAGGTTTTCCGAGCATTTTCCGTGCATTGCCGAGCATTTCCGGACATTTCCAACATATTCCGAGCATTTTCCGAGCATTACTGACACATTTCCAAGCAAAACAGCAAAACTCCGATGCATTTCCGAGATATTCTGGAGTGGAATGCTTACTGATGCAAACTCCGGGTGACAACCATTCAGGAACTATGGTAGAATGCCGAGGAATTGTACCAACCAGCTATGGAACAAGGATGGGCAGCAATTCAATCACTAACGGCACGCGCACTAGTTGATCGACAACTAGCTGAGGCAGGGTGGCCTTTCAGTTCAAGTTGCCATATACGGAAAGGATTGCCAAACATGTTGAAAGTCGTCCAAGAGACTACTCGAGTAGCGGGAAGGTATAAAAAGGAGTTTTGGACTTAGTAGAAGTAAGAGACCATTACCCACAGTTACCGTTATAGTGCCATTTGTTTCCACTGTGTTCTATCACTCTCATTAATACATTCTCTTCGACGTGATCAAATTCCCTCTCATTTGCCGACGTTGGACCAGCAACTCCGGACTTTCCTTCACAACTCCGGACTTTACTGCACTGCTCTGGGCTTTGTTTAAACTGCTCTGGACTTTCCTTTGCAACCCCGGACTTTCCCGCACTGCTCCGGACTTTATTTAAACCGCTCCGGACTTTCATTTGCAACTCCGGACTTTACTGCACTGCTCCGGACTTTCCCGCACCGCTCCGGACTTTCCCACACCGCTCCGGACTTTCCTGCACCGCTCCGGACTTTCCCACGCAACTCCGGACTTTACTGCACTGCCCCGGACTTTGTTTAAACCGCTCCGGACTTTCCTTTGCAACTCCGGACTTTCCCACACCGCTCCGGACTTTCCCACACTGCTCCGGACTTTCCCACACTGCTCCGGACTTTCCTGCACCGCTCCGGACTTTCCCGCGCAACTCCGGACTTTACTGCACCGCTCCGGACTTTCCCGCTGATGAGCATGCTCTGCAGCTAGCAGTGTAATCTGACAACTCCGAGACATTTCCGAGGTATTCTGGAACAGACAGCAAAACTCCGGAGCATTTCCAGGCATCTCTAGTGTTTTCCGAGCATTTTCCGTGCATTTCCGAGCATTTCCGGACATTTCCAACGTATTCCGAGCATTTTCCGAGCATTACTGACGCATTTCCGAGCAAAACAGCAAAACTCCGACGCATTTCCAAGATATTCCGGAGCGGAATGATTACCGATGCAAACTCCGGGCTCCAACCATTTGGGAACTATGGTAGAATGCCGAGGAATTGTACCAACCAGCTATGGAACAAGGACGGGCGGCAATTCAATCACTAACGGCACACGCACTAGTTGATCGACAACTAGCCGAGGCAGGGTGGCCTTTCAGTTCAAGTTGCCATATACGGAAAGGATCGCTGAACATGTTGAAAGTCGTCCAAGAGACCACTTGAGTAGCGGGAAGGTATAAAAAGGAGTTTTGGACTTAGTAGAAGTAAGAGACCGTTACCCACAGTTACCGTTATAGTGCCGTTTGTTTCCACCGTGTTCTATCACTCTCGTTAATACATTCTCTTCGACGTGATCCAATTCCCTCTCTTTTGCCGACGTTGGACCAGCAACTCCGGACTTTCCCGTGCCACTCCGGACTTTCCTTCGCAACTCCAGACTTTCCCGCATACTTCCGGACTTTACTGCACCGCTCCGGACTTTCCCGCACCGTTCCGGACTTTCCTGCACCGCTCCGGACTTTCCCGCGCAACTCCGGACTTTACTGCACCACTCCGGACTTTGTTTAAACCGCTCCGGACTTTCCTTCGCAACTCCGGACTTTCCCGCACCGCTCCGGACTTTCCTGCACCACGCCAGACTTTACCGCGCAGCTCCGGACTTTACCGCGCAACTCCGGACTTTACCACACTGCTCCGGACTTTGTTTAAGCCACTCTGGACTTTCCTGCACAACTCCGGACTTTGTTTAAACCGCTCCGGACTTTCCTACACCGCTCCGGACTTTCCCGCGCAGCTCCGGACTTTGTTAAACGCACCCCGGAGTTCCCTCGCACACTCGGACTACAGTTAGCGTGCCTGGACTTATTGCAGCCGCCTCCGGAGTTTATTGGGTTGGACGGGAATCTTCAGGACCTGCCACAAGCCACTCCCACTTGCATCTAACATCTCCATTAGACGGGGAGAAGACATATCACCGCGCAACTCCGGACTTTACTGCACTGCTCCGGACTTTGTTTAAACCGCTCTGGACTTTCCCTCACACACTTGGACTACAGTTAGCGCGCCTGGACTTATTGCAGCCACCTCTGGAGTTTATTGGGTTGGACAGGAATCTTCAGGACCTGCCACAAACCACTCCCACTCGCGTCTAACATCTCCATTAGACGGGGAGTAGTCATATCAGCAGCACCACTGACACATTTGTTGACAAAGTCAGACACTGCCTCAACAAAAATACCCCACTTCCATTTAGAAGCACTATCTCTGACTGGAAGCTAGACAATGGACTATTATTATACAAAGGGACACCCTATGTTCCTGATGATCTAGATCTACATTGTGATATCATTAAAGAATACCATGAATCACCAAGTGCAGGACACCCTGGATTCTTCAAAATGCTTGCTTTGCTCAAGACTTGTTATTGGTGGCCAGGAATGACCATTTTACTAAAGAAATATATAGATGGCTGTGGAACCTGTCAACAGATGAAACCAAACACTCATCCCACTGCCGCACCTCTAACACTGATCATTTCGCATGCCCAATGACCATTTCAACAGATAACAATGGATTTCATCACCAATCTACCAATCTCTGATGGTTTTGATTCTATTCTTGTTGTGGTCAACCAAGGCCTTACAAAGGGGGTAATTCTATCACCTTGTCACAAAACAATTACCACCAAACAAACAGCAACACTCTATATCAAAGAAGTATTCAAACACTTTGGGCTTCCTGATATCATGATCTCAGATCGAGGACCACAGTTCGCAGCAAAAGTCTTCAAGGAGATAACCACTGCACTAAATATAAAACATTGAATGAGCACTGCCTTTCATCCACAAACTGATGGACAATCAGAACATCTAAATCAGGAATTAGAGATCTATCTCCAGATATTCTGTGCTTATGATGTAGCCAACTGGAGCAGAGTCTTACCCATCGCCAAGTTTGCACACATTCAATGCACTCATCAAGAGCTGAAACAATTGCCTTTTCACCTCATGTATGGAACTGACCCTGTGGCACTACCAGAAGTAGTTAGCAGAACGGATGCACCTGCAGCAGATGCACATTTAAAGCAACTCCACAAAGCAAGAGAAGAAGTGCTTGCAGCACACAAGTTAGCATGTCTAAAAATGAACCACACCCCAGGTGCCTCAAAAACAACCTCAACACCCTCATTGCCTCATCTGTAATTCTTGAGGACACATCATGTCACAACACAACCCTAACCATCATCTCACACTACCAAAATCAGTTCCTAGATGCATCAAGAATGCAGGGTCCACCCCTGGTGCATCACCATGCCCATCAAACTGCTCCCAATGCCCCACTTTGACACACCCTCACCCCCTTCATCGCACATGCCAAGGATTCCAGCAGGGAACCCACCCTGGAACTGTTACCTTTGATAATGAGGAAGAACATCATGCCTGGTTAGCAGGACAACACTGCCCTGATGACGAAGATGACAAATTTGTCATGGACTGCTTATTTTCACTTTTCATCGTTTCATTTCTAAGTCATTTTATATTCATTTTCTTTGTTTTGATCTAAGGTCGCAGCCAAACAATCTAGATAAGATAGCGATTATCTAATCAGCACAGAGATAAGATAACGATTAGATTAGATTAGATACCGGAGATGCGGCCTCGCTTATGACTTTCCTTTGACTCAGACAGATCATTCATCCATCTTATGTAAACCTTCTCAAACCTTCTATGATATTTATAGTTAGGGTTACCCAGAGTACTCCACAGCCTTTAGGGTTGTAGGGTTTAGTGCACAGACCATGTACCTAGGTATATAAGATGTGCAATGAACACCCAGAGACTCCATTCAAGTTCTCTTGGGGTTTCCCCTCAGTCAACTCCAGTCCTCTCCCACTACAGTCTACCTTTGGGGCCCTGAGTCAGTCACTGACAAGGGTGGTCCTGATAAAATTCTGCCTTGGAAAACCCAATTGGTGGACAGAAACCAAGCACAACAACGTTGAGTGAGTGCTCATTGTACTTTTGTTTTATTAGTGTATAGTATTACTTGTGGACAAGTAATCTAGCGAAGAGCTAGTGTTACAGTTATGTGCACTTTTTCATTCTCTAATGTCAGCACCTGCCTCTTTCAGTGCTTATGCAACCTCTTTGATTCTTATATGCTTATGCAATGTCACACAAACACTGCTGTGACTCTATTCTTACTTATGCCATATGCCTACCTTTGTTCTGTCATACTGACGTCACTATGACCTCACTCATGACGCGTTATGATGTCTACTATCATTACATCATACCTATGACATTCTTTACCTTTTACAGACAGTAGATTCACATATAAATAGCAGAGTTTGTCGTAGGTCGAACCTTAAGTTTGACTTAGCTTGTATAAACCTTATAACTCGCTGCAAAGCTTGTTAGTAAGCACAAGTTAATCTCTGGCAACCTTAATCAGTTGTGGTGAGATCTCAAGTCATAGTTCACGTGCTCTCACCTATAAACCTCTTCTCAAACCTGAGTCTTGCCTTATAGGCTCAGTGCTGTTTACCCATTCGTGTTCGCCAGGCTTACTTCATTGCCATCATCTCGGACGATCCTCGTGGCATTACGTCATCGGGTAGATTGACAGACAACTCGATCATCATAACAATTTAAGTCAAACTTACCTAAACAGCTCGAGTATTAGCTCGTTAGCGCACAGACCGTTGAACTTCCCGAGAGCCAGCTGGTAGGTTACTGGTGCCTGATCAAGATTTCCGGAATCTTCACATGAGGAGCTCCCCCACTGAACAAAGCAACCAGAGGACTTCGAAACACATATACGCTTCAAGGAGAAGTAATCTACAAAGATAGCCGAGATCAGATCTGGAAATACAGACACTCTGATACCCCTGTCGAGCTACACCATTTTTGGATACCACAGCACAATAACTGCCCACCCAATGGAGCTGTTAGATTCCAAGGATTATACTATCTTGCAGGAGTAGAAGTTATCTTTGACACCAGTAAATCTCGCTGGACTTACTATCAAAATGACGAAGTATGTTGTGTAGAAGACGAAGCTTTTCAAGGACCATACTATGTTCCTGGAGGGATCAATAACGTCCCTGAGCACCTTAGATCACCTGAAGTAACCAGAGAATCTTCTAGCAGAAAGGGCAAATTCCACGCACCCAGTGACTCAGATTCTGATTCTTCCCGAGAGGAGAATACGATTGAATCTAGTGACCTATTTGAGACTGCTCCATTCAAAGCATTTCAAGAGCTAGGAACAGCACAACCTAGCCCCTTGCAGTTCACTTCCACATTAGGAAACACACCAAGACCGCTTTTATCTTTAGATCTTGCACAGACTAGTGGACCATCTTCGGACAAACAACCAGAAGAAGAACCAACTTCTGAATTGCCTATACCTCCATTAAGAACCCCTACTCCACCACCTCCCAGAACACCTACTCCACCACTGCCACCACCAGACAACGACCCTGATATCAAAATGGCTGACACAAATGCCAATCAATGCATCAAGGGTCCCATGCCCACTAAATTCGAAGGGAACCGCAAGCTAGCCGAGCTATTTATGAATGACTGTGAGATGTTCTTCGAGATCAATACCGGTTATAATACCGATAAGAAGAAGATCATCTTCGCACTCATGCACATTGGCAGAAATGCAGGCCAATGGAAGCTAGCTAAATTAAGCGACCTAAATGATGCAGCAGCATGGGGAACTTGGGCCGCATTTAAAGAGTCATTTGAGAGTAACTGGAAACAGGTGGACAGCCCTGGAAGGGCCATGACAGAGCTATACAAAATAGTGCAACAACGAAAGAAGATGCCAATCCTACTATATATGGACAAGTTCAAGGAACTGATCAAAAAGTCTAAAATCAAGGAAGAAGCCGCCATCATTCCTCTATTTTTGGAAGGACTCCCCCCTGAAAGCGTCCAACAGATCCTTATGCAGAACCCAGCCGATCTACAGGGTTGGTATGACGCTGCACAAAGATATGCAAACACCAAAAGCAGACTAGGCATTTTAGCAGGACTATCACATGCTGGAGGAGGAGGAAGACCATTGCCAAGATACAGAGATCCCAATGCAATGGATATTGATGCGGTCATCATCAACGCATTATCTAAAGACGAGAGAGAGCAACATGTCAAAGAAGGACTGTGTTTCATATGCCACAAAGGGGGTCATCAATCACTGAGATGCACCATGAGGAAATCAAGCAGTGGAAACAAGAAGAAACATTTTGGGAAGGGAGTAAAGGAGTCACGACCCCACTGTCACATCAGAGCGACTTCCACATCTATGGAAGGTGACGAGGTTGAGGGATATGATGAAGAAGAGTCAGAAAACACTAGTGAGAATACAAGTATGATGGCCATCAGGGCTTTGATGGTGCACTTGTCTTCAGAAGATCGTCTCAGTCTGCTTGCTGAACAGGATTTTTAAACAGGGATTGCACATCAGTGGATGCTGATCCTCAAGCATCGGATTCTATCTATATTTGCGGTGTAACAATAAAATCTTTAACCAATAAAAAGATTTCCATCCCCATTTCCATCGAATCCAATAAACCTGCTGAAACTGCTCTAGTCGACTGTGGAGCAGAAGGCCTGTTCATAGATGCATCCATCGCCTCAAACTGGAAGCGAATACCCTTGATCTGACCCATCAAAGTCAAGAATGTTGATGGATCAGAGAACAAAGCAGGAGAGATCTTAGAAAGGTGTCTGATCACCTTTAACATAAATGGCAAAACTATGATGCACTGGTTCTGGGTGACGTCATTAGGTGATCAGAACTTTATCTTGGGGCTGCCTTGGCTCGAGGAGCATAACCCAATAATAGACTGGCGAGAAAAGACTCTGGAATTCCATAATTCCGAAAAAGATGATATCTGTGCATGCATATGGAATCTTTGGATCCAGGCAGATCTAGAAGATGTCACAGAATATGACGACGCTCTAGCCAAACAATACACGATGTCACACAGTGGGATTGTCGCCCAGGTAGAGGTCAGCTCGCTGTATGTGGATGAGGACTCGATACCGGAAGTAGCGATTCGGAAAATCACTGCATCACAACAGATGGAGCACTGCTACAGAGGTCAGGTAGAACCTGGATCTACTGAAGGACTAGAGGTACCTTCCGAGTATATGGAGTGGAACTCAGTATTCGAAAAAGAAGCCTTGGAGCATTTCCCTGAGTCAAGACCCTGGGATCACACCATCGAATTACGAGATGAGTTCGTCCCTCATAAATCAAAGATCTATAACCTATCACCATTAGAACAAAACTCACTAGACAAATGGATCAAGGAACAAGTAACAAAAGGATATATTCGACAATCAAAATCACCTCAAGCATCACCCTTCTTCTTTGTTCCAAAGAAGGATAGTAACACCCTGAGACCCTGTCAGGACTACCGCTATCTTAATGAATGGACTAAGCTGAATTCATACCCCTTACCCTTAATCTCCGACCTGATGATCAAACTTAAAGGAGCACACTACTTTACAAAGCTAGATCTCAGATGGGGATATAACAATGTAAGGATCAAAGAAGGCGATGAATGGAAGGCCACTTTTGTCACCAACAGAGGATTATTTGAACCAACAGTCATGTTCTTTGGACTCCGGAATTCACCTGCGACATTTCAAGCCATGATGGATGACTATTTTAGGGACATGATCAATGAAGGATGGATTGTCATTTATATGGATGACATCTTGATATGTGCACAAACAAAACAAGAACTCAAGTCACGAACTAAACACGTTCTGGAATGCTTACGACTCACGACCTATATTTAAAATTAGAGAAATGTAAATCCACCAAGGAAGAAGTGGAATTCCTCAGCATGATTGTTTCCCACAATACGATCAAAATGGACCCTATCAAACTAGCTGGAATTAGGGACTGGCCTGTACCAACTACAGTCAAACAAGTATGCTCGTTTTTAGGATTCAGAAACTATTACCACCGCTTTATTGTGCATTTTGCACATCTTGCAAAACCCCTTCATGACCTGACAAAGAAGAACAAAATTTGGGACTGGTCACCGGAATGCCAGGTCTCTTTTGATCTTCTGAAAGAACAATTCATGACCGCCCCTGCACTAGCCATGCCTGATGCGACTAAACCCTTTATTCTAGAAAGTGATGCATCCAAATGGGCTGTAGGAGCAACTATACTCCAAGTGGACAGCAATGGCCAGCTGCATCCATGTGGATATCTCTCCCATGCCTTAACCCCTACCAAACGTAATTGGCAAATATATGACAGGGAACTTTATGCTATAATTTGTGCACTCGAAGAATGGAGATACCTGCTCTTAGGAGCACCTCACACCATCACTGTTTGATGCGATCATAAAAACTTAACCTATTATCGTGCACCTCAGCACTTGACCACATGCCAAGCCTGCTGGTGGAATAATCTATCCAGATATAATTTACAACTAGTGCACACCCCTGGAGCGAAACTGACTCAAGCCAATGCTCTTTCCCACCGCCCTGACCATGCCAAAGGAGAAGAAGATGACAAAACAGTCACTATGCTCCCACACTCTATATTTATCCAATTGCTATCATTAGACCTTCGCAAACGGATTATTAATAGCAGCACCACTGACGCATTTGTTGAAAAAGTCAGACACTGCCTCGACAAAAATACCCCGCTTCCATTTTGAAGCACCATCTCCAACTGGACACTGGACAATGGACTATTATTATACAAAGGAACACCCTATGTTCCTGATGATCTAGATCTATGCCGTGATATCATCAAAGAATACCATGAATCGCCAAGTGCAGGACACCCTGGATTCTTCAAAACGCTTGCTTTGCTCAAAACTCGTTATTGGTGGCCAGGAATGACTGTCTTACTAAAGAAATACATAGATGGCTGTGGAACCTGCCAACAGATGAAACCAAACACTCATCCCACTGCCACACCCCTAACACCAATCATTTCGCACGCCCAATGACCATTTCAACAGATAACAATGGATTTCATCACCGATCTACCAATCTCTGATGGTTATGATTCTATTCTTGTTGTGGTCAACCAAGGCCTTACAAAGGGGGTAATTCTATTGCCTTGTCACAAAACAATCACCACCAAACAAACAGCGATGCTCTATATCAAAGAAGTATTTAAATGCTTTGGACTTCCTGATATCATGATCTCAGATCGAGGACCACAGTTCACATCAAAAGTCTTCAAGGAGATAACCACTGCGCTAAATATAAAACATCGAATGAGCACCGCCTTTCATCCGCAAACTGATGGACAATCAGAACGTCTAAATCAGGAACTAGAGATCTATCTCCGGATATTCTGTGCTTATGATGTAGCCAACTGGAGCAGAGTCTTACCCATCGCCGAGTTTGCACACAATCAACGCACTCATCAAGAGCTGAAACAATCGCCTTTTCATCTCATGTATGGAACAGACCCTGTGGCACTACCAGAAGTAGTTAGCAGAACGGATGCACCTGCAGCAGATGCACATTTAAAGCAACTCCACAAAGCAAGAGAAGAAGCGCTTGCAGCACACGAGTTAGCACATCTAAAAATGATGAAACGCACCATCCGTCACTCTAAACCCTTTAAGGAAGGAGACAAAGTATGGTTAGAGTCAAAGAATCTTCATATACCATATGAAACACGTAAACTGGCACCTAAAAGGGAAGGACCATTCCAAATAGAGAAAGTCCTAGGACCAGTAACATACAAACTAAAGTTGCCAACCCAATGGCGCATTCACCCAGTATTCCATGCAGCTCTCCTTACACCATACAAGGAAACGGACATACATGGACCAAATGACACGAGACCTCCCCCTGATCTGATAGAAGGCCAGGAAGAGTATGAAGTCGAAGCAATAATAGTGCATCGCAAAAAAGGCAACTCATACCAATACCTCGTCAAATGGAAAGGATATGATACATCATACAACACCTGGGAACCCGAATGCAACTTGACTAATGTGGAAGAAATCCTAGACAGATATAAAAACAGGAGAAAACTCAACTGAAGACTAGCAATCTTTGCATCGCTGTCTAACCACAGTCTATGTCTTCCAAGTCTACCTCCCCTGTTCCCCCTCATGTCTACTCCACATACTTTTCAGTCGATAAGTCAGGACGACCCACTGACCCTCACCTCATTGAGCACACCCCTGAATGCCCTGCGCTTGTATACCCTCAAGATGACACACCCTTGGATTTCGACCCTAACGACATCGTGCCTGAGCCACATCACGCACCGACCAATGACCCTCAGGGTCCCCTTACATCACAAACCGTTGAAACCACCACCTCCCAAAACCACTCCACCCCCTCCCAAGGAGAAGTATCAGCAGGATCTTCGGGACTATACCCTCGTCATGTGGTACCTGAGAGTAATCAGGGACACCTTTCATTGGACGCTCCGATGGATACCGAAACAATCACCAGAGACTGTATTACAGATAGCCCCAAAGCTACCCCCAGTGGCAGAGTGCATATGCTATATTCAGAGAAGGCTGGAGAACCACGAACAATTCCAGCTCACGGAACTACTGGATATTCAGGAGCATTTAACGCTAGTACTACCTATCCACAAATACTTAATCGGATTAGGAGAACCATCACTTTTGCCCAGATCGAACTGGATCAAGCAATCCCTGTTTGTCTTGCACAAGTCTGGAGAATACTTTCCAGTCAACCACACTCCCTTGCCATCAGACAGATTGCGATAGAAAATGCCAACTTTGACTGCACTAACCTCATCGAAACGTTTATTAACGTCACTAATCTAGCCTGGGAACTAACCAACTCTATTCAACTAAACCTGGACCAACTCACCCTGGATCTTCTTCGCCGACTCCTGATCGCCAACGTCGAATGATACATCATTGATGCCACCAAACTAGTACGCGATGGACAACTGCACATCTATGTACAGCAGAATGACGTCAGGAACCTGATCAAGATCAACTCCTGGTTTAACCCCATTTACATTGTCCCAAACTGCTTTGAGATCCTCGATGCAGCAGACGAAATTCACAATAAAATCAAAGGAATACTCACCCATGTCGAGAAGGCAATCAAATCCGTCAACGAGACACATATTTACATCAACGACATGTTCCCTCCTCGACCTTCCAAATCACCCTGCATTATCCTTAATGGAGACGAAGTCCAAGTCATTATTCGCACCCTCGCCAAATTAGACTCGGCCACACCCCTGATGACAACAATGCCCCTTGTCACAAGACAACCTGAAGGGTCAGCCTCAACAGCCAAACAGACAGCCCCGAAAGGGAAGTCTATACCAATTTCAGCACTGATGAACCCTCAGCCATCAGCGCAACCCTCGACGACGATACCGTCGAATCCACCTGCCCCCTAAATCGGAACGAACAGGAGCAGTTGGACAAATTCCTGAAAGAGAATTTGGACATGGGGCGGATCCAACCAAGCACGTCTCCAATGGCATCCCCATTCTTCTTTGTCAAAAAGAAGGATGGGAAGTTGAGACTGGTGCAGGACTATTGGCGATTAAACGAGATGACAATAAAGAACCGCTACCCACTGCCACTTATCGGAGAGTTGGTAGATCAATTATCGCAGGCAAAAGTTTTCTCTAAGATGGATATCCGCTGGGGGTACAACAATGTCTGGATCAAGGAGGGTGATGAATGGAAGGCAGCCTTCAGGACAAATAGAGGATTGTTCGAACCACTGGTTATGTTTTTCAGGCTTACCAACTCACCAGCAACTTTCCAAACCATGATGAATGACATATTCAGAGTGGAAATTGCTGAAGGATGGGTGGTCATCTACATGGATGACATTTTGGTATTTTCAAAAACAATGGAAGAACATAAGGGGCATGTCAACCATATTCTAGCAAAGCTGGAAACTCACAAACTGTCCCTTAAACCCGAAAAATGCTGGTTCAATAAGGAAGAGATCGATTTCCTAGGACTTGTCATCAGTCATGATTCCATTCATATGGAACCTGGAAAGATCAAGGCAATAACAGAATGGCCGGTGATATGTCAACTTCCAGCCCAATGGAGTTTAGGCTAATGGAAGGTACTCGGCAGGTTCTTGAGAATTCCCGTCTTCACGATTAAAGTCCGGGTTGTGCGAGGGAAGTCCAGGCGGAAATGCGAAAGTCCGGTGCATCTGTCGAAAGTCCGGGACGATGGTGTAAGGTCTGGGTGAAAGACGGAAAGTCCGGGCGAAAGGCGGAAAGTCTGGGTGAAAAGGCAGAAAGTCCAGGCGAAGGGCGAAAGTCCGTTGGCATAAAGACGGAAGATGGCAGAGCAGCGACTAGGCACTAGGTGAAGTCAGGGGACATGACAGATAGGGAAACAAACGTTGTATTATTGGCAAACGAGAGAGAGGACGGCGATACGGAGACCGAGACAGAAAACAAAGACAGACTACATGGGCAATACTATGCTACTTCTACCAATGTCCAAAACCCTTTATATACACTCCCTTTTCTCTACAGTACGAGTGGACTTTGGACGAGACGACGCAGTTTAACAGGTGTGACGAACTTGCGCCGGAAACGGAAAGCTGAAACAACGTGGACGGCAAGCTAGCACTTTGATGTCCCTGTGAAGGGCACGCGATCGGGTAATGACTGGAAAAGACTAGTGTGGCGGGAACACGCGAACTGAATATTGACTTTGTGCCGTTATGCGACTAGTGCACAACTGAATACTGATAGCTGGCATTTTAGGGTTGTCTGCTAGGGGTGAAGTCGGTGGCGAGCGTCGAAAGTGGTTCTCTATGGCCCTCTGCTTTGACATTCCCTTGTATATTCGTCACCTTGTTCTGCAGATAGACTGGTGCATCTGTGTGTGCTAAATGTGTGGGTGTATTGCTTGTGTAAAGTGGCATGACATTGCTTCTCATACGATGCAGTTGGCGTGATGTGGTCCCGGTGACTTGCTGGAATGCCAACGCTGTGCACTTGGCTAAACTTGCGAATGCCGTCGCTAAGTCCGGGGTTCCACTGTTTCGTTATGCTGTCCAAGTTCCTAAGTCCATGTCGGAGTCCACCGGAGTTCCTGTCTACATGTCTGCTGTACCAGAGATCACTATTCTTACTGGAGTTCCACCGGATTAATAAGTGCGGAGGTCAGGGCACGTCGTTAACCCACAGTACAGCCAAGAGACCGTCGGCATGGTGCTAAAACCAGCATTTGGTACTCGTTGCGCTATTACCCGCAGAGCGTGCTCATCATCTCCCCCCCACTTAAAAATCTGACCGTCCTCGGTCAGTCCTATCGTCGGTTGCGTCGAAGTCGAAATGCCGTGGCAGTCCATTGAGGTGGCCTCGTATGCTGGCATTGCCGTGTGGTGCGTGATCCAATTTCCGGCCGGCTTTCTGTTACAGTCGTCTGCTATTTGTTTGCGTCGTATGTGGTACTCATACTTCCTGTTTCGCAGCGATTGGACTTGTGACGGTGCGTGTGACTTCTCGTGTGAATGTTGCCAAGTCCGGTCAAACTAAAATTTCGCGCTTCTTTTCTAACTCTTTTCGCCATGTCTCAACCCTCGACCAACGCTGCAGAACATTTGGCACAGCTCCGTGCCCAGAAAGAAGCCTGGGCAGTCCAGCAGGCATGCGACCTCGAGGAGCGTGAGCAACGGGAGCGGCAAGAGCGTGAAGCGTGAGAGCGGCAGGAATGGGAGGAAGTGGAGGCGTTGGCGTTGGAGGAGGCAGAGGAGGCAGCTTTGCGGGAGCAACTGGAGCAAGAGGCAGCTGAGCAATGGCGGTGTGAAGAGGAGGAACTTGTTGAATGTGAAAAACGCGCAAAAGCTGCGGCCGAGCGGCGTCAACGGGAGCAGGAGGCCGAGGAAGAACACCTCCGCGAGATTGAGTGGACGCAGGCGGCGCCGAGACTGAAGCCTACTGCGAAGGGAAAACGACGGGTGGAGGCTCGGAACCCCTTGCCAACGGATGTCGCGTCGGTGCGGCGAGAAGTTGAAGAGGACGAGTCCCTCGATCCGGAGCGGGACGTAGTGCGGCTACAGGCGGTTGTCCAGGCCAACGAAGCGGAGGCGGCGCGTGCAAAAGGTTCAGCGAAGCGAGCGCGGGGATTGAGCGGAGCAGCGGCAGCCGGTCCTTCGAAAAAGCCAAAGTCTGTCACGCTGAATATGTGGCAGGCGTGCGACCGGTAAGTCCGTCAGTTGAATCTCTGGCATTTCTGATGTGCGTAGTTGCGTACGGACGGGTAGGACTTGCAAGCCACAGTTGGGCCGGGGCAAGGCCTGCGCGCACTGCCGGGGTCTCAAGGCCCAGTGCACAGTTGGCGGCGTATCGACGCTGTTGCCGAGGAAAACTGCGGTGAAGTCATGGGCCATGGTTGAAATTAGCGACATGGAAGTGGTTGAGGAGGCAGAGGATACTGCCGAAGTCCAAACTCCGGGCGGCGGTGCTGGCACAATGGACGAAGTTTTGCGGGAGCTTTTGGCCGAGACGCGCAAGTTGGTCGCTCTTTCTGCAATGACGGTCCAACTCCTGTCATCTATGCACGACCGGCAAATTGATATGGAGACCCGGCAAATGCAGATGGAGGTGGACTTGTTGGAACTTGGGGCCTCGTCGCGGTATTCTGCGGCGGAACTCAAGCATATCGGTTGGCTGGTGGGTGAGGGGTTAGACCGTCAGGCGGCCGATCGCAAATATCCGGAGGGTTGGTCGGGCTTGTCAATGCATGGGGAATCGGCGGACTTTGAGATGAGCGAGACTGAGGCAGAGTTGAATCCCGGAGTTGCGGAGGTCACAGAAAATGATGGAGAACCGGAAGAAGTTGCGGAGGTCGCGGAAAATGTCGTAGGACCGGGGGAGGTCGCGGACAAGAGCGCAGGCAAGGCGGAGGCCGACAACACTATGTCCGTCCTTCCTTGATGTTTGTCGGCGCTTTGTTGTCTGTCTGAGAATTAAGATATCGTATATGTAAATAAGTAAATAAATAAATAAAAAGCTTTGTTCTGGCGGTTCGAAAATGAGCGTGTTTGAGTTATTAAAAGGATGGTGTATGTTTTATATCAGAAAAGAAAGAGAGAAATTGGTGTTCTAGAGTCGAGTCGCCTAATGCGGGTCGGGGTCATCTTCTATGTCGGACGGATAGTATTAGGACTACCCTCGTCGTGACGACTTAGGGCCCCACTAGCAAGACTTTAGAGGAGAGAGAGGAAAGGAGTTGACTGAGGGGAAACCCCAAGAGAACTCGAATGGAGTCTCTGGGTGTTTGTTGCACAGTATATATACCTAAGTACATGGTCTGTGCGCTAAACCCCATAACCCTAAAGGCTGTGGAGTTACCTAGGGTAACCCTATCTATAAATACCATAGAACATACTAGAAGGTTTACATAATGCGGATCATTGATCCGTATGAGTCAGAGGGAAAGCATAAGCAAGGCCGCATCTCCGTTATCTAATCTAATCTAATCTAATCTAACCTTTGTGTTGATTAGATAATCATTATCTTATCTAGATTGTTTGGCTGCGACCTTAGATCAAAACAAAGAAAATGAATATAAATGTCTTAGAAACGAAACTAAGGAAAAGTGAAAATGAGCGGTCCATGACAGATAGTGGTTAATGGGTTCTTCCACGATGTCCGGTGGTTCTTCATCGATGTCGTCGTCACTGGAGGATTTTGACCGCATCATGGAGCGTATGTATGCTTCGTCCGCATCGAGTATGTTTTCCGGAATTGTTATCTTCTTGCATGCAAAGTAGGGGATGACGCGGAAGGCTGCGATAGGTCGATCAAGGACTGAGCCATCTAATTTGGAAATGATGTAGGCGCCTCCGGTGTTGCGTGCCAAGACTACATAGGGTCCGTTATACTGTGGTCGCATTTTCCGGTTGAGCGACTTCTCGATAGCGGTGTTTTGGACAAGGACAAGGGCGCCACGCCGGAAGTCGAAGTTCTTGATGATGGACAGGTGTTCACGTTCAAAACGTTTTGCAGCGGCGATACGGGCTTCGTAAACCTTTTCCCGGAGTTTCTCCGTCTGTTCCCAGCGTTTTTGTAGTTCGATTGTGCGGCGGGCGATGAGCTCCGTGGTTGACATGAGTGCTGCTGGTGGCGGTAATAAATATGTTGCTTCAACGATGTCGAGCGGAAGTAGCGGTTGTGTGCCGGTGACCGCGAAGTAAGGTGATACCCCCATACGGCGTCGAGTAGTTACCCGCTCGGACCAGAAGACGGAGTGAAGGATAGAAGACCAGTTTGCCGTTTGTCCATCGCTCACCTTGTACAGTGCTTGCTGGACGTCGTAGTGACTGCATTCGACGATGCCGTTTGCGCGTGAGTTGTAGCCAGAGATCTGTATGTGACGTATGTGGTACTTCTTGGCTAAGTATTCGCAGGCGCGGATAATCGGAGCTCCGTTGTCGGTTACGATTTCGACGAGACTGCCCCACCGGCAAATTAAATCTTCGAATAGCCAATCTCCTACGGCATTTGATGTTTCCCGGCGGAGTGCACAGTATTCCGGATAATGCATCAGCGAACAGCGGGCTTGGATCAGGTATTTGTACTGGTGCGAGGGCGGCAAATGCATTGTGTCCAAATAAACCTTTGTGAAGATCGGAGCTGGTTGTGCAACGACGGGCGGGATGCGGAATAGTTGCAGTTGTCGTTCCTGGCAGAGGTGGCAAGTTTTAACGAACCATTTGACATCGTCGTGCATCTTCAGCCACCAGAATCATTGGATAATTGCCGTCCAGGTCGCGAAAAATCCCCGGTGTCCCAAATCATCGTGTGCGCTGGTCAGGATCTTTATGCAGTGGTCGATCGGTATAACCAACTTGTGGGCGCCGTTCCGGTCCTTTTTCCATAGTCGGCTTTTCGCTACGAAGAACTTAGTACAGAGTTGAATGAAACGCCCATATTCCTCATCTGATATGCCGCCCGGCCTTTCTAGGGTCTTGAGAAAGTCTTGAATCCTAATCAGCTCTTGTTCTTCTTTATCGTCCTCTGATCTCCACAGAAAAGTTTCTTCGTATGTTGTAGTTGGTGCTCCTGGTGTCGTTGCGCGGTCGTGCGGCTCGGCAATTGGTGGTTCAACATTTGACATGTAAGCGTTCAGAAGTCCGTCTCCTGTGCGGCGTATCGGAAAGGGAGCGCGAAGTCGTCCAGGTTGTTTGCGGTAATTGTTGGCGGAGTTTTGGCTCTGCGCCCGGACTTGCTGTCGGAACACGCGAGCGCCTAATGACCAGGGCGACTCGTTTATTTGGTGCATAAATCCGTATAGGTTGTCAATCCAATCGTCAAACTCCTCATCCTCGTCATCCCTGTCATCCAGTGGCTGTTTTGGTCGCCGAGATAGTCCGTCGGGGGTGTGATGTTTGCCGGGTATGTGGATGAGCTTGAAATGGAAAGTGAGGATGGCCAAAATCCAGCGGTTAATCGATGCGGAGGGTGCAAGGTCGGGGTTGCATAGCATATCCTTGATGTAGTGTGCATCGACTTCCACAATCAAATTCCATACACCGATGAGGTAGAGCCGGAGGTATTGGAGGGCGCGATAAAGTCCGTAAATTTCAAGCTTTGGTTGGGAAAAGCGTGCCTCGCGTTCGTTGAGCGTTATGGAGCCAAATCGACTGTAGTACCGCACGGACGGTTTCTCCGGGTCGCATTGACAGAGGAAGAATCCGACCGCTATCCACAAGGTGTCGACGGCGAGAATTACCGGGGCGCCATTGTTGTAGTCGATAGGCCAGAGCGCCGGAGATTGTAGTAACGCTTTCTTCAGGTCCTCCTGCACGGCGATTTCTTCCGGACCGAAGGTGAATGGCACGTCTTTCCTGGTGAGTGCTACCAAGGGGTGGGCGCGTTTGGCGAAGTTCTTGATAAATATGCGGCCGACTCCGATGGTGCCTAGGAATGCACGGACTTCTGACAGCAACTTGCACGGTGCCCAATTCGCAACGGCGGACACTAATTTGTTCTCCGGGACTCTTCCGTCAATTGTGCAATGGTGTCCAACTACGGTAATTTCTGGTGCACACAATGTTAGCTTTTTCCCGGAAAACGTCCCACCGGCATATTTCATTCATTGTACGATGCGGTTTACGTTCTGGAAGTGTTCCCATACGAAACGCCGGATTCCCGAGTTTTCCGGGTGACATTCATAAGTACCGTCCGGACGTTGATAGTGCGTCTTGGGACCTTTTACTGGAACGTCGTCGATGTAGGGGATAGTCAAGTCCGGTATCTCCGGCTGCAAAATGTGAGTTACGTCGTCATGGAAGATGGGTACCGAATTAGACCATCCCATGGGAAGTGTGGTCAGTCGAAGAGTGCCAAATGGTGTTTGGAAAGTCGTCAGGTCATGGGAGTTTTCTGCCAGGAGTCGTTTGTCGTATCCTACGTAGAGGTCTAGCATTGCGCCGCAGGCCCTGCAAGCAAAATTTTCTGCAAGGTGTTCCAGGATTGGCATAACTCCAGAGTGCTGAATGGTGACGGCATTAAGCGGTTCGAGCGAGTGGACTAGGTGGAGTTTCCCATCTTTCTTGAGGACGCAAAACCACCGGGATCGATAGGACGAGTTGGACGGTTCATAAACGCTGGCAGCAATCTTTGTGCGGATGATTTCGCAAACTTGCTCGTAGATTCCGGGAGGGATGGGAATGTTCTTCTGTATCCAAGGGCCGTGAGCGACAGTCGGTATATTGATGGGTGGAAAAAACTCGGTCTTGAAGCTTCCCCATTCCGAATCGTGCCATGCGAATCCTTCTTGCTGTTCCATCATAAAATGGTGCATCAGTTTGCGTTCCTCGGGCCATAGGAAATCTCCATTGTGCGCTTCGTCGAGGGCATCCTTGCGTTCTTGCGTATATCTTCTGGTGGGCGTAAATGGCGGTGGTCGAGGACTTAACGTTGGTAAGGCGGCTAACGGGTTTCTGGTAATATTCCGGACAATTCAAAACTCTTGCAGAAGGGTGCTGATGACGGGTCGGACTTTCTTTGCGATGGGCTTGTATCGTTTTCTGAAAGCGTGCTGCAGATTACCGGGGTTGGATATGGTTTTGTTGCAGGTGGGTCATTCAGGGCCGGCGGAAGTTGGGGAGTTGAGAAAAGTGCATGTCAGAGGGTCGCATTGGTCGGTGTCGATGGTTTTAAAACTTAGTGCGGCGGCGAGATAGAGTCGACTGATGTTTTCATTGTGCGAGTAACCGGTATTTACAATATTAGGGTATTTCTCGGAGTCCGTGGTGTGCGATATACAGGTATAGGCTTCTATAGACAATGAGGCATTGTCCATGTTTATCATGCACGCTATCTCTCCTTGATCCTCCATCAATTCCTTGAGACTTGGTGAAAACCTGACTGGTTTTCCTGTTCTTTGCGCATTTCTACAAAGCGCGGTTTGCCGCAGCGGACGGTGGGTATTGTGACGACGGACTTGCTGTTCGGATCATGGATGGTAATCGTCTGTTCCTTGTTCCAGTAATTGGTGATTATGGACTCGGCGAGGACGTCGAAAGGGCAGCCGAGGAGAATGTCGTATGCCGGCGATTTGACAACGTGGACCTGGAAATATAAAATGATCCCGCCAATTTGTAGCAGGACGTTGCGTGCAAGTCCGAGCGATTTGTCGACTTCTCCATTGGCCGCTTTGAGGTCTATCTTGACGGCGGGGTTGTACGGAATTCCGAGCTGGTGGCTAACTGCGTCGGACATGCACACCACGGAGCATCCGCCGTCCACAATGCATTCTATGGTGGCCCGGTCATCGATAACCGCCTCCACGGCGCGGATGGAGTGCGATTCCTTCGCTGTCCAGAGGTTGAGCCATTCGTTGTGATCCATGTAATACGCCTCCACGATGTCCAGCATTATGAGAATGTCTCACGGTGAACTGGGTGCAGAACCGTCGGCGGAATAGAAGTTGACGTTAGCGGCGGGAATTTGTTTGGGCGTCAGAAAAGTCCGGAACTTGCTGCGGATATCGGCGGAGGTTGCCAGGAGCTCCTCGAAGCTGAGGTAGGCGGCGTTGCTGCATAGTGCGCGCTTGAACACTTTGTCGACGATTTTGCTGTTTTGTGCCGGGGCCGTCGTCGCATATTCTGTGTCCTTTATTTTGGCTCCATAAGGCCGGTCTTTCGGTGGCTGATAATTCACGTCTCGTGCGGCAGCGAACGGGTGTAGCGGTTCAGCGTTTCCTACCACCGGTGATGTCAACTCCTCGACCGGCTCCGTGGACGGTCCAGCCTTTTCTCCATTGTGTGGTTCCCACTCTTTTCCCTTGCTGCGCACCGGAATCTCAACCCCGTTGAACTCCATACGTCGCTTCTTGTTTTGCAGCGCGTACAGGTGCTGTGTTGCCCTTTCGATTTCCTCGTCGACGTCGTTTTCGACCGTAGTCCTATACGTCATTGCGGGTTTGGAGGGGTGGGCGTCCGAATGCGATGGGTCCATGGTGGAGTAGAACATTGTTGGCTGTGGCGGGTTTTGGCGGCTGTACCACTCGTCAATCCGCTCCTTCATGCATTGCCCCTCGATGCCACGCAGAAGGTAATGGCTGTTGGGTAATACTACACAGCCTTCATTGTTCTTTTTGATTTTACCGTCCTTCAGGTACTTCTCCACGGTCAGGCATTGGTTGACGTAGTGTCTGGCTTCGTTGCAGAAATTGCACCGGAAGTTGTTGGCGTAGTGCGGCGCATTTTCAAGCGGAATCACATTGGAGCTGGTAGCCAATGGCGTTCGATTAGGTGGAGCGGAGGCAGCGGCAGGTCGTGCTTGGTTTTTGGCCGAGTTGAGCGTGTTGACCAGGGTCTCCATATACTTGTTCAGGAACGAGTAGAATTCCTCTTGCTTTACCGGAGGTGCGGGAGCGGACTCAACTTGCGGTTTTGGTTCCAGTTTTTCTGGTTCCGCCGGTCCGACTACCGAAGCGTAGATGCTGGCTCCATCGAGTACGTACTGCGCCGCTTCCATTGTCTGTGCTAGCATATATGGATGGGTTGAGCGGATGTCCGGATGCGTGATTTGTAGCCGCTGATGGATTTTGCTCCACATGTCTGGTCTGAATCCTTTGGCGAATAGGATGTTCTGGTTTACTTCGGAAAAGTTTACCGCTGTTTTACGGAGGACCTTGGTAATGACTATATAATCCTGGTAGTACGCGATTAAGTCCGCCTTCGTTTTAATGCCGGTCCACTTGGTTTTATTCACTAGTTCATCGATGTCGGCCTCCGTATACTCTGGTGCCTCCCCTACCCCATGATAAAGCTGGAATACCGCCGCCTTGAATTGCGCGTAGGTCGCTTTGTTGGTGGCTTCATCGAGCGTTTCCCACAGTTGGATCTCCTTCCGTTGCAGGTACCGGAGGGCGCTGGACTTCTTCTGTTCGTCACTTTCTATTCCACAGTCTTCCATTAAAATTTCGAGCTCCCGGAAATACATCAGTAATTCATGCAGTTGCATCCGGTCGAATTTTGGTGCCTCATTCGATCTGCGGGCGGGCATCCTGAGTCTGGTCGGCGGTGGGCATTGGTCATAGGACATTTTGACGTTCTTTGGCGGAGTCGGTGGTAGTGCTGGTTCAGACGGTTTGGACTTTGGTGGCGGAGTTGGTGCTCTCGGAAATTCGGATTTGAAGGGTCGGTCGGGGTCTTGGTTTCCTTCCGGGTTTGAAGTGGTGGATGACGATCCGGATGATGGCGATGGCGAACGTGGCTTTTCCAGTTCGGATTCCGTCCAAGGTTCTACGCGCGAACTTTCTCCTTGTCGAAAGGAGAGGAAGTTGTCTTCTGAGGACAATGAGTCGTTGGCTTCGAAGTGGGCCGGTAGGATGCGGGGCCAGTTGAGTCGGATTCGATCAATTTCCTGATCGAGCTCGTATTCCGGAGGTAACTGGCAGTGGCGGCGGGATTGTCTATGCGGTAGTGCTCCTTCCATGAGGATTACGGCTAGTGCTCCGTTGGTGTTATTGTTTTGCAGGAGCTCGGTTGCAAGTTGAGCGGAATTAACGAGAGAGTGGTAGAAACCTCGGAATCTGCTGGACAGCTGTTCTGGAGTTACTGGCAAATGTCCCGGAAGAGTGCATTCGTCGCTAGGCGAGTCGGTTGGTGAAGACAGCGTTATTTTCAAAAGAAATCCCCTGCAGTGGTCACCAATTTGATATGTCAACTTCCAGCCCAATGGAGTTTAGGCTAATGGAAGGTACTCGGCAGGTTCTTGAGAATTCCTGTCTTCACGATTAAAGTCCGGGTCGTGCAAGGGAAGTCCAGGCGGAAATGCGAAAGTCCGGGACGATGGTGTAAGGTCCGGGTGAAAGACAGAAAGTCCGGGCAAAAGGCGGAAAGTCCGGGCGAAAAGGCGGAAAGTCTGGGCGAAAAGGCGGAAAGTCCGGGCAAAGGGTGAAAGTCCGTTGGCATAAAGACGGAAGACGGCAGAGCGGCGACTAGGCACTAGGCAAAGTCGGGGGACGTGACAGATAGGGAAACGAACGTTGTATTATTGGCAAACGAGAGAGAGGACGGTGATACGGAGACCGAGACAGAAAACAAAGACAGACTACGTGGGCAATACTATGCTACTTCTACCAATGTCCAAAACCCTTTATATACACTCCCTTTTCTCTATGGTACGAGTGGACTTTGGACGAGATGACGCGGTTTAACGGGTGTGATGAACTTGTGCTGGAAACGGAAAGCTGAAACAACGTGGATGGCAAGCTAGCGCTTTGATGTCCCTGTGAAGGGCACGTGATCGGGTAATGACCGGAAAAGACTAGTGCGGTGATGAGCTTTGGCTCAGCATTGGATGGAGATAGCATAGCCACTGCTTAGTCAGCTGGTTGATAGTTACATTGTCACATGTAGTCACTATAGAAATGAATACCCTACTCCTCCCCCGATAATTCCCTTCGTTTTGGCCTTCCTGGTTGTCTTTTTGTCTCAGTTGGACTTTCGTACTACGTCGCAGGCATCCAGCTATTGTCACAGCATCACAGCATCACACAGCGCCCGCCGAATGCTTCGCCGCACCCACTGGAGGTGTCGGGAATATTCCAGGACCTGCCCCAGCCCCCTACTCATTTGGCCTGTGCTCTTGCAGTGCCGGAGTAGACATATCAGCGGCGGGGAACACGCGAACTGAATATTGACTTTGTGCCGTTATGCGACTAGTGCGCAACTGAATACTGATAGCCAGCGTTTTAGGGTTGTCTGCTAGGGGCGAAGTCGGTGGCGAGCGTCGAAAGTGGTTCTCTATGGCCCTCCGCTTTGACATTCCCTTGTATATTCGTCACCTTGTTCCGCAGATAGACTGGTGCATCCGTGTGTGCTAAACGCGCGGGCGTATCGCTTGTGTAAAGTGGCGCGACATTGCTTCTCGTACGATGTGGTTGGCGTGATGTGGTCCCGGTGACTTGCTGGAATGCCGACGCTGTGCACTTGGCTAAACTTGCGAATGCCGTCGCTAAGTCCGGGGTTCCGCTGTTTCGTTACGCTGTCCAAGTTCCTAAGTCCGTGTCGGAGTCCACCGGAGTTCCTGTCTACGTGTCTGCTGTACCGGAGATCGCTATTCTTACTGGAGTTCCGCCGGATTAATAAGTGCGGAGGTCAGGGCACGTCATTAACCCACGGTACAGCCAAGAGACCGTCGGCATGGTGCTAAAACCAGCATTTGGTACTCGTTGCACTATTAGCCGCGGAGCGTGCTCATCACCAGAACCCCAAAATAAATGGGAATTACAACAATTTTGGGGTTTCATCAATTTCTACTGGCGTTTTGTGGAAGGATTTGCTAAAATCGCCAAACCTCTAACCAGGTTAACAGGGAAAGAGGAATGGAATTGGATGCAGATGCAATCCGAGGCTTTTCAGGGACTGAAAGACCTTGTGGGGAGGGAGGTCGTCCTCAAAATCCCAGACAACAATGGACAATTTCAAATCAAGGTCAATGCATCAGATTTTGCAATCGGCGGAATCTTGTCACAACAAGGAAAGGACAAAGTCTGGAAGCCAGTAGCATTTATTTCCAGGTCACTTAACAACACCAAACGGAACTATGAGATATACGACAAGGAAATGCTGGCAGTCATGCATGCATTTTACAAGTGGTCACATTATCTCAAGGGGGCAAAACAGATGGTGGAAGTATTAACAGATCACCAGAACTTGACATACTTCCGAAAAGCTCAGAATCTAAACCAGCAACAGGCGAGATGGGTAACAGATCTCCAGGATTATAACTTTGTTATCAAACACCGATAGGGAAGTCAAATTCAAAGGCAGACATTCTCTCTAGGAGAGCAGGACACGAGCGTGGGACTAATGATAACAAAGGAATCATTCTGCTGAAAGATGAATTATTTGTCCAAGTCTATGACGATGACAGAGCCATTGAAAATATCATTAAGGATATCTCAAAGGCTGCCACACGACACCAGGATACACAGGTCCAGAAGGGATTGGCAGAAGGAAACCAGGATTTCCAATGTAAAAATGGTCTTATCACATGGAAAGGGCGCATCTATGTACCAACAATTACAGAACTCAGAGAAAGTGTCATCGAAATTCATCACTCCTGGGGACACCCTGGAGTAGCCAAGATGCTAGAGTTAATCACGCGAGACTTCTGGTGGCCAAACATGAAGAAAGACATCGAGCTATACATCCCAGGATGCGAGACATGCCAACATGCTAAGCCGGACAGACAGGCAAGAGCAGCACCCCTTGTTCCTAACAAGGTACCAGATGCACCATGGGAAGTTGTCTCAGTCGATCTGATGGGACCACTACTGGAATCCAAGGGGAATGACATGATAATGGTCATGGTGGATTGCTTCATGAAAAAGTCATACTTCCTACCCACGACGTCGTCTATCACATCGCAAGGGGTCGCAGTCTTATTCAGGGACAATATCTTCAGGGAACACAGATTACCAAAAAAGGTCATCAGTGATCGAGGACCTCAGTTCGCATCTAAATTCATGGATGACCTGTATGGAATGCTGGGAATCCAGCCAAACAGATCAATGGCTTATCACCCACAAACAGACGGACAAACAGAACATGTAAACCAGGAAGTCAAGGAATTCCTGACCATGTTTGTCAACCACCGCCAGGATAACTGGAGCGATTGGCTGGCAGTAGCCCAATTCTGTCACAACAATCAGACTCACTCAGCAACAGGGTTTTCACCCTTCTTCATGAACTACAGATGTCACCCAAATAAGGGACTCAACCCCACTCACCAGCCCAAGGTGGTGGCTGTTGAGGAACTAGCGAAACAAGTGGAAGACGTCCACAAAAAGGCAAAAGCGGCACTGGAAAAAGCTGCATCTACAATGAAGAAGTGGTGGGATCTGAACAAACAACCAGCATGGGAGTACCAACCTGGTGACAAGGTCTACCTGAGCATGGAACACTTGCCAATGATTCACGCGACTAAGAAGTTGGATGGAAAGTTTGTCAGTCCTTTGGAAGTTTTGGAAAAGGTCAGAGAGTCAGCATACAAGCTGAAGATCCCTGTGTCCTGGAAGGTCTACAACATCTTCAATGAAGTACTCCTGAAACCTTACAAGGAACCTGTATTCCCTCGTCAAAAGGAAAAAGCCACTAATCACAAGGAAGCACAGATGACAGAGGAATCACAGGACGATGAGTACGAGGTTGAAGAAGTAATGGACAGTCATGTCAGCGGAAGAGGCAGCGGTCACCTGGAGTACCTGGTGAAATGGAAAAACTACGCCGTGGAAGAATCAACCTGGGAGCCAGTGGAGAACTTGTCCAATGCACAGGATGAGATAAAGAAATTCCACAAGCACAATCCCAGGGCACCATGGAAGGCAAGGGGCATGATCTATTGCCCTTACGAAAATTTCACACAGACGACAGTGCCGAAACGCTTGTTTGGTTGGGAAGATGGTTGCTTTGAGCGAGATTACCTGGAATGGTTGGAATGGAATTGGTCGTGGTGGAAAGGAAACCGCAAGGAAGCTAACACCAAAGACGACGATACAGATGGGGCATTCTCAAGAGATCTTGAGCGCGGTGGGCCGGTTGTACCCATGCTTGATTCCCCGAAGAAAGTTTTGAACACTGGTGTAAAAGAAGTCTTTCCCATAGTGTCGACTTCTCGGGATGCGAAGTCTTAATGGGAGGGATATGTTACGATCTCACAGACTCAGTTTCTTTTTCTCTTCATTTTCCATATTTTTACTTATTTGTCTGGGGCCTCTATGGGGAGTTACTACTTAAGGAAGGCCGTTACCACCCCTATGATAGGACGCCCAAGGGTTAGTCAGCGAGTGGCTGCAAGAGCCTTGGGGTTAGGGTTGACCAGGGGCTAGATTGGTCTGGACAGGGGACCGGGGTAACATGAGGCATGGAGCGGTCCAGATCTGTTGCTGCGCACCACAGCCTTAGGGCTTAGGGTTTGCTGCACACAGACCAGGGACTGGGTATATAAGTAGTAGCTGTTGTAGTAGCGAGTCCCTAAGACTCTGGATAGTTTCCCTACCCGGTGATGAGCTTTGGCTCAGCATTGGATGGAGATAGCATAGCCACTGCTTAGTCAGCTGGTTGATAGTTACATTGTCACATGTAGTCACTATAGGAATGAATACCCTACTCCTCCCCTGATAATTCCCTTCGTTTTGGCCTTCCTGGTTGTCTTTTTGTCTCGGTTGGACTTTCATACTACATCGCAGGCATCCAGCTATCGTCACAGCATCACAGCGTCACACAGCGCCCACCGAACGCTTCGCTGCACCCACTGGAGGTGTCAGGAATATTCCAGGACCTGCCCCAGCCCCCTACTCATTTGGCCTGTGCTCTTGCAGTGCCGGAGTAGGCTTATCACCGGGACAACAATCTAGTTGTGTTTGGTTTCACCTCCGTTCTCGTTCTCCTCATTGACGAGGCTTGAGGTTGTGTTTGGGTAGCTCCTAACAATGACAAACTCTGCTATTTATATGTGAACCTACTGTCTGTAAAAGGTAAAGAACATCATAGGTATGATGTAATGATAGTAGACATCATAATGTGTCATGAGTGAGGTCATAGTGACATCAGTATGACAGAACAAAGGTAGGCATGTTGCATAGGTAAAAATAGAGTCACAGCAAATGTTGTGTGACATGGCATAAGCATATAAGAATAGAGGTTGCATAAGCACTGAAAGAGGCAGGTGCTGACATAAGAGAATGAAAAAGTGCGCATAACTGTAATAATTTGTATTAAACAGGCAGACAGACCTTTTATATACTGAGTGCTTTACCACTCAAAATTGACCTGCCAATATATACTAAACACTCAAGCAAGGTTTACAGCTGACGAAGTGGAAGCTTCTAAGTCAACAAACTGACAGTCAGTGAGTTTTTTTTTTTTTTTTTTTTTTTTGAATAGTAATGTACTCCTTATTCAAGAGCAGGGGGGGGTGGCTGCAGGCCACCCTCCAGTAGTACATACACGGTACACTAGAGGAACGATGATTCGGCGCGCCAATGGTGGCCACCATATGTGTAGAGATCGATGTGATGTAACTATAAGAGTAGAAAGTGCATACCAGACACACTCAGAAAAAACCTATTACTGCCCCCTACGTTAGGGGGATGCAGCCAAGTTAGGTCCGCCCCAAAGAGGGGGGGACTCGGATGACCAACGAGTTTCTGTCAATGAAGGCAGAGCGCCGAATGTCGGCTGTGGTCCTATAGAGGTCCTTGACCGCATCCGGAGCATAGCGCGCTTTGAAAAATGGGCAGCCGGTGGAAGAAGCTGCGTGAGGTGTGACCGTCGTTACTCCGATGCAGTTGATGCATTGCTTGATCCCGCATAGTACCTGTTGGGTACAGCTGTCGGAGTGTTGTCGATGGTCGCCAGTTGCATGAGAACCAGCGCATTTGGCGCATGTGGGATTTGCCGCGGCACACCTTTCCAAGGTGTGGCCCCAGCGGCTACATCGCGAACATTGGGGCGTGGCACTCTTGACGTGCCATGGTCGGCTCTTGACGTTCTTGCTGTTGATGCAGACTGGGGAGCCTAAGACCCAGTCAGCATTGGCGCCTGCCTTCGTGTCAACTATTTCGACCAACAGGACCCCTAAGGGCCCTATAGTTGACTGATTCTTTGCCTTCACCCAGGTAGGGAGTCGGTGGAGTTGAAGCTGTGGCCATCGCGGGTGAGCACAAAGGTCACCGGTGACCTTTTCTGGCCTATATAGTGATCCGTCTTTGTCCCTTGAGGGGACATTGGCGAATTTGATTAGCGAAGTAGTGGGGCGGTTTGCGACGGAAAAAGACCCCGCGTCGATTTTGAAGACTTGTCCTGTGGCTTCTATGAGGACGGTCCGCTGTTCAGGAGTTATGGAGCCGGCGCAGGTAATGACGACATTGTCGCGTTGGCTCCAGGCTGCTTTGGTGATCGTGTTCACTGGGTTTTGGAAGGTGTCGCGGCCGATGAAATTGACGACCATGGTAAGCTTGGTCAGGAGCAACTGACCATCAAGCCGTCTTCCAAGTTGAACAAGAGGGCCAGCCGTAGATGGGACCCTGCATATAAGTGTATTCGTCCTGGTCCCTCGAATTGTCCGAGGGGGACTTCTTAACGAAGAGGGAGGAGCATTTGTTGTCCCTTCTCCCTGATTTGGCAGGACATGTGTTGCATTAATACGGGGTCGTCCCGGACCCATATTGAGGATGGGAGCTATTTGAACTTTCTTTTGGTCAGTTTCCCGTAACTTAGACCAATAGAGGGCGAAAATGGATTGAAAGACATCCAGTGGAATGTGACCTTCCACTACAATGTTAGGCAACATTGCTTCAGCACGTTGGAGAGGAGTTTTGTCAGGCTCAACGTGTTGGGTTTGAGCATCCACATATTCGGGCTGGGGAACAGCCATTTCAATCTCCGCTGTTGGCAGTGCCAGGTCAAAATAGGCGGAGGAGCCCCGCGAGGCGGGGCGAGACTGGGCAGAGGGCGACTCGGGCCGGGATTGGTCCGATTGCCAGTCTATAGTTGATGCGAGGAGGGTGGCTGCTTTTTCACGTAACGACTCCTCGGAGTCCTGGGTTTCTGGGGCTGGGGGCCTTCGAAGAAGGTCCCTTAGCCAGGTGTATGGTCGGCCACTTGTCATGGGTGGCAGAGAGCTAGGGGGGGCCCCGGGTGAGGGGGGCGCAAGGGCATCGTATCTAGAACCAGAGCGTGGTGTCCGGTCCAGTCCAGTCTGCTTAGGGTCAGGCCTGCGAGGTTTGACCATGATCGCGGTGTGACGGTAAAATCCAAGGGGGCTCGAGAGGAAGAAAGAGTGTTAGTACGAGGTCGCTCTGCTAACCGATATCCAATCGTAGCTCGTAGTGTCGAAGTGTCAGTGAGTCTAGTGTCCTCCAACCGTGGGAAAACCCTGGGATGGTGGTGGTAACAGATCAAGGAGCGATCGGACAGTCAGTGAGTAATTTGGTTAACGCTTAATTTTCATGTCTGAACTATGGCATAATTTCAGGATACAAACGCTCTACAGATCATATTCTTTCGCAACATGAGGGTGGGCACTACGTATAGACAACCTTATATTTTCAGAGTTTGATCTTGTCCAGTGTCCTAGACAGATTGTAAGCGGCGGAAATCAGAGTTACATGACTACAAAAGCAAATTTCAGCACTCCAACGCGCCACAAGAACAAGAGAACGCACGTGAATCCCTGAACGTGATTTCCGAGCGCCTCTCCTGCGTCGGAGATTTCTTCTGTGCATAACCCGACGTGGTTCAGGTAGAGCAAAAAGTCCTGCGATGAAAGTTGGACTACTTCGTATGAAGACCCACAGCAGAACGTACCTCGAACATGGATACAGCACGTTTCAGGAAGTACCGATCATTCTCTCCAGCACGCGTCAAGGCTTCGACGCACCAGAGCGTGCAGAGGCAGAAGGTACCTTCTTCCCCTCCAATACCGTCACTGGATTTATTCACATCGTATCTGTAAACCAGGTTCTGTTGCGGTGGCAAAGTCTGGAAATGCTGTTTTCATACTCAAAAACACTTACATTGGACGTCAACCCCCCTCGTTCTGGTGTTCTAAGCAGCTGCTTAAGCGTGCCCTTGAACCTTGGGTCCGACTAGGCATCTAATAAATCCCAACAGGAACAATGGGTGTTTCAGATAAACGTACCGCGTGCATGAAAAAGACCAAAGGCATGATAAGCACTGACGAATCCATCACGTCACTCTCATCATAGCTCTGACCAAAGTAATTCCCGTCTGTGTTGAACGCTCTGTGCATAATCTCTTCATAAAGGGTGTCACGCGTAGCTAGCCATTTCAAACGGTTTGGGCAAGGAAGAGACCTTTTGTCAGCGAGTCGAAGACCTTGTTATTTTTCTGTATTTATTGCTTGCATTCGAGGTCCTGAGATGCGACGTACCTCTGTCTATCGCGACCCTGGAATGATTGGTTAGAAATGACGTGTGCATTTCAAGCTATTCCTTACCAGAGCATGACCTATCCGGATTTGGTCAATCGAGGATTTGTGTAGCTGAAATAGCTCACCTTCGAGTACTTCATATAGCATCAGTATTGAACAAAAATCTTTACTTTATGAGAGACGTACCGTAAAATGCCTCTTCCGATTCCTCACCTCCCTGTGTAATGTCACTTAGTCTTATTACTAGTTAATATAAAGAGCAAACCATATAGATCTGGGATAAATTAAATCACGACAGATATTCAAATCGATTATGCGTACAAGTCTGGCTGGTCCCAGATGGTCACGACATCTGAAATTGAGTTTAGAATGAAGAATGACTTCTTTGCATTGGGTGCCTTAGCCTACAATCAACTCTGATTATTCATTAGTGGGCTAGCATTCCCGCAGTGATGAATTGACTCACAGCTCCCGGACAAGTACCCTTTCAAACGACTGTTAACGGTTATCTATGTGCCCATGCCACCAGACTTACCAATCGTCGTAAGCCTTCGCGGCGATGTTAGCAATAGGCTAAGTGACAGAAGGGCCACCTACAAGAGGCTTGCCATACTGGAGTTGGGGCGCTCATTGAGTCAGGGAACGGCTCGAAGCATAATGATGTCTGTACCTTTTGGCCTAGATAGATACAATCCATTCTTGGGAAATCAGGTTTGCCAATTCAATATCAGTCTAGACGGTGCTCTTACAGTTCTCCGTAGATGTCCTACATGATGCGTCAGCGTCTGAAGCTATGTACGCGACATGAATGAGGTACCAGTTGAAGGTGGTCAGCAGCTCCATTTCCAATGCGAACAGGCTTAGACCCCTTGTGCCCTTCCAGATGTGTCAGTTCAAGTTCGGGTATATCCTTATCACCTGTTCCGAATGTTTGTGGTGTTATAAGCATGAGATGGATCGAACGTGAATAATAGCGAGAAAGTTTTACCATGTATCGTGTACAAAATTTGCAGGCTGCCATCCGGGTTCTTGTTCCTCAGGCGCTCGAAAATGAAATCCATATAAGCTGTTGCGGATCTGGATGAATTTAAATGAATTGTAAAAAGTGCACGAACCCTCAGCCTCGTGGGTGAAACCGAGACGAATTAGCGCATATAACGTGAATGAGGAATCGCGAATCCATGAGGCGCTGAACTTCGACTTAGTGTATATATATATACATGGACGAATCAATTACCGGTAATCCCTAGCGTTAACGATCAGCGAAGAAGTAAATATTGAATGGGAGAAGGTCCTCACCAATTTCTTACTCCTCCGATATATTCAGGAAGACTGAAAGTGGGGCTTGCTACTGCGGCACCTAGACGAAGATGAAATCATTGCTCTGAGCGCTGTATCATACCAATGGTGCTTACCAGTAGGCTCGTAGATCAACAATTTCAAGGCTAGAGCGCTACGATGGACGGCTTCTTTATAGGACCCAGTATAGGTAGACTGATGAATCCAGTCCGCCCAGTACCTATTCGTATTCTGCGGGTGTCTAAAATCGCGGACTATGGAATGAACCGGAGAGCTTACATTCAACAAAGCATCTAAGAGTTCCTATTGCTCGCAAGTAAAGGTAAGTTTGAAGTTGAAATCACGATAGTAAGAATATCAACCTTGGTCAGATATGGGTCATCAAGGCTTCTGCGCTGGGTTCCTGTGGTTCCGGTGGGCGCAGTCAATTCTATGGGTGCTCCATTGGGATTATAAGGGTTCAGCGACGCCTTTTGCTGCGCCGTTGCCTGAGACGTAAGGTGCCGAAGGACGAACGTAACACATTGTCCTTCACAAAGGTCGAAGGATGCCTGAACGGAGAGCCCGAGATGGCCTTTGGCTGTGAGATCATAGGGTACAATGTCGAGCTGAGGCGGTTTGATAGAGTCCTAAACAAATTATAAGCAATCTCAGATTAATACACGAATAGTTTATCTACCATCGTATTTTCCAGGACGTATCGGAGATCAAGAGTCAAGTCTTTACTCTCAAAGACTACTTTCTTCTGCGAACCGGCTGTGATCGAATCATCTCCCACAATGCTTGTTGTATGTATCGATCTGGCATAATCGAATGCCGGTGCGCACTGCATTGAAAGAGGAACACTCCCGCGTATGCATTCTATACGACGAATCAGCCAAGGGAGCAACGGTTTTGGCTCTGAACCGAGGCCGGACGCCTGCCTAGGGCGGGGTAAGTAGTCCGTCACGCTAACCACCCCCTTCTCGTTCATGAACTTGGTCTGGAGGACCTGGGTATCACAGTCAACCGAAGGGATAGGCAACATCAACAACAGAGGTCCGCACATTAGAACTGGGGAGATAATTCTGCTTTGTTGTGTAGGGGACAGTTGGGATGATAGAAAAATGTCCACCCTTGTTCTTGTCAAGAATACGAGCAAAGATTGACGGAGAGTCAAAGTCCGGGACACAGTAACTCTCGACTGGTTTTGCGGTATCGAATCATGACGCGATTGTCATCAACAGATGTGCCCTCACCTGAGCCATCTAAGCTTATAAGTGCTGCAGTCCTCAGGTTTCCGATCCTATAGCGAAGTGACTACGTTGTTGCGCTGACAGGCAGAGCGACGTACAAGGCATGGTCAGCAATCGGGATATAATCCCTGTCTTCGCGTGGATTGTATATATTCATTCTGGCAGCAGCACAACTTCTGTAGAAGGGGATTGCGTCAACGTAGTTCGAGCGATGTTGTGGTGTAAAAGAGCGGGTGTCTGACTTGAATAGCAAGTCTGTAATGCCAGCCTATCTATATTCGATCATAACGGATTTCGCCGATCATTACGCAAACCCGTCTTCGTTACCAACGCTAAAGCATAAATAGCGCAAAGCCTCGGACCGAACGCAAGTGTAAGGCGATTGATGCAGCACTGGCTGAGATGCACTCCGAGTTCTCGAGCATAAATGCGCTCACTGCTTTGACTTGAAGGCCTCGACCCTGGTCTGGTAAGGACTGGCATGTCAAATGCTCATTCTCACCACTTCCACCCCTATCATACTTCTTCTGCATCCAAGAGAAGATTCCTTGTCCGAGGCGTTTCATACGACTGCCGAAAGCCACGACGCGCTTCGTCTGGGAAAAGTGCGCCATCAGAACCCCGAGCGTTTCCCTCGTAAGCCTAGCGCGTCCGGGTGAGATAGCGAGAGACTTAAGTTCGTACAATACTAGAATGTACTAGAATGCGGCATAGATGCTCCGTTCAATTACTTGGCAGAATGACGTCGAAATTCGGGCTCTACCCGGTTCATTTTGGCACAGTGCGAAAATTTACATAACAGCTGTCGGCATTGGCTTTTTGGGTTCAGCTCCAACTGCTGTTTGTGTGGTCATGACTGGTCATCCGGTCATGTTTTACACGCTCTGCAAGGAAGTTCACATCTATGACCGAGGATAACGGAGATCCACTAGCAAAGCGGTGATTGTACTGTGGGGCACACATGAAGATTTAGACGGTGATACCAACCACCTAGGTTTCCCGAACGCCTCTTCTCTGCATATAGCTATTTGATAAGGCCCTGCTGTGAGTTTCTTGTGGCATTTCCCTTGCGATCCAAATTTCCTGGTTTGCATCCCATTAAATACGGCATATGGCAGATCTAGTAAAGTGTGTACACGTACGTGTACACACTGGGGGGCCGGACTTAGACCTAACTCTCTCGCGGCTCGATGGAATCCAGGAAGGTGAGCAAGGACTTTTTTTCTCAATGCCGCTTTGACGGCTCAGTTGGCACAGTAATACAATCGACACATCATGCGGATGTACTGGACTTGCGCCGGAAAATGACCATTACAGTGCCGGCATCGTTGCTTTCGGGGTTAGGAACGGGAGAGATATAGCATCCTAGGTTGTTATGCAAGAGTGAGGGTAGATGGGACGGTAAGCATGTCTATCAATTATCGCTTCGTCATCCTATTAAATGTCCTGTGCCCGCTCATTAATTCCTCTCGGTTCCCTATTTAGCGTACTACTTATATAGTCACTCGTTTGTACCTTACAGGAGGACTCGAAATACCCTTGGCCACGCATTTCTGCGCCCGTCAAGATCGAACGCATCTGTTGGTCACCGTTGAGCGCAACCGCTTCGATGCACCTACTGATCGATCCAAGACAAGCAAGAGCCCCCTAACGAGTCATCCCAGTGGGATATCTCACCTGTGTACACTTCCAAAACTAAACTGCCAATGACTTGAGAGTCAAGGGACCCAAATGCATATCTCTCGCAGACGCTCATGCCATTGCCCTCCAATGCTCGGCAAATATGCATCCTATCAGTCATATAATTCGTTTCCATCTTCAACTCCCCTCAACCTCAGCTCTGTTTTTGTTTTTGTCTTTGTCTACGTCTTCATCTCATCTTCATCTTCACCGTCATCATCGTAGTCATCATAGTCTGAGTCATAGCCATAGTACTCGTCATAGTCGTCATAGCTATAATAACCATCGTCATATTCTTCATCTTCCTCGTCTTCATCTTCCTCGTCTGTTGTTTCATAAGTCACCTCACTAATCGGAGGAAGCCAATGAGGATGTTGGAAGACTCTCCGTTGGGTCGGACTACGAATGGTTACTTGTTGAACCTTAGGCCATGCTCGTCCCAACTCCTTCACCAAACAGAAGCGAAGATCTTCGGACAACGCTGGGAGTTGTGCATCTTCAAGGCTTGGGAAGAAGAAAAGTATGAATTTGACGCATTCAAACAGCGCAAAACGTTTAACGAAGTCGGGGACTCGCCATAGTGCCTGTTAATAGACTTGGATGTAAGCACTAGATCAGGTGACAGGCATGCGATACAGTTCTTTTACCTTTATGTTGGTATCAACGAGGTTGACTTTAAAAAATTGAGAAGAATTTGGAAAGCGAGTTGCCATTGCTTCCATTGTTTCGCTTACCAGTCCAATATTCTCTGCGGAAATCCCAACCAGGCTGATCGATAATTGAGTGTTTGCCTCATAGAGGTGGCCGGGATCATCGTTTCCTAGTGACGACGCAATCTCCCCACACGCTTTGGCCACTTGACCGGATTGATAAAAAGCAGGTAACATAGTCACGGCGTATATCTCGTAGTTCCTCGAAGAACAATCTAGCAAAAATATCGTTGGCGTCGAAGTTGCGCCCAGGTGACGGGAAGATATTATATTGTCGTACAAATCCCTGACCTTGACTAGGGCATCCCGATCAAAGTGAATGTGATAGATTCCGAGAAGACGCAACTCGGGTTGGTTAGCGATGATCCCTTCCAGGTCATGAGAATGGTCCAGATACAAAGTGCGAAGTCGAAAGTGATGATGCCTGCAGAAAGATGTTTACCATTCATGCTGAAAACCATTTCGAAAAGACGCACTCTATCGCTTGGCCGATCCCTCCTTCAGAGGGATCTGGAAGATTTCGGTACATCACGCGCAGATCAACTAAATTGGGCATATTTTGTAGTCCCTCTGCGAGTCTAACCAAGATAGGGCGAAGTGCAAGAGCGGCCTCATAAGGCTCTGCGTATTCAAATTGGATATGAAGCGTCTTAACCAACGACGCTTTCCGGGAGTTAGTGGCCAAAGTGTGTAACAACGAATTCTGTTCTGTCACTGCCCAAGACACCCCTGTTCTGTCCTTTATCAGGTCGATTGGATAGACCTCATAATAGATTTGAGAGTAGAGCACGTGCTCAGTCATATCGCGGAGTGGGGTATGTGTCCTAGAAAGACAAAACAAGTCTTGAGGTGAGCAGAATCGTAGGATGTTGTGCAGTAATTCTGGAGGAAAGTTTTCAATGTTCATGTTGTTGCTCACTGCGAAAGATGGCGTTATCTTGTATGTACAATCACTGGAGGACGTGTTTGTGAGAATATATGCGTGGGTAAGAGAGGCCTAGCTGAGTTTGAAATGACATGGTTCATTATTCATTAGTACTTTTTTTTTTTTTCATAGAAAAGTGGTATTGGGGAGTGTAGTCTACGACAAAGAAAAATAGAGGCGGAGAACTATAATAGGTGCAACGGTGACATGACGCCCCGCGTGTGTACAGCTGACACTGATGTAGCTAGTGTGTGATAGGCTGCGCGTGTAGAGCGATTGGCCTGTGGACTAGTACTAGTCCGCAAAGAGGGGGCGAAATCCTCCTTGTTGCTGTCTTTGAGCTCTTGGCTCGTCTGCTGCAATGTCGCTGAACGTGGCAGCGCTCGCGTTGTCTTTCAGGAAGGCTATAAGCCCTACATAGTTGTTATCTTTACGAAGAAAGGAGAAGAAGGAAGGAAAAAGGCCCTGGATTCATTAGTACATGCAATTGAGATTCAAGAATCGAAGAGATGGTGAAGTGGGTGAGCGAGCAAGCGAGTAATGGGGGAGTAGGCGAGCGGGTGAGTGAGTGAAACTCCCAGAGCCTATTAAACTGGCTATAGCCAGCTATGTAGCTTAACAATTGGCTACGATATTTCTTTATATTGAACTCCGAAAACCGGCTCCGGTGACTTAGCTTAGCCATAGCCTAGCTTAGCTAAGCTTTGACAACACTACCTCTGAGTCGCCTTTTCTTTGGGTGTTCGTAGTGGACCAGCTTGATCCTGTCCTCGAATTGCTCGATGACTCGGAGGCCTGGCTTGTTCTCATCATTGCTAAAGTGGAAGGGTTCTTCCACCTCTTGTGCTACGGTACATAGTGCTGGAATGGGGTTCCCAGCGAGGCGCGTCCTGATATGCTTTTGGCATCGGAGGGCACTGTGGGAGAAGGTCCCCTGCCCGAGGTGCTGCGTCATCAATCGGATAGGATGGTTGTCATTTAGTGAGGCCATGCGCGTTATCGAGCCAACCTTTATATCCAATTCCTCCTCTTACAGACCCATCGTGAGTGCCACTCGGACAGCACTTTGTGGCAGACTGATTCTCACCGCAGAAACAGAGGCTTAACACCTACTCCCTTCTTGCAGTTGTCCAGAACCAAGGAAGATATGATTCACTTCTAGGGGACAGAGCTGTTGTTCACCGATGAGAAAGGTTCACAACTCCTTGACGATCATGTGCTACTGTTCAACGCCAATCTCCAGACGAACAAGATAGGAACAAATGCTCTGTGGCCTATGTCGGTAGCACGGAACAGTGTGTGACTTTCAAAGAGGTACGATTGCAACTGAAGGAGGATGAATCGGGGCAGGCTGAGATGCAGCCCTCCAGGACCATGGAGGCAGGTCCTTTACGCGTGGCGCGGGCAAAATTCCAAAGACAAGGAAACGTACAAACGGTAAGGCTAAAGCTGTGGAGGAACAAGCTGCAGCAGGAAGTGCCATGAACACTTCAGCAGGATGAAGTATAGGGTAATGACTTGAAGTTCTATCTTCTCCCGAGATGGCTAATCCGAAGACTGGGCAAGTCGCGAATCAAACCTTTTTAGACGTCTCAGTAGGAATAATGAACGCCCATCTTGTCAACCTTGGTGTATTGCCCAAATGTATCTGATTTATAAATGCAATATGCGCGACCGATACCGAGTATTGTCACTGGTAGCCATCATATCAATTGCTATCCCTTTGCAAGCTGTTCTCAACATCTACTGATGGTTATTCAAACATCTTGGAATGCTATATTGATGTTCATCTCGTCGTAGAGGATGGTAGCTCCTTGATTTTGAATGTGGTACGTGGAATGGTCAGCGATCCTCAGCAGCTGAAGAAGGAATAGCTTCATCTCATCATGCCTTTCAAGGTCTGCTGCCTCAAACCTAGTTGAAGGGTCCAAGTTTCAGCGCTTTACCTCAGTCCGACGGGAGATCGTACGCACATATCCTTGTCCTTCGGCAGCGAAGACATGATGGCTGATATTGCGTCCGTCTGCCAACTGCGAACATTCTCTGTAACACTCTCATTCTCTATCATTATCATCTGCATGTCATAATCAATTCCTATGTACAATTGGCTATGCAGATTGAATCACAAACATGTGTACCCACTTGAAGTAACACCTTGGCGCGGTCGAGATCACGAGTCCCTGTGGCTTCAAGCTCTTCTATAGGGGCGTCGCCCTTCGCACGGTTCAGATGGGAAAAAAATGCAACTCGGATGATGCTTACCGTATCCCGACTTCAGGCTTGGGCTTTAGGCCATATATATGACGCTGTTAATGCGATCAATGATCCCCAATCTTCCGTTGGGATGGATAAGACGCGAGATGAGATCTCAATAACATCGAATTTCCCTCCGCGTGAGTAGAATGAAAAGCCAACAGGTCTGCTGCATATCCCACATCTTTGCAAGCTTGAAGGTGCCTTTCCACAACATATTCATTTCCTGCAGAGCTCGCCAAGACGCGCTCTATGGAGCCGCCTGTACTGACATAGCTGGCTACAAGCGAAAAATGACGTCATGAAAAGGCCGCGACACGTTTCGTACCATGTCTATGGGATGTGTCGATGATAGCTTTGATGCAATTTTGCGGCATCAGATCTTCAGAGTTGACCCTCCAGCAAATTTAACTCCGTCAACATATTCATCCCAGTCCGTCAGAAGCAGTGCAAGTAACGGCTGCATGGTAGGGACCTCTGATTTCAGTCAAACCGGCTTTGCTGAATGCACGTTGCTCGGAAGGAATCCGAATGTGTTGTTGTGCTTCGAAGAATACCGTCGTTGTGCAACGGTTGTCAAGTTGTTTCCCCTCTGTTCGTTATCATGATAACGTACGTTGCCGGTCGCGTGGGGAAAGGGGGTCCCGGTGCATTCCCATCGCCTCCGTCAAGCGAATTCTCCGGACCTCGGCTGAGATGGGCAAATCTACCTAGGGCGACCGTCATTGAATATTCGGACTTGAAATGTTCTCGTTTTCGTCTCGCCACCGAAATTAAGGCTGATGAGTCTTCCTTTGGCAGGTGGCACACGATAGTAATTTACCCGCAGACCGTCATGTCCGGGCTCGAGACGGAACAACTGTAATTCATATCATTAACCTAGTGCTATTTCCCATGCGATGCTTATCCAATTTTAAGTTTTACTATCATTCATCTATTTGAGTGTTAGCTGACAAAACGCCCTGCTAGAATGTATATATGAGATTCATCATTAGTCGACCGATTATCGACCGCGCTCTCACTTCTCTCTACCCCTTCAACTGACGCTCATGATATTCGCGTACTATGGCTCTTAAGGTGTCGACTGCACAATTGATCGGTACCTTTCTCGAAGTGTTCGGTTATGGTACGTTCCTCCATTTTCTGAATCTACTCTGATTGGATGTTGTGATGAAGGGATATACGTAACTATATGTCCGCAAGCGCTGCTTGTCATACATCGCAGACGGGCCGGCACAGGCCTTATGCTTTTCCTCCATGCGACCGTTGTTCTCACATTCATTCTCATTACAACCGTCAGTTTCTTCCTTTTGCTTATTCCCATGGCTTATTGTGAACTATATAGCACCTCGTGATCGACGTTATACGAATATTCGTTGCATTCACGGCTCATACAAAAATCCCAGACGCGCCAGAAACTTTCTTTGCCGACGTTGGGACAAATTTGAATATTGCGAAAAACACAACTGTTGTATGCACGACTCTACTTGCCGATGCACTCCTCGTACGTCATCATAATAACCTAGCCCGGAGTTTCCAAAGCCAGTGTAAGATATATCGGACCTTGATCGTCTGGAGTCGCAAGTGGCAGATCCTTATCCTCCCCTTGGTTCTCTACTGCGTTGACATCGGTAACCCTTCTTTCTTTTCTCCTTTCGCGACATAGTTTTTACTATCAGTAGCATCGTCAGTCTATTTCATAATAACTGTCCCGAAGGCACGAACTGGTCAAAGCGTTCTCGCTTCTGACACTTTCATTGCGTCAAAATACTTCTTCGCCGCTACGCTTGCCGTCAACCTTGTCAGCAGTTGTGCGTGATCATGAACTAGATGCCGATTTGTGATATAAATGCTGATGACAAAAGGTCTGATCGCTTATAAGATATGGAAGATACAATCGGCGGTAACTGGCTACGTAGCTAATATGGGTCGAGCCCAGAAAGCGCTATCAATTGTGCTCGAGTCCGGTTCGTAAACAGATGCCGTATCCTTGGCGCTTGATCTTACATCTCGATTAGCCTCCATTTATACCATTGCACTGGGTGGCATGATTATTTTAGCATGCATCGACAGTGCCGCTCTTTTCTTTTTTCTTGATTCTGTGAGTGCCATTTCTGTGACCTGAAGCCGTATTCATCGTTCACCAATGGACAGATGCCCCCACTCATAGTGCGTTCCCCGGTCTGGAACCATGAGCTGATACTGATCTGGTTTTCAGGGCCTGGTATTCACGTATGTTGTTCTGAGGAGTTCTGATAGCGGCAAGCGCGGCTTGTTAGGGACGCGGAAGAGTATCGTAACCCATGACCATATGGGCACAAATACGAACCCGACGAGCTCGTTTGCTAACGAGGGAGTGCACGTGCAGCTCGAAAGGGTCATCTACCGCGATACCCTCGATGCGAAACCCTGGTTAGACCCGGAAATCGATACTGAGATGGATTCACCCGGGTGACTGTGAACCCCGTTTGACCAGTTGTGTTTCGAGTAATTAATTAATTAAAAGAAGAGTGTCTCAAGTAGTTTAAGTAAGAATAATGTCATCATGTATATATAAAGACAGTGGGACTGCTACCATCTTAAGCAAGGCCAATTATCTAAAGTCGTTACACGTTTCCACATTCACGTGTTGATGTGTATTCCTACAGGTAAGGCAACTCCAGGGAGTTACCACCGTCATATCGGCTCAGTTGCAGTGTTTGGACCACCCTTATGTCCAAATTTGGACATAAGTGCACCGTCCAAATCTAGAAGCATCCCTATTTAGACATAAGTGCCCCATCCAAATTTGGGTATTAATGGCCCATTATAGTAGCGCTTTCCCACGCATCGTCAAAACGTCGTCCACTGACAATCTCCCATTACAACCATTGTTTCTGCACTGCCCCTTGTCTGCCTCCATACCCCATGGCTTCTGGAAGGCCCTCAGGCACTAGAAATATTCCAGGACAATCTGGTAGTGGTTTTAGAGCCAATTCTGGTAGAAAATCAGCCCAGAAAGTGGCTGCCTCATCTGGTGGGCCATCTCTATCATCCATGAGATCTGGCATTTCAGAGACATGTAGGGACAATTCTTCTGATATGGTCACAGAGTCAATGATTTATGCCTTCAGGGCCAGCTATTGTGGTTGGACATGGTAATCAGCAAAACTTGTTTCTGATCTTTAGTATGTCCTTGATATCTGTCTCAAATTTGATTTTAAGCTCATCTACCAGTTCTCTTTCAGAGCAAGTCTCCACAGTTGCTAGGAGCTATGCTTAGACCAACACAACACTCAAGAGAAGAAAAGATAAGATTGAAAACTAGGTAGTTGCTTCCCTCATGTCCAACTATGCCTACTATGCCTCTGTCATATTGTATCCTCATGCTTGGCCTCATGTCCAGCTTATCTTATCTGTGATAAGATCCTTGATAATATCAACTCTGATAAGGAATCACAGATGTGATCAGCAATAAGATAAGACAAGATCTCTTGATAAGATCTTACTCTCCCAATAAGCCTTGCATGTCTTCCAATGTACCCATCATGACCTGAACATTGGCCCCATCTCTGGTACTGCATCCTAAACTGATGATGACATGTGATATAGCACTTGCACCCTTCCTTGGTGAGTATATGCCCTATGCCTTGCATTGTAATAGATAGTCCCCTCCATAGATAAGCAAGACATCAGATTAGGCATTGAGTACATCAAAGCATCAAACTTGAGGGTGTTATGATGATCAAGTCATCTGTCAATCTACCCAATGATGTAATGCCATGAGGATCATCCAAGATGATAGCAATGAAGTGAGCTTGGCAATGATAAGTCAACTTCCAGCCCAATGGAGTTTAGGCTAAATGGAAGGAGTACATGGCAGGTCCTTGAAAATTCCTGTCTTCTTGATGAAAGTCCAGTGTGAAAGTGGAAGGTCCGGGTGGAAAGATGAAAGTCTGGTGTGAAAGCGGGAAGTCCAGGCAGAAAGGCAGAAGTCCAGGGTGAGTGGAAAGGCAAAAGTCCAGGTGAAAGATGGAAAGTCTGGACATGAATGAAATGCCATTGGTTTAATGATGGTGGATGGCAAAGGCAACTAAGCACTAGGTAAAGCTGGGAGACATGTGAGGTGTGAAAATGAGTGTTATTACTGATACTGAGAAGAGATGGAGATATGGAGACTGAGATGGAAACAGAGACTGAGACTACATGGGCAATACTATGCTACTTCTACCAATGTCCGAAACCCTTTATATACCTTCCCTTTGCTCTACTGTATGAGTGGACTTCAGGTGAGATGATGTGTTTTGACAGGTGTGATGAACTTGCACCAGAAATGGAAAGCTGAAACAATGTGGATGGCAAGCTAACACTTTGATGTCCCTGAGGAGGGCATGGGACTGGAAAAGACTAGTGCAGGGGGGAACATGTGAACTGAATATTGACTTTGTGCCATTATGCAACTAGTGCACAACTGAATACTGATAGCCAGCATTTTAGTGTTGTCTGCTAGGGGCAAAGTCAGTGGTGAGCATTGAAAATTGCTTCTCTATGGCTTTCTGCTTTGATGGTGTGGTGTGATCCCAGTGACTTGCTGGAATGCCAATGCTGTTGTTCCTGTCCATGCTTGGCTAAATGCATGAATGCTGTCACTATGTCCAGAGTTCTGCTGTTTCATTACTGCTGTCCAAGTCCATGTCAGAGTCTGCTGGAGTTCCTGTCTATGTGCCCACTGTACCAGAGATTGCTATTCTTACTGGAGTTCTGCTGGATTAATAAGTGCAGAGGTCAGGGCACATCATTAACCCATGGCACAGCCAAGAGACCATCAGCATGGTGCTAAGACCAGCATTTGGTACTCGTTGTGCTATTACCCACAGAGCATGCTCATCAGCGAACACGAGTGGGTAAACAGTGCTGAGCCTATAAGGCAAGACTCAGGTTTGAGAAGAGGGTTATAGGTGAGGGCATGTGAACTATGACTTGAGATCTCACCACAACCAGTTAAGGTTGCCAGAGATTAACTTGTGCTTACTAACAAGCTTTGCAGTGAGTTATAAGCTTTATACAAGCTAAGTCAAACTTAAGGTTTGACCTATGACAAACTCTGCTATTTATATGTAAACCTACTGTCTGTAAAAGGTAAAGAATGTCATAGGTATGATGTAATGATAGTAGATATCATAACGTGTCATGAGTGAGGTCATAGTTGTTACGATCTCACAGACTCAGTTTCTTTTTCTCTTCATTTTCCATATTTTTACTTATTTGTCTGGGGCCTCTATGGGGAGTTACTACTTAAGGAAGGCCATTACCACCCCTATGTTAGGACGCCCAAGGGTTAGTCAGAGAGCGGCTGCAAGAGCCTTGGGGTTAGGGTTGACCTGATAAGATGGCCAGGGGCTAGATCAGTCTAGACAGGGGACCGGGGTAACATGAGGCATAGAGTGGTCCAGATCTGTTGCTGTGCACCACAGCCTTAGGGCTTAGGGTTGCTGCACACAGACCAGGGACTGGGTATATAAGTAGTAGCTGTTGTAGTAGCGAGTCCCTAAGACTCTGGATAGTTTCCCTACCTGGGACAACAATCTAGTTGTGTTTGGTTTCATCTCATCTCATCTCTCCTCATTGACAAGGCCTAAGGTTGTGTTTGGGTAGCTCCTAACATAATCCAGAGTCTTTACAACCTTGCCCTTTGTCATTCGCCACAGCACCGAGTACATCTTACTCATTGCAGCTCACTGGCAATGAAGTGAGTTTCTTTTCGACATTGATAATCATCTGACTTCATGCACGTAACAACATGTGGCCACGAACAGCCTCGAGGAGGTAGGCGACATCAACTATGACAGCAGATAGACTCAATTCGCGAGTGAATTGACTACGGGGAAATTCATCCCTACTGGCTACAAAACAGAAGTTGGACGAGAATAGTCTGAGCATCGTTGAAAGTGTGGGCAGGCACTGGTGAGCTAGCTATACCAATTTTTCCGGAAAAACCCATGGAATGGGTGAAACAACTGGTTCATTATGAGTGTATCAAGGGGCCGAAAGTCCCGTTTCAGATCACATCGATCTGTAGGGTGAATTCCCAGGCACTTTAGTTTTGAATTGGCATTTGGTGGAATTAAATCGAACATCCAAGTTGGGGTGCGTTATTGACCCAATTGGACAAACCTCGTGCGACGGAAAGCACGAGCAGATGAGTGAATAGGCAACAAACCTGTGCAACTGTGCAGGGAACTAGGCGACTGCTGAATGAACGGACCAATTGCCATTGGAGATAGAATGGAACCGGTTGAAGATAAACTACACAACCATCACACGACGATTGCCATGCAGTGTGAACTTAGCTAAATCCTACCACACGCCCATGCGACACTGGCAGAGATCGGATCGATCTTCAATGTGGAATGGGCATCCGACACTACAATTATCACATGCACGCCAACGATCACCAGCAATGGATATGTATGGAAGTTTGACAACCATGTCAGACTTTGGAGGCGCCACTGTCGGCGTGAGGAACGGCAGCAACACCGAGATATCCAGAGGCTCCTAGACTGATATGGAGCGACGACAAATTCAGGAACAAGAGGCAGCATGGGCTGAGCTCTTGGAATTACGACATATGCGCCGAGTGGCTACTCAGGCACAGCAGGCATTAAACTGAGCTGGAAAAGGATTGGAAGGTCCTGGAAAACCTTCTGGAAGTTGTCTACAAGGGCAACACAAACGATTGAATGTATCAGGCATTGGCGGCGTCGAAGTACAACCAGTGGCTCATGTGGTGCTACAAAACTGAAGGACGCCATCCTGCCGATACGAAAACCACCATGAAGACAAGCAGTTGGACAGCCATGTTATGGCTGTTATGGAACTATATGCCAACGAGGGCATGATTATAGAACCGGCAGATTGGAATGCGCTGATGCATGCACAGAATGGCAATGGGAGCCATGAGGAACAAACCCAAATCGAAAAAGCATTTACCTGGGTTCAAGTCCCACACCCGACGATGGCCGGATATTGTTATCTTCAATTGATCAAACCAGAGTTATGGTCGAAATACACATGGCCTGCATATCCGACAGTCCAGGACCTCTGGGACTTTGACTGAACGATTGCGCAATAACAGCGCATGAGTCAACCTCCAGTCACCCAAAGATGGTACATGTGTGTGGCACATTGAAAACCAAGGCCATGTCCATGGATGGAAACAAATCCACCTCATGATGTGAAAAGGATATGGACATCACCGAGTTGGTGCTAGGATTTTCTGAGCTACAGCAGATATGGTTGCACATATCACACAAGCACTCTTGGGATACCAGACTTTCCAAGAAGAGACATACCAGTCCATGGGAGACACTGGAAGGAACTCCAACCCAATGAGCACACTGAGAGGACCAGATCTATCGACAGGGACAACGTCGGGTAGAAGCCTCTACAGCAATCGCACAGTCCATCTCCGATGTAATCAACGAGTACCTGCCAAGCCAACCCAATAGTCCAGGCTCCAACAACGAAATTGGAACTTCCTGATCATTATGAGGGAGATCCACGGATGGTAGACGCATGGGTTCGCCAGATGGAAACGTACTTCACGCTGTCACGAGAAACTGACTTTGGACTGAAAAATCTCGATCTGCTTGTACCGTATCTGAAAAGGAAAGGACAAGCTGAGCCGGAGATTGGGCCGGTGTGAAACTCCGAGCTGTTCAGGACACTCAGCGAGAGTATGAGGAAAAGCAGACTGAAGAGGCATGGTCCCGAGATATTTCGTGGAAGGACTTGAACAAGGGTCGACTCGATGAGGATATGAACTGGCTCAGAGAACCTCTGACCAGGAAATTCCCGTTCAAAACATGGCAGGACTTCAAAGACCAAATGCACGAGTTCTTCATGTCGACTGAGACTAAACAGAAGGCGATTGATTCTCTTATTGCACTTAAACAAGGGAATTCACCAATCCAGGACTACTGTATTCGATTCAACGCCTTGTCACCTTTGGTCGAATGGAACGACGCAGCCCTGACAGCTCAATTTTTGGCACATATCAATCCAGCGCTTGGTCGAGACTTAATTTGTCATGGAAACCTGGAAGAAGACACATCCCTGATCAAAATTCAGGAGCGTGTAATCCAACTCGCGCACACATACCACCAAGCGCAAGAAGCATATGGATCAGAACGCTGAATGGACAGCTATAAGGAAAAAGTACCAAAAGATACTAAACCAACTCAGTATCAATTCAGTGCACCACCAGCGGCTTCGACCTCAAACCGAGACCCAAATGCGATGGATGTTGATAAGTCCAGGAAACCATACGGCAGTTGCTATAACTGCGGAGGACCAGGACACTTCTCGCAGGAATGTCCAGAACCACGTAAGCCTTCAGGAAAAGGCAAAGGGAGACAGATCCTGAGAGATTCGGATGGAAAATATTACAGAGGCCTGAGTGGAAGGAGTATGGCAAGGAAAAGGGTTTTGGCGAAAGCCAGTAGACAAGCACTCAGCTCTACTGGCCTGTAACAGTACTAAAGACAATGGACCTGTACATAACGATTCTGGAATTCAATTACCTGAATTATTGTATGAATGTTTCGAACCAAGTTCATTGTCTAAGGAATGTTACCATGAGTGCAACAAAGCCAAGACTCCAAGTATGGACCCCAGAGTGGGTAGTAAGGAGGATCTGGCAGCAAGATGAGAAAACTGCCTTGGAATGCTTATGCTTTTGGGTGCATAATGCGCAGGAAAGAGAGATCACTAGGGACCTCTTGAAAGAATTGAATGCAATGACCAAACAGGAAGCACTATGGAACTTAGCGCACCTGCAACAAATGATGGTCAAAACATTCGGACGAAATGAAATGGATGTGAAAGGAGTTATCACATCAATGGACACCGGAGCTACTATCAGCGTAGCAGCCCTAGTGGATAGCAGGTGCACACAATCCTGTGTGAATGATGAGTTTGTGGAGAAATACAAACTAAACAAACGAAAATTGGTACGACCGGTACCAGTATATAATGCAGATGGAACGCGGAACTCAATGGGCAATCTTGAGTACATGATGCAATTCAAATTATGAATCAGTGATCATGAAGAAGTCATTGAGTGTGGAGTCGCGCATTTAGGAAAAACAAACCTGTTCTTCAGACACGACTGGTTACAACATCATAACCCATCAATCGACTGGAAGAAGAAGGAACTAAAGTTCAATCGATGTCCAGGAACGTGTTGGACACAGTCGGATGTTACAGAACCCTGAGGATGAGGTGGACAGTATGGAACCTCTGGAGGAGGGTGACAGATTACTGGCAATTCACATTGGGGAGCCCGAATTTAAGTTGCGATCAGTAGCAATGGATATAGCGGCAAAAGAAAGTGAAATGGCCAAGAAACAGACACTGGAAGAGATAGTGCCAGTGCACTATCTGGGACACAAAAAGGTCTTTACAAAGGAGACCTTCGATGAATTACCACCACGACGTCCCTGGGATCATGCAATTGAGCTGATCCCTGGATCAAACCCGGTAGACTGCAAAATTTACCCCCTGAATCGGAATGAGCAGGAGCAACTGGACGAATTCCTGAAAAAAAACTTGGACACAGGACGCATCCAACCTAGCAAGTCCCCAATGGCATCACCCTTCTTCTTTGTCAAAAAGAAGGATGGGAAGTTAAGACCGGTTCAAGATTATTGCCGATTAAACGAGATGACGATCAAGAATCGATACCCATTGCCTTTAATTGGAGAGCTGGTCGATCAATTGTCCCAGGCAAAGGTATTCTCAAAGATGGACATTCAATGGGGATACAACAACATTCAGATAAAGGAAGGAGATGAGTGGAAGGCAGCCTTTAGGACCAATCAAGGGCTCTTTGAACCACTAGTTATGTTCTTTGGACTTACCAATTCACCAGCAACTTTCCAAACCATGATGAATGACATATTCAGAGTGGAAATTGCTGAAGGATGGGTTGTCATTTACATGGACGACATCCTGGTATTTTCAAAAACCATGAAAGAGCACAAGGGTCATGTTAACCGGATCCTTGCCAAATTGGAAACGCACAAGCTATCCTTGAAACCGGAGAAATGTTGGTTCAACAAAGAAGAGATTGATTTTCTAGGATTGGTAATTAGTCACGACTCCATCAGCATGGAGCCTGGAAAAATAAAAGCAATAACGGAATGGCCAGAACCCACGAATAAGCGGGAACTACAGCAGTTCTTGGGGTTCATCAACTTTTACCGGTGCTTTGTTGAAGGCTTTGCGAAAATTGCCAAACCCCTAACCAGGCTAATGGGCAAAGAAGAATGGAATTGGACACAGATGCAATTGGAGGCAGTTTCAGGGACTGAAAGACCTTGTGGGGAGGGAGGTGGTTCTCAAAATCCCAGATGACGACAGTCAATTTCGAATCGAGGTCGATGCATCAGATTTTGCAATCGGCAGGAATCTTGTCACAACAAGGAAAGGACGAAAGTCTGGAAGCCAGTAGCATTTATTTCCAGGTCACTTAACGATGCCAAATGGAACTATGAGATATACGACAAGGAAATGCTGGTGGTCATGCATGCATTTTACGAGTGGTTGCATTATCTCAAGGGTGCAAAACAGACAGTGGAGGTATTAACAGATCACCAGAACTTGACATATTTCCTGAAAAGCTCAGAATCTAAACCGGCGACAGGCGAAGATGGGTAACAGACCTCCAGGATTATAATTTTGTTATCAAACACCGATCAGGAAAGTCAAATTCAAAAGCAGACATCCTCTCTAGGAGAGCAGGACACGAGCGTGGGACTAATGACAACGAAGGAGTCATTCTGCTGAAAGATGAAGTTATTTGTCCGAGTCTACAACGATGACAGAGCCATCGAAGATATCATTGAGGATATCTCCAAGGCTGCCACACAATACCAGGATACACAGGTCCAGAAGGGATTGGCAGAGGGGAATCAAGAGTTCCAGCATAAAAATGGTTTAATCACATGGAAGGGACGTGTCTACGTGCCAGCAATCACAGAGCTCAGAGAAAATGTGATTGAAATTCACCATTCTTGGGGACATCCCGGAGTAGCCAAAATGCTAGAGCTAATCACGCGAGACTTCTGGTGGCCTAATATGAAAAAGGACATCGAGTTGTACATTCCAGGGTGTGAAACATGTCAGCGTGCCAAACCGGACAGACAAGCTAGAGCAGTGCCACTCGTTCCTAATGAAGTACCAGATGCACCATGGGAAGTTGTCTCAGTCGATCTAATGGGACCCCTGCTGGAGTCAAAAGGCAATGACATGATCATGGTTCATAGTGGATCGTTTTACAAAAAAATCCTACTTCTTACCAACAACATCGTCCATCACATCTCAAGGAGTTGCAGTATTGTTCAGGGATAACATATTCAGAGAACATGGCTTGCCCAAAAAAGTCATTAGTGATTGGGGGCCTCAGTTTGCATCCAAGTTCATGGATGACCTGTACGGAATGCTCGGAATCCAACCAAACCAATCAACGGTGTATCACCCACAGACAGATGGACAGACGGAATGGGTCAATCAAGAAGTCAAAGAATTTCTGACCATGTTTGTCAATCACTGACAGGACAACTGGAGTGATTGGCTGGCAGTAGTGCAATTCTGCCACAACTATCGAACACACTTGGTGACAGGGTTCTCACCTTTCTTCATGAACTACAGGACGTCATCCAAATAAGGGACTCAACCCCACTCACCAGCCCAAGGTGGTGGCTGTTGAAGAACTAGCAAAACAAGTGGAGGATGTCCACGAAAAGGCAAAAGCAGCATTAGAGAAAGCTGCATCTACAATGAAGAAACTGATGGGACTTGAACAAGCAGCCTGCCCAAGAGTACCAACCCAGCGATAAGGTTTATCTCAGCATGGAGCATTTACCTACTATCCGTGCTACCAAGAAGCTGGATGGGAAGTTTGTTGGTCCTCTAGAAGTTCTGGAGAAGGTTGGAGAATCAGCATACAAGCTGAAAATCCCTATGTCCTGGAAGGTCTATAATGTATTCAATGAAGTACTCCTAAAGCCGTATAAAGAACCAGTCTTTCCTCATCAAAAAGAAAAAGCTGCGAACTGCAAGGAAGCACAGATGACAGAAGAGTCACAAGACGACGAGTACGAAGTTGAGGAAGTTATGGACAGTCGTGTTAGCGGAAGAGGCAGCAGTCGTCTCGAGTACCTGGTGAAATGGAAAAATTACCCTGTGGAAGAATTGACTTGGGAGCCCGTGGAAAACTTGTCCAATGCACAGGACAAAATAAAGAAATTCCACAAGTGCAATCCTGGGGCACCATGAAAGGCAAGGGGCATGATCTATCACCCCTACGAGAATTTCACACAGACGACGGCGCCGAAACGCCTGTTTGGCTGGGAGGATGGTCGCTTTGAGCGAGATTACCTAGAGCAATTGGAACGAAATTGGTCGCGGTGATGAGCATCAATGACTTTGGGACAGGATTTGGTAAGCAGGACTTAATGTAGTCAGTAGTAGGATTTGTAAGCAAGTCTGGTACTTTGATTTTACCCCCAACGAATGGATTAATCCTTCATTTCACATTCATTTCCGGCTCCCTTGTTTTCTTTCACTTCTACTATGGCTTAGTTGTATGCAGCCATGTCACCGTCACCATCACCAATGCCCACTGATGCTGACTCCGCACCCACCAATGTTGGGGCAAATCCCAGGACCTGCCAACAACATTCCCCTCTGGCCTGCACTCCTGCAGTGCCGGGAATGAACTCATTAAATGGTGACCACCGCAGGGGCCTCTTTTCGGGAGATCAACCACCGACATTGCCAGCCGATGACTTCGCCTCAAGTAGATTTTTTGTTAATATTGTTTTAATGCCATCGAACGGCTGCCACCACACTCTTTTCAACATTCGCGGATGGTCCTTCACACAGCGCCCATGTATTTCGGGCAGCACACCCAACTCGACGCTGACCAGAAAATTTTCTGGTAGCAACAACACACCCATTTTGACGCCTGCATCCGTTTTCGCAACTCCAGCCCCTTGCGCAACACTCTCGTTTAAGACATTACAACCGCTTACTGGACTGGCACCGGTTTTCCCACAAGATGTGCCCATTTCCTGCTGGCAACCCCGGTGAAATTTTAGTCTTATTTTCATTTTACAGGTTTTACTTGCTTGCTCCACCGGTTTTCACCACAGACCGCATCCTACTGGCTTCGACAATCCCTTGCCGAATCAAGGAGCCCGGCGCTCCGAAAATTTGGATGTTTCAACCACACTCCTTGCCCATTCCACCCCACCGCATTCACTTACAAACAAAATGAATAGACTGACCGCCGCCCTCGTCATTTTGCCTGCTGCCCACGTTTCGCAAAACAAATCCATCCCCTAGCACCCTGCCTGCATTCGTTTACAAATGAAACAAATGGCTTTCTGACCGCCGCCCTCGCCAACAACTCATTTTGCCCTGGCGTCCACCTTTCGCAGGACGAACCCATCCCATCCCACCCTGCCACGTTCGTTTACAAACAAAACGAATGGACTGCCCCCGTCAATGACCCAATTCACCCGGCGCCTGCCATTTGCAAGGCGAAACCAACCCCTGGCCCCCCCCCCCAGGTTCATTTTCCAACAGCCGCCCCAATGATTCACCCAGCACCTGCCTTTCGCAAGACGCATTCCATCCCCTAGCACCCTGCCAGATTCATTTATGAATGAAACGAATGGTTTTCCGATCGCCGCCCTTGTCAATTCGCCCAGTGCCCTGCCTTTCGCAAAACAAACCCGTCCCTAGCACCCTGCCGCATGCGTTTACGAATGAAATGGATGCATTGCCGAATGCCGCCCTTGTCAACGACCCACCATCACCCAGTGCCCGCCGTTCACAAGGCAAAGACATCCCCTAGCCCCCCTTGGGTCCATTTTCCGGCCACCCCAACGATTTGCCCACCGCCCCGTCGCAGTTACCGGTGCGTGCAGCAATGCTTGGGCCCCCATCACCACTACCAACTTGCAAAAGCCACCGCCTGCTCGGCATTTACGACAACTATGGCTGCCAACACATTTTCTGTCGATCTGTAACACCCCCGATTTCAACTACCATTTTTGACAGCACCGACGTACCGATGTTTTTTTTACAAGTTTCTTTTGTTACCTCGACAACTATGTGTATCGACATCTGTACCCCACCGTTTTGCTGGGTTTGTGACAGCCCCAACTTGTCAGTAGCCTGATGATGGCCCCTGCACTTTGCCCACCACCTCTTGACACCAACAGAATTTTTTCGACACCAACGGAATTTTTTCCAACATGGGCTAGATGTCTCTGGGACTTTTATGGACCATTTGGAATGGGAGTTGACCGAGGACGGTCAAAATTTTAAGTGGGGGGGATATGATGAGCATTGGCTGGAGCCAATGCTGCATCAATGACTTTGGGACAGGATTTGGTAAGCAGGACTTAATGTAGTCAGTAGTAGGATTTGTAAGCAAGTCTGGTACTTCGATTTTACCCCCAACGAATGGATTAATCCTTCGTTTCACATTCATTTCCAGCTCCCTCGTTTTCTTTCACTTCTACTATGGCTTAGTCATATGCAGCCACATCATTGTCACTGTCACCAATGCCCACTGACACCTGACTCCGTGCCCACCGATGTTGGGGCAAATCCCAGGACCTGCCAACAACATTCCCCTCTGGCCTGCACTCCTGCAGTGCCGGGAATGAACTCATTAGCAGTGGAAAGGAAACCGCAAGGAGGCTAATGCCTGAAGACGATGATATGGATGGGGCATTCTCAAGAGATCTTGAGCGCGGTGGGCCGGTTGTACCCACGCTTGATTCCCCACAGAAAGTTTTGAACACTGGTGTAAAAGAAGTCTTTCCCATAGCGTTGACTTCTCAGGACGCGAAGTCTTAATGGGAGGGATATGTTACGATCTCACGGACTCAGTTTCTTTTTCTCTTCATTTTCCATATTTTTACTTATTTGTCTGGGGCCTCTACAGGGAGTTACTACTTAAGGAAGGCTGTTACCACCCCTATGTTAGGATGCCTAAGGGTTAGTCAGCAAGCGGCTGCAAGAGCCTTGGGGTTAGGGTTGACCGATAAGATGGCCAGGGGCTAGATCGGTCTAGACAGGGGACCGGGGTAACATGAGGCATAGAGCGGTCCAGATCTGTTGCTGCGCACCACAGCCTTAGGGCTTAGGGTTGCTGCGCACAGACCAGGGACTGGGTATATAAGTAGTAGATTGTAGTAGCAAGTCCCTAAGACTCTGGATAGTTTCCCTACCCAGGGACAACAATCTAGTTGTGTTTGGTTTCATCTCATCTCTTCTCTCCTCGTTGACGAGGCCTAAGGTTGTGTTTGGGTAGCTCCTAACAATAGTGATGTCAGTATGACAGAACAAAGGTAGGCATATGGCATAGGTAAGAATAGAGTCACAGCAAAGTGTTGTGTGACATTGCATAAGCATATGAAAATAGAAGAGATTGCATAAGCACCAAAAGAGGCAGGTGCTGACATAAGAAAAATGAAAAGTGCACATAATTGTAACACTAGCTCTTTGCTAGATTACTTGTCCACAAGTAATATTCTACACTAACAAAACAAAAGTACAGTGAGCACTCACTCAACGTTGTTGTGCTCAGTTTCAGTCCACCAGTTGGGTTTTCCGAGGCAGAATTCATTGTCTTCATTGTCAGGGCAATGTTGTCCTGCTAACCAGGCATGATGCTCTTCTTCATTGTCAAAGGTGATGGTTCTGGGGCAGGTTCCCTGTTGGAATCCTTGGTGAGTGCGATGAAGGGGGGCATTGGGAGCAGTTTGATGGGTGTGGTGATGCACCAGGGGTGGACCCTGCATTCTCAATGCATCTAGGAACTGATTTCAGTAGTGTGAGATGATGGTTAGGGTTGTGTTGCAACGTGATGTGTCCTTGGGAATTGCAGATAAGACATTGAGGACATTGAGGCTGTTTTTGAGGTGCCTGGGGAGTAGTAGGCATCATGGCCTTGCCTTTGCCTTTCTGTTTAGGTGGTGTCACAGGATTAACTGTCGAGAATGTGACAGGTGGGTTCAAAGGGATCATCATTGAGGGTTGTGCTGATGGCTGAGGGTTCATCAGTGCTGAAATCGGTATAGACTTTCCTTTTGGGGCAGTCTGTTTGGTTGACGAGACTGCCTACTAGTAGCACTAGTGCACCTCCAGATGCTGCTAGTATCAACATAATCCCCTGGTTCAAGATGCTTGATTGTCACCCACAATGGAACAAAGATGGCATCTTCTATTCCAAATATGGCCCTCTTTTGAAAGAGATGGATTTTTACCACATATCACAGCTCACCACTGGTGATGTGATGAAGAATGATTTGCAGGAATGGCTCAGCATGAAAGTTGGAACAGCAGTCTCAATCCTAAGTTATGCAAAAGAAGATATGGCTAAATTCAATAGCATGCAGCCTTTATTACCTTAGAACTAAGTAGCATATAGATACAATGAGACTATTGAAAATACATAATCCAAATGAATAGATATGCATTTGAAGAGTGCAATGGGGAATTGTAAGCCCCTTGGAGCAGTCAATTCCAAAACTGCCTCTGGTCATGCTCGGTCCACTATAGGACTTTAGAGTACTTTTTTCTTGTTCAAATGCTATAATTTTTATGCAAATCCAGTGAGTATTCAGCAAGATATTATTTTTTATTCAACCAGTCTAATTTTAGCACATTTTCCATGATGGCTCAAGTCACATGAAAATGACAGTAATGATGGCACTTACTGGCCATCAACCCCCTTCCCTCAATTAGGCAATGAGGAAAACAGGATGCCAATCCCTGTTCCTGGGCCCTCCTCAGGGCCTGTCAAAAAGGTTGGTAGACCAAAGACACAACCAGAAAAGAAAGCAAGGAGAGAAGAAAGAAACTCTGTTGGATAGTCTACGACTATGACAATCAAGAGCCTGGGGCTCAGTACATTCCTACACCACCTATATACCCCCAGCCTCACCTCCACCTCCTGGATCCCTCATGTCCATCCTCATGTCCTACACCTGTCATGTCACATGACCTGCTTATGTCATTCCTCTGATAAGATATCCAATAACCCAATAAGAGATCGTGTCTTGATGAGATAAGTGATAAGATAAGATAAGATTTTTAGATAAGATCAAATTGTAACATTACCCCCTCTTAAAGGTTCGTGTCCATGAGAACCTAGGTAGTTTGCCAAACGAAGGTTCCACTAGCATCTGGCTCTTCATATATCAGCTTGTGGTCTCCCTTCCAGCATTGCCAGTTCCATTGCAACCTATCCAAATAGTCCCTTTCAAACTGCCCATCCTCCCAGCCAAATAATCAATTTGGTACTGGTGGGTGTGTGAGGTTTTCATATCTTTGAAAAGCATTGTGTGGTATGCTCTGAGGAGCTGGTGCATTTGGCTTCTGCTTGTGGCATTCCTGTACTAGCTCACTAGCATTTGAGACATTTCCTGCCAGTTCCCAGGATGATTCTTCTAAGGGATACCCTTTCCACTTGACCAGGTATTGAATTCCCCTTCCTCTTGCTCTGCTATCCAGGATCTCTTCTACTTCATTCTCTTCTCCTTGAATCTTCCCCTCCTCTTCTCTCCTTTGTTCTTCCAATTCTGTATTCCTCTTCCTCTGCTCTGGAAATACTGGTTCCATGTATGGTTTTAACAATGCTTCATTGAAGACGTTGTACACCTTCCATGTTGTGGGCAGTTTTAGGTGGTATGCAGCTGACCCAATCTTCTCAATGACTTCATATGGTCCATAAAACTTGTTATCCAGTTTCTTGGATGCTCATACATGCGGCAAGTGTTCCACATTTACATATACTTTATCACCAATATTGTATTCCCTTGATGGTTGTTTGCCCTTGTCATACTGTTTCACTATTTGTTCTGCTGTTTTTTCCAGGTTGTCTGCCACAGAATCCCATGCCTTCTTAATTCCTCCTACAAATGTCTCTACACTTGGGGTTGTTGTCATTTTCACTGGATCGAACCATTTTTCGTGGATGTCTTCCATAGTTCAGGAAGAATGGTGTGTGTCCAGTCGAGGAGTTTTCTCTGTTGTTATGACAAAACTGAGCTAGGGCTAAATGTTTGCTCCAATTGTCCTGTTTGTCATTTGTGTACATTGACAGGAATTCCCGAACTTCTTGATTTACATGTTCTGTTTAACCATCTGTTTGTGGGTGGTAAGCTGTGGATGGGTTTCCCTCAATGTCTAGTAGTCTGTACAATTCCTTCATGAATTGTGATACAAACTGTGGTCCTTGATCACTTATTACCCAGTGTGGTATTCCATGTTCTCAGAATACATTGTCACGGAATAGTCTTGCTACTCCCAGAGAGGTGACTGTAATATTTGTGGGTAAGAAGAATGCCTTCTTCGAGAATTGGTCCACCACTACCATTACTGTGTCATATCCCATGGATTCCAGGAATGGTCCCATCAGATCTACTGAGATGTCTTGCCATGGTTGCACTGGTACACTCAGTGGTCTTAAGGGAGTTGCTCGTTTTGTCCAGTCCAGTTTCACTGTTTGACACGTTCTGCAACCTGTCATGTATAATTTGACATCTTGTTGCATTCTTGGCCACCAGTAATTTCTTGTCATCACTTCCATGGTCTTGTCCACCCCATAGTGTCCCCATTCATGGTGAATTTGGATGAGATCTTCTCTCAACCTCCAATCAACTGGAACATAGATCCATTCTTTCCAGTATACCAATCCCTTCTCCTGTCTCCATTCTCCATTTCCACTCTTCAACCCTTCTTTTACTTGTGATTCCCATTGTCTGTTATTGGTCCTTGCAATTTTCTTCTGTATGTCTGTTAGAGCATTGTCATCATCATATACCCTAATAAACAATTCCTCCTTCAGCAGTATGGTTCCCTCGTTGTCAATCTCCTCCCCCTTATGGTCTGTCCTCTGTGACAGAATATCTGCTTTTGAGTTTGATTTACCTGGTCTGTGCTTTATGGTAAAATTATACTCCTGGAGGTCTAAGATCCAACAGGCTTGTTGTTGATTGATATTTTGAGGTTTTTGGAAATACGTTAGGTTTTGATGATCCATTAAAACCTCTACTGCTATTTTTGTACCCTTCAGATAATGAGACCATTTGTAGAATGCGTGCATAATTGCAAGCATTTCCTTGTCATAGATCTCATAGTTCCTCTCTGCTGGGTTCAAAGATTTTGAAATGAATGCAACTGGTCTCCAAGTGTTGTCTTGTTGTTGTTGTGACAAGATTCCACCTATTGCAAAGTCTGAAGCATCAACTTCTACTCTGAATTGTCCCTCATCTGCTGGTATTGCCAGCACCACTTCCTCTGCCACTCTTCTCTTGAGTTCCTCAAATGCATCTTGTTGTTCCTCTGCCCACTTCCATTCTTCTTTTCCCGTTAATTTGGTTAATGGTTTGGATACCAATGCGAATCCTTGTACAAATCTCCTGTAGAAGTTTACAAATCCTAGAAACTGCTGTACATGTTTTTTGGATTGTGGAATTGGCCACTCTGTTATCACTTTAACCTTTGCCTTGTCCATGCTGATTGAATCATGTGAGATTATAATTCCTAAGAATTCAATGGTTTTCTTGTCAAACCAGCATTTTTCCAGTTTCAGTGATAGTTTGCGTTGTTCTAGTTTCACCAAAATTCTGTTCACATGTTTTGTGTGACTTTCCTGATCTGCTGAGAACACCAGAATATCATCCATGTAGATGACTACCCATCCTTCTGCAATTTCTTCCTGAAACAAATCGTTCATCATGGTTTGAAAGGTAGCTGGTGAATTTGTCAGTCCGAAAAACATAACTAGAGGCTCAAACAGTCCTCTGTTTGTTCTGAATACCACTTTCCATTCATCTCCTTCTTTGATCCATATATTGTTATATCCCCACCAGATATCCATTTTTGAGAATACTTTTGCATGAGATAGTTTGTCCACTAATTCCGATATCAGTGGTAATGGATATTGGTTCTTTATCATCATCTCATTTAACTTCCAATAATCTTGTACTGGTCTCAACAATCCATCCTTCTTTTTTACGAAAAAGAATGGTGATGCCATTGGAGATTTGCTAGATCAGATCCTCCCTGTATCTAGATTTTCTTTGAGAAACTCTTCTAGTTTTTCCTGTTTGCCTTTACTCAATGGATAGATCTTAAAGTCCAGCAGTTTTGATGCTGGGATGAGTTCAATTGCATGATCCCATGGTTGCCTTGGTGGTAATTCATCAAAGGTCTGTTTTTCGAATACCTTCCGATGTTTTAAGTAGTGCTCAGGCACAATTTCGCTTAGGACCCACTTGTTCTTATTCTCCGATGCTATTCTCATTGCCATTGACTCTTAGGCTCATATCCATTCCACATCTATGTCTTCCCTTGTTACTGCCAATAGTCAATTGCCTTCCTCCCAATGCATCCTGTCTTCCTCGTTGTCATCCCCTTCACTCTCTTCTTCAGGCTCATCTACCTTCGCATCTGGTTGGCACCGATCAAAACTCAGTGTGTTCTTTCACCAATCCACGTCTGGGTTGTGATACTTAAGCCAGTCATGTCCCAGAAATATGTCTGTCTTGCCTAGTGACAATACTCTGAATTCCCAGGTTTCTTTGTGTGTCCCTATTTGGACTCTTAACTGGACCATTTCTGATAGTTTGCCGTCCATGTTTTCCAATCCATCTGCATTGTATACAGGGACAGGGTGGGCAAGTTTTCTGGTGTTCAAATTGTTTCGCTGTACGAATTCCCTGTTCACACATGATCCTGTGCATCCCAAGTCCAACAGTGCCATCACCGATATGCACTGTCCCATCATAATACCAGTCACCATCAACGGTAAGTTCATTTGTCTCTTTCCCATTCCTATGACATATTTCGGTTGTCGCTTTAAGTGATTCAGGTACCACATTGCTTCTTTCTCTGATGCCTTATTTAAATCCTTCACCAGTTCTTCTGTCTCCTCCAGTCATGACTCATGAGTCCATGTCTGTAGAGCTTCTAGAGCTTGTTTGAGTGGATGTTCCCATATCTGTCTCACCATCCATGGAGTCCGCCAGGCCTTCAAGCGAGGTTCTACTGCACTTATTGGTAGATTTCTGAATAGTTGTTCCTTAGACCTTATTTCATACTTGATGTGATTTAATTCAACCCATGAATTATTTTTCTTATCATAATTACATGGTGAATCGGTAGAAATAAGGTCTCTGCTCGTTGGGTTGGAACTTGTTCCCTTCGAGCCTTCTAAAAATCCATCGCCTCCTTTATGGCTTTCTTGTCTTCCTCTCCTCGTCTGATGCTATATGCCATCTCTGGTTTATGTCCATAGGTGCAAACAATGTTAACCATGTGGTGATACATAGTAGGAATGCAGAGATCAACACATCCATTACAGTGTATCCCACAGGTACATGTTGCCCTGCTCCATTGGACATCTCCTCTAATACTTCCTCCACAGTATGCCCCTCCTCATCTTGCTCTACATGGTATTTCATGTGTCCCCAATTCAGGGACACCTGCACTCTAATATCTTGATTTCACATTTCTGATTCTGCAATCTATTTCCACGATGGGTTTCTTGGCCATGCAAAGGCACTCCAGTACTGCGGTTTGAACAACCACAAATAGCATAATCCTGCCATTTCCAGGGTGTAGTTGGAAAATCCTGGTGGCAGTAACATTGACTGATTGGCATGTCTTACTTGTCAGCGCCCAAATATTCATGTCAATATAGGCCATTGACATGTCTCTGAGCTGTTCTCCGACTTGTTGTGCGAACCAGTCTCCACGTGGTCTACCATACTGTTGTGCCATCATTTGCCTTGTTACCCACTGCATCATTGTTAGGAGGTTTTGTGGATACACTACCTCTTCATCTCTCTGTGCTCCAAACTTGATGTCTTTCCACTGGGTCCAATCCTTGATTTCATCGATATGTTCCCATTTGTAGATGACATCATACTCCTCCAAATCCTGCATCCTCACAGGCTTCTCATTGTGGGGATGTACATGGTACACTTTATCCCCCTCTCCATCTTCTAGGATGAATTTCACATCATCCTTCCTCAAGTTGCACTCCCATCCTGCAATCTGCTCTACTGTTGGGTATGCTGGCCATTTAAAACGATTGTAGAATCATGGTTGGAAAAGGTACATGTAGCAGTAGCCCTTTTCGCACCATGGAACTGCTGCCATTCACTTATAGACTCCCAGCTTTCCTGGTAATCACGAGTCTACAGCTTTGGTCCACTTTTTGACTCTACATTCATGTTGTTTTAATGTCTCCTCCCCACATGCTTCGATGAAGGACCTCATGCTGAGTCCTTGACATCCATGCAGCACTCCCCTTCCTATATAGTCTTTTGGTGTTGTAGGTAACGCCTTCTCTGTCGGTTTAATTCAGCTATACAGGGAGTTCCAGTCCTTTTGGTACTGCTGCGGCTTCATTATGTTGCCATTTAATGCATGTTGGAGTTTGTTTCATGCTTCATGTGATAAGCACCAGTGACGAGCCACCAATTCTAAATCTCTTGGCATGCAATCAAACACCCTCTTTACATAACTTGCCAAAACAGGAATTTCAATTCCTATTTCGAGTACAAGATCTTGGCCATCGCCAAATCCTGTGCCACTGACTTTCTCAAGGCTCACAAAAGCACCTTGTTCCCACTTTGACTTTTGTGTCCTTGTCTCTTTATTGCTTTGCTGAATAAAGACCCTATTGTACATGCATCATGGTTCATAGTCAATGTGTACCCCTTTCATAGATTCGAGTTTATTAATTAACTCATTGTAGCATGCATATGCATATTCATATAACTCCACCACTGCTTTGCACCCTTTCATCCATGATTTCTTTATTTTCAATCATCCAGTGAGCTCATCCTCACTGAACTTCTCCTCTGTCACATTCCTAACCCTGTCCTGTTTGACAGGGGTCAGTGCTGTCATGATGCATTTGACTTCCACTGTCTTTTGTGCCTCCTTCTTTTCATGTGTTATGCACTCTGCCTCTCTCTGTTATAAGAGTTCATTCCAAGTGTCATCTTGCTCTTCATGAGCTGCATGGTCTGCTTCTGTGAGAAGATGATGTGTCTCCTCACTCTGTGTCTTTTTCTTTTCCACCACATTGTACAGCATCCACCGTAGTACATGCATATTATGCTGTACCAGAATTTGACGCTGTACTGCTCATTGTCACCAACGGTACTCCTGGTCATGCCATCTGGCATACAATGCTTGCTCTTGTTCCATATCGATCATGTCCCTGTAATAAAAACTCCTTTTTGCCAAGGTCACTTGGCCCCCTCATGCAAAGAGTTTTCCTGTGGGTCACCTTAGATGGGTAGTTCCTGCTGTCGCCCTCCTTCTTCTTTGACTCCTGGTGAGTGAGAGCCCAGCATTTCACCCATATGGGTCTTATTGTAGCCTTGCTACCCTGGCACTCTCCAGAAGCTTTCTTCACCTGTTTTCCCAGGCTTTTCTGCTGCACCATCTGCCAGTACCCCTGACTCACTATCCCAGGGCAGTCAGACACTCTTGATGAGTGCAGTTGTGTCAACAGTGTGGTCCCAATCTGCTGACTGGACATCATACCTGCATCAGTCTGGACTTTTGCCCCAATGCCCCTATCCAAAACTTGGACAACTCCCACTCTGACTATTTCAATCATGTTCATAATGCTCTTTCTGTTGCCAACAACAAGTGGTGTAATGTTTGTTGTGCAGTTGGTCTTGCAGGCTCTTGATTACATGTATGTCAAAATGGTCAGTAGACCAAAGACACAACCAGAAAAGAAAGCAAGGAGAGAAGAAAGAAACTCTGTTGGATAGTCTATGACTATGACAATCAAGAGCCTGGGGCTCAGTATGTTCCTACACCACCTATATACCCCCAGCCTCACCTCCACCTCCTGGATCCCTCATGTCCATCCTCATGTCCTACACCTGTCATGTCATGTGACCTGCTTATGTCATCCTCTGATAAGATATCTGATAACCCGATAAGAGATCGCATCTTGATGAGATAAGAGATAAGATAAGATCTTTTAGATAAGATCAAATTGTAACAGGGCCCAATTATGCCACCATTGCCAAAACTGGCATGAAGAATGTGTGTGGTCCCCTTAGCCTCCAAAAGAGGAATGACCCTAATCAGGCCTATTCCTTGTCTGTCAAAGAACAAGACAGATGTCACAAGCAGTGGCTCAAGACATTTGGGGCAAAGGTTGTTGCTGACATGTCAAAGTGGGACTTTGTAATCTGGAAAAATAATCCAATGGATATTCCAGAAGATTGTATTGATGATGAGAAAGCTCATAAAGAGCTACAAGAAGAAATACATGAGGAACATGTAGAAATGGGTTACTGGGACAACAGAACATATGTAAATTTCACTAAAAAATATCCAAAAACTGATTATAAATCAGTGACAATGAAGTCGATGGATACCATGACAGATACTACAAAAATGACTTCTTCAATGATGATGGTAGACCAATGTAATCAGAAGAAGAAGGCTTATCATAGTATTGGTAAGTCAGTAGATAGCAGATGTAAAAATAGCATAATAGCTATTAGTTTAAATAAATCTGCATCATCCTTTAAAAGTGAAAAAATACATGAGGATTATTGGATCATAGACTCAGGTGCATCTGTGCACATTACAAACAACAAATCTGACTTTGTAGAGTGTAATCCATATCCTGAACCAGAGGAAATCAAAACAGCTCATTCAAAATCAGCTGCAATGATACTCAGACAAGGGACTATAGTCCTTGAGTTTGAAAACTTAAAAGGACTTAAACATATCACTAAATTGGAAGTTTGTTACATGCCAAAGGCTTCTCACAAACTTATTTCATCTGGACAACTAAAAATTGGTGGTTACATTGAGGAGCTTTGGCTCAGCATTGGATGGAGATGGCATAGCCACCACTTAGTCAGCTGGCAGATAGTTACATTGTCACATGTAGTCACAAAAAGAAATGAATAGGGTTACCTTATGCCTCCCTCAATAATTGCCCCAATTGTTTGGTCTTCCTTGGTGTCTTCCTGTCTCAGTTGGCCTTTCATACTACATCACAGACATCCAGCTGTCATCACAGCATCACAGCATCACACAGTGCCCACCAAATGCATCACCACACCCACTGGAGGTATTGAGAATCATCCAGGACCTGCCCCAGCCCTCTACTCCATTGGCCTGTGCTCCTGCAGTGCCAAGTAAACCTCAGTGGTCATCTAACAAACTAAGTTGTCTTACTTAGTTTAATTCAAGTGAAACTATGTCAAATGTCCTTCAGCAAATAACCCTGGGAGATTTTCGTGAGCCTACTAGCTGCATTTGACTGGAATTCGATATCTCTATTTAACCTAAGATCAGCAGCTTCTAGTGGGAAATAGCCTGGAGTTAAGAGAGAACACACGGAGAGCTTTGCATCCACTGCTGCACTTTCACTCGACTAGCCTCCTTCGCATGCAACTCTTCTGCCTCCTCTCGCCTCTGTCTTTCTGTGGCCATCAATTCAGGAGTGGTTCCCTTGAGCAACATGGAGAGCGCAAGGACGTCCTCCATCGCATGAAGCATTCCATCTGACATGTTAGAGCTGTGATTTCTCCCTCTCGGTTGTCTATTGGGTATATAATCGTCGTTGGGACCATCAGGTTCTGAAGAACTGTTGCCCTCACTTGAGTACGGAGAGGCCGGTGGTATAGGTATAGATTTATAGAGCTTGGCAAAACGTTGCTGCATCGCTTCCTTAATGTCCTGTCCACTGCCCCAGCGTCGATAGGCAGCAACACCATACATGAAGTCAAGGACGACGGTAGATGGTGGCGATATGCCCGTACCGGCGATGCGCGCATCACATTGTGAAATCGGAAAACGATGAGTGTCTGGTTCCAAATGATGTAATGTGATGCGACTGGATGGCATTGGATCTGCCTCAACCCTAGGGATGTCGGCGGGGTCCAAAGCAAAGTTGGGCGTCTAGAGATCACCAGATTCAGAAATTTTCGGAAATTTACGTCTACATCACATACCTTTAGGAAAGCGCAGCGCCCGTGCGCGAACAACGCATGCAAATTCTTGCTCAAAAACATCCCATTCTCAACAGAGTTAATGCCTAGAACACCAGGTTCTAGAGCGGGGTCATACAGATTGAGACGATCTTGGAGAACAACCTTAATGTACTAGAAGGGCGTTTAGCGAGGCGGTGACATGGAACAATGACGACTGATATACACCTCATCGCCCTTGCGTTTGGGGAGTAGGTGTGCTGCATCGCATATACTGTCATCAATCCCTGTGAAGACGCACGCGGGGCCATCACGCGCCATGACGTCACGGCAGAAACGTGAAGAGCGTGGCGTTTGCTCAGAGGAGGTGATTCGATCGTTCATTGCATTGTAGTCGATGAGATGATAATCCCCTATAGGGGCGTGAATTAGCGAAGCGACAAATATGGGATCTGTGAATATTACCCTCAGGAGTATAGTAGTAAGCTTCGGCAATATTATCAAGGGAGATACTGTCATAGTCGACAGGGGGGCCATTAGGCATCGCAGAGAGATCTCCACGGACCCCACAAATGGCAAATGTAACAAATCGAAGCCATTTGACAGGGCGGATGGAGAGCCTCTCTATGTCACTGAAGGGGATCGAAAGTGCGAGAACTTGTCGGTCTTCAACGTGCAGATAAACGTTCACCATGTTGGTCGCAAGTTGCTCAGTATTTCAGTCGGAGTTCGAGTTCTGAAACAGTTCCTTCCGTCACACCAATGACATCATCAATATGGGAATGATCGTCATGCCTTCGTTTGGACATAATCTGGATGATTACCAGAATATGTATTTTGGGATTTGTACCAGCCCCAGGGAGAGCACAACGAGGGTAGGAGAGCATGACAAGGGTGATGGGAGCATGACGAGGGCAGGGAAAGTGAGACGAGGGCAGGGAAAGAGTGCCGAGAGCAGGGAGAGCGTGACGAGGGTAGGGAAAGAGCGCCGAGGGCAGGGAGAGCGCAACGAGGGTAGGAGAGCGTGACGAGAGAGCGTGACGAGAGCAGCGGGAACGCGACGAGGGCAGGGAGAGCGCCATGAAGGCATAGAAAGAGTGACGCAGGCAGGGAGAGTGCGACGAAGGCAGTGGGAGCATGACAAAGGCAGGGAGAGCGTGACAAGGGCAGGAAAAGAGCTCCGAGGGCAGGGAGAGCGTGACGAGGGCAGGGAGAGAGCGCCGAGGGCAGGGAGAGCTCGATGAGAGTGGTAGGAACAGTGTGACGGGGGCAGTGACAGCGCAACGACGGAAGGGAGAGCGCAACAAGGGCAGGGAAAGAGCGACGAGGGTAGGGAGAGCAAGGCGAGGGCGGGAGAGTGACGAGGGTAGGAAGAGCATGGCAAGGGCGGGAGAGCGAGATGATGGCAGTGGGAGCACAACGAGGGTAGGGAGAGCGCGACAGTGGTAGCGAGAGTACAATGAGGGTATGGAGAGCGCGACAGTGGCAGGGAGAGCACGATGAGGGCATGCGACGAGAGGAGGGAGAGCGTGACGAGGGCTGGGAAAGAGTGACGAGGGCTGGAAAGAACGACGAAGGCAGGATGGAGAGTGCGACGGGGTATGGAGAGTGCAACAGGGGCAGGGAGAGAGTGGCAAGGGCGGGAGAGTGAGACAAGGGCAGTGGGAGCGAGACAAGGGCAGTGGGAGCGAGGCGAGGGTAGGGAGCGTGACAAGGGTGGTGAAGGCAGGTGAGAGTGCGACGAGGGCAGGAAGAGCAACGAAAAATCAGCTATAGCCTAGCTTTGACAACACTAATATCAACATACCTTGTCGAAAATACAAAACCGAAAAGGATTAAAGAGCTCCTGAATGCACCTTAGTTGAGGAAAAATGGTCAGAAAATGGACAAGATATGAACATATCAAAGTTGCATGCTTTGTGGAAAATATAAAACCACTTGACAACGAGGATGCCGCTCGCCAAGCGGTCAATATGTCGAGAAAGACCTCCCAAATGTATCTCAGTTGAAGAGAAATGGTAAGAAAACGGACAAGATATGAACATATGAACATACCTTGGGCCGGACACCCTCCGCCGGCAAAAACATATTAGAACGCGACTAACGGGAAACCCAACCCGGTCTCGGCAATGTGCGCGGTCGCCCAAGAGGTGGACGAACCCTTCCTCTTCTCCAACGATGAGAACATCCCAGGCGGCCGCGTCATTGAGCAGTTCGACGATCGGATCGAATTCCTTCACTACGACCACCCAAAGAAAGGGGATTCCGACGAATACCACGAGTGGTTCCAAGCCTTCAACGCCACGGTCCAGTCCTGGCGCGCGGACCCGAACCGGGTGATCGCTGCGACGGACGGATCCCTACGACAAGGATGCGGCGTCGCCAGCTTCGTCATCGGCCACACTGTTTGTGCTCGGGAGGTCCCGGCCTCTTCATCTTTCGACGCCGAAACCCAAGCCCTCGAAGACCTCTTCCGGCACTGCGCCGAAACGGGGGTGGAAGGCACCGTCACGGTCCTCTGCGACAATGAAAGCGCTGCCAAGGCCATTTTCTCCACGGATTCTAAAGACGGCCAATTCGTAGCCATTCGAGCCATGGCGGCGTTGCGGGTGTGGCTGACCGATAATCTGGCCCGACGCCTCACCATCTCATGGTGCCCAAGCCACAGTGGCGTAGCTGAAAATGAGACCGCGGACAGATTAGCTGGCGAGCATGAACCACGACTGAGCGACGTCACAAATAGGTCGCGTGCACGAACTAACCAACGGATCCGGTCCCAAGCCGGCGAAAAGTGGCGTGGCCTGTGGGCCGCGAGGAAGACCGGGAAGCACCTGAACGACTCCAGGCGCGAGGTCCTCCCCTCCACGGGCAGTCAACGCTACCGCTTCGTAAAAAAAGCTGACAACATAGTCCTATTCTCTCGCTTCACCCGCCTCGTAATGAACCACATGCCGTCTGGCGAGTACCGCCAGCGATTCTTTCGCCAAGAAGACCCGGGATGCTGCTTCTGCCGCCCAGCCCGCTTGCCCCTTACCCGCGCCCACATTATGTGCAGGTGCGTTCGTTATATCTCTCTTTTTCCTTCTATGTACGAGGTTTGCGAAATGCGTAACAACTACCTGCGCATTATTAAATATCTCAAACGAAATCCCACGGCAGGCACCTTCGGGGACGCCGAAGGGATAGGATAATGTTTTCCTTCCCCCATCTTCTCTACGTAGTCTCACGCGTTCTCTCTTGCGGCAGTACACCCAGATAGTTAACCCCTAGGGGCCCTACACGTATGCGGGCGCTCTGCGCTCCGCCGCCTCCTCTGTCCTCCCCCTTACGTACCTTGTTCTTAGTCGATTAGGGGGAGGTGGCCTGCGTTCTATTCCAAAAAAAAAAACATACCTTGGGGAAAATACAAAACCTCTCGACAACGAGGATACCGCTCGGCAAACGGTCAATACGTCGAGAAATTTTGATAAAAGAGCTCCTGAACGCACCTTGGTTGAAGAAAAATGGGACAAGATATGAACATGTGAACATACCTTGTGGAAAATGCAAAACCGCTCGACAACGAGGTCAAACGGTCAATACCGTACTTTGTGGAAAAAATCGGCTATAGCCACTTTGTCAAAGTAGCCAAATATACGAAAACCGGCTTCGGCAACTTCTTAGCCATAGCTTAGCTAAGCTTAGCTTTGACAGTAGGAAGTAAAATATTTTACACGTTTCGCTCCAGATCCATCCGACATTTGCCAACTTCCTCCCCGAGATCCTTCCTGTTTCACGGGAGTTGCCGCCAATGCGGAAAGTGAGAATCCATGAACGATAACATATACTTGAATTGCTCCCTGAAGCAGTACTGGATGGAGCGGGGGACTGGGAAAGAGAATGTGAGAGTCTGGAGGTGAAATAAAAAGTGAAAACGCACTACTCCAGAATTAGTGTTGTTCTCCAGGAGTTACAGGTTTAAACATTCGTTGTCGCCGTCGCCAGAACCAACGTGCAGTGTTGGGTCAAATCGGAGGTTTGTTATGTTTGAGTCCGGCTGGTACAAATCCCAACATACATATTCCGGTAATCATCCAGATTATGTCCAAACGAAGGCATGACGATCATTCCCATATTGATGATGTCATTGGTGTGACGGAAGGAACTGTTTCAGAACTCGAACTCCGACTGAAATACTGAGCAACTTGCGGCCAACATGGTGAACGTTTATCTGCACGTTGAAGACCGACAAGTTCTCGCACTTTCGATCCCCTTCAGTGACATAGAGAGGCTCTCCATCCGCCCTGTCAAATGGCTTCGATTTGTTACATTTGCCATTTGTGGGGTCCGTGGAGATCTCTCTGCGATGCCTAATGGCCCCCCTGTCGACTATGACAGTATCTCCCTTGACAATATTGCCGAAGCTTACTACTATACTCCTGAGGGTAATATTCACAGATCCCATATTTGTCGCTTCGCTAATTTACGCCCCTATAGGGGATTATCATCTCATCGACCACAATGCAATGAACGATCGAATCACCTCCTCTGAGAAAACACCACGCTCTTCACGTTTCTGCCGTGACGTCATGGCGCGTGATGGCCCCGCGTGCGTCTTCACAGGGATTGATGACAGTATATGCGATGCAGCACACCTACTCCCCAAAAGCAAGGGCGATGAGGTGTATATCAGTCGTCATTGTTCCATGTCACCGCCTCGCTAAACGCCCTTCTAGTACATTAAGGTTGTTCTCCAAGATCGTCTCAATCTGTATGACCCCGCTCTAGAACCTGGTGTTCTAGGCATTAACTCTGTTGAGAATGGGATGTTTTTGAGAAAGGATCTGCATGCGCTGTTCGCGCACGGGCGCTGCGCTTTCCTAAAGGTACGTGAAGTAGACATAAATTTCCAAAAATTTCTGAATCTGGTGATCTCTAGACGCCCAACTTTGCTTTGGTCCCCGCCGACATTCCCAGGGTTGAGGCAGATCCAATGCCATCCAGTCGCATCACGTTGCATGATTTGGAACCAGACACTAATCGTTTTCCGATTTCACAATGTGATGCGCGCATCGCCGGTACGGGCATATCGCCACCATCTACTGTCATCCTTGACTTCATGTATGGTGTTGCTGCCTATCGACGCTGGGGCAGTGGACAGGACATTAAGGAAGTGATGCAGCAACGTTTTGCCGAGCGCTATAAATCTATACCTATGCCACCGGCCTCTCCGTACTCAAGTGAGGGCGATAGTTCTTCAGAACCTGATGGTTCCGACGACGATTATATACCCAATAGACAACCGAGAGGGAGAAATCACAGCTCAAACATGTCAAATGGAATGCTTCATGCGATGGACGACGTGCTTGTGCTCTCCATGTTGCTCAAGGGAACCACTCCTGAATTGATGGCCACAGAAAGACAGAGGCGAGAGGAGGCGGAAGAGTTGCGTGCGAAGGAGGCTAGTCGAGTGAAAGTGCAGCAGTGGATGCAAAGCTCTCCGTGCGTCCTCTCCTACCTCCAGGCTATTTCCCACTAGAAGCTGCTGATCTTAGGTTAAATAGAGATATCGAATTCCAGTCAAAAGCCGCTAGTAGGCTCACGAAAATCTCCCAGGGTTATTTGCTGAAGGACATTTGACATAGTTTCTGAATTAAACTATGTAAGACAACTTAGTTTGTTAGACGACCACTGACGTTTACTACTCATTATTAAAAGTAAGTCTATGTTTTGTACAGTAGTTTTTCCTGTTTTCAACTTTTTTCGCAGTTAGGAGCCATAGGCTAAGATGGTGTAAAGGTAGGTTGTTCGAAGCGTGTGGAGAGGATGGATGGAGGTGTGATGGATAGGGAATCGAAGGCGTTGTTGTGGGTTGATGATGTGAAGACGAGCTATATGATGGAGTAGTGGAGGGAAGAACACAACACACGCTCGTTGCCCGATCACTTTTGCGCTGGGAGCTGCCAGAGCTGTTGACATGTTAACGGTTGTGATTGTCAGAAAATTGAAACGTACTCACACCCATTTCGGGTGACATGCACAGGAGCCACCTCAAGTACTATGCCCGCGATGGGCACTCCTCTCCTTCCTTCTCCTCCTCGCCGCTGTCAATGCAGGGAACTAATGTATTTCACAGGACTTCTCGTCACTCATTCACGATGCTCAGTGCTCAGCGCTCAGGTGCCCAGGCCTCAGGTGAGTCTTTGTGTTTTTTTAATCCGTTACTACCTGCGTCCACAGCATCTAGTGTAGCGTCCACGGCCAACCCAGGCACTCGCCCATCCATGGCCGCCCACGCCCAAGTCCCAAGCTCTCCCCGTCTTCAAGAATCAATCTGCCCGCGCGCGTGTCCACCGTTCAGCGTTACGTCCATGGTCGCCACTCGGCGTTGCATTCGTGGCCGCCCACACCCAAGTCCCAACCCATTTCATCCCTTCGCAACCGTCGAATCATCTCAACATATGCATATATTTGCTTTCTCGTACATGTAAGATCCCACACTTCGTGTGCTTGATAATCAATAAATTTATTCCCGTAAAACGTCTTGAAAGCTTTGAGGCTATCAGAGAATTTGATTTCTTTAAGTATCAGTGTACTGCCAGCTATTCCAATCAGATGAGCACTGTGCAAGATTGAATCAGTATGTATTATTGATAATTCAGGACTCAAGTTGGCATCAATATCTCACCAAACCATCCACATGCCGGTTTGGGAGCAAGGGGAGTTGCTGATTGTTGAGAACCAGCTGACAATGGCGCAGGGATAAATCTTTTGGTTGTACTTGTGTTTGAGAAAAGCAAGGACTTGCGCAACATATAAACTGTTGAAGTAGCACAACGACGGGTGCAGCGGGTCGATAACTATGTTGTCCCCATGAAAGACTGGAACGTAACCGGATGATTGGAGGGTAATCAATAGTCATCCTCGAACATGACGACGTCTGTATCTAGCACCGGTGCCATTTCTGCCCTTCTTGAGCTGGTAGGAGGAGTAACATCCATGGTGTACAACGGTCCCGGTGATCCAGCAGGAACTACGACTTGTGAGTCACGCATATCTATTCATCAAAGATAACTTACCCCGAGGTCTGGCATCCCCGCGCATTCGCCTCTTAGCCGCGAGGATGGCGGCCGCGCTAAACAGCGCAAAGACTACGCATCTTTTTAATTACAATCGCCATTGAGGGTACAGTATGTCCTCAAGCAACGCGTCGCCAAACTGGAACGCGTGACTGGTAAATGACCAGGTCAACGATTGAACGACTGTAAATCCGCATGCCTAAGTATGGCAGCGCACGGTTGAGTGTCAGTGATATAGGGTGGAGTAAGAATGAAATTGCGTAATACAACTATTGAGAACCAACTTTGTAGCCACCAGTTGCAACTGTATGGATGTTATTGATGATGTCGCACAAGCAAAAAAGTAGTGTGGGATGACGATATAAGGGAGGTGAGTTTGAGATGTCGAAGATTGAAATATTTTCACAATCACTGCGTCGACAGTCTCACCAGTCCAGCAAGAATCTCCACTCCAGCTCTGACTCCATCCACAACTCTTACAGGCTTCATACCAGCATCGAGCACCCCTTGCTGCACCAGCTTCTCCATCCCAACCATACCAGCACACCCAAGAATCAACACGTCCGCTCCCGCCTCCGCACATCTGATGCTGGACCTTTTCATCCCCCATTGGACGTGATCCCGGTCTCCCTCCCTCAACTCTACAACTCCCAATCCAGTAGGAATATACCCCGCAAAGCGCTCGGATTTGCCACCCATGAAGGACTGGATCTCGTTGTACCGCTCGTACATATAGCTTGATCCAGTGGTGAGGATCCCAAATCGCTTGCCGATGAGGAGGGATCGCGTAACGCCAGATTCGAGGATGCCGATGGTGGGCTTGGAGAGCATCTCGCGCAGCATGTGGATCAGCGGGTGGTCGGAGACTATTGAAGATATGATGAGTTTGAACCGCGAATGCAAACGGAGCGGAACGAACAGCAGCAGATTAAAAATCCATCGTGCTTGTCCAGGAGCCCATTGCCTCTCAGATCATGAAAGCAGATGCTGGCGGAAAGGATTTCCTCAGTGATATTGTTGATAGATAACGGCGCCTCCTTGGGGCCGGTGTAGAAGGTTAGAGTGACGCCTGGGGGTGTGTATGGTCGTAAACCAGATTCTATACCATCCGTTATGGACGAGGAAGAGTTTGGATTGATAACAAGAAGTGATACGGACATGTGCTTTTGGTTGATGCAGGATGGTGACACGCGTCCTCGCCTTTGACTGAGCCATGACAGACGCCCACCCTTCTCTATGGTGGATAACGTGCGTATTCCTAACTAATCTATTGGTTCTGTCGTTTTATTCGTAGTCTCGGTCCAGCATACCGCCAGTCCTCTTCGTCGCAGGATACTTTGTTCGTAAATGGTACCTATCATACCGCCTGAGAGTACATGGGATTGGTAAAGGCGGTACATAGTCTTTCTTTTACATGCACCTTATCCCAACCTCAATTTCGTCCAGCACCTGGCTTCCAGACAAACGTCAAACGGATACGCGTCACACCCGACATTGCTGCTCGGATTCGAAGGGGAGAAGAGGTTAGTCCTGAGGAAATTGCGGAAGCATCTGCAAGAGCAGAGAAGACGCTGCAAGACGGTTCGGGTCTCCTTGACAGACCACCTCTCGTGGAAAGAAACGAAACCCCGCCGGGACCGACTGAAGAGACGACGAACGAGTGGCTACCAGATTCAATAACTAAACCACAGAAGCGAGGTAAGGCGAGGCGTCGATGAGGCCGACGCAGTGTCGAGTACATTTATGGTACGCCACCAATTCACCGCTAATTTATGTACTTATCTACTGCATAGCTCCTAAGGGATTACAGGAATACAGTTGGAAACTTGTCAATTCTTGATTACCTAGTTCACTAAATATTGGACTCCACTCGCCCGCCAACCCATCTTATTTTGCGAAAAAAATTACTAGTGGTGCCATCACTTATTATGACCGGCTGTCATTTTTCTTTGCCTGACGGCTTGAATTATTTCAACGAGCAGGGATATTAGTAATCCGGTGACATGGAATCAGATATCCCCATTCGCTTCAAGTTCGGAAAACTTGTACCCAATACACGCCCCCACCCATAAATGACATGCTAATGGAAAGAAATAAGTCTATCTCAGCAGCTCATCATTCTCATGCGACACACAGATGAGGGTAGATGCCTGGGATGTGAGCATCCGCAACTGAGGAAGAGCTGAAGGCCACCGTTCTGGCTTCCATCCTTTGGTACGAATACCTCGTGCATATTTCGTTGATCCATTTCTTTAATCGCTGCGGAAAGCGGCAATATTCATATCCTGGATCTCACAGTAGACGTCCCCATAATGCATATTACTGGGACCTGAAATTTTCATGCATTATTGGGATGTCTGCTGTGCAACGTTGGCACAGGCAGTAGCTAGGTGCTTCAAAAACGCACAATCTGAGTGTGCAAGGGAGCGAGACCAATTGTTCAAATGGCAGGTCGCCAAGCCACGCAGACCGTGAATGCGCAATCTACTGTCCCTTCACCTAAAATGTGTGCAAGTGAATTTTGTGTGCTGCGAGAATTAAATATTAAATAATTATGTAAGGTTTCCAATGGTGATCTAAGAAATGGCTCACTTCAACCGAAACGTACGAGTCTTCGACGGCCGTACAGAAACCGAGGTTGCAGGTAATTTCCTGTACATCCAGTCGTTTTGTCATTAATGTTATCGCGCATAGGTTGCTGGCAATATGGCCGGACTACCATCGCAACCTTTTACCAGTGGATTTATGCATCCATTGTTGGACCCGATTATTTCGCTGTGCCAGTGAACATGACCTGGATCGACAAGGTACACCACTTGATCCAAATAGCTCGGACATGTTGGAAATTGGTACCTATGTGCTTCTTAATGAGGGTGAGAATTAGTGGCCATCACCACATGTGTTGTAACAGCTCTTGAACAGGTGGTTACTTCATCACTATGGGTTATGTTATAGATATGCCCCTCAGACGGGAATACTCTTACAATTATACATGTACGCCACGCGTACGTCACAGCCATTTGTGTTTCGTTCAGTCTTGACTTCGACCGCAGTCATTTGATTTCACGACGCGCATCAGAGACTGCGACGGCCGTTGTTGCTTCACAGGGAGAGAGGTTTTCGGCAACAATTTTACCGGCTTCGAAGCTGCCCATATTTTCCCTTTGGGTCAGACTGACCACGTAGGTCGTACCCACAGGAGCTTCTACCTATCTCATAATGAAATCATAGTGGAACCGAAGGAATCTGCAGCGTTTTATAACGGATCCTCTTGTTCCCGCTAATGACAAGATGAACTCAATTCAGCAAGGGTTTCTTTGTCTCTCGACCGAGCACAAGTTGTTCGACGATTACCAAATTGGTGTGAACCCTGATGTGCGTTCAACCTATTGGGGGAGTCTACCCACTCATTAATTTCTCGTCTAGGATGAGCATCGAATCACCGACTTTGACGGCAGCAACCCTAATATCACGCTTGATGGGAGACAATTCTATGTTGCTGATGGCGAAGAACATTTATTTCCGTCCCTGCGATGCCTTACTACGTGATCACTATCGTCAATGCCTGCTTGAATGCATAAAAGCTGCCCCTGGATCTACCCATTTCAGGTGCTTTACGGGGTGGTTTTAATCTCGAGGAAGGAGGTTGGTGGTCAGGACCTGAAGGCAAAGCGCAACTAGAAGTAGAGTTGGCTGCTCGCCTTCACCGTACTATTGTGTCTAGAGATCGCTCCGGGTAAGCTAACAACACGTGTCTGTAATGTAGAACAATGTGTTTAATGTGATAGACTTATGAGTTCGCCAATACCTCCTTTCCGCTCAAGCATGTAGCACTTGAAATGCATGTGAGGCTCGTGCAAAGACACCAATTGCTACAGCGGCAGAACAAATCTGCTGCGAAAAAATTCATCTGTTCACACAACTAAATCTTAATATTGGCTTAGCTCGGCTCAGCTCCACCCCAAAGTAAATGCTAACCTTGGGCATAACAATGTTTGTATTGGGTAACGTAACGTAGAGCATATAGAAGGCGAGCGAGGCGCATGCGCCCGCACTGACGAGTCCACTGCTTATGAATCCTAATCGGAATATACATGATTCAGAGCAGGTCAACATCTTCGAAGGTTCCCTGCGGATTCATCCTATTTCGCGAGAGAAACCACTAGTGGTAATCCCGACCTGCCATCACCACCTACTACAACCGGGGCAGTGATACCCGTCATCTTCCAGAAGATCTCCTTGCCTGACGGCTTGAATTCGAAAGCTTCAACGAGCAGCGAAAGTACGACCTCTGCATCGGATATTAGTTCAATCCGGTGACATAAGAGTCAAATATTCCCACTCATTTCAAGTTCGGAAAACTTGTACCCAATACACGCCCGTCCCCCGCCCATAAATGTCATGCTAATGGAAAGAAATGAGTATATCGCAGCAGCTCATCATTCTCATGCCACATACAGATGAGAGTAAATGCCTGGGATATGAGCATCCGCGACTGAAGGGGGAAGGTGTGAAAGCCACCGTTCTGGCTTCCATTCATCCGCATCTGGCCCCCATACTTCGGGATTACGGTTTGAGCTAAATGCCGACACGAGCACGAGCGTATTTTTTGGTACAAATACCTCGTGCATATCTCGTCCATCCATCCCTTTAATCGGTGAGGAAAGCGGTAATATCATATCCTTTCGAGCCCTGATCCAACTTCAGGATGTTATATTTGAGAGAGAGAGACTGCTCTTACGTTCTATGTAACATTGGCACGGGCGGGTATCTGGAAAGGCTTGTAGGTATTCAAGAAATGGAGATGCCTCAAAAACGCACAATCTAAGCGTTTCACGAAACACTGCATCCATGTAAGGGAGCGAGACCAACTGTTCAAATGGCAGGTCGCCATACTTCGCCCTCGCTTCACGTACTTCTTTCCGCAATGCATCCTGAACTTCACGGTGAAGTGCGAGAAGATGAAAGATTCGAGATAGCGCCGTCGTAGTTGTATCCATAGCCGCAAATGTTAAGGTGCTGCAGAGTCTCAGAACAAGCATAATGTGTCCATTCTATAAGTACACGTACGACATCTACCCTGTGAGGTGAGCGGTTGTTAGGTGCTTTTGGCTATGCAGGAACTGACCTGCCCAATGATTTCTTCATCAGAAAGGCGATCTTTCTCCTCAACATCAAGGTTCGCTTTCACTGAAAAGAAGTGTAAGTTCCTTATGGGCAAGTCGGTGAACTAATCTGTGAATTAATCTGACTTACTTAGAACACTCAGGACATCTTTTCCTGCCCCAATCTGCTTTGTGACGGCTTCATCACCTTCCATTAAATTCTTCTTCTTGGATTCGTATATCTCGACGGAGAGTTGATGGATCAAGTCTACAATATCACGAACCCTATGCAGACGTTTCGAGGGCAATAAGTCGACGATCCATCTCCTCGTTTTCATAGAAAGTAATTTCGCCGCGATGGGTAATATATACATGCGATAAAAGAGAAATGGGAATAACGCCGACCTATGTTTCAGACTCTTAATAGTTATTCACGGTCCCCTCAATGTATTCAAAGACGCACATGAGTTCCTTCACGGATACACTGTAGGGATGAGGAGTGTCGCCTTCACGTAGTGAATCAAATGAGTACCCAAAGCCGCTTGTGCCAATGAGCTCAAGCGCAGTGCGTGAAATCCATTGGGTGACATCAATCTAACAAATTACGTTTGGACGGGCCCCAAGTGACCTGAAGCAGCTCACCTCAACGGGTGCCTCACTAACTTTGGAAGCAAGCGTAGCCTTCAGCTAACGCAGATTTAGTAGAAAATAATCGGAAGAGTAGAGAACTACCCTATGGGCAACCTCGTAGAAGATTGGGACTTTGAAAGAGTCAGTAACGACAGATGGGTATTCTCCCTACACTGACTCATTTCTCTCATGTTCGCTGTGTTGAAAACTGGATTCAATATTATGCGCTGTCGGCGATGTTGATCACCTGTGGCCTTCGTTAGTAAGAAAGGTAATTCATTGTTAAGGTGATCAAACCCAAAGTTGCCAAAAGTCCCTCTCCAAAGAGTATCTTGTTATTCCTATACAGAGAATTCAGTGGCATCTCAAGGAGAGACATCATAACATACTCAATAAAAGAAGTTGTCTCTTCATATATATGTTGGTCCTGTAAGCATCTCAATATCTGTATATTGGGACAAGTGTGAAGGTACCTTGATCACGATATGGTACAATGCCTTTGGATCGAAGACGTAGAGCACTCTTTCCTTGTGGACAAAATGAGCACGACACGCGCCTTGTACAAAGGTCATTTTACCGCAAACAAGCCCCGGAGCCGCACAGTACCACCATCTTGGAGTAGTAAAGGTTTTGAGGTTAAAAATATTCCAATGCATAGCACAAGAAAAGTCTCACAACTGTGCCCGATGGATTTGTGGAAATTCCACGCATTAACATTGAACAACATATTCCAATGACCTCCAGGATCGAGAGGTGAATGATTAGTGCATAGCATACGATCTCTTACCTCTCCAAAACGACGCTGAAGGAGGCCCGGGAATATTATCGAAGGGACTTTTGATGATAAGTTGGTTGAAGATCGTCCAGCCTAGGCCGAGCAGAAGACAGCTGGCTATGACTAACAAAAGCATCTCAAGAACACGGCGCCCACAGAAGACTGAGAACTCGAGGCTACATTGTGGGCAAATGGAATGTCGGCAAGTGCCGATGACGATCCGATGTTCATGGACATTTGTCATGTACCCATCGGACCTGATATTTTAATATTTCTTCACGCGGAGGTGATATTTGTGTTCCTGGAAAATTGTCATTATCATAACGATAAAGAATTACATGTAATCTAGGGCCATGTTCTCGGGTCAAAGCTTGGACAGTATGTCATGACTTCGCAGAGACGAGGAGACTAAAGACGATCGTGGTGAGTGCCCCCAGTACAAATGCAAGTCCGGCCACGCCGTGAAGAGAAGTTGGAAAAGTGCCACGTGTTAGGCTATGCTGAATGTGGTAAAATCGAAACGTGCCTATCGTCCACATACTTATATTAGAGCCTGTTATAACAGGGCAGAATTTGTGACTCAACCAATCACAAGGACGACGAGTCCATAAATAACCATAATTGCGCCTAGCGAACTGGAAACCTGACCGCTATACTTGGGTTGTGATACCGTAAATAGCTGGACAAGCGCTTTTCCCCTGAGTTAGGCTCAGGCCAAAACCCGACAAAGAAACTACACACCTACTCCTGCAGAGGAGATAGCCAAGCTCGTCCTCATGTATGATAGAAATGTCCTTTCCAATGATAGGTGATCTCTAGCTACAGATCCCGTGTTTGCTAACACGAGTCTGACATGGAAAGGGTTTAAGACCGTGTTCAATATTGACAAGCGACCAGGTCTGGGTTTCGAGCTTGATGCCGCAGGCCCGAAACGGGGTTCAAGTTCAGGATCTGGTGCACTCTCACATCTTTCGCGATTGGGGAGAGGCGTGCTGGGAGGTGTGATTGGATGCCGATGTTCCCCGCAAAGTTTCGACATTTGTCTTTCAGAGTTTCGCACGATATAATATCCGACATTTACCGGTAAATACATCAGCTTTGTACATATTATGCAAATGAAATCCATATCATCAAACGTACTGTAAAAGGCCACTTGGACTTGGAATCATGGTCAGATCTATATCGATGCCACGTGGAAAGACACAAACCGAAAACCATCACTTTCTGTGGATGAGCCAGCGACCGTGCCCTTGAAGAGGGTACGTTTTATCGAGGCCAGGCCACGCAAGTTCGCCAGTGATGGTCAATATCTCATCCCTGACATTTCTGATTATAAGGGTCAAGATGTCTCGACCGACGGTGGATCCAGGTTCGATGTCGTATGTCCCGAACAGTTCTCTAGTATCATCATATTCCACTGCTGCGAAGGCCTTTTTGATTCTAGGAACAGGTTTGGTGAACACTCCTTCAAATTCCACTGAATGGTGCTCCGACTCGACAAAGAACTTTATGTTAAAGTGGTTGTCGTTGTTTTTGAAAGTACCCCTGGCGGTATGCATGTTCTGGGATTCAAGTCAACAAGCGTATCGGGGTGAGACAAAGCCATCATACTGGATTGCTCTAGGGTCTGGGGTTTGAAGGTTGAAGAAGGGAGAAGAGGATTCGTGATTTATATACGGCGAAGCGCTACACGTTGCATTCCACCTGCCATGAGCCGTACATGCACTTTGCCACGTTTTGTAACTAGTTCTATTCCTTTTCGTCGCTGACTTTGATCATCCTGCCTGCCATAAAGAACGAATTAGAAGGGCTTTCAATTTACTTAGGCCCACCACCAGGATATCCAGTTGCTGAAACAAAACGGGAGGCTTAACACCTGTCCAATTTGATGAGTTACTAATTCGCTTCGGAAGCACACTTGGCCGGATGCAACAAGGCGAATATTCCCAGTGAATATCCGCTTGAAATCAAATCCAGCCAAGGCATAGTTGATGGACGAGCAGGTTTGCTGAATTGTCCATTTTTCATACTTGCGATATTGAATGACGGTGGAAAAAGGCGCATCTCCTGAGCTGGCCAAATTGTTCTTGATACGTGCTGATACAGATTTTAGGTGGTCAAAATGACTGCGCATGTGACATAGTAGACCCTGGCGACGTAAGCGTCGGGGTGACGAGGGCGACGGCGGCGTAATGTCTTGTTACTTGGATTCTGCGCGCTTGCCGTTCCAACAAAATTGATAAAGCTAGTGTGTGGTGTCTATGTACAAGAAGATAAAACATTGGACTGAGACGTATACCATGTCGATCGATTTGAGTAATTGCAACTGTCACAGTATCGTAGTGATACATCTCTAATGTCTAGTGAACAACACCATGACATGAGCCTAAGCTCATATTTCGTTCCTTGCTTCACGCAATTCCGCAATTTCTCGCCACGACTTGCCCTTCCAGTATGTGAGCAGTATAAGTAAACCACTCAAGAGCATCAGAAATGCCCATAGCGTCATCATCCATCCTGAAGTCCGCAATCAGCTGCCCAAGCACCGATATGTGATAACCAGTTGCGTACCATCTCCCAAACCATCCTGCAGAGGCACAACGACCTCAGTGGCTACAAATGCAAACAAACCTCGAAAAAGGCTGTTCATTGCCAAAGCAGTGGACGAACGGCCTTGATTTGCGTCTACGATGTAGGCCAGCGCACTGGAATATGGCCAGCTAGCCGGGTAGTGAGTCGAGGTCACATAGAGGAAAAGTTGCATTTGCATACATGAAGAAAAACCCATTAAAGAAGAAAATCGCACAGACACCAGCAATGTGTACTTTCTCTTCCCACATCCAGCCGAGCGCGGCAACGAGGGGTGGTAATGCAACGACGCCTACTACTGTGCTCCTGAGTCGCATCTATCCGAGCCGAGAAGAGTGGTATCAGAAAACGTGTATTGCAACGAAGAAGGAATTTAACCTCTGGGTAGCTGACACCCCCGTTTGCCTCTTTCAATTTCGCCAAACTGTAGTCTGACCAGCGTCCACCGAGAAAGCTGCCTGCTAAACAGCCTTTTATACACGAGAAAGATAGAACGAAAAAGAGTATAGGCAGTCTGGGATGCTATGCAATCGGAGGGAGTGCCTATTTACCTATCCCAAATACCAGTGTCACAAGCCCAATTTTGAGAGGACTGTACCCATAATTAAATCCAAGCGTGCGCGCAGCAGTGTATGACAGCATGATATTAAAGGCAAATGACAGGCCTATGCGACCAGATCAACCAACTTCCTAACAGTTGTGACAACATAATTACCTGACGCAATCAGGATGGTTAAATTGTTCAAACGACGAAGATTGAGCCACATAGGGTTGAATGGGTTAAGATCTCTCAATGATATATTGACTTGCATAAGGTCCGGCTCTGGGTTATGGGGTTCACCTTTTCCCTTCTCCTGATCTACAAACGTTAGAGTTCTCATAGTGTTGACAGTCGTTGTGGGTGACGATGACAAATACTTCAATCGTGCCCTGAAAGCTTTTTGGTATATGAGACTTCGCTCTTTGCGATAGGTGTCCTTGAATAAAAGAAATGAAAGACAGCTGACTCCCGCAAAGATGGCCAGAAACCAAAATATTGCACGCCAACCGAAGTTCGTGGTCAATGCGCCCCCAAGGATAGGCCCAAGCACCTGAAGCTGAGTTGAGTACATCCAAAAATAGGTGTGTTGATTGGCACTGACTGGTCCAAGAAGTGGCGCCATGTAGTATATGCCCATCTAGCGAGTGTGCTGAGACTTTACTTCAATAGGCGAACCAAGTAGTGAATTGTCACCTTCGTTCCTCTCTCCTCGGGATCGAAGATATCTGCTAATGTCGATCCGCCAATGGCCATGACCGCACTGGAGCTAAAGGGACATTACTTGGGACCGTGTTGATCATTAATCGCAAGTACCCAGCGGCTTGGAGACATCGGAAACCTATCACGCTGAGTAGCAGTTGTCAGAGTATTGCTTGGATCGAAGTTGAAGAAGACTGACCACTTCATATTAGGACTTAATGATACAGCCACTGAGGCTGCCGTAAATATAGCGAGCGATATCAAATATACCAACTGCAAAATGATGAGATCGTATATGATAAAGTCGGATGTATTACTGACTTTCCGTCCTTTAATCTCGCTGACAACGGTCCACATCAAGGGCATCAGCCCTTGTAGTAGAATAAAGAGTGAAATGCTCAAGCTGAACTGTTCACTTGTTGCACCTAAACTTTCATGCATCTCTTCCACGGCGGCTAAGAAACGTGAACGAATGGCGAAAAGACATTGATGCGTGACTACGGACGATTTTGTATGTTACCCGATAGCCCAGCATTCATAGATGCTGCAGCCACAAGCGTCAACGTGAAATTCTAATGCGGTCAGCATCATAAATAGAAATATTTGACGACATACCTTTCGAAAAGTCGTCCATTTCCTTGGGTCGTTAACCACTGGTACATGTTCAATGTCATAAGTAAGAAGATGTTCATGCGATTTTCCAGCAGGAGTTTCAGACATTCTAGAGCGAAAAGTGGGTTCTGGAAACCTGCTGGGCTAAAGAAAATCCCTGGCATTAAATAAAGGGAATGTTGCTTGGAAAATTGTAAACAACGGAAAATCCGCGGTCCGATAAACATGACTCCATGGTTATCAGATTCACTGGAAATGCCATATTGAATGAATAATCCGGCTCATGAGGTGCAGAAAGTAGCCGCCGGCATTCCGGCATCACGACATTTATCACAGTCGTCTCCCGCGGTGATGGCGGGACGGGTCATAGCCGATGGGCGACCCTAAAAAATCGATTGCTGGGATGTTGAGTCACGATGTCGTGCACATCGTCAATTTACTAAGAGGTTATTCTGATCGTCCCTTATTTAAGAAAAGGGCAGCGAGATTCAGGACTTCGGGTTCGGGTAAGCCGGTTCGGTATCTCGGTCGATGAACCCGTGTGATAAAAATGGTTCGAATTGACAACGCTAGGATTATCACCGTTTAAATGTGTGCGACTGGTTACCACCTTTGAACTCGCTGTGTGCCTTGGGAGGTACAGGAAAATCGCCGTAGAACATGGATCCTACCGAGTAAATCATAAATTGTGCGAATAAATAAGACAACAGACCACGGACCTTTAGCCTTATCTCTTTTCTTGAGTCTTTTTTGCTTCGCATGTCTCTCGGCTTCTTTGTCAGAACCGTCGTCCAGTATGTTGGGTACCGCCGAAAAGTCGAAATCATTCTGTCCACCTGACGTTTCTCCCACGCCCTCCTGGGAGTCATACTCTTTCATTGGCCCTTCACCACTCGCCAAACCGGAAATGCCGGCTTCGTACTCCGAAGTCTGTTTTCCATTTCTCTTCCTCTTTTTAGCGCGCGTCTGGCCAACAACCACAATGGTATCCTCAACGCGCATGCCAAGAGACTTGGGTATTCTCTCCACCGCTGGAACGAACGGTACCTCGACCTGCATCCCCAAGACACCTGTCACATCCTCACCTGTCACATCCGCACCTGTCCTCGTCTCACTTTCGGCATTAGACGTCTCGTTCTTTTCAGCCTATCGGGCGAATTATAGGACTGATTGAATCGCTGCAAAGTAATCTTACCTTCGATACAGATGGGGCAATGACAAGAGAGCTATTGATGCGAGACACGAGTCCCTTGAAGTCGGACGTGGAATATGATCCCCTCATTATGTTCTAGACGCTGCTCAGTGCGTGCTGATACTTAGAACTCAGGATACTAACCTCTTGCCCGAAAAGTAAGCTTTTGCCTGTCGTTAAAGAATTTACAGCTACAGCTTGGGCAGATAAAGGTGGCTTGAACAGTGACGAGTGCTTCATTGTGATTGAAATATTGCTTTTAACGCCTGCATTCAAATCATTACAAGACTTCGCCGAGAAGAGCGGACATCATACCAGCAGCCCATATGTCCCTCTCGGCCACAGCGCCCTCTACAACAAACTGTTCAGTCGATGCTACATTTTGCACCACTTCTGGAGGCGCCTGGTCTACTTTGACCTGTGAGGATAGAGTTTCTCTAAGCGCATCGCGGACAACATCAAGCAGCTCCTTGGCTCTCCTACGGATGACCATTGGTGGGTTTGAGGGGAACGTGTTCAGCAAGGCTGCCATGTCGTTTGGAGGGTACTCAGCGAGCTGGAAGAGGTAGTGATTCGGTAGCACATAGCTTTACTGTTGTCGATAGCATGATCCACAGGTAAAGAAAACGACTCACCGAGTACTCTCATCTTCTTCCCGAGCTACTTTATCCCTCCAAGCATGTACAGTGCGGTATATAGCACGTTGCACCTTACCAATGCTATTTTCGCTATTCGCGAATAGAAGTGGCTTGTTCCACTTGCGTGCCAGTGTGTCCCATCCACCTGGCCCCAAACCAGACACACCATCGTACACATCCTTGCGATATATCCGAAGAGATGTCTCTTTAGATCGAGCAATCGCGGTGCGCAGGAGAGGATTTGATCCGCTCTCCATTGGTGCAGAAGTCGTTGACGATGAAGGCGACCCTGATCTGGACCGGGATTGTGACCGGTCAATCAAGGCATTACGGAGACAATCATATACGTAAAGGAGGAAATGGGTATCTGCGCGGGCATAAAAAAGCATTGCGTCCGGTAATGGCCTATACTGTATCAACATATTTCTTTGCCAGTAAAATGAACGTTTACCGTAATCTCCAGTCAGCTAATTGGTATCGCTTATCGGGTAAAAAATCACAATACATCTCCAGGAGATTGGCAAGTCCATGTCGCGGAAACTCTGCAAAAACTTTATCAAATTTGCGCAACTGGGATTTTTAGGGCAAACCTAGTAGTTTTGAGGCGTGGAATGTGTCAAAGAGATTGACGATATAAATGTTAAAATCCTGTTGTAGCCAAGGTATGTCGCTCTCCGCGCCATGAAAGACCTGCAAGATTTGTTATCGACGGAGTAGCACGATATTGAGACCCACATACCTTCACAATTTCTGGATCTGTGAACACTTCGTTGAGCTCCGTCAGCTCCTCTCTCAAAGTCAATGTATCCACAATCCAATCTTCTTGCCTTGTGCTCAACTGCATCAGACAGACGAACCCGGCATAACTTCGATAACTATTATGTTCCAGGTCGACCGCAATTTCGGAAGCCTGACGCAGTTTGGAAAGCATAGACTGAAATTCCTGAGGCGTGGACACCCACGTAAAAGAGGTACTTGAAATCGATGATGGAGGGGTCGGTGTGCGGCGGACGAACATACGAGCTGGCGGAATGAAGTGAGCAATTTCATAGCGGTATGGGTGGGTTTGGCTGTTGAACCTCGATTAGCATTGATAAGGAAGGGCAACGATTACATACATAGACGATTCACTGTCATGATCTTGCGAGTCGCGATAATCATAGCCCAGTGGCACTTGTGCATTATACTTGTGCGTAAGCGATGGATACCATGGAGCATCCGAGTTGTCTATATTTCGCTTGAACGACAGTTGCGGTTTTGGAATATGATATGCGTGTTGTAGCGTCGGGTCGAGGCGCCCACTCTGTATCGCCTGTTTTGGCTATATAGTGGTTGAGGGATGGAAATCAAAACCTCTCTGTTATGCACTCATACCTTGCTTATCGATTTTTTACTCGTGGCAGGCGTTGGGTTGACAGGAATAGCGGGCGGTTTTGTTCTCCCAAGGAAATCGTCCAAATAAATATCCTAAGCAAGAGTCAGCGCGCATGTTAGTTCTAGCCATCAACACTTACTGTTCTTTCCATCAACTGATCCATACAATCTACTACGACCGACTGAAAATGATCCATAACATCATCCTGCGACTGCAGCCTTGCCTTTCCCTTATCCGTGGATGAGGCTGTGGCATCAACTGTACTCGCAAGCGACAAGAGTCTATTCGTCAATGACAGCAGTCGCGTAGAAAAGTCGTCCAAATCATTTGAGAGGTTTACGTCTATCGTACGGTGAAATGAAACATCGGGTGGTACGTGCACGGCAATACGCGTCGCCTTGAGCGCAGCCTGCTGTAATCTATGGCTGTATTCATCGAACGTTGCTGAAGAAATGGGCGAGGCGGAGGACGAGGAAGACGAAGACTGGGAGTCCATCGCTTGATACGAGCAACACTTTGACGAAAAATGCAGTTGCAACCACGTGATGATTGCCAAAGGGGGTAATTCCCGGTTCAGGATATCTGTTGACCAAAAGCGGTTATGACCACTCCGAGACATGAACAGGCCAAACTTTTCTCCAGCGGAGTCTCTCAGATCATGTTTCAACGCCATACATCAACCATCTATTCACCATCGCCTTTGTCCCACTCACGCATTCCGCATGATGACGACAATAATTGTCGGTGCGACTCGCGCGCGTCTACTCGAAGCTTGTATAATTATGAACTCGACCCTACCGCGTCGCCAGATGAAATAACTTTTGACCAAGATGACGATGCAAAGTCTGCAAGTACAGTGTCCGCGGCATCCACTCTATCTGATGTTGAGATTGGACATCCTTTGGAGAGAATTAAGCGAGTTGGGAGTGCAAACCTCCTTGCTGGCCCGCTTGGTGACGAAGGCTTCTGGCCGCCATCCCTTCCTGGGAGTCAGGCATCCTTAACAAACTCAATTGCAAGTGACTACATGTTCGTTTCGCCTTATCACTTGTTGTCAACCTTCCTTTGACGCCTTTCCAGTGACTTTGATGGACTAATGGACTCAATCCGTAAATTGGAGATATGCCCATACATGATTCAAGATCTTTATGCGAGCCCTCCTTTTATTGCTCAGCGACACGTTATTCACGTATACTACAGGCAATCGTCTCTCCCAGCACGGAATTTAACTATAAACTTATGGTCCGAATCATTCCCAAGTTATCGGAAGAACTCCAGCTTCTTAACACGCTAAACCATCCAAACCATCGTGGAGACCCATGGAACCCGGCTCCTTATCTTCTCTGCTCATTCGATCGTGACGAAAGCGACGTCTACGCTTGCTTCGAACACCTGACGCCATATGACCAGCCGCCGTTTTGCACCGCCTCACACTACATTGACTTTTTCAGACAGGTGCTGGAGGTATGTTATCGCAGAAACCTCTGTACCAGAGCAAGCACTAACGTAGTATCACAATCCGTGTACAGGGGCTAGCGTTCCTGCACGAGCACTCCATTGTTAACTTTAATTGCGCTAGGCATTCCTCCTTCAAGGTAGACCTCAGCGCCGGATCCTCGTCCACAGATTTTTCAGGCAGCTCGGGCTTTGCATCTGCCAACCGTTCCCATCCATCCTATCCAACAGACCGGAACGCCTCACACTCGCACCCACATTCCGCATACTCTTCCGCACATGCCTCGCCACGTCCCAAAGCAAGCCCTATCCCCGATCCCGCTAAGAATCTTCTGTTCGACAGAGCCAAGTTCCCGGTTAAATACTACTTTGTCAACTTTAGCGATGCTTTTCAACACCTCCGTGCGGAACGCGACCGTCCCAGCAGCCGAAATATTTCGACCGCCTCGTCCTCTTCGTCCCCCTACGCGAAAGACGTTCAAGACTTGGGCGTTCTCTTCAACGACATGATCGGCAACGTGAGTTTGCACTCTCCTTGTCATTCTTGTGATACCGAATATGCGAGTTGCAGGTCCCCCCACTCGCCCTCAAGTTCAGACCTCTCGTGACGGCCATGACGGCAGGTGGATTCACAGCCGAGGACAGCCGCAAGTTGTTTGAAGCTTTATGCAAGTCTCTCGAGGCATCAATGTTTGACGTACCTGTCGAGCCCCTCCCCACTTCTGCTAGGGCGTCTTTGGACACATCTTCGTGCAGCAGCTAGCAACGACACAAGTTACGACTATTTTTAACTTTTGTATACTCCTGTCTGATCCCCATGTCCCCACTTTGAACTGGGTGGTGGTGTGTTGAAGGGGATGAGTACGGAAACATACATGGCACGAACGCACGTCCTAAATGTCCGTACTGTACAGGGACATTGTAATATCAATAGCATCTGGGCAGGATTCCATGCGTAAACTTTAATATAAGTAGCAGTTTTGGGCTCGGCCTGAAGTCAGGATACAGTAAGCATCCGAGTAGCATTTTTTTCCGTTCCTGAACCGTACCAAGGTGGGGGGCGCTGGTGGCGACGCTATAGAAGAGCTTGAAGCCGCAGGGACTCGTGATACCAAATGGCTTGTCGACCGCGCAAAGGTGTTACTTCAAGCGGGTGCACATGTTTGTGATTCAATCTGCATAGCCAACTGTACATAGGGATTGATTATGACATGCATATGATAATGATAGAGAGCGAGAGTATTACAGAGAATGTTCGCAGTTGGCGGCCAACGACGGACGAACTAGATGTTGAGAACAGGTTGCAAAGGGGTAACAATTGATATGAACGGCGACCAGCACGGTATCGGTCACGCATATTCCGTAAGACCGTACTGCATATATAAATCAGATACATTTGGGTAATACGCCAAGGTTGATAAGATGGGCGTTCATTATTCCTACTGAGACGTCTAAAGAGGTTCGATTCGCGACTTGCCCAGGGCAAGTCTTCGGATTAGCCATCTCAGGAGAAGATAGAACTTCAAGTCATTATCCTAATACTTCATCCTGCCGACGTGTTCATTGCACTTCCTGTTCGTCCACAGCTTTAGCCTTGCCCTTTGCACGTTTCCTTGTCTTTGGAATTTTGCCCGGGCCACGCGTAGAAGGACCCGCCTCCATGTTCCCGGAGGGCTGCGTCTCGGCCTGCCCCGATCCGTCCTCCTTCGGTTGCAATCGTACCTCTTTGAAAGTCACACGCTGCTCTGTGCTACCAACATAGGCCACGGAGCGTTTGTTCCTATCTTGTTCGTCTGGAGATCGGCGTTGAACAGTAGCACATGATCGTCAAGGATTTGCGAACCTTTCTCGTCGGTGAAGAACAGCTCTGTCCCTAGAAGTGGATCGTATCTTCCTTTTAGAACGGTTCCGGACAACTGCAGGAAGGGAGTAGGTGTGTCCAGCCCCTGTTTCTGCGGTGAGAAACAGTCCGCCACAAAGTGCTGTGCGAGTGGCACTCACGATGAGTCTGTAAGAAGAGGAATTGGGTATGAGGGTTGGTTCGATGTTGCCCAGGTCAAAAGTTGCGTAAGAAACCTCCTCGCTGCTCTCATACTCTTCGTCGGGGCCAAACTCTTCGACGTGTCTATACCCGGGGCAAAGCGATGACATGATATGCGACGGAGGTGACGTAGCATCGCAGTCCGAAACAGGACCTTGTAATTATAACTTGTAATTGTAGACTACTACCCGAAATTATCTTTTCTGAAAGCTACATACAGTCCCCCAAAGTACAGTTCAATGGTAGCCTAGACGAAGACACCGATATAATCTAAGAATTGTCTGTGTTTCTGAGGTGCTAGCGCATTTGCTGGAAGAGGATCCAAGCCTAATGTGGCAGATGCAGCTGCAGCTTGACATCCTTGGTTATGTATGATTAACAATGTTCAATCCAAAGCGAAGGGAATAATGGTTACCTGTCAGTTGCATAGCATTCGCTTTTGTAGCAGGAAGTTGATTGACTGGGGCACCAATTGGATATCTGAGGCCCCCAGTAGAACTTGCGGATGCGTTATGCATACGAATGGGCGACATGGCATTTGCTTCATTAACACTACAAGAGGGGTCAGGAATCACAAAGTAGGTCCAAAATACGAAGAACGTACACATCAGTAAGGTTGTCAACTCTATTAGTGAGGTTGTCAACCGTATTGGTGAGGTTGTCAACCATATTGGTGAGGTTGTCAACCATATTGGTGAGGTTGTCAACCGTATTGGTGAGGTTGTCAACTCTATTGGTGAGGTTGTCAACCGTATTGGTGAGGTTGTCAACTCTATTGGTGAGGTTGTCAACCGTATTGGTGAGGTTGTCAACTCTATTGGTGAGGTTGTCAACCGTATTGGTGAGGTTGTCAACTCTATTGGTGAGGTTGTCAACTCTATTGGTGAGGTTGTCAACTCTATTGGTGAGGTTGTCAACCGTATTGGTGAGGTTGTCAACCGTATTGGTGAGGTTGTCAACCGTATTGGTGAGGTTGTCAACTGTATGGGTGAGGTTGTCAACTCTATTGGTGAGGTTGTCAACCGTATGGGTGAGGTTGTCAACTCTATTGGTGAGGTTGTCAACCGTATTGGCAAGGTTGTCAACTCTATTGGTAAGATTGGCAACCTGTGCCATGAGAACGTCGAGCATGTTTGTCACCTGACCAAGATGATTGGTAATATTTTGCAGTTGCTGTGCAGGAGCCTTGCAAGGGTCATCATTCTGTCTGTATGCGGCATACGCGAGGATTATACACACAAAGTTTGGAACATTAACAGTTTCATGAGCCAGCATTTGGAAAGCAAAGGCAATGTTGTTCCAATCAGCCTGAGGTAAGCCCTGTGGAGGAAATGGTGGTAGAGCGGGGGGTAGATTCATTATGAACTATCTAAGCACCAGTAGCGGGAAATGAAGAGATTGAGAGACAAGCAACCAGCAAGTGACGTCACAGAAAACAAGATCCTTATATAACGGGGCGCTGTCTCTATATGGTAATAGGGGCCCAATTCTCATCAATCATTCGAATGAAGAATGCAACAAAGTTGGCCGTCATCTTCATAAAAAGACCCAAGTGCACGCATACGGAAGAACGTCATGAACCCCTACAATAAATACTACATCGACCCACCATTCTATCCAAAAAGGAGGAGAAATACCGGAAGTTGAAAGCAGGAGACGACAGGGCATGTCCAAAACGGTAAAGTGATGGCAAGAGCTTAATTACTGTATGTGGTTGAAAAAAGGGCAGGTAGGTGGAAAGTATACCCAATATAGAGGTTCCCTCCCTCTCGCCCGCACGTTGTTCGAGAGTCCCGCCCGTCCAGACGGGTAAAAAAGAAACGCGCGTGGCAAGGGGAGGTTCGAAAGCAAGAGGCACTTTGAGAAGAAAAAAAGCAAAAAGAACAACGACAAGGGGCGAAAAGGCGTGCGACTGACAATAAACAAAGAATAAGGTACCTGCGCTCGGAGAAAAAAAACAGGGGGAAAGGTATACACGTATCATATATGCAGCACTGTTTTTTCTCTTGCTGAATTTTATGTTGAGGGGGAAGAGGGTGGTCGGTGGTGGTGGTTTTGAGAGGTCGAGGTCGGAAATTTTGGCAATCGCAACCAAGTTTGAGTAAGGTCCATCCGTCCGTTTGATCACAGGAAGAAAGAGTGATCGAGTCGTAACAAGCGTCAAGGCGTCGCGGGACATGCATAATTGGGTTGGAGTGAAGGAGAACGTCCACGTCCATCACCAATTCATACTACTCTCCCTCAACACCGGGGCCGAAATGGCATCGGGCGTGATGCTCATATGCCGCCTCACCACGTTCTGCACACCACTGTGGCCCTGGCTGGACGTACCGGCCGGGCTACCAGGATGTTCTGCCTCCCACCCTCTCAGGCTGTCTTCGGCCCAGTAATAGCTGCGTCTCCTCGCACCGCCTACACTGTCCTGGTCAAAGTCCCTTCCTTGCGGAGCGGCACCAGCTATGTCAGCTGTCGGTGGATCCGTAAGCCGACGGTGAGCAAGCTCGCGCCGCCTCATCGCACTTCGGTAAACGAGGAATAGAAGGACAAGAACAGCGATGGCCCCCAGTGCGCTGACAACGCCGATAATCGCGTCCTGACGCACAACTCTGCTTCCACTGCTACTCGGCCCGTTCGTGTTCGATCCTGATCCTGAGTCAGTGCCAGATACGTTGACTGAAAGTAGGGAAAAGGCCGAGTTGACGTGCAAGGCGAGTTGCTGCGCAACGCGGTTGCCGACACCGTTGTAGAACGCCGACTGCCTCACTTTGATCTGGGCAGCAAGGGTGGACACTGATTGAGTAGGAATGTACGCAAGCCAGATGGACCCCAAGAGAAAGGCGTCCTGTGGTCCTTGGTACTCGGTGGGCACGTAGACTTGTAGGGCATATGTCAAGACTTGATCAGCTGTCCATACCCAGTCAGTATCGTGTAATACAAATTCAAAATGACGTACGGGGAATGCCGAGTGCGGTAGTGATCAACGCAGGCATCCATGCAAATATCTGACTGCTTGATATGGGGCTGTTCACCACAAAGGGCCAGTTGAGCTCCTGATCAAACAAGATACTGATCAACGTATAGGCTGGAATATCGCTTCCTCCATTGGCCAATTGGCTACTGGGGTAAATCCTCCATGGAATTCCACTTGGAAGAGGAGGAGTATTGACCGGAATATTTGTCGCTGTAGTAAGAGAGACCGTAGTGGTCGGAGCGTCAGGATTGGTGAGGGTCATTGCCGAAGTTGGTATGGATGAAGCAACAGCCAGAGAGGTCTCCATTGTGACCCAAGTAAACTGGGAATTGATAGATGGAGAGGAACTGGACGCAGATGTGGATGACGACGATGTAGATATAGTGGTCACGTGGGTCGAAGAGGTGGAGCTTTGTTGAGTCGTGCTGTTGGGCATGGGGAAAGTTACGCTCGATGAAGAAGGGACTGGCGTAGAAGAAGGTAAACATCCCAAGCCAAAGAGACCACAGGTTGAAGTTGAAGAAGACGCCGTAGAAGACGGGGAAGGATTGCTGGAAGTGGACGAGGGCCCACACCCCAAGCCAAACAAGCCACAGCTTGAGCTTGGAGACGGTGAGCTTGTAGGCGTAGTTCCAGGTGTGGTCGACGGGGAACAACCGATACCAAGACCCAGCAAACCAGAGCACGAGGATGATGTGGGAGAGGTAGTAGGCGATCCACCGCTAGAGCCCCCGCCGTGACTGGAGGAAGGGGATTGAGGAGGAGGCGTAGATGAACTGGACGGGGCACAACCAAGACCAAGACCCAACAAACCAGAGCATGAGGATGATGTCGTGGGAGAGGGAGTAGGCGATCCACCGCCAGAGCCCCCGCCGTGACTTGACTTTGGAGATTTAGGAGGAGGCGTAGATGAACTAGGACGGGGCACAACCAAGACCAAGACCCAATAAACCAGAGCATGAGGATGACGTCGTGGGAGAGGAAGTAGGTGATCCACCGCCAGAGCCCCCACCGTGACTTGACTTGGGAGATTTAGGAGGCGGCGTAGATGAACTCGACGGTGGACAACCGAGACCAAGACCCAACAAACCAGAGCATGAGGATGACGTCGTGGGAGAGGAAGTAGGTGATCCACCGCCAGAGCCCCCACCGTGACTCGACTTTGGAGATTTTGGAGGAGGCGTAGATGAACTGGACGGGGCACAACCAAGACCAAGACCCAACAAACCAGAGCATGAGGATGATGTCGTGGGAGAGGAAGTAGGCGATCCACCGCCAGAGCCCCCGCCGTGACTTGACTTTGGAGATTTAGGAGGAGGCGTAGATGAACTAGACGGGGCACAACCAAGACCGAGACCCAGTAAACCAGAGCAGGAGGTTGATGTCGGGGAGGTTGATGGGGGCGTCTTCGTTGGCGAAGGGCCCTTGCCATGACTGGAGGACGATGGGTGAGAAGGTGGCGTAGACGAACTCGATGGTGGACAACCAAGACCAATACCCAGCAAACCAGAGCACGATGATGATGTCGTGGTAGGCGGTCCACCGCCAGAGCCCCCGCCGTGACTTGAGGTCGGAGGTGGCGTAGGTGAACTCGACGAAGAACAACCAAGACCGAGACCCAACAAACCAGAGCAGGAGGATGATGGGGGCATCGTGGTTGAGGCGCCCTTGCCGCGACTGGAAGACGATGGTGGCGTAGATGAGCTCGACGAGCGGCAACCGACCCCGAGACCCAGGAAACCAGAGCAGGTGGACGAGGTGGAGGTGGATGGTGGGGTTGGGGTGGACGAGGATGGGGGACATCCAAGACCGAGCAGGCCTGAGCAGTCTGATGAAGTTGGAGAACCTGCGGGGTTGGCGTTGGTGCTGGTGGACGTCGGAGGCAAAAGAGTTGTCAGGAAGGCTCCAGCGCCGGGGTGACGAGCGAGTTGTCTGCGGTGGGAAAGCGAGCGGCGGGCATGGGAGAAGTTGTTGGAGGAGTGGCCCGCATGGACGGGGAGGACGGCGAGGATGAGAAGGGAATAAATACGCATGAAAGGAGCGGCGGGGCAGCTGGGCTGCCGTTGGTCGAAGAACAAACTCAAAATGTGTTTTCCCATCAATTTGCGCTACTACCACATCTCGCTACCTATCTACCACTCGTTCAGATAAATCCAATCTACACAGCCCCGTGAGTCCGCCGCTCGCAACGCTTGGTTTCACCTACCTTGTTGGCAACGTCCAGTGCATCATGGTCGGACGTCAGGCGCACATACGCCTTTTTCTTCCCGTCGGGCCGGATCAGCGTGTTTACCTTGGCTGCCTTGACCTCGTACAGCTTCTTCACCGCGTCCTGGATGTGTCGCTTAGTGGCACCCACATCAACGAGGAACACCAGCGTGTTGTGCTCCTCAATCTTCTTCATCGCCGATTCCGTGTTCAGTGGTCTGTATGCCTGATTTAGCCGTGCCTTTGTAGTCAAGGCGCTACTTACGATATGATTGTCCTATATTGGTCCATCCGTGGTACATGAGGAATCGACTTGCGAGGGTATTTGGGAGTCCTTGGCAGCCTGAGCGTCTTGGGCCGATGAAACGTCACGCTGTATCTTTCTTTGCGTTTGTCCGTCGACTGCGCGCCCTGCAGAGCAGCCTTTTTAGCAGCCTTGGCTTTGTTGTCTTTCGCCGCTGCACTCGTTTGTTAGTCCTCGCACGGAGGCCTGCCACTAGACGCACACTTGGCCGCAGCTTTTGTCTTGGTACTGGCCTTGGCAGCCTTTCCTGTCTTCGTCGTTGACATCGCGTGTGTCTGTACCGAGTCAAGTCAGCGTCATCCAATTTCCAGCTCACGCATCCACCATTTCTACCACTCCAACAACATTGCCAGCATCCAAAACATACATCCAGCTATCTTCCGAACATAATACCAACACAAATCGCGCGAGAAAATGGCTTACCTTGAGGGATACCGAGGGTGTTGAGTTCAGACAATCAGAGTGTGTCTAACACTTGCCTTTTCTGGAATAGCCACGCGCTTCGCCACTTTGCCGGCAACCGTTCATAGTTTTAGCCTATGATGAGAAGAAAACAGGAAGCAGAGGAGTCTCATGCCCACTTGCAATAATCCGTCTCCTGCAATGGTACTTCATTGGATGGAAACAGTGCGCTCTCAGATACCCCAAAGCACATGTCATTTAGGTGTACGGAAACATCAAACACTACCTTCGCATCGGCGCGCCCCAAGGTCAAGCAATGCGCAAACCAAGGCTGAAAGTACATCGGTGCAGTCCGGTCTTTCAGGGAAAGACATTGAGGGCACCCGTGCTCGAGGACGTTGAAACAAGAGCGTCACGGATATGAAGTCGCATAGGCGTTCAAATTCCTACAGTTCTATTGGACATTTCGTCCAATGTATCCGTAATGTCTTCGTCAACGACATTGCGAGAGTATTGCGAGGCACTATCCAGAGTAAGAAATTTTAGCAAATCTTCAGCGTCATTTGGTTTTAACGTGCGTTTGGTCGACCATAAGGTCTAAGCCCAAGGCCCACGGCAAGGGAGCACGAGGAAAAGAGGCTAAACCGCCTCTTCACCTTCCCTGGGAACTATCTACTGGTATCGTAAAGGTATAGAAAAGGAGAAAACATGGGTCAAGGAAGCGTTGAGCGTCAGTCTGGCCGGGACTGGCGCTCAACGATCCCCATCCTTCCCGTTCGGACGATGAGCTTGGCCAGGGCTCACGTCGAACAATTTTTGTCGTCCAAAAGAGCTGGAGATGTCGTCCGATAGCGTAGAATGGTTCGTCTTCCGTATTCCGCCGCTCCCGGTGTAGGCACTAACGAGCGATACAGAACTTTGAAAAGAAAAAATCAGTCGCAATCAAGGGAGAAAGGAGAAATAGGTTATGAAGGATTTGTCTCTCACGAACGCTTCAAACTACGCCTTCCAATAGCCTGTATCCTCCGCCTTCAAAGCCTAGCGAGTGTCAGTGAAGGGGGAAAACAGGAAAAAGAAGCTAACCCCACGATAGATGTCATTTTCACCGCATGCCTCGCTCCCTCTCCGAGATTAACCAAGGCAATCTGTCAAAATTAGTCGCGTCACAGGCGGAGAAGCAAAAACGCGCGTAATCCAAAGCTCTTTTTTTTTTTTTTTTTTTTTGGCTTTTATTCGGTTTTCCTGTTTTTTTTTTTTCGAGTTCGGGCAATTTTGACTTTTTTTCTGCGATTTTGGACGGAGAATAGGTTTTGGTATTTTGGGATTTATCCCCCCTCGCGCCCGGAAAAGAAATAAACATGAGAAACATGAATATAGAAAAAAGAAGAAAAATACGCCAGCGTGCTCTATAATTATTATTTCGTCTTTCTTGTTTTTTTATTTTTATTTAGCTTGGGACTATCGTCCATGTATCGCATTTGCAAAGGAGCCAGACAGAGAAGGGAATGTAAGGAGTTGATGAATATGCTTGAACACGACTAATTGGAGGTTTAGGTCCTATTCGAAGGCCGTAGTAGGAATTCACTCACTATTGCCAATAGTTCTACGCCCATCTCGTAGTAGACGTCTCAGTCATTGTTGGCAGGAAAACCTGAAGGAGCGCTGGGAAAGGGGTATGAACTACCGCCGTCGCTTAAATCCTAAGCCTCTCAACAGAATCAAGTGAAGCGGCAGGGAAATCAAGGAAAAATCAAACGACAGACTCACTATTCACGGTCGCCCGTCGCCAGTGCCAGAAGGTCTAAAAGTTACCAGAAATGACGAGGAGATGCAAAAACGGCCCAGAAGCCTAGTGTGCGTTGCCAGATATCTAGAAATGTCCAAGAGCGCAGTAGGCATGAGCACAGATCTCTTGTGCAATAGGCTTCTAGTCGGTTGCCAGTACAGAGAGGCCAGAGATGTCAACAGAAACGCCGCAAGAGCACCAAAGAGAGCAAGGGAAGAGACTGTCACCAGTACCTGTCGCTAAGAGAAGATCTAGAAATATTAGCAAAGAGAGACGCGAGAAGGAATGGGATAGAGGGCATCAAAAAACAAGAAACGGACCTAGAGAAGGACTATAGCTGAACACAAGTTAGAAATTGAAAACACGCTAAAAACCATTCACATACGATTTGAACGAGATGGCCTGTGTCACCCACGGAAAGAGCACGGGCCGAGCCACAGCCTCTGTCGTGCTCTACAACTGCACCGCTAGATCATCAGGGTGTTTGGAGACATGCCCTGCCAAGGTCATATCTGCTCCCTTCACGCAATCCAGCCCATCAGTGGCAGGGGATGCGCGTTGTCACTCAGGGAGTTTCAGAAACCAAGCTTTGCCAGAGCTTAGCTCCTACGCTCCCGGTGTTCCGGGGTGACTCCGTTTCGGTTATTGAAGAAATTGATTCGTGTCGCAGCTAGAATGGTTCCCTTCGACAGTGTCGTCGTCTTTTGCGTCTTCTGAATCCAACTCCGGCGCAAAAATGCTCAGCGTAGCCTTTTCATCCCACTCATAGTCTTCAATAAGCTGCACCGGAAGCCGCAACATAAACGTGGCGGCTGTCCCGAGATTTTTGAGCATGGCAGACATAAATAAACAAGATTGTGGCTTACCCTTGCCAGTGAATGTGATATCCATGACGGTATCATCGTCCGTTTGTTCGTCATCTCCATCAACCAAGACTTTGGACCATGTTAAATTGGTATCAAATAAAGCCGCTTTGAAATCACCTTCGTCGACGATAATTACGTCCTCAAAGAAATCAGTCTTGCCGCAACACCTGTCTATTTCCGTTCCATGCAAATCATCATCGAAGATAATGTCTATGTGCATTCTGCATAAGCGTGTAAATCACGAACACAAGAACTGAACGTACCGCCAAGCGCTATATCTCCGAAAACGTCAGCTCCGACATTACCGTGTCCACCTTGTTTAATGCCTTGTGAATACTCGATTGCAATATCTGTTTGTACCGACGCGTCGAGACCAAAATGCGTAGGGAAAAATCGGATAGGCATACCTGTTCGTGAAAACTCTACGTTTTCAGAGGCGTTAACCTCGCAAGCAAGGTCAACCTGCTCATCTTCAATCGCAATTTCCTCTAGAGATTCTTCTCTCTCCTCGGCCTCCTCGAGCTCCTCTGCAATTTCGTCAGCTTCTACGATGGGGTGAAGACCTACCTCTTGAAAACCGTCAACCCACCACGGCGTCGGCTTGCGATACCAAGGGGAGACAGGGGCAATGAGGATATCGGAGAGAGCGTGTTCGGGGGTGCGGGGAATGCGGTTATTGGCATGGATGATGATGGCGTTCATCGTGGCAAGTGTCAAAATAGGTTGTGGTTATGAGATATCGCAGATATCGCAGTGGGGTGGTAGCAGGATTAGCTGAAGAGCAGAAGCAGGCTGGGCGAGAAACGTGTAGCGGTGGCTGACTATCGTGATCGGGGCTGACTAGCGCTGACTCCTTTTGTCTCCTCGCGGACGCAAACAGTTTCGTCAGGCTATATTGTCAAGCTAATAGACTTGACATCGATGCGTATTGAATAACGAGAGATTGTTGGCACGGTGAGCAACTATGTGCTTGATCTGATGAGGATATAAATAGCACGCGTTGGCGTCTCATATGACGTTCCCTTTCATTACCAACTTGTATTATATGATTGTAAACAGCGATATAATGCATGGCGTAGAAGGAAACATATTTTTATAATTTGGCGCCCAGCTCACTCGCCTTGACCTTGAGGAAGGTACTTACCATTGTATCCAGTAGGCGTCAATTCTATTCTATATCAGTGGATCGTCAGGTTCTACAAAGATCGCGCCCACCACAGACGAGCCTTTCGCCGTCTTGGCTACACACCCGTATCGTCACCGAGGGCACCGTAGAAGAAGAGCATAGATTTGTCTAACCTTTTTGACTAAAGCTGAAATGAACAATCATATGGTCGGCGCCCTCTTTCTCTTGGCTTTGTTGGGAATACATCTCTTCCGTTCGTCACTAGCCCGTACTTCATCTCTGGGATGACCTGACTGAGCATCCTGTCCTGATTCTCGGTGGCTCTGCGCAGGCGTCTGCTGTGGAAACACGTCGTCGGAATCAAATGGCCCAGTGGCGAATACATCGACACATGAAGCCGCAGTATCCTGGTTCGGTTATGCCTTCAAGGGAGCCAATTGTCTCTCCCCGCCTGGGTCGTGGGTCTATCCTGTTATAGTCGCGTCGCAGGACAAAGTAAATGATGACGAACCTGATTGTATGTTATCCTTACGATCCATACCAAATGTGTGATTGCCAGTCTGAGTTTATATAGCACCAACAATGGGAGATGACGTCATCGGGACAAATGCCGGCAAAGTCAAACCTCTGAGATGAACAAATCATATGTCATTCGTTCTGGGTATAATATGTCTAAAAATCTCTCATGTGACTCAGCTACATTGGACACATGTCATCCGTCCGCCAGAGTTTCGTCGAGGGATTGGCCATGAAGAAGCCATAAGAAATGCGAGTGAAACTTGGCCCCCGAGGGTCGGTGAACTTATCTAACCTCGACTCAGCAAGACCACGACGTTGCCGATACTTCCACGAACCTGCTCCGCTCACATTTGGTTTGGCACCACCTGACCAGGCGTGGTCCATGCCCTGCACCTGAAAATATTGCACTACAGACTTCCCATAAACATCGTTCCATGATGCTACCGTGTACGCATAGCCATTCGGCACTTGGATTTTACTCATGTTAGAATTAGGCGTATCATAATGCGCATTCCTGAAAGTAGGATCTGCAAGACGATTGGCGACCAGCATAGAAACGACAACCTCACGGCCATGCATAATGGGAGCGACAGTGTCGGCAGTACCATGGAAGACAATCGTGGGCACGCGCCTAGCATACGGCCCCATCGCTTGACATGCTACATGACCTTGCTGCACAGGGTCAGGTCCAGCCTTCCCGTTTGCGAACAACTGAGCCATCATTTCCTCAAACGTTGTCGCTGACTTGTATTCGAAACCAGAGTTCACCCCGATAGCGGCGAAGATGTCAGGGTAGGTTATACTCACTATGTCCTATTGTCAGTGGAAAGCCAAAGTAACGGCGTGCATATCCCTACCAATGAGACTCATCGCTGCGCCGGCAGAAAACCCAGTGATATATGTTCGGTCGACATTGATATTCCACAAAATACTGCTTTGGATTGTTCGAGCTATGCCTGCAATGATGGCAGGTTCACCTGGTTGACATTATGAGGATCGATGATGGGTAACGTCAAGCTCACGAGCCTGATTCACGAGCCTGATCCGCCGGACCCCACCAGTCCCAACATGCCAAGTGGTTATCTTCCTCAGTCTGATTAATATACGCGACGATAAAATTCTCTTCCTCCGCCAGGGCGTTGAACTCGCTGTCGACAAGGATGATCGAGGACGACTGTGTACATCCATGGAGAACGATGATGAGAGGCACCTGACCCAGTTTGCTGTAACCGCTCGGTGTGTAGACGGTGTACCCGCGATGGCCAGCAGAGCCTGCGTAGGTGAATTGGGACAATGTCCCAGGACCGTTCGAACCACGGACTTCTGTGCATTGGACGCAGATTGTCACAACTGAGCTAAACACAGCTGCCAGGTTCACCCACTTCATAGCGGACTCGTGAGTGGCGCAGACATTTGGGGCAACATTCACTATTAAATATTCACATTGTGACTCAACGCATGTCAGGTGACTTTGGATCGTGCACGCTATGTCTGCAATGATGGCAGATTCACCTGGATAACATTAATTACACCATTAGTAGTAGTGGATTGGTCACAACCGAGCTGAACACAGAACACATTTTCAGGTTTTCTTCACTCCTCTGTGATGAAGCTTTTCAATGCACCACCCTTAATAACTCTCAGTACACTTTAAAAGCACGCTCATAAAACTAGCTTGTTGGGCAAAAATACTATACAGACATCCCTCCTCATATGATAATGGCCTATCTCATTAAAAGATTGAGCAACATCTTCACAAGCCAGTCACGTCGGTACGTGCAGGCATCACAACTTCCCATTGCAGCAACAGATTGATCTTTCCTTGAGAGGGTACTTCAGAGGTCCAAGACAATTTACCGTCTTGTCCAATGGTTGCCGTGCCATCGTCAGCTATGTCTTCCGTTCCATCCCCCCACTGAGCAACGATGCCTGGAGATATTTCTGGTTGACGCTTCCCTCGGTCAACTGCAATACTTGAAGATGTTTTCTTATCCTCTTTCAAAGATCCATCCTTGACGGCTGGCATGCTGGGCAATGCAGGAGCGATCAACTTGACGTTGATCTCTTCATCTTGTGACACAGGTATCTGGTCCACAATCCGGAGATTCACAGGAATTGACTTGGCGTTGTGAACAGAGATGCGCTGTGAATAAGACTGGACTTTGGACTTGTTGTAGAATCCCGTCCGAGTTTGCTTTTTAGACACGGGGTGATAGGTAATCCGGACTGCTGGATCTAGACCGAGGAGGCAGTCAAAGGACTCTTCAGGACTCACGGCAGGAACGGTGGATTTAGAAATGAAGCTCCCGTCGACGTAAACGTAGCCCTACACCTCCTAATAGTATATATTCGGATGCATTTTTTATTTTGGCCTAAGTAGCATTGTTCGATAAGAGGCGAACCGTTGATCCAAATGTAATACCTACACTGATATGTGTTCTCGTATCAAGCTTGGGGATGCTAAGCCACGAAATGGTGGCACCTAGCGTCAATTCTTTAACAGTCACATTGTGTGCGGCGCCATCGCTTGGTATAGTGGTAGTCCCCGGCACGCCGAACGTTGCACTGATATTACCCTTTGAGGATATGGTCGTATTGCGGTATAACATTGGGCTCGGGGATCGTGACCTGTCTTCAGAAGCCGAGTATGTGAGAGCGAGCCCGGTCGAGCGTCGAGCCGTCTGTTTTACCCTTGGGTATTCCTCTTTTCCTGGGACGGATAATGTCCAGGGGTAAAGGGTCGGCAAACCGACCGCAAACGAGGGGGTTGCAGTTTCCAATGTAAGCATTACATCTTGCCAGTCCTACCAATCAGGATACGTATTCAAAACTGAGCGCCTGATGTTAATGACGCCACCAACCTCTCCCGTATTCTGAGTTATTGCGGCCTTGTAGATTAATGTGACAGGATTCTCTTTAATCTGCGTATCCACGCGAATATCATAAACAGCGTCCCAGTTTGCATTGTTCACGGCTTGGAAAGGGCTTAGGAAAGGCGATGCTAAATAGGTGGTGCGCACCGTATATCAGAACCAACTGAATTTCGCTCTCGTTATCGGCAAAAATATTAAGCGAAACTTGGGTTCGTAATGTGCTTTTAGGTCTGGTCGGCTGACGGCTATGTGCCTGACCAGAAGAGTCACGCTGTTCAATTTTTATGTTTTCCTCGACGTGCTTGAGCTCTGCCTCAAGCCTGAGCACCTTTTCGTCGAGCTTCTCGGCCGTAGTGTCATATCCTTCTACGATTCCGTCAAGCTCGGCGACGGCGACGCGCTCGATGTGCAGAGTGGAAAGGTACTTGTCAAGCCCATCGTGCATTCTCTTGCATCGTTCAAGCGCTTTCATAATGCGGTCCTTACGTTGCATGAGACCGTTCAGTGTGTGAGAGACAGTTGGTTGGGGGAGCTTAGGCATGTTCCCAGCAGACACATCGTGTATAATGGCCTGACCGCGTCCTTCGACTCTGAACAAATCGTCAAAGATTACATACTGTACGGGGTCATGAATAAACTCCAGTGCACCGAAGTGAATCCCTGTCAAGAGCATCTGGCAGCTCATTGATAGCTATCTGGTTTTGACCAGTTTTTACTAGGATTTTGAAGATGCGGGTAACCTCTGCTCGACCTGTGTAGACGCTGACACTGTTGATCCTGCTATCATTAAGAGAGGAAAGCTCAATTGAGTTGACGAATGAAGCAGGCGCAGGCGGAAGGTCGTGGTCCATGTCAACGAGTGCTTTGAGCGCTCAGGGTGCTTGAACTCCGCTTGAGGAACAAAATATCATTGAAAAGGCCGCTACGTACAAAGTCTGTGAGGCACTACAGTCAAGCTGTCTGGTTTATGTTGGAGTAGGCATTCAAGGCCAGCTGGCCTCCGAGATGAGCATAGAGCACGTTGCCCGATGCCAGTTCTCCCCTCCTGATTAGATCCACCATCCCTGCAAGGCTTTTACCCTCGTACACTGGATCCGTGATGAAAGCGTCCATGCGTGCACCATACTCAATTGCATCCCATGTTTGCTTATCTGGAATGCCGTATGTTCCACCGTGGTACCTCTCGTCTAGGACCACATCAGTCTCTGCAATTTGATCTGCACCAAGTCCAATCTTCTCTGCTGTATTTTTGGCGATCCGTACCACCTGTGCTCGCGCCTCTGCTGGCGTGGCAGATGCATCTATGCCAATGATTCTCTTTTTCTCGCCGTAGAGCTTTTCGATCAGCTTGAACCCTGCAACCATGCCAGCCATAGTCGAACCTGTGACGGCGCAAACGATGACTGTGTCAAAAACGACACCGAGCTCTTTTTCCTGTTCCCGCACTTCAAATGCCCAGCGCGCAAAGCCCAAACCACCAAGCGGATGGTCGGACGCTCCTGCAGGAATATAGTACGGCTTTTCTCCGTTCCTCTGCGATTCTTCAAGTAGTTCCTTCAATGAATCTTTGTACTCGATGCCAAACCCTGCAGGGTTCAACCTAACTTCCGCCCCCATGAGGCGCGACAGTTGGATGTTTCCCACCGTCTCATAACCTGGATCATTCCAGTTAACCCAATGTTCCTGAACCAGTCTCGCCCTCAACCCCTGTCGCGCTGCCACCGCCGCCACCTGTCGAGTGTGGTTGCTCTGTACGCCACCTATGCTGATGAGCGTGTCGCAGCGTTTCGCCAAAGCATCGGCAACGAGGTACTCTAATTTACGCGTTTTGTTACCACCATAGGCCAAACCCGAGTTCATATCCTCCCTCTTGGCATATACTTTAACGCGTCCGCCTAGATCTGCTGTGATCCTTGGAAGGTATTGAATCGGTGAAATTCCATGAATGAGGGGAGTGCGGGGGATCGCAGCGAAGAATTTGGGCAAGGTCACCATGAAGAACGGACCTCTGATCGTGGTGTGAAAAGGAATGGCGGGAGGTGCAATTTATTAAATCCTGCCAGTTCGGCTGGCGACGGAAGAAAAATACCCCATCACATCACATCAAGATCACGTCTGGGCTTTTATTGGAGATTACCATGGTGCGCTCAGTTTATGCTTTGCAACGTAGGGTCCTTTACTATTAATCTATCAGGAGATGTTTCAACGCAATACATCAGTACATTCCTATCAGCGTGAACTAGACAAGCAAAGATGCTGCAACCACTGGACCGAGTAACTCAGCGACTGATATATCATCAGACAGGAGTCAGGTAATAATACCTTTTGCAGGTTTCAAAGTTGTGTTACGAGGTCATCGATTGAAGGCCTATTCTCCGGTTCCATGGACCAGCATGAGCGGAGAAGCTTCCACATTCTGTCATCCAACCCACGTTCGACGGCACGACCGTCCTGCGGGCGTCCTGGCAGCTCACCCTTGTCAATTTTCTTAATGACTTGTGCACCTCGTTTTAGATCCGAATAAGGTTTTTCATGGGTCAATAACTAGGTCAAAGATCGTTATTCCAAGGAGGAGCAACAAAATTTCGGCCAACCTCCAAAATGGTCATACCAAAGCTATAGATGTCGCTTTTGGTCGATACGGTAGCCGGGTCCATGCACATCTCCGGTGCAGACCACCTATATGCGTCCGATAAGCCAACAGTTTGGGTGACTTGATTCCCTTCAAGCTATAATGGTGGGTTTGAAATATCTCAAACATGAGAATGCGAGGTATGTACCTTGGCCAGCGCAAAGTCCGTGAGTAAAGGTTGACCTTGATCACCAATATAAACCTTATCCTTGTGAAGACTTGAGTGTTCGTACATCACATTCGTAAATGGAAGATACAAACCGCTTTCAGATCACCGTGGATGATCGGGGGATCCATGGAATGGAGGACTTGGATGCCCTCAGCGATCCCGCGGATCTGTAGTGACGTGGTAAAATACGGTCGTGTACATAAAAAAAAAAGCATCCGCACCAGCCCTCTGTAGTTGACAAGTTTGTCGTGTTTTTTGACATAGGTCATTGCGTCTCCGTTGTCTATCCAGGGGCTAACCAAAGCACTGTCCATATTATGAGCACCATCGAGGTTTGTAGAGGGCGCTAACTCACAGCCGAACGCCATCGCTGGTGCAGAAACCGAAGAATGGTATGATACGTTTTCCTTTATCCAATTCGTATATCTTCATCCACAGCTCAATTTCGCGTCTGATTCTCTAAAGATATATGAGTCGCAATTATGGTTTGGTGTTCGCACACCAGACCTCTATGCTCCTTTCATCCTTCTTGACGGAGCGTATCACCTTGATCATCACATCTTGACGATTCAGATATCTTCCCTTGTATATATCGACGCTTTTGCTGCCTGCCACAGGTATCTTGTCTGTCCATATGACCTCTCCCGAATCCAATTGAAAATTGGGTGGCAGCTGGTTTGACAAACGAAGTAAGTCGTAAAGGTTGCTTGCCATACGATCATGCTCTTCCTTTGAGCCGATGTTGTTTTGCGCCAAGTACTAGTCTTTGATGTGGCATGATTGAACAGCCATGTAATATGGACGTACTTTTTGCATCAGATCCAAGAGTTTCTTGCAATCGTTCTGGCTCTCGATAATTCTATCTTCCATTGCTTGTTGCACAAAGTTTACGCCTGAGAGTTCTTTTACAAGTGCGATGCGGTCAGCGTCGATACTTTCTTTGAGGTCCCTCTTCCATTTCTCGTCTTCCTTCTGATGTGCCAATACCTCCAGACTGGCAACCGTCTACGAAATTGCCGTGAATTTTTCATTTTTCGTTTGCAGATGTACTCACGGTGAAGGTAAACAAACAATTGAATATGCTGACGCCGCAATCATCAATTTCTGCCTCGAATTCTCCTTGGTGCAGCAGCATTTGAAGCCAGCTTTTCTCAGACCATTTCTTCATCGCCTTCTTAACTGATTGGAGACATCTGCGCGCCATCAGTGGGATCCATGAACAAAGCAATACCAACCGACTCGAACACGTCGTTCCGGGGTTTATCCGTACGATTGGGAACCGGTGTATTCTCATATTGCTCCAGGGCCTTGTACATCTGCTGACATCTTTCGGCCAATTTGCGGGCAGCACTCCTGAAAAATCGGTAGGGACTAGCGGTGGGATGAAAGGCGTGGCACGTACTTGTTCTGAGGCACGCTATCACAGAGTAGCACGACGGTAGAAAGAAGTTCTGCAACGGCTACCAGACCTGGGATTGGCACTATAGATGCGGGTGCCTGGGTGCCTGCCCTGAGGATACCATGAAAAATGGTCGCAAAGAAGCCTGGCATGGTATTGTGGCAACGAAGGATGATGCCAGCAGCGGGCGCCTATGCACAGGCCTGATTCCCTCGCAGATGCTGGTGGTCCTTTATAGACTTCTAGCCCGCATCATGGCTTACGCAGCAACAGCCTTGGCTTTATAAGTTTATAGCACTATCCTGGATATTAGGTACAGCTTTCCGTCACTCAAGAAATCAAGTCATGGTCAACTAATTATGTAAACTACCTCGTCTTTCCTTCATGAAGCCGTCAGCTGTTCGTCTCATCAACATCCTCGTTCCCGTTAAACGGTCTGCGTGTTTGATTTGCTCCTGAAGGCATAGCTGAGGCCGGAGATCTGCAGGGCCGTGGACTACGCAGTCAAGATTCGAGTCAATCCACAGCAAACTGGTATTGATGCAAATGTCAAACACTCTATGGTAGAATAATCATTCTTTGTATGAAATCGCCTTACTCATCAAACCGTATTCAAGAACCCCTTCGACGAGATAGGTATGCTACCTTGTTGTTTCGGATACCCGCCTGAGTGTTTCGTCGTAGCTGTTGAGGAAGCCGTCAGACTGCGCGAGAGACTCAAAGATGAGGTTAAATCTATCCAGGCAATCACCATCGGGTCACCCAAATGTGCAGAAACTCTAAGAACTGCGCTGGCCATGGGGGCTGATTCGGCTATTCATGTCGAAATCCCCGAGTCAGCACCTTCGCCGGAACCACTAGCTGTTGCAAAGACGTTGCGTGCCATTATTGAACGTAAGAAGGACAAGGGCGAATCAGTCGACCTGGTCATCATGGGCAAACAAGCAATCGACGACGACCTTGGTCTTACCGGTCAGATGCTCGCAGGACTTCTAGATTGGCCGCAAGCAACTTTTGCAAGTAAATTAGATGTTGACGTTGGCAAGAAGGAAGCTCTAGTTGTGCGTGAAATCGATGGGGGTGGCCAAGAAATCAAGTGCAGCCTGCCGCTCGTTGTCACAACGGACCTCAGGTGGGTCATTACGTTCGTTTTCTCGTGCATCTCATAATACAATGTCGTTAGGCTGAATGGGATGTAACCAGTCTGCTCTAATTGACAGGGAAAGAAGTGCTTATGTATCCTGAACAGAACCCCGATATGCCTCGTTACCTAACATCATGAAAGCAAAAAAGAAGCCAATAGAGAAGCTGTCCCCTGCAGACCTCGGTGTAGACCTTACACCTATTCTAGAAACGGTCAAGGTAACCGAGCCTCCAAAGCGCATCGGCGGTGGAAAAGTATCGTCCGTTGATGAACTTGTAGCCAAACTCAAGGAGGCTGGTATCACTGCTGTCTAGATTATATCTTGATTTAACCGTCTGATATTATGTGAAAAATGTGTCAACCAGTGGTTTACGTGCTGGTTGCTTATTCAATGGCCTGATTAAGTAATCCATCACCGTCGAACGGGCCGTTCGGCGGGCTTTGCGGCGTCAGCCACGCTGCATGATCTAATATTGACTAATCTTGAAACTCGTTTCTTCCAGAGTCCTCCTAACCCAAAATTAGTGTTATACTTTCTATACAGCTGCGCTCATAAAATCAAACGAATCCCATCTCTTCATCCACCAGCCTCGCAAATTTAGTGCCGTCAAATGGAGGAAAAGGATTGATTTTTTCTGGATTGAAATCAACGATAGAGTTGACTAGATCTCTGCCAACCACAAGTTGTCCAGAAACAGGAACACAGGGCACGTGACGATAGAAGACGTACACAATGGTAGATGATTTGAGGTGGCCTTTGGCATCCAATGCTTGAGCAACCTCTATTTGATGATTATCGAGCAGTGTGGGGTTGGGCACGACTATAAGTGCTTTGTGCATCCGGAGAGCTTCCAATGCGGTCCCTGACCCTATCCATGGGTCAATACCGCACAAGATTACTGTTATCCATGAACTGTGCAGCACAGTGCACATACATACCTGCATGGCTGATGATGAGGTCCGCATTTTCCATCTCGGCTAGAATGGACGATTTGTATTTCCATAGATGTACGTCTATACCACAGGAGTGGAGAGAAAAGTAGTCAAGGCTGTCGCCGTTGACTCCGTCGAGGTGGAATTTTGAACTACCGTACTGGATGGTCATGTTGGTGAAGCCCTTGACGCGGAGGGCATCGAGAAACGCGTCCGAAACCACCGTTTGAACCAGAAGATCAAAGCCAGTCGAGCCCACAGTGACGAGAACTGTCGTCATTAGTATGTCACCGCACAAACAAATGTTACACGCCCGAGTCTCAATGAGCAAACTGCTCTCTCTAGTCATTCACTTGTTACTCCGCTCTACCGCCTGATTTGATTAAATATGACATGTTTCCTATATCGTGTTGTAATATTAACCAAGTCATTTTAGAAGAATTACTGGCTCCAGTCCTTCTGTCTACTTACACAAAATACTATGGACGTACAGCGATGATACCGAGTATCTCGAGTGAGAAAAACCATGTATCTGCTTTTCATGATTAGGTGTGCATGAGTCTGGAAAATGTGCGATAGTAGAACTTCAAAAAAGAACGTGATATAACCCAAAGAACCAAAGGATAGGACTTCGCAACAAACGGCCAGTCACTAGAAGCCGAGGCGTGATTGAGGCATCATGAGACGAAAGGGCCGCGGTTTTCCGTAGTTACACCCTATAAATCCAGATTGAGATCCGATTACTAGTGCCAAGATGACAAACGTACTCTTGATCGACAAGCAGGACAGTTATTCTTGCCAGTTTGTAGCCACGTGTCTACACAGTTTCTATGGAACGCATGGCGACAAGCCATCAAGCGCACGTCGTCTTCAACATCATAGTCGTCTAGACAGATCAGGCACTACAACCAGTAAGAACCTACGCATGGTATATGTCACAGCACGTACCCTTTCAACGCAATTGCCGGATATCTTCCCTTCTCGCTCGTAATCTCCCACTCTCGAAGCCTTGAAAACTTGTAGCCCAGACTTCTCAATTTCCTCTTTTGTAGCTGTAGGTGGCTTGACTTGTCCCAACAAGTCTGCCAGTTCACTAGATGTCGAGTGAGATACTGGCACTGAAGCGAAAGTGTAACGTACGATAATGCTTCAAATGACTCCATGTCTGCCGGATTGCCAAGAACGATGCTGTGGTTTGGTGGGTAATAACCTGGCCGAGCAGTCGATATAAGGGTGACAAATGACATCCGGGTTAGGCTTTAAACTCACCACCAATAACATAAATCAAGAACATCCTTGATCCTGGTCCCATAGCAGGCAATTGCTGCGTAAGCTGGGGGGCACCAGCGTCCCCGTTTGCAACACCGTTCCTTTGTTCCCCACCGCGCCTCGGCCTTAAACTCCTTAACGCATCCGCTGCACGCGATCGCCAGCGTCGTCCCCTTCGTTGGTTGGCGCTGGTATCAGTCGCCCCGGCATCGGCTGAACGCTGTGTTCCGTCATTTTCGCGATCGGCGTTGGCTTCTGGATCTGGAGCAGGGCCGAATATATCGTCCATTCCATCGTCCACAAGGTCATCGGGAGTGTCATCCTGATGTTGATGCTGGTGGTCGTTGGCATTGAACCCAACAAGGTCTCCTTGTCGCCAGTCCATATTGACAGACTGCAGGCCAACTATGATGACGGGAACAACCGTGTTTGGCGTGGCTGCCTCGCGCGTGCTGGCAGTAGAATCCTCTGCAATTCGTGTACTAAGAGCTGGTGTTACTGATGTGGGACCTGGACATCGCCTGCGTGGTCGCCTCAACGGAGGGAGCCTCCGTCGACGAGCCAGAAGGGAGTGCAGGCGCCACCGATGGATTGTCCGAATTATTGGTTGAGAGTGCGGCTGCTGCCGCTGCGCTGGCAGCAGTGTTGCTTCTTGGTACCCCTATTGCGGGGAAGCGGTACAACCTCCACCAATTGATTCGCCCTGGCCCAGCTAGTCCTTGTGTTTCACCATCCTGAGGATTATCTAAGTCTGCTTCCACAGCAACCTCAGGGGAAGATGCAGAGCCTGATTCGCCTTCATAATCGCCGACTTCCTGCAGTGCTGGTGCATTATCTTGGTCATTCCGTTGGCCCTGTACGTTGGCAGGGTTATGGCCCTCGGGGTTGTAGAGTGGCGCAGTATCCTCTTCTCTTGTTCGATCCTGAGTCTCATATGATGGCGGATCTGGCCTAGCGTCACTCCAACCACTGCCTGCTGCCATAGCGCGAACGCCGTTACCACCTTCCCCCGTGGTCAGCGCGATTCGCAAGTCCGCCTGCAAGTCCATCAGGAATCGTTCAAAGCTACCTTCAGTCGGGGGTGCTCGAGTTTCAGGTGTTACGGGCGCTTCAGCTGAGCGATTGAGTAAATTGTTGTTCGGTGAAGTAGGTCCGGCAAAGGATCCTAGTCCAAGTCCGACACTGAAGGCACGAGCCATCTCACCAAGCATCATTTCCCTTGCCTCCGCTGCAGACTGAGCAGCGGCGCCGGCCCCAGTAGTGTTGGAGTTCGGGTTACCGGAAGAACCTAGAAGAACACAAAAAGCAATTATTGATTATTAGTTAATAGAATTTGACAATGATTACGCAGCAAAGACCGAGTTTCGGAAATCAATGGAAACTTACCGGATGACCTAATCCCTAAGCGCTCCCGAATGGATGTCCACGCGTTTCTCATCCGCTCTGCTCGACCTGCTGCTGAGAAGTCTGGCGAGGACGTATTACTTGCTGCGCCAGCCCCATGACCATGCACAAGATTGGGCAAAGCATTGGTTGGATGGTTGGATGGCAAAATGGGCTCAGAAGAGCCCGTAAGTAACGATGCAGCCGTAGCTGCAGCAGCAACACTGGAAAGAGAATCGATTCATTTGAAAAAGCATGTTGAACAGGAGGACGACACACCTCAGTAATGTCCCTAACACATCAATGCTACTGGAGGAGATGGGACCTGAACCATTGGCATCGTCATTGTGTTGGTTCGCACTGTCTTGCCCGCCTGACGACACGCTTTCACGTCTTTCGCTATCGTCTGTCTCAGTGAGAGTGTACAGTGGTGATTCGTCAGCCAGTGCAGCTGACGACGCATCATTATATGCAGATGACGGACGTGAGAGAACATTTAATTCAGGGCTTGTGTAGGCACTGCTATTTGTCACAATGGTTTCCTCCGCATTGGAATTAGCGCTGTCAACAGAATAATTGTTTGGAGCTATCTGCGCAGAATCCTCTGGCGGACTGGAATCAGGAACGCCAAAGGTAGGTCCTACGGAACGGGGCCGGAGAAGTGTAGATAGTCTGCTGCGCGCACTTGTGGCGTTCCCGTCCTGGGATGCCGACCTGCTAGGCTGCGTTCTACTGTGATCCACTGCAAGGTCGCTATTGAGGCCGATACCTGATCTTGGGACATCGGTGGTATGCACTACGCCTTGCACCACAACAAGAGTGCCAGGAGGGGGGAAGGGTCGACTTGGCGCCGTGGCTGGGGTAGGCGTAGCAGTAATAGCAGATACAGAATCTAAAGTCGAATTGTCTGAAGCTGGGGGTGCGCCCACTGTCGTCGTTGTCGAGGAGTCATTTTCTATAGTTTGCACACTTTCGTCTAATGTCGGAGGCTCCGATGGTGGTGCTGGATCTTGCTTGTCTGCTACCAGTGTTTCGGCCATGCCCGGCGCTGGATGTGACAAAACCTCGTTTCGTTGCGCTGTTTGCGAAGCTGGTCTCGATTCACTGACAGAAGCAAAGCTAGTTTCGCGATGTCCTGATTCCGATCTATCTTGATTGGTAGATGGTGATGGTACAATCTGAGAGGGGGGGATTGTGTCTGTCGATTGTTGGTCGGTGGCCAACTGGGGCTGAAAATCGTGGGTGCTAGCATCATCGTATTCTTCCCTTTCTTTCCCTTTAGCATTTGGAGGTAGAAGCCCATTTGGCGGACCATCGACAACGGTAGAGGACTGTTCGTCAGCAGGCTCTACGAGACTCGAAGGTGTCCTCGACCATCGCCTTGGATTGAGCCATGAACGTTTATTCGAGGCGCTGCTGGCTAAGCTTCCTTCACGACTGGACGACTGCGATGATGATTTCGCAAAGCCGAGGAAACTCCTGCGAAGCAACGAATGGCGAGACTGGCGAGGAGCGGAAGCGCCTACATCGAGATGGCTCACAGGGTTATTTGAATCATCTTCTGCGTCCAACTGCGTTCGCGATGGAGCCGTACGTGACGTTGAAGGTTGACCGATTCCGTCTTCAGCGGCACTGTCCGCAGGGTGCCGAGGCTGGTATCGAGAATTGCTCTGGCCCATTGCAAGTGTAAGTTAAAGGAGATATATGTTACAATGCAGAATGAGGATTTTTGGAGGCTGGGCGGCTGAGGACGATGGAAGAGATGGGCAAGACGTGTTGGAGGCTGTTGTCGCCGTTGACAAAGCTAGGTGACGGTCACATCCTGTCACAAACCTTAATTGCAACCCTCATATATGAGTCTGAAACTACTAGCTAGGATGTAGTGAATGTTTATGTAATATCCTGGAAATGCCCTTTGCAGTAGACAAGTAGCAGCAACCAGTGACCAGATACTACCAGAGGTAGGAGCACTTACTTACATGCTGGGGGCAAGAAAGAGTAACTGACTTTATTGAGCATAAACTACAGTTGTTGTAAATAGGGACAGTGTTTAAGGGACAGTGAATTTCAGAGAAAACACTTTTTATCCAAAAGTTATTTCTTGCACAATCTGATAAAGCAATGTATTCTGTTTCTGTCAAAGAGAAGTCTGCCTTCTGGATGTCCAACATACTATTCCTCCAGCATGTTTACTAAAAAAGCCAGAGGTAGACATACAATTATTTATATCTGATGCCCAATCAGAATCTGTATAACTTGCAAGACCATCTTGAGACTTGCCATTGTACCATATACAGTGGCTTCCAAAAGTTGCCCAATGTTTTGCACTTTTTAATTGTTTCTTTAATAACTTTGGATTAAATATAAAAATAAGTAAAGTGTTGGTGTATCAATAAAAGCAATCAATCAGGGCTAGACATCAGTGAAGTAATTATGTAATTCTGATCAGTATCCATGGAGATACATGCTATTTAATTCAGTGACTCATTGGGCCACTTATGGAAGGGGGTATCAGAAAAATGGACACAGCACACAGCTTATGGGCTGATGAGTAATAGCCACAAGGCAGTGCTTACTGGCTATATAATCCAGTCCAATGTTCTCAAAGCCTCATAATTCAGCATGCATCCCATCTCCTCTGCTCAGAAGGAAAATATCCTTTTGTTATGATGATCAAGTCATCTGTCAATATACCTGATGATGTAATGCCACAAGGATTGTCCAAGATGTTGGCATTGAAATAAGCCTGGTGAACACACTGTGGGTAAACAGTGCTGAGCCTATAAGGTGAGACTCAGGTTTGAGAAGAGGTTTATAGGCAAGAGCATGTGAACTATGACTTGAGATCTCACCACAACCTGTTAAGGTTACCAGAGATTAACTTGTGCTTACTAACAAGCTTTGCAGTGAGTTAAAAGGGTTATACAAGCTACAGTGGCTCACAAAACTGAGTCAATGTTTCACACTCTTTGAGTATTTCTTGAATAGCTTGTAAACAAATACATATATAAACAAACATTTTCGTGCACCAAAAGAAGATGTGGATTAGGGCTATCTGATGATTAAATAATTACATAATTCCAATCAGAAGTCATGGAGATATAGTTGATTTAATTTAGGGATTCATTGAAATGACTCAGTTTTGTGAGCCTATCCTCAAAGGATGGAAAATTGTGATTCTAGTATCTTGTAGAGGCTCCCTTGGCATTGATGACTGCCTCCAGACTTCTAGGTATACTCTCTATCAAATTCTGACATGCCTCTGGCTCAATATCTTCCCACACTTCCACTGCCCTCTCCCAAGTCTTCCAAACCCCTCTAGCTGGTGTTGGATATTGATCAAGCCTCCTTTTGATATGAACCCAGAGGTGTTCAATGGGATTGAGGTCTGGAGATTGTGGAGGCCAGTCAAGAAGAGTAATATTTTGATCTTCCATCCACTTCTTGGCTTTCTTGGAGGTGTGCTTGGGGTCATTATCTTGTTGAAAAATTATCTCCTCCCCAGCAATTCCACTCTCCCCCATGCTGGGCAGTGGTCAGCATCCATCCTCCCCTCAACCTCAGCAAGCTGGCCCACACCATTCCAGCTCATACACCCATACCATGACATTCCCACCTCCAAACTTGACAGTGCCCTGAACCTCTTTGGATTTGGACAATGGGCATTGTTGTTGATGATGGTACACTGGCATGGAAACATTCCTATTATAGAGCAGGGCAGGGGAAAGTGCACAACAGATCATAATCTTATTATAGAATAGGGTGGGAAACTTCCCAGCTCAGTGTGGAGGCTCTTATTATAGAGAACTGGCAGAAGGGAGGGAGAATTTTGCACAAGTTGAAATGGCTGTTGAACTAGGTATCAGACAGTATGGCAATAAATAAAATACAATGCAAACAAGCCAGGGACTAATTCAATTGGACCCTTGCTAATTAGCCCCAATTAGCTGACTGTACAGATGCAAGTCACATAATGATCATTTGCCTAAGGGTGATATGGGTCAGAGCACACAGTTTTTCAATACTCGTCGAATTTGAGTGGATCTCTCTGGCAACACTAAAATGAAATTTGTGATTTGTAAAACATCAAGGTAAACGCCACAAGCCATGGGTGTAGCCAAAATGTCCTCAAGCTACCCCAGAAACATATAACGATGTGGTAAAATCTGAGGCCGGTTTTCAAAAGTTTTTCCGTAATAGTATATAATCACTTGCAGTCGGCAGCCTAGATCACCCGAGGTTCGCTTGTCGCTTCCATTTACGTAAATGAAGGTGCCCGCCAGTCTTTTAGCACCGTCATTTGAACGAGTCACTGATATTACGGGACTAAATCTCATGTCCGCATCCGCGAGAGCAATGACTTGTATGGCACAGGAGATGGAAGTAGGAGGATAAGAGATGTAGAATTTTGCAGGTTGAGACCTCAGTATCGCATTTTGGCGTACCGTTGGTCCTGATGAAAGTCTTGATCGCACGACCCACCGGTCCGTACCGCGGTAAGAGCATATGCTAAAATTGCCCGATTTGTGTTGCTGTACATAGACCAAGAGTCAAGCTAGTCAAGTACGAATCAGGCCAGCGTGCCGCGCTGCCGGGTAACATTAACATTTGTTGCGGCACCGACGGCCATATCCTGTTCGTGAATATCGGATGCCAACATGATCGAAAATTCTCGCCATTTTCCCTCGACATACATAACGCCAATACCTCGAGACCGATGTCGAGGACTCCTACCATTGTTGATGACGCTCACGTCGCCGAGGAGAATATGAAGACAAATGAAACGGCAAAGGAATTCTCCTTTGATAAGGATTTTGGTTTCTTGCCTATCCCGGAGCGATTGCGCTATCGTCCTGATCGGCCGTTTCATTTTGGGCTATTCTTGAATGTCTTCTTTGGCGTTGTAAGCACATTCAGTGAGTAGTGGTCACAGTGCCATCAGTTTGTTTTCTAACTGTTGCACTTAGCGGTTGGCAATCTGTACTACTGTCAACCAATTCTGGGCAAGTTAATTACTTCTTGTGTCATAATCTTCACATCACTATCCAAACAGTCGAACTTTCAAAGTCGTTCCATGCATCGTATAGCGAAGTCTCCAGGTATTTATTCTTCCTGCGACGACAAATAACCGTATCTCATTTTGTAACAGGATACCGACGCTTCTCCAAGCCGGGTCAGTACACCTCTCTCACATCCTAAGCAACTGTGACTCATCCAGAACTGCAGGTATGCTACTGGCCTTCTTTTGATTTCACCGCTTGGGGATCTAGTTCGACGGCGCCAACTTATTTTACTTCTTACCGCACTTTGCGCATCACTGACCATCGGTCTTGCGGCGACATCGTCCCTCGTCACGTTTGAAATCCTCTCCTACCTGATCGGGGTATTTACGGTGGCTCCTCAAATTCTCCTTCCTCTTGCAGCGGACCTTGCACCTCCAGAGCGCCGAGCATCAGCGCTTGCTGTCGTGTTATCCGGTCTTCTTCTTGGCATACTTATAGCGCGTGTTCTGGCGGGAATTATTGCCCAATTTGTTTCGTGGCGCGTCATTTACTACGTGGCGATTGGATTGCAATATGTCCTGCTGGTGGGATGCTACTTTATCATCCCTGACTATCCGAGCAAGAATAAAGGTCTAACATATCAAAGTGTACTGCTCTCTATGGCCAAATATTCTGTCACAGAACCACTACTCATACAGGCATGCCTGGTTAACCTGGTGTCCAGCGCATGTTTTTCCAGTTTCTGGGTTACGCTGACTTTCCTCTTGTCGGAACCGCCCTACAATTATTCGACGTCAGCACTTTGTTTCTCACCCCTCCTCTTCGGTCACTGACGACAGATTTTAGAATAGTCATCGGTTTATTCGGGTTGCTTGGTATTGTCGGTGTTGCGCTGGCCCCCATCTCGGGCAAAGCTGTCGATAAACTTGTGCCTTGGTATGGCACGCTCATATCGTATGTCTATCATTATTAAACTATTTCATGCGATACTCACATCGTTCAGTACAATCGGATGTATTATATTCCAGGTAATTCAGGTGGGAGCAGGTGGGATTAATGTTGGGGCTGTTGTCGCCGTAACCATTGGAACCGATGTGTTCAGACAAATGACACAGGTTTCGTTAACGGCCTCTGCGCTGAGGTACGCGATTAATTTTACATACCCAAACAATCGGCTGATTCATTCCATAGTATATCGACCTCAGCCCGCGCTCGCATCAATGCTGTACTTATACTCTCGGCGAGTGATTCGATTCAGACTTGGGAAGTTTTTGCTGATGTGCTTCGCAGATTTTCATTGGCCAAGTTATGGGTACGGCTGTAGGCACGAAGGTCTTCGTGCAACATGGATGGCGAGCAGCTGCTGCTCTGTCACTTGGCTGGTATGTATCGCAACTGGTCATTGTGCTTATGCGGGGCCCGCACTGTGAACGGTATACATGGTTCGGATGGGAAGGTGGTGCAGAGGCTAGAAGAAGTGTTGTAGATGCAAGGAGAAGGGAGAAAGAGGCGCAGCAGAAGGGTATTGAAGATGCCGAAGAAGGTGCTTCAGCGACGCCTTGAAGCTTAAAAGAGACGATGCGAATGACGACAGCCCTACAATATTGGTGGGACGATTAGTCATTCCAGAAACGAGCAGGAGCTAGCTAGACGACTTTTACGAAGAAATCATGTTAACACGCCATCATGAGTTATCTCATATTATACTTGCATTGCACAGGGGTTATTTAGCTTTATCACCAATGCATACTCCAGTCTTCATCTTGCGATACCTACTCGACATCATTGAAGTATGCAGGACATGTTTAGCCCTAGACAACTTATAGATTTTTCAAACGGTTGACTGTGATTCCAGGAAACACGAAGGACAAAGATAGGCTACCAGAATGATCATTTCAGGAGCTCTTCAACTATTCTATCGTCTGTAATCTGAGCAACGTTGACCCCTCGATAGTTCAGCCGACGAAGGACATCAATCTGGATTGACGGTCAGACGTTGTTTCAAGCGTCGAAGAAGTCAACGGACCACTTTGCCCCGTTCAAAGCCGAGACCTTCAAATCTCTCCACATGTGCTCGCTCCAGACCTGCGATGGCAACCTCATCGCGGTCCTGCACCTTGGCAGTACCTTTCCCCTTCCTTGGCCCTGGTCCGCCCGCATAGATCTGTGTCCAGTATGTCGCCGTCTCCTCGAAACTGTTCTTGCTTGTGGTATAATGCTTGGCAACTTCTGCATCCTGAGGATCGTTAGGTTCGGGTGAGCACAAAAGACTTTGCAACGATATCAGTGTCGACTTGAGTGTGAGGACGGGTGACCAGGCGTCTTTGAGTATGTCAAGACAAATGGCACCAGACGCTGATGAGATGTTTGGATGATAGACTTTTGTGATGAATTTCATCTTGACAGGTTGGAAGGGATAGGAATCGGGGATTACGATATCCTCGAAACGCGGTGATCAGTCGGTGACAAGTCCCAAAGTAACGTATCCACTTACTACATCAAATTTGCCACCCTCGTATGGTGTGCCTTCAGGCCCTGGAAACGTTCCTTTAAGATGAAAAGGTGAATCGTCAATTAGTTCGATATGGATGTTTGATGTCTTGTCATTTTTGCAATCTGTGGGGATGAGATCGGTGAAATCGTACATATTCAGAGGAGAGGACAGGTTACCAGCAATTTCTTTGTTCACTCGTCTGAGGCGTGCATCCATGGTCAGAGGAAGAGGGCTATAAACAAGAAGCAATCGGTTGAAATTGAATGTCTACGGTGTAGCGTGCCGTGTTCTTAATGCCCTCGCGTACTGAATCTACCCACTTACGTAATTTCCCACTGATCGACCTGTCGCAGAGTTTTTTCGGTTGCCTAGCCGAAGCTGGACTCACGCTGCCAATCAAAATGGACGTGGGCGTGTTTGTTGAGCGTCTGACGCTTGAACTACTTGTGTAGCGCCAGTAAGCTGTACGCCACGAACGCCTCCCGTCTGAGGCTTTCAAAGTCCTGTCCAATGATCAATCAGCGTCAAGGCCCTGGCACTCAAACATTCTTGCTTCGTTGTGTGAACTACAGGCCAGTGTTAACAACCAAGAAAGCACTTTATCTGTGCGTGTAGCGAATGGCTCTCCAAATAGCGTTGATAGGATATTGAACAGGCTGTAGCACTGGTCAGTTTTTTAATTTACCAAGCAGCGCAAGGCTCAAATTCTACACGACTCGGAGCACTATCGCCGGTGAACTTGTACAGATCGATCCAGCGATATGGTTGCACATTTGTAGCTCTGTTGATTGGCTCTCGGTCACTGAAGAAGCGCCTCCTAACTACCCCCCATCAATGTAGCGGTCGGAACAGCAGATCTTTGTCAAAAACATTGACGAGCAAGACAATTTCTATCACCATAGGCGTTGACACCACCGTGAACATGTTGAAAGCAAAGATACAAGACAAGGAGGGCATACCGATTAATACACAGCGCTTGAGCTTTTGCGGTAGACAGATGGGCGAGCTACGGTTGCGAGCATATGGCGTTCTGAGGGACTCTACGGTACATCTTGTGACCCAGCTTAGAGGCGGAAAACCTGTTATATATCTCTATCCTCCAATGCCCGTTTCCGTCAATGTCCGCCTTTCCTTGATATATGCATGGGAGTTTTTCCGCTACTTACCCATTGACGTCGGTAAAACGTTCAGAATCTGCGCAACTTGTTGATGGCAAAACTGTATCTTGGGACGTTTTCGCGGAGCCGGATGGAACATTGCGCTCAATGGATGGTTCGAGGGCGTCTTATCTTTTTTGGGAGGCGGAGTAAGTCACAAATTCTCGTGTTTCCGTGAATGGTACGATCATTTGGACATTACACAGGGCCAAACCCACATTAGATATTGCTACCCCGCCGACGTCACGTTCTGGCGCTCCTGAATTTGAGATTTCTGTTGAAAATTCGATCCAAGAAAGCCTCTGTTAATACCACAGAACTCCGTTCTCCTGCGAGTGCTAGATCATCTTACAAAGTATCTGGGAAGCCCGAACCTCTTTCATCACGTCAGTCCTTGAATTATTCTAGAACTCATGGTATTCTTCAATAAGGTACCGGCTTCCCATCTTTCACGAACCATGATTCTTAGAGCGAATCTACTGCTCACCTCACTATCAACCCCAAACCCGACGCTGTCGCGCAAGTATTCATGCTATTCATTAATGGCCATGATCTAACAATCCGGAGAGGCTGAACTGAGAGCCAAGAATATGGACATGGCTGCCTGGCAAAATACTGTTGGTATTGATGTAGAAAAAATGCAAGCCGAAGAGTTAGTTATTCAGGGTACTGGAGTGGGGGTGGCATGGAAGTGCGTTAGGGATATCGCCTAAACTGGCCTATACCTTCGCGGTGGACATACTTCATGATATATGATAGGTTGTGTTGTATCGTATCATTATTCACATTGTGTATGCAGTGGCCTTTTGCAGAGTACATGCACTATCACAAGGTACCAAATATGAGATGGTATATATTTTGGCACCATACGTGATATCAGTGTACTGAGCATGGTGCCGTAAGTGCTCATCTCCAAATGAAATTAACGTTCGGACATTTGGGCCAAATAGTCCGAGAGCTGTGATTATCAATCAGCCAGGTAAACAAACTTGTGATTCACATAGCAATACAACCTTAAGCGCTCCGCTTCTGATGCTCTCACCTATATTCTGGACGTCAGGATTTGCCAGTACTCGCGAGACAGCGTCCCTCGCTGCCATTTCAATTCCAGACAAACTGCTATCCCCGAATAATCCCGCATCTGCCGCACGATCGATTTCTTCCTCCTCCTCGCGTCCAAAGTACTGGCTAGATGATATAGCTGTAGCACCTTGGAAGGACTGAAGTCTTGAATGGGCCTCGCCAAGCGCAGTCGGATCATAAGCATTCCGTCCAAAGTACATGTCGGAGGAGATGGCTTTCTGGTTGCCGAATCGTTCGCGGGCGGAGGTAGGGGCATCATCCATGACAGAAGCCTTGCTGCAAATGAAGAGATCAGTATCATGAGGAATGCTAATTATACATTATGTGGTTCACTTAGATGATGCACCCAACGTGGCAGTAACAACAGCAGCGGCGCCTGCCCCAGGAATCGCACCAAACCCTAAACGAGGAAAGGCGGGCGATTTCTGGGCAGTGTTGAAAGACTCTTTTGTCGCGACATTTGATGCGCTTGCGACCGTGGTTGACTTCATAGGACCAACCTCATTTGCTTTCTTGAGGGCCTCAGTTTCTTTCCTCGCCTTTTCTTCGTCCTCTTCTCGACGTCGGTCATACCCGAGTTTCTTGATTCGTTCCTCTTCTTCCTTGGCCTTTCTTTCCGCGTCCTCGAAGTTGACGAGTTTCGTCTTTGCTGCGCCTAGACCGAGTTTAGATTTCTTGGGAGCCGCAGAGGTTGAGGTTGACGAGGCGGAGTTTAGGCCAGTGGCGCCTCCAAGGCGCGCTGTACGCGCGGTGACAGATGAGGAGGTGATTGTTCGAGGAGCAGAGGAAGCAGGAGTCGATGCTGCAGGAGTAGAAGTGCTTGATGAAGCACTAGGCTGGGCACGTCCAATGACTGGGGGAGTTCCCGTACGAGGGGTGCCAGGAGAGGATGTCCTTGGAGTAGCAGGCTTGGACCATGAATCAAAGAAATCGTCTTCGGTTTCCTCCTTCGGTAGAGGTGTCGCTGTTTCCATGCCATCGACGTGAATGCCGTTAGGAAATCTGAGTCAGACGAGGTTAACCATAATAATTGTGCAAACGTAAGGTCGTACTTGATAATATCTTCTTTTATACGTCTATATAATTCCTCTTTATATAGTTCAGCGACGCGACTTGTGTACTTTTTTTTCGTATCGGAATCGGTGAGTAACGAAGCCCCGCCATGTTTCGTGAAAAATTCGGTCGCTGATGCATTTCCCCCTACTTTCATCGTGCGCAATTGATTCAGTTGCCAGGAATCCAGATTGGTCGATCTTGAAGAAAACGACATTGAGTGATGGAGTATATTAGTCAACGTCGCACTTGCCGGACAAAGCTGATGTGAACGCCCATATTTCTATGCACACTTGAGCAGTCCAGACAGATGTAGACTCCGAAAGTTACACTGGACCATGTAGGGTTCCTAGCATTGCAATCGAAACATGTCTAGCAACACGGTTGGAATGTGTCACAATAAGGCGAGGATAGACTTACCTTGTTTGCCTTTTGAGCTTTGAGAACTTTAAAAACCTGGTCCGTCTCTTTTTTCGTTGGTTCAGCCATTGAGCGTGCGGGCAGCGACTTGTTCGTCAGGGTTGTGGATTATCGACTTACGGGGTCCTTGCCATATGTCACTATGTCACATATCACAGACAGTGGCCAGGGTCCCACTTCCTTATGATAGGATAAGAGTTTCTTACAACAACGACGACACATCAATGCCTCACAAACGAGCGAAACGGTCAGCAAGAGAAGAGCTACGCCGACAAAGGTCAGATTACAAGGCTCCGAGATGCTTATTCTGTATTCTTATATCTTTGCAGAGGCGCCGATTTAGCGCCAGGAAAAGATTCCCTTTATGCTGAAGTTATATCCAAGTCCGCCTCGCGCGTCTTGAATGCTGAAAAGATACGAGAAGCATGGAAATCAAAGAAACGACAGCTTGCATCAGAAGAGAGTTCACGAGGGGACAAGCGGCAAAAGGTAGATAGTAAGGACAAGGGTGATGCACATTCACTCGAATGCCCTCACTGGAAAATTCAGCCAGGCGAGCCAATACAACATTTTCATCGGTAAGCAGTGATTGTTGTGTGTTTGATATGACGCTTGACGCATTCTAGGAGAGTGGAAGATGGAATGCGACCGACCATAAAGTCCGCCATCCAGGCATCGAGGGCCACCATGCGACGAAATTGCCGAAGTGACAAGGCAGATAAAAAACGTGTGGAGGATGCTCAACAAGTTGCAGCTAATATATCAGGGTCTCTCCCTAGCGTTGCCCAGCGACGCTTAACACGGGAACGCTCTGCTTCGCCAATTGCAAATGCCACTGCGCCGGACATCAGAACGTCAGCTAAGGATTTCGAAAAGGCCTCGGCCTCCCTTCCACGAAGATTAAACGACGTTGCCAAGGCCCCTCCATCACTAACGGCACTTCCTCGTGGTACAAGAAAGTTGCAACAAGGCGTCGGTGCTCCAAAACGTGATAGTGTACTCTCCATGGCACAGAGGTCATTGATGGACAGGGAACGGGAGAAGGCGATCCAGAGGTACAGGCTACTCAAGGCCAACCAGCGAGCGTAAACAGCATGTGGCAGAGAGCATAGGCGAAGGCATCTCAGATTTCGGACCCTGTAGTGGCAGGGTCACTAGTGGTAGTGTCTGTGCCTTCATTTGTTCAAGAAGACGCTCCTCACGCCCACAAGCTACAAAGCCACAACTCATGAAATCAAATTGAGCAATTCTGGAGCAATTAGTTGACAGGCTCATTCTGGTCTGTTGGGGTTCGTCATGTAGCATTGAGCATACGACGGCAGCTAAACGTCGTGGGTTACCTGAAGCGACTGCTCAAATCTTCAAGGATTTCACGCTCTATTTCTAGACCTGATACAGTTAAACCTGTGTGGCCGCGGCAACGCCACCCAGTTCACTGTTTCAACCACGTCAAGGGAGAATGCCGAGTTTCGGAGCATATCGTTATGATGCCGTTCAATCCGAAATTTGTGCCGTGAGTGAGTTGCTAAGAAGATGGTTTAGCTGAAGGAAGACGTCCAACTTTAGGTCCATGGTAACCTCATGTCCAACTTGCAATGCAACGATGCTTAAGGTATGCGTCGCTTTATTGGCTTATTGTTCAATCTCGGATGCAACTTTACCTTTGCAATTCTGGTGAATCCCTCTCGGCGAGTTCTCTTATTGGACGGTGTAATGGATAGCATTATTGAACGAAGCCTAAGGTGTCAACGACGCCGATGTGTACGGGGAACGGCTATGCTCGTCCGCTCTATCATGGCTTTTGTTCGTGCATGTTTACTGAGTGGATGAGATATACATTATTGCGAGCCACATTGATTACGCAGGCGGTAGATGTGAACGACACAACCCAATCTACTTTACCTCAGATCTAGGTTCCATCCACTCTGGTGAGTGGTTTTCATCTCATAGTCCGACTCCGCTACGGGCGGGTAGGAGAAAATTCGATGCTTCACACCTTCCCACTTGTCCGGTTTTGAGCCAAATATAACGTCAGCTGTTCCGGTGGCATCGTTCCTTTATAAGTACCAATGCTCCCTTGGTATGTCTGCATTATCTTTACGAGCTCAGGTTGCCTAGGCCAACTCTACGCGGAAGAATGACAGACATCGAAAAATGTGACCAGCCGCAAAGCACAGCGTCGTCTTCAACAGACGTTACGACGATACGCACCTCCGACTGCCATAAACCTACCTCATTACCCTTGGAAGGGAATAGCAGCAGCAATAGTACTAGACCTGATGGCGGTACAAAGGCCATTTTGACCGTCTTTGGATCATTCATCGCGTTATTCTGTACATTTGGACAGATAAACGCATTTGGGACTTACCTATCATGGTATTCGACACACCAACTTCAGCATATGCCACCCTCTGCTATATCTTGGATAGGATCGTTGCAGCTATGGGTGTTCTTCTTCCTGGTATGCTAGCATTCAACCTTGTGCATTTCAAATTAAAAACTACATCAATCAGGGTGGTTTTATTGGTCCAATCTTTGATTCCTATGGTCCATCTGGTCTCATGGCCTGTGGCACAGCAATGTATTTGTTGAGTGCAATTTGCACCAGTCTCTCGACCAGGTACCAATACTATCTACTGTCGCAAGGCATTCTGTTTGGCGCATCGGTCGCCCTCCTGTAAGTCATAAGGGTGGGTCTTCCCCTCGTCAGGCACTGAAGCATCGGGTTTTAATAGGTTCTATCCATCTATAGCAAGCGTGTCAACTCACTTCACTCGTTATCGAGCGACGGCTGTCGGCATTGCCGCGGCTGGCACAAGTGCAGGTAACCCTATGTCTTTGTTGTGCTAGCCTCGAGCAATAAAAACATATCAATTCTTTTAGGAGGAGTCATCTATCCTATCGTTCTCCAGTATCTCTTTCTAAAAGTCGGCTTTCCTTGGGCGGTTCGCATCTGCGGTCTTTCGAGTGCCTTGTTGTGTGTGTTGGCAACATTGTTGGTCTCTCGCCTATCCGCACAGAACGGCAAATCAGCACTTGTCTTCGATCTGAAAACGTTCAAAGATACCAGATTTATCTTCTTGACTGCAGGCAGTTGTATTGTCTCGTTGGGTACGATTTATCTATCTGGTATCAGCGGTATTAAATATCTCTTCAAAAGGACTCTTCATACCTTTCTTCTACATCGTCGACTATACCAAGACTTTTATTAGGAACGGCAATGCGTCCTTCGTTGTACTGGCATCCATGAATGCAGGCGGTATTTTGGGTCGTGTGGTACCTGGATATCTCTCCGATGCCATTGGCAGATTCAACCTCCTCATACCTTCAGCATTTCTATCCGGCTTATCCTGCCTCATGGTCTGGAGATTTTCCCATGCACTTCCTTCTATTCTTGCGTTCGCCGTCGTATATGGATTCTTTTCTGGTGCATTTATTTCAGTGATCAATCCTTGCGTTGCCCAAATATCGGATGTACGCGAAATTGGCACAAGAATTGGGATGCTTTATACCGCTACGTCTTTCCCGTGAGTTCTTCCTTTGCTCAACGTCTTGGCGGGCTATTTCGTCCTCGCCGTGATGCTTATCCCAATGGGCACCGAGTCATGGTTTGAAAAGGGATATCCGTATCAACATTCTCGCAGTGCGTTTTGTGGTGAACTAATTCTCCATCAGATCTCTTCTAGGTGGTCCATTGGCAGGATTTTTATTGACGAAATACCATGGTTCTTACGATGGAGTGATAATTTTGTCAGGGACAACACTCATAGCAGGTTCTTTTCTTCTCGTCTGTTCAAGGTTGGCCATCAATAAGAAAGTATTGACCAAAGTTTAATGGGCTCATCGTTGATGGTCGAGGACTAAGCGGGGTATAAGTATTGTAACGTTATTAGAGGGTTGAATTCATGTAGAATATTGCGGCTCGGTCGTGTTGCTTGACATGCATCTGAACGATATGAGCATAAACCATTACGAGCAAAACTGTTGATATAGCTAACGAGGGGCAACGGAACTGACCAAAGAGAACGAAGATTCGCTAAAGGGAGCATGAATATAGGTAAACCGGTTTGCGAGTGGGTACCAGGCTAATATCGATACAGGTCGAAGAAAGAGCAACGCAAAACCATAACCTAGTACGTTTCTTCCTCATCGACTGGGGCTGCGTTCGCATCTGGGACCTCAAATCCCTCCTATAAGAGTATGAACACACTAAGACTTGGGATGAGTTCAGTGCTCACCTCGGTCGAGTATAATATTTCCTGGATTTTTTTGAGAGTTTCTTCTTCCTTGCCCTCCCCTTCACTTTCAAGCTGCGCTTGCACCAGAATTTCAATATCTCGCAACTAATAATCATTGCCCCGTCAGAGTTAAAGGCGATGTGCGTTCGCTTTGACTGACCTTTGAGAAGTAAAAGTCCCTTTCTTTCTCTAGACCTTCTAGGTGAGTCTGCATATCCTTTACTTGTGCTTGCAGCTGATGCACGGCCTCGCTTGGTTGGGCAGATCCAGCTCGATGGCCGAGTGGTGTTCTGCCCCCAGATCTAGCACCGACACCGAGGGTGTTGCTACCGCTGCTGCTGCTGCGCCCCGTAGACAAGGGAGCAATAGTGGCAGGAGGTTCGGCGGGAGCACCTTTCCGCCGTGTAATGGCGTCATACCCTTGGCCTCCATAGTTTGAATCCCAGAAACGCTTCATCCATTGCAAGAACTCAAGATTATCTCTGGAAAAGAAGTCGCTCAGTATCTCCCTATTTTAAAGGTTGAACTTACTGCATCTTGCATTTGACTAGTCTTTCTACCGGAATTGGCTATTACACATAAATATTCGATGATATGGGCGGAAGAATGTTACATACTTTCTCAATCTTTTTGGCTTTGAAGACATTCTGCATCACCTTGAAGTTCGCGATAAACTCGTATTCATGCCTCGCGTTGAATTTCACCCTGTTCATGGGTATATCGCCTGCCGCAGGGAATACATGCGGAGAAGATCACGGGAGATGGTTCAGAAATGGACGCTTCGAAGGAAGCGATAAGGACCATACCGTAGACTGAATCGATTATTTGACAGTATGCTGCACCTGTGCCACACTGCTCAACTTTGGTATAATTAATTTGCAATAATTCGTTGAGCCATGCGAGTAGATCGGATCTGCCGGCCATTGGGATGAATGAAGATTGGGTCTCAAACAGGCGCGTTCAGACGAGTTGGAAAAACCTGGTCAAGGGTGGTGTACGCCCAAATTGGTCGAACCCTACAATTGGGTTACGGCGGCGCATCAGAACCTCAAGCCCACCTCCAATCTTGTCTCAGATCCGAGGAGTAGGCTTGCTTTACGGACATATATGGTGAATATTTGACTGTCAAGTCACAGATACGACCGGGAAATGGCAGAGAATCACTTTGCATGTCCAGAAATATGCAGAAGAATTTCGTTCTGGGTTAGTCCAAAGGTTGGAGACTTAGCGGTTTTGTGCCGCACTTGCAAAGCCTTCCGACGTGAAGCGGAGGTCAGGCTTTACGAAAACTTGATGTTCATGGACCCTACAAAAGCATATCTTGCTTGCAGAACAATTATCTTACACTCTCGACATGGGCCCCTTGTTAGACTCTTTTGGTTCAACCAGGAATCCAGGCGTCAGTCCCAACACTTACCGCAATCTTTCTGGAAAGCTCTTCAAGATGCGTTAGGTCGCATGCCTAATCTTGAGGCGCTTCATCTATCTGACAATACCTTTTTCCAACTCTTGGGTCCTTAATCCTGGGCGCTTTTCTTTCCAACTTTCCGACGCCAAATTGCGCTTCGCATGGGATGATTTTACTGTCAGCTTCCTTCAAAGCCAGCGCAAGCTTCGTATACTGCAGATAATAGACCAGATGGACGACGTGGTGCGGCTGCAAATTCAACCAAGCGCTCTGCCTTTTTTACAGGTCTTTGATGGGAATCTTCTGATAGGCATCCAATTTCTGGCATGTTCGTTGACACATTTACAACTCGTTGTGGATATGGAAGGACCACAGGTACTTGAGCTGTTGCCGAAACTGGCACTCGTACATAAAACCCTCCGCGGGCTTAATATTCTCGCGCTGCCAGAAGACATCTCCATTCGCGCACTGGATATCATCGCTAATTCTTGCCCAATGTTGCGCCACGTTGGTCTGCTTTATTTGCCGATCATCAACGTGCGTGAGCTCTACGGTCTTGCGGAGAGTTTATTGACCCCAGTTCACAGCGTCAAAAGTTCTACCATGCACTAATGCAAATGCATTATGTTCGGACTATCGAGCTCGATATCCACAGATGGCAGCCTCTTCCTAATCCTTCTGCACAGCGGGCGCTTGCGACGGAGATACGCATGTACCGACCGACCATTCAACTCGTAGTTTTGTGGGTGGGTCAAACGCGTATTCGGTGGATACTTCAAGGTGACGAATGGTATCAAGGGGTTGATAGTCATCAATATCCCCAGAGCATGACTCTATGGTCAGCAGCCTGATTTTCACGGATCGTGCATGGTTGTAGGTCTACTAATATCGTAACTTGTAGTTAGAATCCATCACTGTATTCCTATTGTATGTAGGCTAGTTCACTTTTTATCGTAAGCAGCCAAAGCGCATTTTCTTGGAATAAGTACACGAGCAAAATAAGCATAAGTCATAAGATGGGAACCTGTGGTGTAATGACTACGACGACAAAACCGCAAAAATCACTCAAGTTTTTCCAGTTCTTCAAGTCGCGCAAGCACGACATCCTTGCTCGTTTCTTCGATCTCACCCGCAAGAAAAATTTCGTCAAGTATCGCATAAACCTGGTTATGGCTATTGGGGACTAGGAATAACCTGACGTGCTAACTCACTTTGTAAAAGTTGAATACAAGGTCCAATTCGCACACGTTGTCGAAGAAGGAATCTAAAGCACAAGCCAGTGAGACGGCCTTAGGTAACCTTTCATTGCCTGAACGAACCAAGGATCTCCACAAACAAGTGGATGGCTTCAAGGTAAGCTAGCTCATTGTCGTTTGCATCGACACAGACGCAGAAGAACAAGCCTGCATAGCGCCTGTATACAATTTTGTAGTTGCGGAACTATGTTCTGGCGTTCACGATTTTGGAGACTTCTCAAACGTTGTGACTTGCCTCGACAAAATTTGATTGATATTTCTGGTCGCGTGGCGCTACCAATCTATGGACTTCTCCACGAAGCCGAACCTAGCCTGCTGGTAGATACAAGGCCCACAGTTTCAAACGGCTTACGGCACCTTTTCGTCGTCGTCGTATGGAACATACCACTTTGACAGCCTTGTTTTACCTTGTCTATTCTGAATAAAGAAATTAGTAAGAAATTGTTAGATAGGGATGAAGAACGTTGCTTGGACAAGTATGAATCTGATCATGGGTGGTCGTCACTTCACTTTGCTGCCTGTTTGGCAAAAACTGCTTGTGCAAATTCACATAAACAGCACAGCGTCTGTTCGCATGTTCGCAACAATGTCATGCTGTGCATCGCAGCAGGACGAGTACGCCGCGTATGTCGTGGTTCACCTGAAGCTTGAATAGTGTTTTGTGCATGTCATAAATCAAACAACAAAATAGGCCCGATCAACTGAATTGATGGCCGGCGAGCGCGTAACTTTCATCAGACTTTGACTTTCAGGTGGTGTTGGTCGTTGCCAGGACTGCTGACATAATAAACCGAAGCACAAATGCCAAGCGTCCTTGATTCACAGCCTTCAGGTAATTGACGTGAAGTGAACTGCCTCGACTAGGCGCTGTCCCACAAAAACCCGAGTACAACTTTTATCATTAATTCCAGCCATCCATGTCGCACTACATACCAGAGGTGAAATTGTTCATATACTTTGAGCTCATACTGACATCATAGCGCTGTTTGCAGGCCGATGAAGCACAACGGCGACATTATAATGACGGCTACAGCCAATACCCAAGTTCGTATGATCACTACGATACGGGACAACATTCGTTACCCGATCCATTTGCCAATCCATATGGCGTAGACCCGATCCAACGAACCCATCCAAATCCATACTCATCACCCCCACCTCAGCCACCACCCCCTCCTTCACTACATCAGAACTACCAGTTGAATGATCCATATGCTGTCGCAATCCATAATCAATCTCCTTCCCCACTTCCTCGGCCATCAAGCACATTGCTTTCCAGTCCCCCACATTATCCGCCTGTACACGCACATGCGACAACTCCAATTCATGGTCCACCTCTCCCTCTCAGTGTCGCTACGTCTTCTACGTACGTTGATCATAGCCCAAATCAAGCTGGTGGCTACGAATTTAACGATGCCGAACATGATTTGCAAGATACGGGCGATATTCCCCTATTAAGGCGAGACGAAGGCGCGAGGTTCAATAGAAATTCATCCCTTTTGGCACCAATGCCTGTTCCTATGCCTGGTGGATACGAGGACGAGGGATCTAGCACGAATCTTACCCGACACCCACAGGAGGAAGAAGAGGAAGAGGGAAATCAAGGTACCTACATCAGGTATGGAAGGATACCGCAACGCGTACCTAGACGATACAAGACATTGAAGCGCGTAGAGTAAGCCTTCCACCTTTGTCTATGTGGCTTCAATTCATCTGTAATCACATCTCGACAGACTATTTCACGGAAATTTTGTCTTGGATAATGCTGTGCCTACGAAATTGTTGGATATGTGCGCAAATCGGACTGATCGCGAATTCACTCACATGCGTTACTCTGCGGCTACATGCGATCCCAATGATTTCAAGGATTCGGGATTCACGCTCCGTCAAGTACACTATGACCCCCCTCGTCGGACTGAGCTATTCATTGTGATGACAATGTACAACGAAGATGAAGAGCTATTCTGTCGGTCTATGCATGGTGTAATAAAGAACATTGCACACTTGTGCAAGCGAGAAAGGAGTAAGACGTGGGGTAAAGATGGATGGAAGAAAGTTGTGGTATGCATCGTTAGCGACGGGAGGAAGAAGATCAACAGTCGGACATTAAGTGTTATTGCTACCATGGGAGCATACCAGGAGAATGTGGCCAAGGTGAGAACATGGCTCGACTCATATACCATGATATTGATGGATGTAGAATTTGGTCGATAATAATCCTGTCGCGGCACACATATTCGAATATACCACGCAAAGTATGGTCTGTCTCACCGCATAAAGATAATCCTTACATCAGCGTAGTATCCGTCACTCCATCAATGAGAATAGAGGGACCGGAGAAAGGAATTGTTCCAGTCCAAATTATCTTCTGCCTCAAGGAAAAGAATCAGAAGAAGATTAACTCACACAGGTTCGTTATTTGTGGATGAACAATCGCTGGTGCTGATGCAATCAAAACTAGATGGTTCTTCAATGCGTTTGGTCCAATTTTGCAACCGAATGTTTGTGTCTTGCTTGATGTCGGGACGATGCCGGGTCCGACTTCCATATATCATCTCTGGAAAGCTTTTGATATCAACTCCAATGTCGGTGGCGCATGCGGAGAGATTGTTGCGCTCAAGGGCAGATATGGTCTCAACCTCTTGAATCCATTAGGTATGTTCCTGTCGCTTTATAAATGTTTGTGTTGGTGCTCAGTGAATACAGTAGCGGCGCAGAATTTCGAGTACAAAATGTCTAACATTTTGGATAAACCACTGTATGTTCAATGTTTTCTTTCATTCGGTCGTTTACATTCCGCTTGAAGAGAGTCAATATTTGGTTATATCACAGTCCTTCCTGGGGCCTTCAGTGCCTACAGGTATATTGCTCTACAGAATGACAAGAATGGCATAGGGCCATTGCAAAAGTATTTCCTAGGAGAGAAAATGGTAAAGTCAACCATGCATGTGTATGGTTGTTTTCTAAATGGGACAATAGCATGGTGCAGGTGCAGACATCTTCACGGCGAATATGTACCTTGCGGAAGACCGTGTATGTGGACAAATGAGAATACGCGTTTCTATGCCTCATTTTATTTAGATTCTTTGTTGGGAACTTGTGTCAAAACGGGGCGGCTCGTGGATACTGCACTACGTCAAGTCCGCGTATGCAGTTACGGACGTGCCTGACCAGGTTCCCGAATTGATCTCGCAACGGCGTCGCTGGCTCAATGGATCTTTTTTTGCCGCGGTGCACAGTGTGGTCCACTTTCACTATATCTATCGCTCTGCACATTCATTTATGCGCAAATTCTGGATACATATTGAGATGCTGTATCAAGTGTTTAACCTTGTATTTTCTTGGTTTGCTTTGGTGCGTATAACATTTAGCTAATGCACGTACTCATCAAGTGATACGCGTGAATAGGCAAACTATTTCATTGCCTTTGTGATCCTCGCGACCGCGCTGGAAAGCACCAGTTTCCATTTTCAAGGCATACATATTTTCAACATCATTTTGGAATATGTTTATGTTGGCCTCCTCATCATGTGTTTCCTACTGTCGCTTGGTAATAGGCCCCAGGGAAGCAAGTGGGGTTACACTTTTGCATTCATTGGCTTTGCACTGATAACAATATACATGACCGTGGGTTAAGATTTGATTATCCTGAAACTTGCTCATGCTTCACGTAGTTTTCTGCCTTATTGCTTGCTGTGAAAGGTCTTGAGAATATTGCAGTGTCCAACAAGGGATTGACCTTGGGCACGTTTTTCTCGAATACGATTTTCCGGAATATCATCATATCTCTTGTGGCGACTCTGGGGCTATACGTGTTTGCATCTTTGTTGCATGTTAGTTTCGTTATTACTACTATGGTCCGAATTTTCTGATATACGTTTTAGTTTGAACCGTGGCACATGGTCACGTCTTTCATACAGTACCTTCTCATGGCGCCGTCATATATTAACGTCTTGAATGTTTATGCGGTAAACGATTGTATCCTGAACTATGCCTCGACTCTAATATGCCGGATAGTTTGCCAACGTTCACGATGTCTCCTGGGGAACTAAAGGAGACAACAAGGTTAACACTGACCTCGGGGTTGTGAAGACAGGAGGTAAAGATAATAACGAAGCTGAAGCACTTGTTCCAACCGAGCAGAACGATATCAATGCTGCATATGAAGATGCTCTTGAAGTACTCAAGACGAAGCCTCCCAAAGAAGAATCAAAGCCCGATGCGGGAACGCAACAAGAAGACTACTATAGGACATTTAGAACAAAGTACGTCATATGAATAGCTGTTGCTCAATCTTCTAACGTGGCCGTTTTGCTTTAGTGTAAGTACCTGACGTGAAGCGCTACAGTAGGAGACTGACGGCTAACAAGGTTCTGCTGGCGTGGACACTGTCTAATGTGAGGATAAGCTACACTACTTCGTCGTGACAATCTGATCCGAGATGGTCTAGGCACTTCTAGCAGCCGGAATTCTGTGAGAAAGGATGTTTCGCATGTTTTTTCAGGTGAACTAATTCTGCTGGGTAGTACAACAAGGACTGCAACCGGTTCAAGCAAAGCTCTTAATGGTTACATGGCCTTCATATTGTATTCCGTTGCTGGCCTGGCACGTGAGTCCAATCTAAACAATGTTGATGTATTCTAACTGGAAATTGTAGTTGTCCGCTTTCTCGGTTCAACGGCGTACATGGTCGTCCGTTTGTTTGCTGGAGAGTAACTTCCTCCCCAAGTTCCATCCTTGTAAATACACTGTACTTCACCAAATACGTCCATTTCATTTTATGAGTTGCTTTATTTGCACATGTTTGTCTGCGCATCAATGGCGCGCCAAGTAGCGCTGCTACGACAAGCATCTTCAATGACGACGGCGACGCTACGCTTGCTCTACGGCCGTGCAACCCGAGCCTTTCTTCACCGTGACACCTTGCTCACCCATTCGCTTCTGCAGTCCGCATTTTCCATCCTTCAGCCCCCATCCACGCACCCCGATGCTCTTGCCGAACAGCGGTGCAAATGGGACATACTACGAATTACATTCGAAACAATCATCTACTCATCACCGCCGTCACAAAAATCGGCTCTTCCAGAAGACCTCAAGCAAGCCCTCTTGGAGTCTCCACGAGTGCTCTTGAAATTTATGTATACTCGGTCTTTGACATTGTTCACCCCTACGGACGGAACTTCACCAAGAGCCGTGCACAGTGCCGCATTCCTTCCTCCTCAAGTATGCATCACATTGGTGTATTCCAGCATAAAATTGGATTGCTATGACTCTGCCCAATCCATAATTGAAGAGTGGTTGGCGCGGCGGGACCTGCTTTCACCACCTGATTCATTGCTGTCGTCCGAGGGTGACAAGTATGAGAAGGTGATGGAACTTTATTGTCTGCATATATTGCCCAATCTAGAGCAGTGGGATTACGCCCGCGAGTTTCTAGATCATGAAACTGAGCTCGCAGAAGTTGTCCGAGAGGTAAGATGTTATTTTACGTAGAAAATGACGTCGTTGATAGTTGCTTAGAAATTCAAATCAACCCTGAGCGCCTTGCATGCGCAAGCTCTTGCTGCACGGAGAACACCGCAACCAAGGGACGTTCCTAGACCTTCCCACTTACCCTCACCACGCCCCGCCTCTCCTACACCCTCCACATCATCATCCTCTTCCCTGTCCACCACATCCACGCACACCGTAAAGCCATCAAACATCAGAGGGCGTCGCAACCCGCTATCATCAATATCCTCTCTGCCGGCGGCATCGGCTTCGACCAGTTCACTTTCCTCAGATACCACGGCAACACCACACGGCTCTTCGTCACCCCGGAAACGCTACACCAGCGAACATGGCAATCACCTATTGTATGATCCCGATTTTCGCGCCAAGTCATCCTCAACCACGAACCGGTCCTCGTCCACCGGTTCTCGTCCATCTTCGTCCTCATCATCGCCCTGGTCATCTTTCCCTTTTGTACATTCTCAAGCTGTTGATCTACCAGATCCAAGCACGTATGGGATGGTCAAATCTATGGTGGCGTCGTATTTCACACTACCAAAACTTTCAACCCTTCTCATCATCTTCGTGCTGTTCCCCGTGATTTCATTTATACTCCGGTTCAGGCACACACGCCGAAGGGCCATGGCCAGTGGCAGTGCACCTGTCACCAACGGAGGTTTGGGGAACGGACACAGCGGTGCAAGCAATGCTGAATTGGTGAGGAAAAGGCTGCGCCAGATGGGTGCAGGAGATGAGCTCTCTCTGCGGAAGCTGTGGGCTGAAATTGTGAGAATCGTAATGGATACGGCCAAGATGGCCGGGAGTGGGTTGGTTTAGATCTTTGTTGGTTGCATTACTCATGTTATTGTAGTAATTATATATACACTAGTTGAGTATCGGGTTTTGAACTTCTGGACATGAATGGGCTTAGAGCATGTTCAGCACAAGGTCAGCAGCTGTAGACAAAAAGTGCTATATTGTAAAACCTCACATTGGGGTTAACACTAGATCCGCGATAATGCGTAGCATTATCTAAGGATAAGTTCGGAGGACGCCGAACAATTTTCGGAATTCTCCAGATCGAAAGACGCGTCGCGCGCCTCGACGTTGACGTGTTTCCTCATCTTTCGCCCTCCTCCCTGTAATCCATAGACTCGTCATAGATCCTTTTCACTTTCACCCTCAATGCAATTGACCCCGAATGCGACCCATCCTGCGGACCCTCCTCCACAGGACCAGAACCTAAATCCCCATCAGGCTCAACCCAGAAGGGGAAAGACGCACCGGGATGGTCGTAAATGCAATCCTACGCACTCTTCCCAAGCCCCCCCAAAAAATAGAACGCAACCACCAGATAAACTCCAGGAATGAGGACTGTGCCATTGAACGCGCATATAGGGAGGCAGACCTAACTCGTTCCGTCCCACAATGCTTCACACAGAGAGGAGTTAAAAACCCAACTGGGTTCCAACTGTGTCCCTGGCTTCAGCAACATATGATATGCGCTCTACATAAGTGATGTCTACATGCCACTCAGCCTCTTCACTTTGGAGAACCTCAAGATCCTTAATTGTGAGGGGAACATGGTCACTTTCAAAAAGATGAATGCAGCTGGTGCACAAACCAAACAGGCAAAGGTCTTGGACACAGACAAATTTGAAAAAAGGTACAGGCATGAAAAAGACCTCTCCCAACCACTTTGGCATGAGGCTATGGGTAATTTTATGAGATTCCTCACCAACTATGGTGATGAAAAGTAGTATAACTGATGGTTTAACCACTTTAATTACTTTGATATGAGGTCAGACAAGATCACAAATTTTGAGGCGATCAAACTTGTCGACATCAGGTTTAGGAAGGATTATATGGATGAGCCTTTTGATTTCAACATGCAGTTTTACAGTGAAGAAATCAAAAAGGCCATTTCTGCGATGAAAGATGTGAGGATTGCTACACTTGAAAGTATGGTCAACAAACTATCCAGCTCCCATGACCCCCAAGCATTGAGAATCACATTTTCCTGCTTTAAGCCTTTCACAACCCAGACAGTTGGCCCACTCCATCCCTTTCAGACCTGCACCAGTGGCAACCCTTCAGCTGCTGTGTGCATCATCTGTGCAAAGAAGGGCCATGTCTTTAGCTCATGCCCCTCCTCTACCTTTGATGACAGAAAACCTCTCTTTTGTAAGGCAGACAACGGAAACCTCACTTCAACAAAAGGGAAATCTTCCATTTGTAGAAGCTGGAACCTCTGTGGATCAAGCTCCATGGCTTGCAGCAACTACACCCTGTTATGATGATTGAATTGTCTGTCAATCTACCCTATGATGTAATGCCACGAGGATCGTCCAAGATGATAGCAATGAAGTGAGCTTGGCGAACACGAGTGGGTAAACAGCGCTGAGCCTATAAGGCAAGACTCAGGTTTGAGAAGAGGGTTATAGGCAAGAGTGCATGAACTATGACTTGAGATCTCACCACAACCTGTTAAGGTTGCCAGAGATTAACTTGTGCTTACCAACAAGCTTTGCAGTGAGTTATAAGGTTTATACAAGCTAAGTTGAACTTAAGGTTCAACCTATGACAAACTCTGCTATTTATATGTGAACCTACTGTCTGTAAAAGGTAAAGAATGTCATAGGTATGATGTAATGATAGTAGATGTCATAACACATCATGAGTGAGGTCATAGCGATGTCAGTATGACAGAACAAAGGTAGGCATATGGCATAGGTAAGAATAGAGTCACAGCAAACATTGCATAAGCATATGGAAATAGAAGAGATTGCATAAGCACCAAAAGAGGCAGGTGCTGACATAAGAAAATGAATAGTGCACATAATTGTAACACACCCAGGACAAGTGAATCCATGCTTGCTCCTTCTGTGGTGAAAAAAGCCATCATGCATTCTCCTGGACTTGCTGCCATGACCCTTCCAAGCCAAATGCACAGAGCTGAAGAACCCTACTTCAACTTTCTCCCTCTTGTTGTCACCTGCACTCCCTCTCCTGCGAGCACTTTACACTCCCCCCCTCCTAAACATCGGACTCCAAGCTCACTCCGAGCAAAATTCTCGGAGTCTGAGTAACCTACTCAGAGTCCAAGCATTTTCAAAACATTCAAAAAATGAGGGGATGACCCACCAAAACATCCACTTGGAGTCTGAGTGCAGTCGGAGTGAAGTCTGAGCTCAGTCTGATAGGAGCTCGGAAAATGCTTGATTGTCCTAGGACTGCCAACACTGAGACTTTGGTTGGAGTCCTAGTAGAATCCGACCCAAATGTCTTTGGAGTCCTAGCACAGTGTTGGCTGGGCAGCAATTTGTGAGCAACAGTGGTTGCTTATATATAATGTGTCACATGTGTCATGCCATGCACATAATGTGTTTATTTGTTGATCAACATTTGATGCATGATGCATAACGTGCATGGTCATGTGACTTGCACATGCTCCAGCTGTGTGGCATTTGCTGTGCTGTGCATTATCAATCGATAATGCTTGTCATGACCACAACATGCCGCCTAGCACCCGCACCACCCAATGTGCCAGTCCACGTAGCCCACCCCCACCACCCAGCAAGAGGAGCTGAGAACTGTCATCTGTTTCCCTGAAGGAGAAGAAGGCAAAGATGGCCCATGCCACTGAAGATGAAGGGTGAGCACAGCCAACCCAACAAAACAACTACATATACTTACCTGTCCTTTCAGTGATGCAGCACCAATCGTCAAGCCATCCAGCACAGCAATAATGAGCGGGAAGGGCAGGAAGGGTAAAACGGCAAACAGGTATGCCATTTTGTTTTTTTTCCTTTCTTGTTTTCATTGATTTTCACTCCCTTGCACCCTGTAATACCCATTGCATGCAAACCACACCAAACAAGCAGGAAGACATCAGCTGGCCACATCCATGAAGACAACCTTGTGGTGAAACATGCCCAGGAACTCACACCATGAGTTTTTCTTTTGTTTTGTTTTACTTTTTGCTGATCTATCCCATTCTCCTTCCCTCTGCCCATCTGCAATGTCCCTCGTGCCCCATTAAAACATACCGCTGTCACCACCAACTGTTCACCATCCATGCCTATCACCCATCATCACCACAACCATGCCCATTTCCACAACCATGCCCACTGCTGCCTACCACTGCTTGCAAACCGCCAACCCATCACGCCCATTTCCCCACTGTCGCCCACTATTCACCACCACCACACCCATCGCCACCCACCATTTACCAACTATTCACCACCACCATGCCCACTGATGCCCACCATTTACCATCACGATGCTACCTGTTACCCATCACCACCCATTGCTGCAATCATGCCCACTGCCGCCCACTGCTGCTCGCAAACCGCTGCCCACCACTGCTCACAAACCGCCACCCACCGCTGCTCGAAAACTGCCACCCACCACTGCTCACAAACTGCTGCCCACCACTGCTTGCAAATCACCAATCCATCATTATGACACTACCTGTTACTCATCACCGCCCATTGCTGCAATCATGCCCACTGCCACCCACCGCTGCTCGCAAACCGCTGCCCACTGCTGCTCACAAACTGCTGCCCACCACTGCTCACAAACTGCCATCCACCACTGCTTGCAAACTGCTGCCCACCGCTGCTCACAAACTGCCACCCACTGCTGCTCACAAATCACCAATCCAAACCACCACCCACCACTGCTTACAAACTGCTGCCCACCATTGCTTGCAAACTGCTGCCCACCACTGCTCGCAAATTGCCAATCCATCACTCCCACCACCCATTACCCATCATTTCCGCCACCCATTCACTGCCACCACACCCCCTGTTACCTGTCACCTCTGCCACTATACCCACTGCCACCCACTGCTGCTCGCAAACTGCCACAAACCACCAACCTGTCACTCCTGTCACCCATTACATCACTGCTGCCACCCCTTCACCACTCCACTGCCCATTACCCTGCTGACCATTATCTTATTACCTTCTTTGACCTGTAACCTATGTCATGAATAACTAATCTATGCTGAATAATTAGAACTGAGCAAGTTTTGGCAGATAGTGGTATATCTGTACACCCCCCCAAACATATTGTCTCTGCAGGCTTGACTGAGGTTCCAGTCATCCCTGTTCAAACCCACATTTGTAGGTCAGATGTTGAGGGGAGTGATGATAAGATAACTGAGGAAGAGCATGTTGAGGAAAAGAATCAGAGCATTGAGAGCAAGGTGTGTAATAATTTTCTATCTTTAATTTGTGTATAACAGCATGATAGGTTGAGGAAACTGGTGGACTTGGGAGTATGGATGAGGGCAGTAGTGGAATTGATAGTATTGATGATGAAGGTGCTGTTGAGTTTGAGGGCATATCTCAGGTATGAGATATGAATTATTTCTGATTAAATATCTAATCATGTGATAGAGTGATGAGGGCAGTAAGGATGAAGAGGGCAATGAGAGTGACAAGAGTGAGCTTGTAGGAGTGGCAAGTAAAAATCAGGTCAGTTAAAAATTTAATCATATTTCCATGCTCATATCAGCAACAAAGGGATCCACCAACATTTTTGATAATGCTGAAGAAGAAGTTCTCCCTGCTGAAGGTGCATCTAGGACTAAGGGAGGGAGTATTAGGGGCCATGTCACTGGCAATGTGTTTAGCATGGCTGATGCAGATGATATTATGCCAGGCAAGATAAAGGCTGAGGGCTTGGTCAAGATCTATAAATCTTGCCCTGGTGATATTAATGAGGTAAAGCCAGATATGGTGGTGAAGGCCAATGTCACTCCAACTCTGGCTCCTGTCCTCAAAGCAATCTCCAGGAAATACTCTGATCCCAGCAGTAAGTTGCTTGAGTTTCTCCTTTCTTCTTGATTTCAGTAATTGATGTACCACACTCTAGAGTGGAACCAAAGGATATTTGTCAGTGAGGAGGGAGATTGGATTGCTAAAGGCAGGTATACAGAAGCTGTTGCTGATGATGAGGAGGTAGAGTGGTCAATTTCTCAAGGAAAGAATGTTCTCTATCTTTTTGCAGTAAGTTCATGACTTTGTATTGTTGACATAGATCCATCAGCCATGGTTGGCATGGAAGACATGACAGCTGCATTACAATCTCGGGCAAATATTATTGAGGACTGTGCCCCTGTAAAAATGGTTGTTGTGGATGGGATTGTAACAATACTTTACTGTCCCACCCCAGTACGAGTGGAATCCAAGTGGAATCCGAGGAATCCTAGTAGAGTCCTAGTCAAGTCCTAACACAGGCAAAAAATTCCGAGTATTCCGATCCCAGTCCCAGTAAATTCCTAGTAAATTCCTAATTGACTGATTCTGAGTAAGTACTTGGACTCAACACAGAATCCACTCAGATTCCTACTGAATTCCCACTTAAATTGTTGTAAAAGTACTGTCATAAATGTTATTAGAACATCATATTTATGCATACAAGTACATTCACATATCAATCTCATCTATATCTCCACTTATATATTGAATACCATTCCTTTGTCCTTTGCACACCTGGTCTGTATGATATGTTAACATTGTGTGCAAGAACCAGTCAAAGTTTCCTGGTTTCATTCTTCTTAGGATGGCATCAAAACCACCCAACCAAGCATTCAGTTGCTCACATGCCTGAGTATTGAATGCACACTTTTGATATACTCTGCCATCTTTTGCCCTCCCTGTAACTACCAAATTTGGTGCAGAGCCATCACAAGGTGTGGGATTACACCATTTTCTGCACAGATTGTCATTTACTTTGTGATTTGTGTAATGATAAGCATCAACAATGAATCTGCTTGTGTTCCTCCACCTGTCCTGCCAACTCCCATCAGCAATGGCTCTCTTAAGCACAAGACAAGCTTTATCAATGCAGATGTAGTCTGGCCTTGAGTCATCTGTAGGAAATACATCTGTCAAGAAATTAAGGATTTTAGTGGGAGATTCTGCTGTATCAAACTTTCTCCATGCTACAACAACTCCACATGGAGCACATATAGTTTCCACACAATATATTCTGTCAGGAACAAAATGATCCTTGTTTCTGGGACCTTCATGTGCCTCTTGATCATGTGGCTGTTGGCTAATTGTTGAAGTTGGTGTCCATGGCCAACTATTATCAGAAGACCTCAGGGCTCTTTTGTAACCACTTGTCTGTTTCTGCTGATGAGTTGCTACAAACCGTTCCCATTTTGCCTGATGCCTGGAACAAGCCAATGTGTCTTCAACCTTTACATTTGTGCAGTCAGCCACATGACATATTGCACCATATTGGTCTTCATGCAGAGTACAATAAACACCACCTCTTGCATTTGCAAGTTCCAATGTACATGTGGGATATGCACATATTGTGTGACCTGTTACAATTCCATCAACAACAACCATCTTTACTGGTGCCACATCATCATGTGAATCTGAACTTGCAGATGTTGATCTTCTATACTTCTGTGTACATTCATTACAAGCATGTCCATTGGCAGCTATGATTATTCCTCTTGCACCTAAGGCTTGAAATGCTTGTTTTGTGACATCTTCAATAGCAAGATTATCCCTCAAAGTCAAATTGACATTGGACTTTGCTGCAATGGTGCTGGATGGACTCCTGAACAAATGCTTGCCATACCTGTTTTCTGCTGACTTTTCCCATATATGAGGCACAAAATGTACTATTCCAGAAAGCTGTATAAGCTGCAGTGGATGCATGAAAGTTGTATGTTCCACTCAAGACAGCAGAAGAAAATGAGCAGTCAACCCAGAAACTCTGTCCTATTTTTAAGTAATTGGCAGAGTTTAAGTATACTTTGTCATGTTGTCCTTCTATATGAGAAGGTGTACACTCATGATCAGCATAATATATCGTCTTGCACCCTTCACAAAAGCCAGCTAATACTGGCACCTGCTCATATGCTTGAAAGTCCTTTATAAGAGAAACCAATGGTATGTCCCTTGGCTTAGTAACCATGAGGAGATGCCTGTCTTTACATGATACTGTCTCACAGACTGCTGTATCAGGACAAATTACATGCACAGGTTGAATGTCTTTGTGTGAGATAGACCTCAATTTAGGCTTGTGTTTTCTGGCCTTACTGTATGGATTCAGTTTTAGCAGTTTTGACATGAGGTCAAGTTTAGTTGCCATTTCAAGTGTAAGTTTTTCATTGTCCTGGATATTGTCAGCATCCATCTCAAGTCCCAGGAGTGGTGCATCATCTGTCTCCAACTTTTGTCTCAACTGACAAGCAAGTGTTCTTATCCATGCAGTGGCTATATTTCCTTCTTTGTGTCTCTTCCTTAGTTGTGTGGAGTGTAAGTTCAGCAACTGTATATTTTCTGTAATACTGAATAAAATGACCAGAACACTTGATAATGAGATTGTTGGGGCAAAGTTTTGATTGATGAAATCACTGAATTCCTGGAAAGTTATATCAGGGAATGCTTCCATATTGTGACCAGCTGCAGCAACAAGTGGAAGAAATGAAAGCATAGATAGGAATCCAAGAATTGTTGACCAGGATTGCAATATGACAAATAACCTTAGCAAAGCCAGGATATGACTGTGACCATAAACATGTCATTCATACATAATACAAATACACCTTACTGATTCATCTTTGCTTTACCCTTCCCCTTCTTCCTGCTATCATCATCAGTCTTCTTCTTTTTTCTTGCCTCTTTGTTCCTTTCCTTTTCCTTGTTTTGAATCCAAACTGACAAATCCTTAAATGTGTACATGGTTTTCTCCTCTCCCCATATTTCATAGTCATCAACTGCACTTTCATCTCCTTTCAACCACATTTGAATTTCTGGATACTTGGGCACCTGAGAAAAATTCTTCTTGAAGTGGGAGTACCACATTGACTTGGAAGCAAAAATCTCAATGATGTCAACATCAGAAGGCTTTGGAGTGCCAAACAGTTTGCCAGTAGCAGCCAACTTCTCCATCTGTGAAATAGCAACAATACATGCCTGGTATTTGGCATAGTTGAACTTCAAGCCTTTTTCACCATGGTCAGGCTTGTTGGGATCCCTGGTCAGATGAAGGGGGATTTGGAGTAATGAAATAATGTCAGAAGAGGACAAACGAGCTGTGCTTTCACCAGAATAAGATGGGGAAGGAATGGCAGAGGAATCAGCATGAGTAGTAACAGTAACACTTGAGTGAGCACTGGATTGAGGCTCCTTTCCTAAGGCCTCCTCATCCTTACCAATTTAGTAGCCAATCAAAGTGTCATAAAATGATCACTTACAAGGCCTACTATTAAACTATATTTTCCACCTTGATTGCACCAAAGTGCAGGGTGATCAACTTCTGTTGCTCTGTTGAACCTACCCTTGATGCACCAGTTACCATCTTCAAAGACATAAATTCTGTGATCTTTGCCACAAAAGATCAGCCTGTGCCTTGAAATTTCAGATTCACTTACTTTTGACAGGAGAGTAATTGTCAGCCAGGTCATGCAAGACTGGGGCTAGGTCCTTGTGGACACTTGTCTTCATTGTCATGTAAGGCCTGCTGGTGGCAGGGTCTTGAGAGATCCTGAAAACCTCCACAGTTCCCTTCAAAACCCCATCATCCTTAAAAACATCTTGTTCATCCCCCATATTAAGGACATTTCCTTGAGCATTACCACGTAAAATACCACCTGTGATCCGTGATGCTCCAAACAAGGGAGGAGGGCTACCCATTTGTACATCTAGTTGAAATTCTGTCATTTTACCCTGGACACAATGAATAAAATTGAACATGCCCTCAGACTCCATCAATGTATTTCCATCTTCTGTATCCTGATACCCACTGAATGATAGATCTATTTACTTACAAGATAAATGCTTACTTGATGCTTTGATAATCTTTCAGGGTTTTCTTCAGTATCTGTTGACCTGATTGCTGATGGTATCTGCTAATATATCTTGAATGACAGGTTTATTCACCAATAAATGCAAAGCAAGGCTTACCTCATTTGCCATCAATTCTTCCAGATTCTCTTCAAGATTCTTGATGCATGTTAGCTGGAATTTAAAATCATGAAATGAGTTCATTCACCTTAATCTCTTCCTCATCTATATATTCCAACCCCTCATCACTCTCCTGGTCTTCTGATCCATCCTCCTGATACTCACTGTCAGAGGAAGTCTCATCCTCATATATAGTAGGATTCTGTTCATCTTCCTGATCTCCCTCCTTCTTGTCAGAATGACATAAACGACCCTGATAGTAATGGGGGACTGAAAGGTTAAGGGCTAAACCAGCTGCATGAGAATGTGGAGGTGGAGCTACAGCTATTCCACTCTGATCAAGTTCCTGTTCAGCCCTAATGTATTTAGATGAATGTGTGTATGGATACATGCATGCGCGCAGGGGAAAATAGGTGGAGGGGGAAGCAGGTGGGTGTTAGCCGGCCATTTCATGGATGTGAGCAAGGAAAAAAAGTCGGGGGTGTGTGCCAACATGTGTATGGATGGGCATGTGCAAGGGTGGTCATTTTGTTGGAAATGGGTGGCAAATGGGCAGAAACGAGGTGGAAACAGGCAGAAACAGGCAGAAACAGGTGGAAAATGGGCAGAAACAGGCGGAAAATGTGCAGAAACAGGCACAGATTGGCAGGGATATATCCAAGCAGTTGTAGGTGGGTGTGTACAGATGGGCGTGCACAGGAAAAATGGGTGGTGCATGTGAGTGGTGCAAGGGTGGTCATTTCGTTGGAAAATGGGCGGAAACGGGTGGCAAATGGGCAGAAATGGGTGCAAGTCATCAGGGATGTGTCCAAGTGGTTGTAGGTGGGTGTGGTTGGTGCAGGGAGTGGCCATTTCATTCGCAAATGGGCAAGGGTGGTTGTTTCATTGGAAAACGGGCAGAAGTGGGTGGCAAATGGGCAGAAATGGGTATGGGTCATCAGGGATGTGTCCAAGTGGTTGTAGGTGGGTGTGGTTGGTGCAGGGAGTGGCCATTTCATTCACAAATGGGCAAGGGTAGTTGTTTCGTTGGAAAACAGGCAGAAACAGGTGGCAAATGGGTGGAAATGGGTGCGGGTCATCAGGGATGTGTCCAAGTGGTTGTAGGTGGTGTGGTTGGCGCAGGGAGTGGCCATTTCATTTGCAAATGTGCATGGGTGGTTGTTTTGTTGAAAAACAGGCAGAAACAGGTGGCAAATGGGCGGAAATGGGTGCGGGTCATCAGGGATGTTGTCCAAGTGGTTGTAGGTGGGTGTGGTTGGTGCAATGAGTGGCCATTTTGTTCGCAAATGGGCAGAACCAGGTAGGGATGGGCAGGGCAGCATGATGAGTTTAAGTATTTAAAAAAATGCGTCAAGTGAACTGACCTTCAGTGCCTATCATTGCTACCATCAGCTGCTTCTGCCTCAAAATCCTGCTGGGCTCACATAGCTGATGTTTTGCTGAATACAGTTAATATCTTGTTAAAAAACAATTAGTCAGTACTCACCGTTTTGACAATCTTTCACCCCATTTTTTACCTCCTGATGTGCTTGATAACTCCGATATAGTTCGCTTACACCCACTACGTGTCTTTGGTGGTGAAAGTGCTGGCATGTGGGAGCGGCAATGAGGCGATGTGCGATGAGGTGAGCTTTGACGAGGTGGCATGGTGATGGGAAGTGGCCGGCTTAGATCAGCATACAAGTATTGCCAAACAACAGCAGATGGCATCCACCATACTGTGGCTGCTGCCAAATACATCCAAACATACATCAGATATATGAATAAAGCCTTTCATGCCACTAGCTGAACCCTAACTATTGTCCTAAATTCTGCTAAATATAGAACAAATATAGAAATAGTAGTATGTAACAGGAGTAGGCTGAATTCTGTACTGGTATGACCATAGTCCTAACATATTCCAAGCACATTCCTAGTGCAGTCCCACTATAGTCTAACTAGGAATCCCTATCTCAGTCCAACCTCTGACTAGGACTTTACTAGGAATGAGCTTGGAATTAGGTCAGAATTCAGTCTGGACAAAATGACATTTTCAAACTACTTGGAATTCTGAGGAACCTCCTTGGATTCTGATCAGAATGACTCGGAGTCTGATCGGAAGGGGGGAGGGACAGCAAAGTCCTCGATTGTAATGGGCCATACAGTAAGTTTTATCATTATTGGAACTTGATATCTGATGTTCATTGATGTTTCAGTATTGTGGGTATCAAGATTGCACTGCTGATCTGCTAAATGCACAGGGTGGAGTATACTGTGCTTTTCATGAAAACCTGATTGGGAGATTGTGCCATGTTGGTAACTGCACCACTGTTAAAGTGCAGGGTACTCAAGCTTGTGCACAGCATCAGGGGAGGTGGCAAAGGCATGCCCTCAATTGTAGGACCAATGTACTAGGGGGATATAGAAGGGCCATGAGAAGAACTGATGAAACAATGCCTTGGATGCCAGCTGCATCTACTCCTGAACAACAACCACATGATACTGATGATTCCCATGAAAGAACACATAGGGAACTCTTCACACCTCCAAGAACTTATTGTGTTGAAACAATCTGTGCACCTTGTGGTGTTGTAATAGCATGGGCAAAGTTTATAATAGCAGAATCTCCAACAAATATATTGGGCTTCCTTGAACATGTATACCCAACAGATGAAGTCAGACCTTCATACATATGCATTGATAAGGCTTGCTTAGTACTTCACAGGAGTGTTGCAGATGAATCATGGGAGAGGTGGGGAAAGACCAGCAGGTTCATTGTGGATTCTTATCATTATGTGAATCATTGTGCAACTGACCAATTATGCCATAAATGGTGCAATCCTGCACCATTAGATGGGTCAGCCCCAAACTTGGTGCTTGTGGAGACAGATGAAAGAGGGATGCAGTACTTTAAGTGAGCATTTAATACTCAAGCCTGTGAACAATTGAATGCTTGGTTGGGTGGTTTTGACCATATCATGAGGAGAATGACTTCATGGAATTTTGAATGGTTTCTACAAAGTATGTTGTTCTATCACACTAAGCAGGTGATCAAAAGGCAAGACAAGAAGAGGAGTAGTGAGGAGGTCAATGAAAGTGAGGATGAGGATGAGGTATGATTATATAACAAAGCCAAAATGTTGGTGTACAGGACAGAAATATAATCAGGGCTACATAGGAAATCAAGAATTATGCAATTTGAAGTTGGTGCAATGGAGATATAGTCATTTCATTTCATTTTTGCTTGCTAATAGTATAGAAACAAACAAAGACAAAGTATAGCCAAAGTGTGTATGTGAACAGCAGACCCACAGTAAAAGGTGAATAGTAAATTAAGAATTATGTAATTTGAAGGTGTTGCCATGTAGATATAGTCAATTAAATGATTTTTGTTGTTGGTGACATAGAATTATAACAAGAGTAAACTAAGCCAAATTCCTAATCCAAACAAAGTAACCCACAATAAAGGTTGACAGGGAATTAAGAATGATGTAATTTGAAGGTGTTACCATGGAGATATAACCAATTTAATGTGATGCTACATTGGGAAAGTTAGTTGAGAATGGGCTCAGATTGTGTTTGGAGTACAAGCTCACTCCGAGCTCAGCTCAGATTGAATGGTGAAAGTTCCCAACTAGGATTGGGCTCAGAGTCTACTCGGATTCCTACCACATTTATCACCTACTTGGAGTTAACTCAGACTGGGCTCAGAACCCACTGGGAATTTTTGGAGTAAGCTCGGATTTGTTACGATCATCTTATTTTTCTTATCATTTTCCTTATTTTTACTTATTTATCTGGGGCTTCTACGGGGAGATACCATTTACGGCAAGACAGCACCACCCCTATGTTAGGACGCCCAAGGGTTAGTCTGCAAAGCAGCTGTAGGGACTCTTGGGGTTAGGGCTACCGATAGGATGGACAGGCCTGGATCGGTCTAGGGGGAGGCTGGGTGTAGATATGTCATTAGAGTCTAGACCATTGCTGCGCACCACAGCCTCTAGGGCCTAGGGTTGCTGCGCATGGACCAGACTAGCAGTATATAAGGAGTGTCTCTTGTAGTAGTAAGTCCCTAAGACTCTAGGTAGTTTGCCCTCCAGCAATCTACTCTACTCCTCGTCTCCTTTTCTCTCATCTCGGAAGCCTAGGGGTTTGTTGGGGTTAGTCCTAACAGGATTCCACTCATAGGGGGGAGTGTAAACTGCTGCTCTCCTGCATACAGTGGGTCAAAAAACTGCCCCAATGTTTGCATGTTTTGCAAAGATTGACATGGTGCGAAGAAATGACATAAGCAGAAAGTTTGGAAAAGTCACATGACATACTAGGACATGTTGGCTACTTGACAAATTAAAAATTATGTAATTCCGATCAAAACTGATTGCGCAATAAATCAAACAAAATAATCAATCATTGGGGCAGTTTTTTGACCCTCTATTATTTTACATCCTCATACTTTGTATGACCCCCTGTTCCTTTAATACTGCCTGTATCCTCCTAGGCATGCTTTCTATTAGCTTCTGGCATGTCTCTGGTGGTATTTCAGTCCACTCCTTTGCTGCCCTGTCCCACAATTCATGTACTCCTGCAGGTGGTGTGTCATATTGTTGGAGCTTGGCCTTGAGCTGTTGCCAGAGGTGTTCAATAGGATTTAAGTCAGGGGATTGGGCAGGCCACTTGATGGGAGTGACGTTGTGGTCAGAAAACCACTGATCTGCCTTTTTGGCAGTACTTTCACTCCCCCCCCTTCCTACTGGAATCCATGTGGAATCCATGTGGAATCCTCATGCATTTCAGTAAATATGTAGGTTTTTGACTGTGTTGATTATGTAATTCCATGTGGAATCCATATGGAATCAACACCCATTTCAACACATTTGCAATCATGTTCCCATATGACTGACCACATTCTCACCATGTTCCCACACCACATATCCACTTTCCCACCATGTTCTCACACAGTTTCTACAATGTTTTCACACTTATGCTTACATTTTCACTGTGTTCCCATTGACCTGCCCACATTCCCACCTAGCCCACATTCCCACAATGTTTCCACACTTAATATTCACATTCCCAACATGTTTCCACACTTCATCTTCACTTTCCCACCATGTTCTCACACAATTCCTGCAAGGTTTTAACAGTCATGCTTACATTCTGACTGTGTTCCTCTTCACCTGCCCATCTTCCCACCTGGCCACATTCCCACAATGTTTCCACATTTCATATTCATTTTCCCACCATGTTCACACACATTCCTACAATGTCATAACAGTTGTGCTTATGCAACAGGCTTTGCAGCAAGTTCATAAGGTTTGATTACAGCCAAGTTCAACTTATAGTTTGAGGTACAACAGAACTCTACTATTTATACTAAACCTAGAGTCTGTACAAGGTAATGAATGTCATACATATGATATAATAGGCATAGATGTCACAGCACATAATGAGTGAATTCATAGCAATATCAGTATGATGAAAAAAGGTAAGCATGTGGCATGGATGAAAATATAGTCATAGCAAGTGATGTGTGACATTGCATAAACATAAGAGAAGATGAAGGGATTGTATAAGCACCAAAGAAGGAAAATTCTGACATAATAAAATGAAAGTATGCATAATTATAACATCCTCAGTGTTAATACATCAAGAGCTACTGCATTTCAAGCTGACTGATCTTAGCTAAGCATTATCTAAGTGTCAGTGGTTAGTTAGCATGTGCCTGGTATTTTCTTTTGTCCCCTGTGTTATAAATGAGGGGAATAGATGAGATATGGGTTCCATGTGACAGGGAGGAGGCTAAATATGGTGAGAATGTAGGTAATGTGTGAATGTGGGAAAATGAACATGAAGTGTGGAAACATTGTGGGAATGTGGTCAGGTGGGAAAATAGGCAGGTGAATGGAAACACAGTGAGGATGTAAGTATAAGTGTGAAAGCATTGGTGAAACATGTTGGGAATGTGAATATTAAGTGTGGAAACATTGTGGGAATGTGGGCCCAGTGGGAAAATGGGCAGGTCAATGGGATCACAGTGAAAATGTAAGCATAAGTGTGAAAACATTGTAGAAACTGTGTGAGAACATGGTGGGAAAGTGGATATGTGCCATAGGAATATAGTGAGAATGTCATCAGCCATATGGGAACATGATGGGAATTTGAATGGGACAATGGTGGGAGTAAATGAGATGTAGGTACACAATGTATGTGGATTCCACATGGAATATTCCGTGTGAACATTCCAGTTCAATTCCACATTCCACACAGAATTTACATGGAATCCATGTGGAATAGACTAAAAATAGTGTAGATTCTGCCCAGAATGGGGGGGGGGGGGAGTGTAAAGACCTTGGGTTGTGGGGTTCATGTCACCCACTTCATCACCTCCAGGAAGGCTGGGACTGTAATGGATGTGGTCAAGGACCTTCAGAACATCACCAACCAACCTCTTTTAGTACAGACAATTTGCAGATGCCTGAGGGAGGGGGGTATGAAGGCAGTGCTGTGTAAAGTCTGAGTGCTTAGCTTAAAGTCTGGATGTGTGAAGGAAACTCTTGGGTGTGCTAAACCAAGTCTGGATGTGTGGGAAAGTCCAGGAACTGTTAAACAAAGTCTGGATGTGCAAGGGAAAGTCTGGAGTTGCAAAGGAAAGTCCAGAGTTGTGGAGGAAAGTCCAGATTTTGTGAAGGAAAAAGTCCAGGCATGCTAAAGAAAGTCTGGATTTGTGAAGGAAAGTCCAAGTGCTGGTGTTGAAATGAGCATTGATGAATGTCTTTCATATTGTGGGAAAACATCTTGGATCTATCCAATCTCAATCATTATCATATCTTATCAGTATTATCTAATAATCTATAATTATATAAGTTCATTATATTTATATCTAGATGGATATTATAGAGTTTGATGGGACAAAACTCTGAACAATAAAGCCACCTCATGTATTCACATGGTGACTGTGCAAAGCTGTGCTTCACACAGCTTTCCACACAGCAATGACTGCACATTGCTATGCTCAATACATTTGCTCAGTCATGCTATACAAATGCTCAGTCAGCATATCATAATAATGCTGACACAGACACAGTAGATAGGCATATATGTATAAACCCTGTAGTTTCTCCATCAATCTATATTCTCTTCTCTGCTATCAACCAGTTGAGCCCTAGCTCCCGAGTGACCTACAGCTACACAAGTAAGTGTTTACTTACTTAGCTCTACTATTCCACTGTGCCTGTTGTTGTGCTACTTCAACAGGTTATGGGCCCCATCTGCTTGCAGACCTGATGGGTGATTGCCTCAATACCACAGGAGAAAAGTGGCTCAATGATGTAGCTGTCACTGTTGAGGGGACTTCATTGATTGCTATTTGGTAATGACCAAATAAGGTAATCAGGTTTGTTAGTAGTGCCCTAGTGGCTGTAGAACTGTATAGACCTGTTATGTCCACTAACATAACCTGGGGAGCTCACCTGAAATATGAGCCTGTCTGATCTTGACAGAGATCTGGGCACCACCTGGAGAGGTGTGAAAATAATACTTAGTTTGGCAAACTTGTCCAGCCCCCAGTTTCTGCATTACCCAGGTATATAATAAAACCATAATCTAAGATCCATCAATCATCTCAATTGGATCTGGACCAGTTTGTGGATACTGGTTTATCAACATCCTCTGGATTAAGGGCCATCTTTTGATGGATAAAGATTGGATTGGGTTCTGTCCTGTCCCCCAATCAAAAGGCTTCACACCCCCCTTTTGGCTGTGAATAATTATGCACTTATACCAATTTTGGGTTTTCATCCCACACTTCTCATTAATTAAAATAATTATGTAATATTCAGTATAAAGATAGTGCTACAGGGACATTGTTCTCTGTCTATGCATATCAGTGGCAGGCACAAGCTTAGCTTCCTGCTTAGTAATAGGACTGCTCCTTAGCAGCAATAGTACAATTTAAAAATAGTTACATAATGATGGGATATTTACCACTGTTGGGGAATTTGCTGGAGCCCCAAAGCACTCCTGAAAGGCTGGATCCCTTTCTGGCAATGAAACTGAGAAACCAAAAGCCATCCATGAGTCCCTGTCCTGGGATCCATCTGTTGTGTCCATAACCAGAAGTATTGATGATTAGCACTAGCCCCTATCATTCCTTAAAAATGATGAGCTAACATATTTTTCAAAGATCTTCAAACCAATCCAAACCAACCTCTCCTCAAATTTATTTTTTGAATTTTCAAATAAATAAATAAATTTTGATAAAAACATGTCTTACAACAATGCCGCCACTTCCTCCACCTCCACCTCATCTTCCTCTGGATCTTCTTCCAGAAAATCCTATTCTGGCTCTGCTGCTGGAAAAGCAGCTTCCTCTTCCAGTTCATCCAGAAACAACCAAGCTGGCCCCTCCAAAGGTTGCATAGTTGCCTATTTTGACCTTGCTCTGGAGATGGCTCTGGAAGAGGCTAAATTGGATCAAGAATCCAATAAACATGCCTTATTTGGCCTCGTGGCCAAATACAAAGGCAAACAGGTAATTGCCCAATTTAAATTGGGACAAATTAAAATTTCTAAATTAATTAAAAAGCATGAAGTTGGCAAATCCACCAACATCATGCACTCTCCCTGCTCAAATAAAGCAGGATCAAAACCAGCATCACCAGTTATTAAAGTAAGGACCCCATCCTCACTACCTTCTTTATGCACAGTCTCTGACTCATCATGCCCATGATCTTCCCCTGTTCAGGTAAAACAGGAGAGGATCACTCCTCCCCTTGATGGTGCAGGGATGTTTATCCCTGTTTCATACAAAAAGCATGCCAGTAAGGCATGAGTCACCAGTTCTGGGCCATCAGCCTCGATCAACTCTAAACTTGCTGATGATCTTCCTCAGCAAGATCAAGAAATGATTGCCCAGCACTGGGCAAAAGTGGAGGAGGCCAAGCAAAAGGCTATCCTTGCGGAGTGCATTCATCAGCACACTCAAGAATACAAAAGAAAGATAGCCAGGGAATGTGGACACATGGTCCACCATGATGAAAAAGTCCGGGCTCTATATAGAAAGCCCATATCCCAAGTTGCCGATGGAAGGCAATGAGGAAAACAGGATGCTGATCCCTGTTCCTGGGCCCTCCTCAGGGCCCAATTATGCAGCCATTGCTAAAAATGGCATGAAGAATGTGTGTGGTCCCCTTCACCTCCAAAAGAAGAATGATCCTGATCAGGCTTATTCTCTATCTGTCAAAGAACAAGACAGACATCATGAGCAGTGGCTCAAGACATTTGGAGCAAGGGTTGTTGCTGAAGTGTCAAAGTGGGAGATTGACCCACTTCCAGTACAATCCTCTGGGGGAGACCAGAAAGGACAAAAGACACAGAAAGAAGGTGACCAATGGGAGCACTTTACTCTCTCCCCCCCCCCAAATCTCAGAATCCAAGTGGGTTACAAGGACTCCTTGTATTCTGATCGGATTCTGAGCTTCAATTCTGAGCTCAGAATTTTGGCAGAGAGCCCACTCAAAATGGAACTTGGACTACGAATGCAGTCTGAGCCCATTCCAAGCTCATTCCAAGTCCAGCTAGGACAAACCCTACCAGTCCTAGGACTGGTAGAGCTTGGAGTGTGCTTGGACTACTCATAGTCCGAGCACACTCCGAGGGAAACCCATACACAAGCCTGGCATATATATAGCATCCGCTTACATCATTGCATGTGACACAAATGCGCATTGTTGATTGTGACACACCAATGCATTGTTGATCATCATGTGACACACGATGTGTGAGAATCACATCATGGCACAGCTGTGCAATAATGATCAATCTGATCAGCACAGCCCACCCTCCCACCACCATGAACACTTGTTCTACCCATCATGCCAACCCCCCCCCCCCCCCCCATCACTTGACCAAGCGGAGCAGAGTGGGGTCTTTGGTATCAAATGCCACTGCGAAGAAATGGGCAAAGATGAAGGAAATTGGGAACAAATCAGGAGTGGCAAAGAGGTGCACCCACCATCAATTTTTATTACTTCCTAGCTGTTTTAATCACCTCAAATAGGAAGACATCTGCAGCTCGCATAGCTGAGGACGATGTAGTGGCAAACGATGACCCCCAACTCACCCTGTAAGTCATTTTTTCGCCAGTTTTTTAACTATTTCACTCATTTCCCCCCTTCCCCTCCTTTTTCCATTCATTTTGGACTTGCAAACGAACATTATTCCTCTGGCGCCCATCCCTATGCCAACGCACCCACCCTGTGCCCTCCCACACCTGGTTCTTCATCAATGATGTGATGCATGGCCTCCTCTCTCTGTCACCCTCACCCACCCATTTTCTCTGTTACTCCCCTCACCCTTGCCTTCTCTATGTCACCCTTCCCTCCCTCTGTCAATCACTCTCATTGCCCTTGACCTCTCTCTGTTGCCCTTGCCCTCATTGCCCTCACCCACCCTCTGTTGCTCACCCTCTGCCGCTCATGCTTGCCCTCATTGTGCTCACCCTCCCTCCCCCTCTTGCCCTTGCTCACCCTCTGCCACTTGCCCTTGCCCTCATCACCCTCACCCACCTTCTGTCACTCGCTTGCCCTCGCCCTCACCCTCCCTCTTGCCCTCACTCACCCTCTGCCACTCACCCTCATTGCCCTTGCCCTTGCCCTCTCTGTTGCCCTTGCCCTCCCTGTCACCCTCTGTCACTTGCTCCCCTTGCCCTCTCTCTGTTACCCTCACCCTTGCCTTTGCATTCTCTCTGTTGCCCTCACCCTTGCCCTCTCTCTGTTGCCCTCACCCACCCTCTGTCCCTCACTCCCCTCACCCTCCTGTTTGCTATGTCATCCCTGCCCTCCTGCCCTCTCTGTTGCCCCTGCCCTCCATTGCTTGCTCCCCTTTCCCTCCTGCTCTTTCTGTTACCCCCACCCCCTTCTTCACACCATGGACATCTAAATTAAATATAATGATCTTAATACATGTATTACTATATAATATAAATTAAATGACCTTAATGCACATATTACTATATACTCAGTACAGAAACAGTATTAGAAGACAGTGGCATCTCTGTCCACCCCTCAAAATGTAATATATCCATTGTCACCAGTGATGCCAACCAAAGCACAGTGTCTCATCTACATTGCTCTGATATGGAGTTGAATGAGAGTGGAGTCAGTATTTAATATTTTATGAGCCAAAGTCTAACCAAGCAACAGGAAAATCATGAAGATGAAGACACTGGAGATCAGGAGGTCAATCAGGTGTGTCCCTTATTTTATTCCAAGTACAAATCACTGAATGTGATGAAGGATAATGAAGGTGAAGAGACTGGAGATCAGGAGGTAAATCCTTTCCTTTATTCCAATTGCAAATCACTGACTGATGAAGGATAATGAATCTGGTAATGTGGGGGAGGCAAGTAAATATTAAGACATGCCAATAGGTTACTCATCCTTTTCTAGGATGATTTGAACAAGACAAATGAAGAAGATGAGCTACCATTGGAAGGTTCTTCTAGGACCATTGGGGGATTCATCAGGGGCAGGGCAACTGGAAATTTCTTTAATTTTGCTGATGCTGAAGACATCATGGAGGACAGGATCCAAGCTCAAGGCTTGGTTAAAGTCTACAAGTCCTGTGTTGACATTGCCACTGACCCCAAGCCAACCATGGTCCTCAAAACTAGCTTTTCCAGACATACCATTCCAGACCTTCTGCAAGTTTGTTGAATCTAATTTTGATTCTGCAATATCCCTATCAGCAGTACTTATAATTCTATTTTCCATCACTGAAAATACAACCCTTATCAGTCTCCATGCACACCAACAAAGGCCACAGTATAGAGGGGAGGTATCCACTGCCATCACCAGTTGGATGAAATGTCTGTCACATGCAATACTCCAAAGAGTAGAAGGAAAACCAATTTTGCTAGCAGATGAAGTGAATGATGACCATGAAAGATTCAACACCAAATTATGTTTGAAGCTTGATTCACTTGCTAAACTACTCAAACTGCATCCTTATAGCAGTAAAGGAAAGTTCCAGGGGAAATTAAAGGCAGTCTCACATAAAGATATATCCCCAGTACATGTCATTTGTCCAGACTCAGTTGTCTGTGAGACAATGAGCTGTAATCCTAGGGCATTGCTGCAGCATACCAAATCAAGGGACATTCCTTTGGTCACTCTGGTTAAAGGCTTTGTTTCACATGAGCAAGTGCCTGTATTAAGTGGCTTTTGTCCAGATTGCAGGACAGTCTATTATGCTGACCATGAAAGAGTCACTACCCAACTTCAAGATAGATATGACAGGGTATACTTGAATTCTGCCAAATATGTGAAGATAGGGCAGAATCTATGGGTTGATAGACTGTTCACATCTGCTGTCATGAGTGGGATCTATAATTTTCATGCATCACCTGCCACTTATTCTAAGTTTTGGAACATGTCATTTGAGTCTGTAAAAGTGGCAAGAAGGCAGATATGGCAAGCCTTTGTTCAAGAGTCATTAAGGATGCAGGCTGCTGAGTCTGGGGTGAATGTGACAATGGCAGATGGCCTGCCAATAGATAGTGTCACAAGACAAGCATATGAACTTTTAGGGGATGGTGGCATCATTAGTATTTCAAGGAAGCATAGCTGTAATGAGTGTACCCAAAAATACCAAGAAAGATCTGCCAATCCTGGTGGCATAGACCCATCAGCTATTATTGGTATGGAGGATGGATTGATTGCACCACTATTTCAGACAAACATTGTTGAAAATTGTGCTCCTGTAAAAATGGTTGTGGTGGATGGAATTGTCACAGGACATACTGTAAGTCCACACACTACTATTGCTTAATTTATATTCATGAGCTTCAGTATTGTGGCTATTTGAATTGTACTAGTGACTTGCAGAATGCACAAGGTGGGGTATATTGTGCATTTCATGAAAACTTGGTTGGCAGATTGTGTCATGTCACAGGTTGCAACAGTGTTAAAATACAAGGCACACAAGCATGTGGACAACATCAAGGAACTTGGCAAGGGCATGTCATCAATCACAGAACAAATGTACTGGGGGGGGTACAGAAGAGCCATGAGAAGGTTGGATGAAACATGGCCTTGGATGCCTGCTGCTGATCAAGCACAGCAACCCCATGATGTTGAAGAGAATGTTGAAGGAGTGCAAGCAGGACTCTTCAGGCCTCCAAGAACCTATTGTGTTGAAACTATTTGTGCACCCTGTGGTGTTGTCATTGCATGGAAAAAGCTGATAAAGTCTGAATCTCCAACTGCTATATTGGAATTTTTGGAGCATGTTTATCCAACTGAGGAGAGTAAACCTGCTTACATTTGTATTGACAAAGCCTGCCTGGTACTTCACAGGAGTATCACAAATGAATCATGGGAAAGGTGGAAGAACACCAGTAGATTCATTGTGGATTCTTACCACTATGTTAATCATTGAGCAACTGATACATTGTGCCATAAATGGAGGTCTTTACACTCCCCCCCCCCATTCCGCATGGATTCCGTGGATTCCGCACAGAATCCACACTATTTTGAGTCTAGAATAGACTATTTTGAGTCTATTCCATGCAGAATCTGTGGAATCTGCACAGATTCCATGTGAATTGTGCATGGAATGTGGAATTGGCACGGAATGTCCACACAGAATATTCTGTGTGGATTCTGCAGAATATTCCACGGAATCCAGCATTCCACAGACTGTGCTCAGCTGTGACTCTTTATGCATATGGCATCCACATCTCATTTACTCCCACCATTGTCCCATTCATATTCCCATCATGTTCCCATATGGCTGATGACATTCTCACTATATTCCCACACCACATATGCACTTTCCCACCATGTTTTCACACAGTTTCTACAATGTTTTCACACTTATGCTTACATTTTTACTGTGTTCCCATTGACCTGCCCATTTTCCCACCAGGCCCACATTCCCACAATTTTTCCACACCTCATATTCACTTTCCCACCATGTTCTCACACAATTCCTACAATGTTTTCACAGTCATACTTACATTCTCACCATGTTTCCATTCACCTGCCTATTTTCCCACCTAGTCACATTCCCACCATGTTTTCACACTTTATATTCACTTTCACACGATGTTCTCACACAATTCCTACAATGTTTTAACAGTCATGCTTACATTCTGACTGTGGTCCTGTTCACCTGCCCATTTTCCCACCTGGCCACATTCCCACAATGTTTCCACACTTCATATTTGCTTTCCCACCATGTTCACACACATTCCTACAATCTCATAACAGTCATGCTTATGCAACAGGCTTTGCGGCAAGTTCATAAGGTTTGATTACAAGCTAAGTTCAACTTATAGTTTGAGGTACAACAGAACTCTACTATTTAAACTAAACCTACAGTCTGTACAAGGTAATGAATGTCATAGATATGATGTAATAGGCATAGATGTCATAACACATCATAAGTGAAGTCATAGCAACATCAGGATGATGATGAAAAAAGGTAAGTGTGTGGCATGGATGAAAATATAGTCACAGCAAGTGATGTGTGACATTGAATAGACATAACAGAAGATGAAGGCATTTCATAAGCACCAAAGAGGGAAACTGCTAACATAATAAAATGAAAGTATGCATAATTGTAACATCCTCAGTGTTAATACATCAAGAGCTGCTGCATTTAATCTTAGCTAAGCATTATCTAAGTGTCAGTGGTTAGTTAGCATGAATGTGGGAATGTGTCCAGGTGGGCAATGGGCAGGTGAATGGGAACACAGTGAGAATGTAGGCATGACTGTTAAAACATTGTAGGAATTGTGGGAGAACATGGTGGGAACATGAAGATGAAGTGTGAAAACATGGTGGGAATGTGGCTAGGTGGGAAAATAGGCAGGTGAATGGAAATATGGTGAGAATGTAAGTATGATTGTGAAAACCTTGTAGGAATTGTGTGAGAACATCGTGGGAAAGTGAATATTAAGGATGGAAACATTGTGGGAATGTGGGCCTGGTGGGAAAATGGGCAGGTCAATGGGAACACAGTAAAAATGTAAGCATAAGTGTGAAAACATTGTAGAAACTGTGTGAGAACATGGTGGGAAAGTGCATATGTGGCGTGGGAACATGGTGGGAATGTGTATATGTGGTGTGGGAACATGGTGAGAATGCAGTCCATCATATGGGAACATGATGGCAATATGAATGGGACAATGGTGGGAGTAAATGAGATGTAGGTACATATGCAGATGCAATGTACTTGGATTCCACTTGGATTCCACACAGATTCCACATGGATTCTGTGGATTCCGCAGATTCCATGGATTCCACACGGAATGGAGGGGGGAGTGTGAAGTACTGCATAAATGGTGCAATCCAGCTCCTTTGGATGGATCAGCCCCTAACTTGGTGATTGTGGAGAGAGATGAGAGGGGCAGACCTTATTACAAGTGTGCATTTAATACACAAGCTTGTGAACAGTTGAATGCTTGGTTAGGTGGATTTGACAATATTTTGAGGAGGATGAGATCTTGGAACTTTCATTGGTTTTTGCATACTATGCTTTTCTATCATAAAACATGTTATTGAAAGGCAGGCAAAGAAGGAAAATGAGGAGGATTTGGAAGACTCAGGGGAGGATTGAGGATATGCATAACTTATACATGTACAGTATATGGTGTTTATATATATTACTGACACTATGCAACCACCTTGACCTTTGTGAAGGGTTTGACAGGTAATATGTGATGACACATATCTGTGTGAATCATCACCTCCAAAGTAATATGTGACAACACATATCTGTGTGAATCATCACCTTCAAAGTAATATGTGATGACACATATTTGAACAATACTGCATGTGTGCCCTGGAGGCCACTATTCATGCATCACTCTATACAAACAAATATCTAGATGGGCAATGCTGATCCATGTTGGATTTTTACACTAAAAAAACATCACCCATGAATTCAGCAACCCAGAAAACCCCAGTAAACATACCTGAAGTTCATCAAACCTCCAACAGTGCTTGCAAGCTGGAAAAATGGTTAGAGCATGGCTTAGTGTGACAGGTACTGATACTTGCAAGTCACACACATAGTAGGAGACTTCAGAAGATGTATAAAGCAAAGGTGTACTCATATGTGTACTTGGACTATGTCATAATTTGAGATAATGCACTTTTAATGCAACTAAGAATGGACTCAGAGTGGGTCCATTCCGAGTTCATTCCGAGTTCAGTCCTGAGTCCATTCCAAGTTCAGCTTGGATTCCTGTCAACTTGGAATGGGCTTGGAATGGGCTCAGATTCTACTCAGATTCCGAGTCCAGTTGGTGATAATTTGGAATGGACTTGGAATGGACTTGGATTCTGCTCGGAATCCTTGTAATGAACTCGGAATCCACTCGGATCAGGGGGGGAGTGTAAACTGCTGACCAATGGTCACAAGGGGAAATAAATGAGTGGTGCGAGATAGCCACTGCATTTATGAAATTGGGTACATTACCCAATAAAATACTGTGTAATTAAACAGAGAAGGAGCAATTCCCTTCTCCAAAATAAAAAACTACATGACCTCTACCAAGTGAATGAACTGGTAGAAGACACTAAAATCATGGTTGCTAGCCATAAACAAAATATAGCTGAGATTTCACAAACAGTGAAAGGAGTCATACAAAACTCCAACACATTAATTGATAATAATGATCAATTATGTGATGATCTAGATGCAGCATTAGATCATCTAGGTCAATCTCAGCAGGCTAGATGAAATGAGAATAAAACTTATTTCAAAAACCAAAGAGAAATGGCATGTGAGATAGGACATCTCAAATTAGAATTAAAGGGAGCAACAACACACACAATGAATGCAGAGTCTTGGCTTGATTCTGACAAAATAAAGCTGGCTCAAGAAAAGAAAAGAGCCAAAAAACTGCATCAGAAACACAATTGGCTAGATAAAAAAGAAACCGATAAAATTAACTTCACCACTCACTCCAAAGAGCCTAGAACTCACATACCTAAACATGACAAGTTAAGAGAGTCTGGTCACACTGACTTCCAAGACCTCTTATATGGCTCTGAAAATTCCCATTGGGAATTAACAGACGATGAAAATGATACATACCAGCAAGCTCAAGTGGGCACCCCAATTGAGCATGGTTAAATCATTCCTGTGAAAATGGATAAAAGAAATTTTAAACACACACAAGAACAACCAGTCTGGAAAAAACCTGGACTTTGTTATTTGGTAGCAATCAAAGATAGAGCACTTTCCAAATATGTGTGGCCAACACATCAAACCTGCACAAGGTTATAGCTATGGTTGGGCCAATATTGATAAATTGGCCAAAGGCATAAACTGTAATCTTACAGTAGGAGTGAACAAAAGTGGTGATGTCACCATTCCTACCTTACAAGGTAGAAGCAACTGGGCCACATGGTCCAGATTGGTTAAAGCTGCACTCCAATCAAAAAGTGTATGGCAGTATGTTGAGGGTACTATTACACATAACCCTTGGCTACCTAGCCATCAAACTGAGATGAATAGTGCATCTGTCACAGCCAGTCGAGTCCAAGCACTTAACCAAATATGGAAATTGCACCAAGAGTTCCTTGAAAATGATGGAAAGGCAAGGGGAATAATAACCCTAAATCTGCCTAAGTCTTAGGGTCATCATATCCAAAACACATCAAAAAAAACTTGGGATGGCCTGAGTACAGCATTCTCCAAAGCTGGAGCTGTAGCAATATTTAATGTCTATAAAAAGACAAAAACTTGGGAATTCCCCAAAAACAAAAATCCTGCAGAATCAGTCCAAGAGTTAATGGAACTCTGGGCTGAAATGGCTGCAAATGGCAAAACCTTTGATGATGATTTCCAATTAATGGAAGTTATTGATAGGATGCCAGCTTCCTGGGACTCATTCAAAACCTATGTCCTCCTAAAAATGGAAGTAGGAACAACAAAACTTAAGGATCTCCTACAATGTCACAAAGGCAACAAGGAAGAGCAGTCTGCAAATTTTGTAGCAAGGGGGAGCAAATCCTATAAAGGCAAAAAACCTTTTAAGTCTGGGTTCAAACCTAGAGTTAATTTGCCTAAAGGGAAATATACCCAGCCTAATGCACTGGCAGGTCCCAGTAATAGACCAGCCTATGTTCCTCCTGGCAACAGAACAGGACCAAATTGGGAGTGTAACAAGAAAAATCATGACAATAGACAAAAGAAAATAAATCTTTTGGCTAAAGCCATGAAAGCTCCTGAGGAACTCTCAAGGAAAGAAAGAGCAGATCTTAAGAAATTCACTAATATGGTTATAATGGAAAACCATAATATGGATGTGGATGTTGCACAAATTTCTTCTTCACTTGCTGATAGAATCAGCCCAAACAAAGTTGATCCTGAAACATTAAAAATAATGAACAGGATCAAAGATCTTAAAGGAAAAGGAAAAAATCTTATAAAAGAAGACTTTGTTACCTGGAAAAATAATCCAATGGATATTCCAGAAGCTTGTATTGATCATGAGAAAGCTCAAATAGAGCTACAAGAAGAAATACATGAGGGATGTGTAGAAACAGGTTACTGGGACAACAGATCATATGTAAATTTCACTAAAAAATATCCAAATACTGATAATAAATCAGTGACAATGATGATGTCAGAGGATATCAAGAAGAATACTATGGACATGAATTCTTCACTGATGATGGAATGTAATGTAATCATCATCAGAAGACTTATCATAGTATTGGTAAGTCAGTAGACAGCAGATGTAAAAATAGCATAATAGCTATTAGTTTAAATAAATCTGCATTGTCCTTTAAAAGTGAAAAAATATGTGAGGATTATTGGATAATAGACTCAGGTGCATCTGTGCACATTACAAACAACAAATCTGACTTTGTAGAGTATAATCCATATCCTGAACCAGAAGAAATCAAAACAGCTGATTCAAAATCAGCTGCAATGATACTTGGACAAGGGACTATAGTTCTTGAGTTTGAAAACTTAAAAGGACTTAAACATATCACTAAATTGGAAGTTTGTTACATTCCAAAGGCTTCTCACAAACTTATTTCATCTGGAAAATTAAAAATTGGTGGTTACATTGAGACATCCAACAGTGATCATACAGTGTTTTTGTTCAAAGGATATGATGTTATAGTTGCTAAACCCAAAAATTGCTTTGAACTGATACACTGGGCTAAAGTAACAATAAAACATAAACTAAACAAATTGGTGAATCTTGTAGACTTCACTACATGGCACAATAGAATGGCTCATGCAAACAAAAATGTAATTAAAAATATGAGCCAACATACAGAAGGTTTTGATGATAAAATCAAAATACCATCTGATAATCCTATTTGTTCTGGATGTGCACAAGGAAAGATGCATAATAAATCTTATCCTACATCACAAACATGTGCAAAACAACCATTAGAGTTGTTGCATGCTGATTTGTTAGAATTCCCACAAGAATCTTATCACCATAAAAAATGGTGTTTAATGATTATTGATGACTATTCTTCATATGCCTTTATGGCATTCCTACAACTTAAATCAGAAACATTCCAAAATTTCAAAGACTTTGTCACACTGTTTGAAAATCAGACAGGAAGAAAAGTCAAACATTTCAGATCAGATCAAGGGGGAGAATTTAAGTCTGGAGAATTTGATCAATTCTTAAAACAAAAAGGCATATTATGTGAACATAGTGCACCATACATCCATCAACAAAATGGACTGTGCAGAAAGATTGAATAATACAATCTTAGAAAAAGCAGAAAGTATGCAACTCCATGCCCAATGTCCAAAATCTTGGTGGGAGTTTGCTATGAAAAATGCTATTCACACCTATAACCACACACCATTAAGAAGCACAAAATGGATGACACCATATGAAAATTTGTACAACAAGAAACCTGATGTTCATTACTTTAAAACATTTGGTTGTCTAGCTTGGGTTTTTGTACCTAAAGAAATTAGACAAAATAAGCTTACTCCAAAAGCAGAAGCCATGACCTTCATAGGATATGAAGATGGTTCTAAAGCTTATCAATTCATGAAAAATGATAACTCTATATTTGTTGGAGTTCAATCATTATTTGATGAAACCAAATTTCTTAGAGCAAAAACAGAAGGCTTAGAAAATAGACTATTTAATAGTCCACCAGGTATAGAAACAAGGGAGAAAAATAATGGACATGTATCTGATTCCAATTCCCACATGGATCATGGTCATCACACCTATGATAGTGATAGAGATGATGATACTCCCCACAAAAAGAAAAGATATCCAGAATATCATGATACTACAGACAATGATTATAGTGGATTGTTTCATGATAAAGATAACAAAGGCCTAGAGGATTCTTACATAAATCCTGATAGAAATCAGGATATAGAACCTAATGTCAATCATTCAATAACACCTCCTGAATGACCAGACATCTCCTTGAGATGACTTGGAGATAAACATCCTGAAAAAGGAAAGGACAAATGAGATGAAAAATATGACACATATCTCAGAAAGACTTCATGCTTAAAGAAACACAGACTCATGCCTGACAATGCATATGGTCGGAAAACTCCTCTTGAAATTGAAAAAGATATACAAAGTACTAGAGAGTGGAGCAAAAGAGTTTTTGGTAAAGGCAAAGGGAATACCAAACCTACCCTTAGTCCAACTTCTTCACAAAAAGCTTTACAAAATCCATTACAACAAATAGAAATGGATAAAGAAATGGAAGAAATATCAGAATCAGAAACAGAGTCAGAATGGTATAAAACACCATCTGCCTCAGAATCTGAACAATCATCCACAAAAGAAACAAGACCAGTTTCTGGTGGTGAATCCATTCCGGAATTGAATAGACAATCATCTTCTAGTAGTGATGATGATCCATTTAATGAATCAAGTGAAGAAGAAGTTAATAGAGATTTACAATCTAAATCACCTAGTGATGATCTCATATACTTCTTAGAAAAATTACTCAAAGAAGGAGGTAACAGATTTGTTAACTACCTTCTATGCAAAGCCATAAGTCCAAACTACTCAAAAAGTGTAGATCAATGGACATATAAAGATGCTTACAAATTAAAAGCATCTAATCCCAAAGAATGGGAATTATGGCAAAATGCAATGAAAGAAGAAGTACAGGCCCTTGAAGATCATGATGTATGGGAATTAGTACCATGTCCAAAAGACTGTAAACCTGTAAAGTGTAGATGGGTTTATGCAGTCAAAAGTGATGGTTGAAAACATGCTCGACTAGTCACTAAAGGATTTTCACAAATACCTGGAGTAGATTATGATGACACATTCTCACCAGTTGCACAATTTGAGACTGTGAGACTCCTCATGGCTACAGCAGTGCTAGAAGATTGGGAAATCAAAGCGCTAGATGTAAAGACAGCATTCCTTTATGGAGACTTAGAAGAAAACATATATATGGAACAGCCAGAAGGATTTATCATCAAAGGACAAGAGCATAAAGTCTATAAACTTAAAAAAGCCTTATATGGACTTAAACAAGCTTCATTAGCTTGGAATAAGAAAGCAAATCAAAGTCTACAAGAATTAGGCTTTGGACAGTGTCTGTAAGACACTGGAGTTTATGTTTGCTACAAACAAAAATCAACTATAGTAGCTATATTATATGTTGATGATGTGTTATTCATGGGAAACAACAAAAAGTTACTCATGGAACTAAAACACAAATTTATGAAAAAATGGGAATGTAGAGATCTAGGACCCATTAAAGAATATCTTGGAATAACTATCATCTGAGATAGAAAACAAAAATTGATTATTCTTGATCAAATCACTATGCAAAGAAAGTAGTTAAATGTTTTGGTCAAGAAGATGCAAAACCAGTTTGTACTCCTTACCAGCAGGATATACACCTGTGGAAAATGAAGGTACTGCAACTCCTCAAGAAAGGAGTTACTACCAATCAATTATTGGATCTCTACTATATCTTACTCTTGGCACAAGATATGATATTACCCAAGCAGTAATCATGATGTCACAATTCATGGTTAATCCATCAAAGGAACATATAGCTAAAGCCTTATATATTATAAAATATGTCAATTCTTCCATAAATGGAGAATTGGTGTATGATGGCTTTAACAAAGATGGAATGCATGTTTACTCTGATGCAGATTGGGCTGGTGATCCAGTCACAAGAAAATCTGTAATGGGTAATCTCATTCTATTAGCAGGATCTCCAATTAGTTGGATTTCCAGAAAACAGAAAACTGTTGCATTGTCATCCACAGAAGCTGAGTACATGAGTCTTTCAGACTGCTCATGCCAAATAATGTGGATTAAATCCCTATTCAAAGAACTGGGATATGACATTGGAGCTGTTGATCTTCATGTAGACAATAGAGGATCAATATTCTTAGCAAAGAATCCAGCTCAAGAACATAGAACAAAACATATTGATATTCATCATCATTATGTTAGAGAACATGTTGAGAACAAAGATATTAATGTATCATATGTTCCCACAAATGAACAACTAGCTGATATCTTAACAAAAAAATTTGACTTGGCAAAAGTTCAAAGAATTAAGAAATGAAATTGGCATTGAGATCCTCAATATTCTTAGCAAAGAATCCAGCTCAAGAACATAGAACAAAACATATTGATATTCATCATCATTATGTTAGAGAACATGTTGAGAACAAAGATATTAACATATCATATGTTCCCACAAATGAACAACCAGCTGATATCTTAACAAAAAAATTTGACTTGGCAAAAGTTCAAAGAATTAAGAAATGAAATTGGCATTGAGATCCTCAATGAGGGGGAGTGTTGAAATGAGCATTGACAAATGTCTTTTGTATCATGGGAAAACATCTCAGATCTATCCAATCTCAATTGTTATCATATCTTATCAGTATTATCTAATAATCTATGATTATATAAGTTCATTATATTTATATCTAGACAGATATTATAGAGTTTGATGGGACAGAACTCTGAACAATAGAGCCACCTCATGTATTCACATGGCAACTGTGCAAAGCTGTGCTTCACACAGCTTTCCACACAGCAATGATTGCACATTGCTATGCTCAATACATTTGCTCAGTCATGCTATACAAATGCTCGGTCAACGTATCATAATAACTCTGACACAGACACAGTAGATAGATGTATATAAACCCTGTAGTTTTCTCTGTCAATCTATATTCTCTTCTCTGCTATCAACCAGTTGAGCCCTAGCTCCTGAGTGACCTACAGCTACACAAGTAAGTGTTTACTTACTTAACTCTACTATTCTGCTGTGCCATGTTGTTGTGCTACTTCAACAGCTGGTCCAATGTCAGCAAAAGAGAGTGAATTTGATCATGTTGAAGAGAATATATTAATGAGAGTGACTGTGGGTAATGGTATCCTACTCTTACTAAGTCCAAAACCCCCTTTATACCTTCCAACTACTCAAGTGGCCTCTTTGATGATTTTCAACACTGTCAGCAATCCTTGCCATATATGGAAGCTTGAACTGAAGGGCAACCCTGCCTTGGCTAGTTGTCAATCAACTAGCACATGTGCTGTTAAGTGATTAGAGCACTTTGTATTGCCAAATAAACCATGAGATTCCACTGATCAATCTGAATCTCAAATTAAATCATAGAGTGGCCAAGTGCCCAGAACCACTCAGAGAACAACTTAAGACCAAAGTTGATTGATACCTGAAGGGCAGGCTGGTGAGAGCATATGAATTTACACTCTTCTGCTCCCCTAATGATAGTTCTTAAGAAAGATGGAAACATTAGAACAGTCATAGATGCTCGTCAATGGAATGATAACACATTATCAGACATGACCCCCATGCTGGACCAGGAGACAATCAGGAGCAATCTAGCCTGAGCTTGTTTCTGCACAAAAATTGATCTTTCAGATGTGTATGAACAGATACACATACAACTGGGCCAAGAAACCTGCACCATGTTGAGTCAGTTTATGCAACAAGGGGATAAAAATGGGCCTGCAATGTTCCAGTGTTTGATGAATGTATCCTTTAGGGACATGATAGCAGTATTTGTACACTGCTATCAAGACAATATCTTCATATATTCAAATTCACTGGAGGAGCATCTAAGGCACCTCCAACTGGTATTTGATAGGTTCAGTCAGTGTCAAGTAATAATGCTGACACAAGACACTGTAGATAGACATATATGAACCTAGTAGTTTCTCTGTCAATCTACATTCTCTTTTCTGCTACAACCAGTTGAGCCCTAGCTCCTGAGTGACTACAGCTACCCAAGTAAGTGTTTCACTTACTTAGCTCTACTATTCTGCTGCACCCATCATCATGCTACTTTGACAGATCCTTCAGTTCAATCAACCACCCAGTTGACAATAACTACAAACACAACCAGCCCACAGTCTATAAATGTGAGTAGTCAAGACACTCACTTAGCCAGTGTGTCCATGCTGCTGTCTACCATTTCAACAAGGATCATGTTCCTAACACTCAAGCTCTTTAGTACCCACCCTGAAGCATTGTCCTTATTTCCTTCCTCATCCTATGAGTCATCAGGAAAACCCTCAGTGACCTAATTGACTTCTTGAGTCTTAAATATATTAATTTCTTTAAATACTCACCCAACACCCAATGCCCTGGCTTTATTGTGACATCATTTACTTATTTAAAGCACAAAGAATGGTTCTGACTTTGCTGTTATTTATTTATTTATTTAAGACACAAAGTCATTTAAGTCTCTGAGGGATTTCCTGATGCAGCCAGTGGGCAAAATATCAGACTATATTACTATTAAGCTACTAGTTGAGATCTGAAGGCAAGGGGATGTGGGAAAGATGAGATCTCTTTCAAAAAGTTGGGAGGTGATGGTAGACCCAACAAGATTGACAATTTTCTCAGACCAGAAGTGGATCTAACAGATAAAAAAACAGTGCAGCCATAGGTGCTCCCAATGTAGATCTGGCATGCTTATATATTACTTGAGCCGTTCCAGCAATCTCTCCCTTCCCAATATATGCATAATGTCGACGATAGCTGGACCGTCCTACGGCAAAATCCATAGAGTGCACCAAGAGCCAGGTCTTGAGTAATACACACCTTCATCCCCGTCAAAGCATATCTAATTGTCATCATGAATGTCTTCAAAGGTATACCAGACTGCTTTTGCTCCTCGTGCAGTACGCGGGACAGTCTAGAACACGTCCAAGATTCTGGTGAATCAAAGGCAGCTGCGCAAAGAGTGGCTGCCACCGCAGAAACGGTTTGCGCTAAATGAACAATATGAGATATGCAAGACAAAAAAGGGAGGAAGCATACATCGTTGTTCACGTGAAACTCGCTTAAGCATCGATTTAGCTTCGTCAGTCGCCAAGTCTGGGTCGTTGAAGAGGTAGGGAGCGTATCTGGGAATATCAAAAATGTTCGTTAATCGACCCTACAGAGACCACATTTCAAATTCACCCTTCCAAAGAAGTAAAGAAAGACCAACCTCGAGTAGCTTTATCGCATGCTTGATATTCTCCACGCTCGTATAACGACTACAAACACCGATTCGTCAGTGTACCTCACGTCCACATTGCACGTACTCACCTATGAGGGAATACCATCTTTATTTGCTCGTGCACTCGTTCAGCTAGTTCATGGAACCCTTCCGACGTTGACAATAAGCGCATTAGATGGGTTTTATTGATATATTCCAGTTTTCCAGGATCGAGGCTCGTACTTCGGTGTGTGAGAGCATCCAGATCAAATTGAATCATCATGTCATCAAGGGACATGATGGCTGTGCTGTCTGGGGCTTGTTGAATTTGGTGATCGGTCGGGATATGGGAGTGCGCATGTGAACGTGGAGAGGAGGGAGACGTGGAAAGAGAGGATAATGAAGGCGGAATGGTCTCGCGCCTGACACCCCAACCAGTGAGGGCTAGCCAGTTCAAAACTGCCTCAGGCTCCCAGCCTCGTCGCTACAATGGTCAGAGAGCGCATCAATCGGGAAGTCGAATATATACAAAGACAAGTCGTCATACAATGAAGTCAATAACTTGAACATCTCCATTTCGCTTTGACATTTTCGTACCATCCGGGTTGAGGAGGATAGGAATATGCGCGAATTGGGGTCTACGCAGTTTGAGGCACGCGTACAAGTCCAGATGCAATGGCAAGGATGGAAGCCATTCCTATCATCGATCAGAAGTGAATAAACCATTTTCATAAATGTCACGAGCACCTCTCCACGTAAAACATGAGTGATACCCATTTCGTAGTCATCAACAACCGAGGCAAGATGGTATGTCGGGAACAAGTCAGATTTGAGGAGGATAGGATCGGTCGAGAGAGATAAATGCGCGTCTCTGACCTCCCCAAAGACGAGGTCGAAAGTTTTTGGTCTTTCGGGGAGTATACTGTCCTGCTCGCGTGATCAGTCTTTTGGAAAACTAGGGGAAATGGCTGACATTCAGTCGTATCGTTGATTTGTGACCTGCACGAACGCGACGAGCCACTTCTTCGTCCGTAAGGTGCAAACATCTCTTATCGTACGTGATATTAGACCCCGAACGTGCAAGCCTTTCGCGCGTTTCGCTCAAAGTGTCGGGAGAGCAAAAACAACGGTATGCGTGTCCAGACTGGCAGGCAGCGAGTAGTAATGAGAGTCCGATGCGTTGGTACCAGGAAGTCGTACCTCGAGAAGCCTCTTCGCGTAATTATGATAGAGATCGAGACGTTCAGACTGTTCATAGTAAATTCAAACGGTATCATGACAGTTGAAATGACGACTTGATAGTATGGCGCATGTGGACCCTCCTTCCCTGGACCTATCGCGAATACTCACCTTCTGCTGCTCGCTATCGAGACAAAGTCACGCACCATAGTCGTACTCCAATCCTGCCCATTCCAACGCTGCCCTAATTCCATCAACGGCTCCAGGAACATATCTTGTCTGCAATCCAATTCTCATTTGATTGACTCTTTAACAGACTACAGGAGAAGGCATACCGCATCAGTATCTTCAATCCGTAAAATCCATTTCCCGTTGTTCTTCCTTGCGTACAGATAGTTGTATAGCGCCATTCTCAGGCCACCAAGATGTAGCTGGCCCGTTGGCGAGGGTGCGAACCGTAACAGTACCATCCTGGTACCAGTTGTAAAGTAGCGTACGTGGTGCGTATTACGTGATCTCAGTTGAAGAAATTGAAACACGCCTGTATACCGCAATAACAAGGCGGCATTGCACTACCGTGAGATCACAGAGATATCTCACGGTCCTCTACCACCGTATGACAAAATGTTTTTGCGGAGGATGACCCGGATGCAATTGGCGCGACATAGATCCTATCCGACTGCAAGCATCATGCCACGCTCGTACGACTCCTTTGGAGGTCCTGAAGAGTGGTTACTCTGTCTTGCCCAGGCGGGCAACAGGGTCCGCAGTACACTAAAGCGATGGAGATTTCCTCCTCTACAGGTGCTCTCCGACACTAGACGGCGTATGCCTTTCGTTACATCCCTATTCGATTGTGTCGTTATCTTTCACTTTCGTTCCATCGTCGCCGAACCATAAAAACTAAATTATGGTGGTTAATAAAGAAGGCGACTGAGAACTGTATGCTATGTAAGCTGCGTTATGTCGCTCAATCGGAACGGGGTGGGAACCCGTCATTCCCAAAAAGTGTGAAAGAAAGTGACGCAGGGGCCTAGTAATTCTCTTTTCAGTGGATCCATCATCTTATAATAAACGCATCAGGAGCTTGAAAATTATACATCGAGTCACTTAACTTTGTTGATTACTTGCTTGCTATTCAAGGCTTGCAAGGACATTGATTTCGTCATAATCCAGTGAATTTGTGGTGTGATAATCATGTTATTTGTGATGTGATAATCAGCCAGTTCATGACTCAAACTAATGCATTATTACCAATGCTTTTCAATGCCACCATGGTTATTTACAAAAATTAACATTAGTCTATCATTTACTGTATGGATTTATACACAGTATGGAACTGAAGCAGAGGGGGAGTGTTGAAAAATGGATGAAGACAAATGTTTTTCATATCATGGGAAAACATCTCAGATCTATCCAATCTCAATCATTATCATATCTTATCAGTATTATCTAATAAGCTATGTGTTGAACTTGGTGATCAAACAACTGTTCTATGGGTGCCTTACCTAAGCTGCTGCACAAGTGGGTTAGACTTGTGTGAGTATAAGTCTTGCAAGGGGTGGTATCCCTGAGGGTAAGGGCTAAACAGGCTTGCTTAGTGGTTAGCTCTGCTGCTAAGACCTGATAGCTCAGTGGTTAGAGTGTGCCACCCAGAGTGTGGATGGGTCCCAGGTTCAATCCCTGGTTAGGTCACTTTTGCAATTCCAATACTATGATTATATAAAGTCCATTGTATTTATATCCTGACAGATATTATAGAGTTTGATGGGACAGTGTCAAAGTAGCACGACGACGGGCGCAGCGGAATAGTAGAGCTAAGTAAGTGAAACACTTACTTGTGTAGCTGTAGGTCACTCAGGAGCTGTGGCTCAACTGGTTGATAGCAGAGAAGAGAATGTAGATTGACGGAGAAACTACAGAATATTTATACGTCTATCTACTGTGTCTGTGTCAGCGTTATTATGATACGCTGACTGAGCATTTGTATAGCATGACTGAGCAAATGTATTGAGCATAGCAATGCGCAGTCATTGCTGTGTGGAAAGCTGTGTGAAGCACAGCTTTGCACAGTCGCCATGTGAATACATGAGGCGACTTTATTGTTCAGAGTTCTGTCCCATCGAACTCTATAATATCTGTCTAGATATAAATACAATGAACATTATATAATCATAGATTATTAGATAATACTGATAAGATATGATAACGATTGAGATCGGATAGATCCGAGATGTTTTCCCACGATACGAAAGACATTCGTCAACGTTCGTTTCAACACTCCCCCTCATTGAGGATCTCAATGCCAATTTCATTTCTTAACTCTTTAAACTTTTGCCAAGTTAAATTTTTTGTTAAGATATCAGCTAATTGTTCATTTGTGGGAACATACGATATGTTAATATCTTTGTTCTCAACACGTTCTCTAACATAATGATAACGAATATCAATATGTTTTGTTCTATGTTCTTGAGCTGGATTCTTTGCTAAGAATATTGATCCTCTGTTGTCAACATGAAGATCAACAGCTCCAATGTCATATCCCAGTTCTTTGAATAGGGATTTTATCCACATGATTTGGCGTGAGCAGTCTGAAAGACTCATATACTCAGCTTCTGTGGATGACAATGCAACAGTTTTCTGTTTTCTGGAAATCCAACTTATTGGAGATCCTGCCAATAGAACTAGATTACCCGTTACAGATTTTCTTGTGACTGGATCACCAGCCCAATCTGCATCAGAGTAAGCATGCATTCCATCTTTATTAAAGCCATCATACACCAATTTTCCATTTATGGAAGAATTGACATATTTTATAATATATAAGGCTTTTGCTATGTGTTCTCTAGATGGATTAACCATGAATTGTGACATCATGATTACTGCTTGGGTAATGTCATATCTCGTGCCAAGAGTAAGATATAGTAGAGATCCAATAATTGATTGGTAATAACTCCTTTCTTGAGGAGTTGCAGTTCCTTCGTTCTCCACAGGTGTATATCCTGCTGGTAAAGGGGTACGAACAGGTTTTGAATCTTCTTGACCAAAACGTTTAACTACTTTCTTTGCATAGTTAATTTGATCAAGAATAATCAATTTCTTTTTTCTATCTCAGACAATTGTCATTCCAAGATATTCTTTAATGGGTCCTAGATCTCTACATTCCCATTTTTTCATAAACTTGTGTTTTAATTCCATGAGTAACTTTTTATTGTTTCCCATGAATAACACATCATCAACATATAATATAGCTACTATAGTTGATTTCTGTTTATAGCAAACATAGACTCCAGTGTCTGTAAGACACCGTCCAAAGCCTAATTCTTGTAGACTTTGATTTGCTTTCTTATTCCAAGCTAATGAAGCTTGTTTAAGTCCATATAAGGCTTTTTTAAGTTTATAGACTTTGTGCTCTTGTCCTTTGATAATAAATCCTTCTGGCTGTTCCATATATATGTTTTCTTCTAAGTCTCCATAAAGGAACGCTGTCTTTACATCTAGCGCTTCGATTTCCCAATCTTCTAGCGCTGCTGTAGCCATAAGGAGTCTCACAGTCTCAAATTGTGCAACTGGTGAGAATGTATCATCATAATCTACTCCAGGTATTTGTGAAAATCCTTTAGCGACTAGTCGAGCACGTTTTCGGCCATCGCTTTTGACCGCATAAACCCATCTACACTTTACAGGTTTACGGTCTTTTGGACATGGTACTAATTCCCATACATCACGGTCTTCTAAGGCCTGTACTTCTTCTTTCATTGCATTTTGCCATAATTCCCATTCTTTGGGATTAGAAGCTTTTAATTTATAAGCATCTTTATATGTCCATTGATCTACACTTTTAGAGTAGTTTGGACTTATGGCTTTGCATAGAAGGTAGTTAACAAATCTGTTACCTCCTTCTTTGAGTAGTTTTTCTAAGAAGTATACGAGATCATCACTAGGTGATTTAGACTGTAAATCTCTATTGACTTCTTCTTCACTTGATTCATTAAATGGATCGGTTTCATTATCAGAGGATGATTGTCTATTCAAATCTGGAATAGATTCTCCACCAGAAACTGGTCTTGTTTCTTTAATGGATGATCGTTCAGATTCTGAGGCAGATGGTGTTTTATATTGTTCTGACTCTGTTTCTGATTCTGATATTTCTTCCATTTCTTTATCCATTTCAATTTGTTGTAACGGATTTTGTAAAGCTTTTCGTGAAGAAGTTGGACTAAGGGTAGGTTTTGCTTTCCCTTTGCCTTTACCAAAGACTCTTTTGCTCCACTCTCTAGTACTTTGTATATCTTTTTCTATTTCAAGAGGAGCTTTCTGACCATATGCATTGTCAGGCATGAGTCTAGGTTTTTTGAGGCGTGAAGTCCTTCTGAGATATGTGTCATATTTTTCATCTCGTTTGTCCTTTCCTTTTTCAGGATGTTTATCTCCAAGTCGTCTCATGGAGATGTTTGGTCGTTCAGGAGGTGTTATTGAACGATTAACATTAGGTTCTATATCCTGATTTCTGTCAGGATTTATATAAGAATCCTCTAGGCCTTGATTATCCTTATCATGAAACGATCTGCTATAATCGTTGTCTGTAGTATCATGATTTTCTGGATATCTTTTCTTTTTGTGGGGAGTATCATCATCACTATCACTATCGTAGGTGTGATGACCATGATCCATGTGGGAATTGGAATCAGATACGTGTCCATTATTTTTCTCCCTTGTTTCTATACCTGGTGGACTATTAAATAGTCTATTTTCTAAGCCTTCTGTTTTCGCTCTAGGAAATTTGGTTTCATCAAATAATGATTGAACTCCAACAAATATAGAGTTATTATTTTTCATGAATTGATAAGCTTTAGAGCCATCTTCATATCCTATGAATGTCATGGCCTCTGCTTTTGGAGTAAGCTTATTTTGTCTAATTTCTTTAGGTACAAAAACCCAAGCTAGACAACCAAATGTTTTAAAGTAATGAACATCAGGTTTTTTATTGTACAAATTTTCATATGGCGTCATCCATTTTGTTCTTCTTAATGGTGTGCGATTATAGGTGTGAATAGCATTTTTCATAGCAAACTCCCACCAAGATTTTGGGCATTGGGCATGGAGTCGCATACTTTCTGCTTTTTCTAAGATTGTATTATTCAATCTTTCTGCACGTCCATTTTGTTGATGGATGTATGGTGCACTATGTTCATGTAATATGCCTTTTTGTTTTAAGAATTGATCAAATTCACCAGACTTAAATTCTCCCCCTCGATCTGATCTGAAACGTTTAACTCTTCTTCCTGTTTGGTTTTCAAACAGTGTAATAAAGTTTTTGAAATTTTCAAACGTTTCTGATTTAGTTCGTAGGAATGCCATAAAGGCATATGAAGAATAGTCATCAATAATCATTAAACACCATTTTTTACGGTGATAAGATTCTTGTGGGAATTCTAGCAAGTCAGCATGTAACAACTCTAATGGTTGTTTTGCACGTGTTTGTGATATAGGATAAGATTTATTATGCATCTTTCCTTGTGCACATCCAGAACAAATAGGATTATCAGATGGTATTTTGATTTTATCATCAAAACCTTCTGTATGTTGGCTCATATTTTTTATTACATTTTTATTTGCATGTGCCATCCTATTATGCCATGTAGTGAAATCTACGAGATTCACCAATTTGTTTAATTTTTGTTTTATTGTTACTTTAGCCCAGTGTATCGGTTCAAAGCGATTTTTGGGTTTAGCAACTATAACATTATTTCCTTTGAACAAAAACACTGTATGTTCACTGTTTGATGTCTCAACGTAACCACCAATTTTTAATTGTCCCGATGAAATAAGTTTGTGAGAAGCCTTTGGCATGTAACAAACTTCCAATTTAGCGATATGTTTAAGTCCCTTTAAGTTTTCAAACTCAAGGACTATAGTCCCTTGTCCAAGTATCATTGCAGCTGATTTTGAATCGGCTGTTTTGATTTCTTCTGGTTCAGGATATGGATTATACTCTACAAAGTCAGACTTGTTATTTGTAATGTGCACAGATGCACCTGAGTCTATTATCCAATAATCCTCACGTATTTTTTCACTTTTAAGAGTTGATGCAGATTTATTTAAACTAATAGCTATTATGCTATTTTTACATCTGCTATCTACAGACTTACCAATATCATGATAAGCCTTCTTCTGATGGTTACATTCCATCATCTGCGAAGAAGTCATTATCATAATATTCTTCTTGGTATCCTCCGATGTTATCATCGTCACTGATTTATAATCAGTATTTGGATATTTTTTAGTGAATTTTACATACGATCTGTTGTCCCAGTAACCTGTTTCTACATGTTCCTCATGTATTTCTTCTTGTAGCTCTATTTGAGCTTTCTCGTCATCAATGCGAGCTTCTGGAATGTCCATTGGATTATTTTTCCAGGTAACAAAATCTTCTTTGATAAGATCTTTTCCTTTTCCTTTAAGATCTTTGATCCTGTTCATAATTTTTAATGTTTCAGGATCGACTTTGTTTGTGCTGATTCTATCAGCAAGTGAAGAATTTTGAGGAACATCCACATCCATTTTATGGCTTTCTGTTATAGCCATATTAGCGAATTTCTTAAGATCCGCTTTTTCTTTTCTTGAGAGGTCCCCAGGAGCATTCGCTGCTTTAGCCAAAAGATTTAATTTCTTTAGCTTATTCGCGCGATTTTTCTTATTACGCTCCCAATTTGATCCTGTTTTGTTGCCAGGGGGTACATAGGCTGGTCTATTACTGGGACCTGCCTGTGCATTTGGCTGGGTATATTTCCCTTTAGGCAAATTTACTTTGGGTTTGAACCCAGAGTTAAAGGGTTTTTTGCCTTTATAGTTTTTGCTCCCCCTTGCTACAAAGTTTGCGGACTGCTCTTCCTTGTCGCCTTTGCGACGTTGGTACTCATTTTCGATCTCTGGTAGGAGATCTTTAAGTTTTGTTGTTCCTACTACCATTTTTAGGAGTATGTAGGTTTTAAATGAGTCCCAGGAAGCTGGCATCCTGTCAATGACTTCCATTAATTGGAAATCGTCGTCAAAGGATTTGCCATTTGCAGCCATTTCAGCCCAGAGTTCCATTAACTCTTGGACTGATTCTGCAGGATTTTTATTTTTGGGGAATTCCCAAGTTTTTGTCTTTTTATAGACATTAAATATCGCTACTGCTCCAGCTTTGGAAAAAGCCTCAGTTAGGCCATCCCAAGTTTCTTTTGACGTGTCTTTGATATGATGACTCAAAGACTTAGGCAAATTTAGGGTTATTATTCCCCTTGCCTTTCCATCATTTTCAAGAAATTCTTGGTGTAATTTCCAAATTTGGTTGAGTGCTTGGACTCGACCAGCTGTGACAGTTGTGCTAACCATCTCAGCTTGGTAGCTGGGTAGCCAAGGGTTATGTGTAATAGTACCCTCAACGTACTGCCATACACTTTTGGACTGGAGTGTAGCTTTAACCAATCTGGACCATGTGGCCCAGTTGCTTCTACCTTGTAAGGTAGGAATGGTGATGTCACCACTTTTGTTCGCTCCTACTGTAAGATTACAGTTAAGGCCTCTGGCTAATTTATCAATATCAGCCCAGCCATAACTATAACCTTCTACAGGCTCGATGTGAAAGCTTGCTTTGCTTTCCCTGTGAATTTTGAAGCCAGTCTCCTTTCGGAGTTTATGGCTTAATTGTGACAAATCCTTAACTGTAGGATATGTCTGCCACACGTATTTAGATAGCACTCTATCTTTGATTGCTACCAAATAGCAGAGTCCGGGTTTTTTCCAGACTGGGTGCTCTCGTGTGTGTTTAAAATTTCTTTTATTTGTTTTCACAGGAATGATTTCACCATGCTCAATTGGGGTACCAACTTGAGCTTGTAGATATGTATCATTTTCATCGTCTGATAATTCCCAATGGGAATTTTCAGAGCCATATAAGAGATCTTGGAAATCAGTGTTTCCAAGTTCTTTTAACTCGTCATGTTTAGGTATGCGAGTTCTAGGCTCTTTGGAGCGAGCGGTGAAGTTAATTTTATCGGCTTCTTTTTTATCTAGCCGATTTTGTTTCTGACGCAGCTTTTTTGCTCTTTTCTTTTCTTGAGCCAGCTTTATTTTGTCAGAATCTAGCCAAGACTCCGCATTAATTGCGCGTGTCTTTGCTCCTTTTAACTCTAATTTGAGATGTCCTATCTCACATGCCATTTCTCTTTGGTTTTCGAAATAAGTATTATTCTCATTTCGTCTAGCCTGCTGAGATTGACCTAGATGATCTAATGCTGCATCTAGATCATCACGTAATCGATCATTATTGTCGATTAAGGTATTGGAGTTTTGTATAACTCCTTTCACTGTTTGTGAAATCTCAGCTATGTTTTGTTGATGGCTAGCAACCATGATTTTGGCGTCTTCTACCAATTCATTCGCTTGATAGAGTTCATGTAATTTTTTAGTTTGGAGAAGGGAATCGCTCCTTCTCTGTTTAATTACACGTATTTTATTGGGTAATGCACCCAATTTCATAAATGCAGTGGCTATCTTTTGCCACTCATTTATTTCCCCTCGTGACCATTTGTCACCTTCCTCCTGCGTCTTTTGTCCTTTCTGGTCTCCCCCAGAGGATTGTACCGGAAGCGGGTCAATCTCCCACTTCGACGCTTCGGCAACAACCCTCACTCCAAACGTTTTAAGCCACTGTTCATGGCATCTGTCTTGTTCTTTGACAGATAAGGAATATGCCTGGTTAGGGTCATTCCTTTTTTGGAGGTGAAGGGGACCACACACATTTTTCACGCCGTTTTTAGCAACGGCGGCATAATTTGGCCCTGAGGAGGGGCCAGGAACAGGAATTGGCGTCCTGTTTTCTTCGTTGCCTAATCGAGGGAAGGGGGTTGATGGCCTATAAGTGCCATTATTAAGGTCGGCAATGAGTTGCCGCGCACCTTCCATAGGCAGTTTGGGATAGTCATCCCTGACTTTGTTCCAATCGTTGATTGGAACAGCATTGGGCTTTCTATATTTAGCCCGGACAGCTTCATCGTGGCGGACTGTATGTCCGCGTTCCCTGGCCATTTTCCTTTTATATTCTTGAGTGCGCCGATGAATGCGCGCCTCAAGTATGGCCTTCTGTTTGGCCTCCTCCACTTTAGCCCAGTGCTGAGCGATCGTTTCCTGATCTTGCCGACGAAGATCGTCAGCAAGCTTGGAATCGATCGAGGCCGATGGCCCAGAACCGGTAACTCGTGCCTTGCCGGCACGCTTTTTGTATGAAACAGGGATAAACATCCCTACACCATCAAGGGGAGGAGTGATCCTCTCCTGTTTTACCTGAACAGGGGGGGATCGCAGGTGTGATGAGTCAGAGACTGTGCGTAATGAAGGTAGCGAGGATGGAGTCCTCACTTTAGTAACCGGCGATGCCGGTTTTGATCCCGCTTTATTTGAGCGGGGAGAGCGCATAATGTTGGCGGATTCGCCCATTTCGCGCTTTTTAATTAATTTAGAATTTTTAATTTGACCCAATTTGAATTGGGCAATTACCTGTTTGCCTTTGTATTTGGCTGCGAGGCCAAACAAGGCACGTTTATCGGATTCTTGATCCGATTCGAGCTCATTTTGAGCTTGTTCTTCTTCAGGAAGAAGGTCGAAATAGGTAATGATGCGACCCTTGGAAGGGCCAGCTTGATTGTTTCCGGACGAACCGGAAGAGGAGGCTGCTTTTCCGGCAGCGGAGCCGGAAGCGGATTTTCCGGAAGAAGGTCCGGAGGAAGAGGAGGCGGAGGCGGAGGAAGCGGCAGAGTTGTTGTAAGACATTTTTATCAAAATATTTATTTATTTATTTGAAAATTCAAAAAATAAATTCGAGGAGAGGTTGGTTTGGATTGGTTTGAAGATCTTTGAAAAATTCGTTAGCTCATTGTTTTTAAAGAACGATAGATGCTAGCACTAATCATCGATACTTCCGGTTATGGACGCAACAGATGGATCCCGGGACAGGGACTCGTGGATTGCTTTTGGTTTCTCGGTTTCATCGCCAGAAAGGGATCCAGCCTTTCAGGAGTGCTTTGGGGCTCCAACAAATTCCCCAACAGCGGTAAATATCCCATCATTATGTAACTATTTTTAAAACGTACTATTGCTGCTAAGGAGCAGTCCTATTACTAAGCAGGAAGCTAAGCTCGTGCCTGCCACTGATATGCGTAGACAGGGAACAATGTCCCTGTAGCACTATCTTTATACGGAATATTACATAATTATTTAATTAATGAGAATGCGGGACGAAAACCCGAAATTGGTATATGTGCTTAATTATTCACGGCCAAAAGGGGGGCGCGAAGCCTTTTGATCGGGGGACGGGACAGAACCCGATCCGATCTTTATCCATCATAAGATGGCCCTTAATCCGGAGGATGTTGATAAACCAGTGTCCACAAACTGGTCCAGATCTGATCGAGACGATTGATGGATCTTAGATTATGGTTTTATTATATACCCAGGTAACGCAGAAACCGGGGGCTGGACAAGTTTGCCACACTAAGTATTGTTTTCACACCTCTCCAGGTGGTGCCCTGATCTCTGTCAAGATCGGACATGCTCATATTTCGGGTGAGCTCCCCGGGTTACGTTAGTGGACATAAACGGTGTATACAGTCATCTACAGCCACTAGGGCGCTACTAACAAACCCGATTACCTTATTTGGTCATTACCAAATAGCGATCGACGAATCCCCTCGACGGCGACAGCTACATTGTCAAGCCGCTTATCTCCTGCGGTATCGAGGCGATCGCCCATCAGGTCTGCGAGCAGATGGGGCCCATAACCTGTCGAAGTAGCACGACGACGGGCGCAGCGGAATAGTAGAGCTAAGTAAGTGAAACACTTACTTGTGTAGCTGTAGGTCACTCAGGAGCTGTGGCTCAACTGGTTGATAGCAGAGAAGAGAATGTAGATTGATGGAGAAACTACAGAATATTTATACGTCTATCTACTGTGTCTGTGTCAGCGTTATTATGATACGCTGACTGAGCATTTGTATAGCATGACTGAGCAAATGTATTGAGCATAGCAATGCGCAGTCATTGCTGTGTGGAAAGCTGTGTGAAGCACAGCTTTGCACAGTCGCCATGTGAATACATGAGGCGACTTTATTGTTCAGAGTTCTGTCCCATCGAACTCTATAATATCTGTCTAGATATAAATACAATGAACATTATATAATCATAGATTATTAGATAATACTGATAAGATATGATAACGATTGAGATCGGATAGATCCGAGATGTTTTCCCACGATACGAAAGACATTCGTCAACGTTCGTTTCAACACTCCCCCTCATTGAGGATCTCAATGCCAATTTCATTTCTTAACTCTTTAAACTTTTGCCAAGTTAAATTTTTTGTTAAGATATCAGCTAATTGTTCATTTGTGGGAACATACGATATGTTAATATCTTTGTTCTCAACACGTTCTCTAACATAATGATAACGAATATCAATATGTTTTGTTCTATGTTCTTGAGCTGGATTCTTTGCTAAGAATATTGATCCTCTGTTGTCAACATGAAGATCAACAGCTCCAATGTCATATCCCAGTTCTTTGAATAGGGATTTTATCCACATGATTTGGCATGAGCAGTCTGAAAGACTCATATACTCAGCTTCTGTGGATGACAATGCAACAGTTTTCTGTTTTCTGGAAATCCAACTTATTGGAGATCCTGCCAATAGAACTAGATTACCCGTTACAGATTTTCTTGTGACTGGATCACCAGCCCAATCTGCATCAGAGTAAGCATGCATTCCATCTTTATTAAAGCCATCATACACCAATTTTCCATTTATGGAAGAATTGACATATTTTATAATATATAAGGCTTTTGCTATGTGTTCTCTAGATGGATTAACCATGAATTGTGACATCATGATTACTGCTTGGGTAATGTCATATCTCGTGCCAAGAGTAAGATATAGTAGAGATCCAATAATTGATTGGTAATAACTCCTTTCTTGAGGAGTTGCAGTTCCTTCGTTCTCCACAGGTGTATATCCTGCTGGTAAAGGGGTACGAACAGGTTTTGAATCTTCTTGACCAAAACGTTTAACTACTTTCTTTGCATAGTTAATTTGATCAAGAATAATCAATTTCTTTTTTCTATCTCAGACAATTGTCATTCCAAGATATTCTTTAATGGGTCCTAGATCTCTACATTCCCATTTTTTCATAAACTTGTGTTTTAATTCCATGAGTAACTTTTTATTGTTTCCCATGAATAACACATCATCAACATATAATATAGCTACTATAGTTGATTTCTGTTTATAGCAAACATAGACTCCAGTGTCTGTAAGACACCGTCCAAAGCCTAATTCTTGTAGACTTTGATTTGCTTTCTTATTCCAAGCTAATGAAGCTTGTTTAAGTCCATATAAGGCTTTTTTAAGTTTATAGACTTTGTGCTCTTGTCCTTTGATAATAAATCCTTCTGGCTGTTCCATATATATGTTTTCTTCTAAGTCTCCATAAAGGAACGCTGTCTTTACATCTAGCGCTTCGATTTCCCAATCTTCTAGCGCTGCTGTAGCCATAAGGAGTCTCACAGTCTCAAATTGTGCAACTGGTGAGAATGTATCATCATAATCTACTCCAGGTATTTGTGAAAATCCTTTAGCGACTAGTCGAGCACGTTTTCGGCCATCGCTTTTGACCGCATAAACCCATCTACACTTTACAGGTTTACGGTCTTTTGGACATGGTACTAATTCCCATACATCACGGTCTTCTAAGGCCTGTACTTCTTCTTTCATTGCATTTTGCCATAATTCCCATTCTTTGGGATTAGAAGCTTTTAATTTATAAGCATCTTTATATGTCCATTGATCTACACTTTTAGAGTAGTTTGGACTTATGGCTTTGCATAGAAGGTAGTTAACAAATCTGTTACCTCCTTCTTTGAGTAGTTTTTCTAAGAAGTATACGAGATCATCACTAGGTGATTTAGACTGTAAATCTCTATTGACTTCTTCTTCACTTGATTCATTAAATGGATCGGTTTCATTATCAGAGGATGATTGTCTATTCAAATCTGGAATAGATTCTCCACCAGAAACTGGTCTTGTTTCTTTAATGGATGATCGTTCAGATTCTGAGGCAGATGGTGTTTTATATTGTTCTGACTCTGTTTCTGATTCTGATATTTCTTCCATTTCTTTATCCATTTCAATTTGTTGTAACGGATTTTGTAAAGCTTTTCGTGAAGAAGTTGGACTAAGGGTAGGTTTTGCTTTCCCTTTGCCTTTACCAAAGACTCTTTTGCTCCACTCTCTAGTACTTTGTATATCTTTTTCTATTTCAAGAGGAGCTTTCTGACCATATGCATTGTCAGGCATGAGTCTAGGTTTTTTGAGGCGTGAAGTCCTTCTGAGATATGTGTCATATTTTTCATCTCGTTTGTCCTTTCCTTTTTCAGGATGTTTATCTCCAAGTCGTCTCATGGAGATGTTTGGTCGTTCAGGAGGTGTTATTGAACGATTAACATTAGGTTCTATATCCTGATTTCTGTCAGGATTTATATAAGAATCCTCTAGGCCTTGATTATCCTTATCATGAAACGATCTGCTATAATCGTTGTCTGTAGTATCATGATTTTCTGGATATCTTTTCTTTTTGTGGGGAGTATCATCATCACTATCACTATCGTAGGTGTGATGACCATGATCCATGTGGGAATTGGAATCAGATACGTGTCCATTATTTTTCTCCCTTGTTTCTATACCTGGTGGACTATTAAATAGTCTATTTTCTAAGCCTTCTGTTTTCGCTCTAGGAAATTTGGTTTCATCAAATAATGATTGAACTCCAACAAATATAGAGTTATTATTTTTCATGAATTGATAAGCTTTAGAGCCATCTTCATATCCTATGAATGTCATGGCCTCTGCTTTTGGAGTAAGCTTATTTTGTCTAATTTCTTTAGGTACAAAAACCCAAGCTAGACAACCAAATGTTTTAAAGTAATGAACATCAGGTTTTTTATTGTACAAATTTTCATATGGCGTCATCCATTTTGTTCTTCTTAATGGTGTGCGATTATAGGTGTGAATAGCATTTTTCATAGCAAACTCCCACCAAGATTTTGGGCATTGGGCATGGAGTCGCATACTTTCTGCTTTTTCTAAGATTGTATTATTCAATCTTTCTGCACGTCCATTTTGTTGATGGATGTATGGTGCACTATGTTCATGTAATATGCCTTTTTGTTTTAAGAATTGATCAAATTCACCAGACTTAAATTCTCCCCCTCGATCTGATCTGAAACGTTTAACTCTTCTTCCTGTTTGGTTTTCAAACAGTGTAATAAAGTTTTTGAAATTTTCAAACGTTTCTGATTTAGTTCGTAGGAATGCCATAAAGGCATATGAAGAATAGTCATCAATAATCATTAAACACCATTTTTTACGGTGATAAGATTCTTGTGGGAATTCTAGCAAGTCAGCATGTAACAACTCTAATGGTTGTTTTGCACGTGTTTGTGATATAGGATAAGATTTATTATGCATCTTTCCTTGTGCACATCCAGAACAAATAGGATTATCAGATGGTATTTTGATTTTATCATCAAAACCTTCTGTATGTTGGCTCATATTTTTTATTACATTTTTATTTGCATGTGCCATCCTATTATGCCATGTAGTGAAATCTACGAGATTCACCAATTTGTTTAATTTTTGTTTTATTGTTACTTTAGCCCAGTGTATCGGTTCAAAGCGATTTTTGGGTTTAGCAACTATAACATTATTTCCTTTGAACAAAAACACTGTATGTTCACTGTTTGATGTCTCAACGTAACCACCAATTTTTAATTGTCCCGATGAAATAAGTTTGTGAGAAGCCTTTGGCATGTAACAAACTTCCAATTTAGCGATATGTTTAAGTCCCTTTAAGTTTTCAAACTCAAGGACTATAGTCCCTTGTCCAAGTATCATTGCAGCTGATTTTGAATCGGCTGTTTTGATTTCTTCTGGTTCAGGATATGGATTATACTCTACAAAGTCAGACTTGTTATTTGTAATGTGCACAGATGCACCTGAGTCTATTATCCAATAATCCTCACGTATTTTTTCACTTTTAAGAGTTGATGCAGATTTATTTAAACTAATAGCTATTATGCTATTTTTACATCTGCTATCTACAGACTTACCAATATCATGATAAGCCTTCTTCTGATGGTTACATTCCATCATCTGCGAAGAAGTCATTATCATAATATTCTTCTTGGTATCCTCCGATGTTATCATCGTCACTGATTTATAATCAGTATTTGGATATTTTTTAGTGAATTTTACATACGATCTGTTGTCCCAGTAACCTGTTTCTACATGTTCCTCATGTATTTCTTCTTGTAGCTCTATTTGAGCTTTCTCGTCATCAATGCGAGCTTCTGGAATGTCCATTGGATTATTTTTCCAGGTAACAAAATCTTCTTTGATAAGATCTTTTCCTTTTCCTTTAAGATCTTTGATCCTGTTCATAATTTTTAATGTTTCAGGATCGACTTTGTTTGTGCTGATTCTATCAGCAAGTGAAGAATTTTGAGGAACATCCACATCCATTTTATGGCTTTCTGTTATAGCCATATTAGCGAATTTCTTAAGATCCGCTTTTTCTTTTCTTGAGAGGTCCCCAGGAGCATTCGCTGCTTTAGCCAAAAGATTTAATTTCTTTAGCTTATTCGCGCGATTTTTCTTATTACGCTCCCAATTTGATCCTGTTTTGTTGCCAGGGGGTACATAGGCTGGTCTATTACTGGGACCTGCCTGTGCATTTGGCTGGGTATATTTCCCTTTAGGCAAATTTACTTTGGGTTTGAACCCAGAGTTAAAGGGTTTTTTGCCTTTATAGTTTTTGCTCCCCCTTGCTACAAAGTTTGCGGACTGCTCTTCCTTGTCGCCTTTGCGACGTTGGTACTCATTTTCGATCTCTGGTAGGAGATCTTTAAGTTTTGTTGTTCCTACTACCATTTTTAGGAGTATGTAGGTTTTAAATGAGTCCCAGGAAGCTGGCATCCTGTCAATGACTTCCATTAATTGGAAATCGTCGTCAAAGGATTTGCCATTTGCAGCCATTTCAGCCCAGAGTTCCATTAACTCTTGGACTGATTCTGCAGGATTTTTATTTTTGGGGAATTCCCAAGTTTTTGTCTTTTTATAGACATTAAATATCGCTACTGCTCCAGCTTTGGAAAAAGCCTCAGTTAGGCCATCCCAAGTTTCTTTTGACGTGTCTTTGATATGATGACTCAAAGACTTAGGCAAATTTAGGGTTATTATTCCCCTTGCCTTTCCATCATTTTCAAGAAATTCTTGGTGTAATTTCCAAATTTGGTTGAGTGCTTGGACTCGACCAGCTGTGACAGTTGTGCTAACCATCTCAGCTTGGTAGCTGGGTAGCCAAGGGTTATGTGTAATAGTACCCTCAATGTACTGCCATACACTTTTGGACTGGAGTGTAGCTTTAACCAATCTGGACCATGTGGCCCAGTTGCTTCTACCTTGTAAGGTAGGAATGGTGATGTCACCACTTTTGTTCGCTCCTACTGTAAGATTACAGTTAAGGCCTCTGGCTAATTTATCAATATCAGCCCAGCCATAACTATAACCTTCTACAGGCTCGATGTGAAAGCTTGCTTTGCTTTCCCTGTGAATTTTGAAGCCAGTCTCCTTTCGGAGTTTATGGCTTAATTGTGACAAATCCTTAACTGTAGGATATGTCTGCCACACGTATTTAGATAGCACTCTATCTTTGATTGCTACCAAATAGCAGAGTCCGGGTTTTTTCCAGACTGGGTGCTCTCGTGTGTGTTTAAAATTTCTTTTATTTGTTTTCACAGGAATGATTTCACCATGCTCAATTGGGGTACCAACTTGAGCTTGTAGATATGTATCATTTTCATCGTCTGATAATTCCCAATGGGAATTTTCAGAGCCATATAAGAGATCTTGGAAATCAGTGTTTCCAAGTTCTTTTAACTCGTCATGTTTAGGTATGCGAGTTCTAGGCTCTTTGGAGCGAGCGGTGAAGTTAATTTTATCGGCTTCTTTTTTATCTAGCCGATTTTGTTTCTGACGCAGCTTTTTTGCTCTTTTCTTTTCTTGAGCCAGCTTTATTTTGTCAGAATCTAGCCAAGACTCCGCATTAATTGCGCGTGTCTTTGCTCCTTTTAACTCTAATTTGAGATGTCCTATCTCACATGCCATTTCTCTTTGGTTTTCGAAATAAGTATTATTCTCATTTCGTCTAGCCTGCTGAGATTGACCTAGATGATCTAATGCTGCATCTAGATCATCACGTAATCGATCATTATTGTCGATTAAGGTATTGGAGTTTTGTATAACTCCTTTCACTGTTTGTGAAATCTCAGCTATGTTTTGTTGATGGCTAGCAACCATGATTTTGGCGTCTTCTACCAATTCATTCGCTTGATAGAGTTCATGTAATTTTTTAGTTTGGAGAAGGGAATCGCTCCTTCTCTGTTTAATTACACGTATTTTATTGGGTAATGCACCCAATTTCATAAATGCAGTGGCTATCTTTCGCCACTCATTTATTTCCCCTCGTGACCATTTGTCACCTTCCTCCTGCGTCTTTTGTCCTTTCTGGTCTCCCCCAGAGGATTGTACCGGAAGCGGGTCAATCTCCCACTTCGACGCTTCGGCAACAACCCTCACTCCAAACGTTTTAAGCCACTGTTCATGGCATCTGTCTTGTTCTTTGACAGATAAGGAATATGCCTGGTTAGGGTCATTCCTTTTTTGGAGGTGAAGGGGACCACACACATTTTTCACGCCGTTTTTAGCAACGGCGGCATAATTTGGCCCTGAGGAGGGGCCAGGAACAGGAATTGGCGTCCTGTTTTCTTCGTTGCCTAATCGAGGGAAGGGGGTTGATGGCCTATAAGTGCCATTATTAAGGTCGGCAATGAGTTGCCGCGCACCTTCCATAGGCAGTTTGGGATAGTCATCCCTGACTTTGTTCCAATCGTTGATTGGAACAGCATTGGGCTTTCTATATTTAGCCCGGACAGCTTCATCGTGGCGGACTGTATGTCCGCGTTCCCTGGCCATTTTCCTTTTATATTCTTGAGTGCGCCGATGAATGCGCGCCTCAAGTATGGCCTTCTGTTTGGCCTCCTCCACTTTAGCCCAGTGCTGAGCGATCGTTTCCTGATCTTGCCGACGAAGATCGTCAGCAAGCTTGGAATCGATCGAGGCCGATGGCCCAGAACCGGTAACTCGTGCCTTGCCAGCACGCTTTTTGTATGAAACAGGGATAAACATCCCTACACCATCAAGGGGAGGAGTGATCCTCTCCTGTTTTACCTGAACAGGGGGGGATCGCAGGTGTGATGAGTCAGAGACTGTGCGTAATGAAGGTAGCGAGGATGGAGTCCTCACTTTAGTAACCGGCGATGCCGGTTTTGATCCCGCTTTATTTGAGCGGGGAGAGCGCATAATGTTGGCGGATTCGCCCATTTCGCGCTTTTTAATTAATTTAGAATTTTTAATTTGACCCAATTTGAATTGGGCAATTACCTGTTTGCCTTTGTATTTGGCTGCGAGGCCAAACAAGGCACGTTTATCGGATTCTTGATCCGATTCGAGCTCATTTTGAGCTTGTTCTTCTTCAGGAAGAAGGTCGAAATAGGTAATGATGCGACCCTTGGAAGGGCCAGCTTGATTGTTTCCGGACGAACCGGAAGAGGAGGCTGCTTTTCCGGCAGCGGAGCCGGAAGCGGATTTTCCGGAAGAAGGTCCGGAGGAAGAGGAGGCGGAGGCGGAGGAAGCGGCAGAGTTGTTGTAAGACATTTTTATCAAAATATTTATTTATTTATTTGAAAATTCAAAAAATAAATTCGAGGAGAGGTTGGTTTGGATTGGTTTGAAGATCTTTGAAAAATTCGTTAGCTCATTGTTTTTAAAGAACGATAGATGCTAGCACTAATCATCGATACTTCCGGTTATGGACGCAACAGATGGATCCCGGGACAGGGACTCGTGGATTGCTTTTGGTTTCTCGGTTTCATCGCCAGAAAGGGATCCAGCCTTTCAGGAGTGCTTTGGGGCTCCAACAAATTCCCCAACAGCGGTAAATATCCCATCATTATGTAACTATTTTTAAAACGTACTATTGCTGCTAAGGAGCAGTCCTATTACTAAGCAGGAAGCTAAGCTCGTGCCTGCCACTGATATGCGTAGACAGGGAACAATGTCCCTGTAGCACTATCTTTATACGGAATATTACATAATTATTTAATTAATGAGAATGCGGGACGAAAACCCGAAATTGGTATATGTGCTTAATTATTCACGGCCAAAAGGGGGGCGCGAAGCCTTTTGATCGGGGGACGGGACAGAACCCGATCCGATCTTTATCCATCATAAGATGGCCCTTAATCCGGAGGATGTTGATAAACCAGTGTCCACAAACTGGTCCAGATCTGATCGAGACGATTGATGGATCTTAGATTATGGTTTTATTATATACCCGGGTAATGCAGAAACCGGGGGCTGGACAAGTTTGCCACACTAAGTATTGTTTTCACACCTCTCCAGGTGGTGCCCTGATCTCTGTCAAGATCGGACATGCTCATATTTCGGGTGAGCTCCCCGGGTTACGTTAGTGGACATAAACGGTGTATACAGTCATCTACAGCCACTAGGGCGCTACTAACAAACCCGATTACCTTATTTGGTCATTACCAAATAGCGATCGACGAATCCCCTCGACGGCGACAGCTACATTGTCGAGCCGCTTATCTCCTGCGGTATCGAGGCGATCGCCCATCAGGTCTGCGAGCAGATGGGGCCCATAACCTGTCGAAGTAGCACGACGACGGGCGCAGCGGAATAGTAGAGCTAAGTAAGTGAAACACTTACTTGTGTAGCTGTAGGTCACTCAGGAGCTGTGGCTCAACTGGTTGATAGCAGAGAAGAGAATGTAGATTGACGGAGAAACTACAGAATATTTATACGTCTATCTACTGTGTCTGTGTCAGCGTTATTATGATACGCTGACTGAGCATTTGTATAGCATGACTGAGCAAATGTATTGAGCATAGCAATGCGCAGTCATTGCTGTGTGGAAAGCTGTGTGAAGCACAGCTTTGCACAGTCGCCATGTGAATACATGAGGCGACTTTATTGTTCAGAGTTCTGTCCCATCGAACTCTATAATATCTGTCTAGATATAAATACAATGAACATTATATAATCATAGATTATTAGATAATACTGATAAGATATGATAACGATTGAGATCGGATAGATCCGAGATGTTTTCCCACGATACGAAAGACATTCGTCAACGTTCGTTTCAACAGACAGAACTCTGAACAATAAAGCCACCTCATGTATATGGCAACTGTGCAAAGCTGTGCTTCACACAGTTCCACACAGCAATGACTCAGACTGCACATTGCTATGCTCAATACATTTGCTCAGTCATGCTATACAAATGTGTTGAAGTAGCACAATGACAGGCACAGCAGAATAGTCCAGCTAGGCAAGTGAAACACTTACTTGTGTATACTGGCCACAGTCTGAGGTTTGGACCTTCTGGACCCATGGACCTGAACTGGACCCCATGTTCAGGTCCAGGTCCAGAGATGGAGGATAATTAACCCCCTCAGCAGTTTAGGTTCAGCACCTGAGGTGGACCTGAACCTTCATCACAGTCATTGACTCAGCTCATCAGAAAGGAGGTCATTCAACTTTGTCAACATTGAGGTACAATATATATGTAAAATATAAGACTTTCATGGATTCTACTCTCTCATTGCATGCTGTTTGTTAGGACTAGCCCAAACAACCCCTAGGCCTCACAGAGAAGAGTGAGTGAGATGAGATGAGAAAGAGAGTAGATTCCCTGAGGACAAACTACCTAGAGTCTTAGGGACTCACTACTACAAGAGACACCCCTTATATACTGCTAGCTAGGTCTGTGCACAGCAACCCTAAGCCCTAGTGGCTGTGGTGCACAGCAACAGCCTAGGCCCTAATGATGTACCTACACCTAGCCCCCCTCCTAGACTGATCCAGACTCAACCATCCTGTCAGCAACCATAACCCCAAGAGTCCCTGCAGCCACTTGCTGACTAACCCTTGGGTGTCCTAACATAGGGGTGGTGCTGTCCTGCCTTAAGAGGTATCTCCCCATAGAAGCCCCAGATAAATAAGTAAAAATAAGGAAAATGATGAGAAAAATCAAAAGTTCATAACATATTCTTTTTCTCAAGACTTCACATCCCAAGAAGTCAATGCCACAAGGAATACTTGCATGGTTCCAGTGTTCAAAGCTTTCTTGGGGGAATCAAGCACAGGTGTAACCACCCCATCATGCTCAAGAGTTCTTGAGAATGCCCCCAATGGATCTGACTCTTCATAAATTGGTTTTTGGTTCCCCTTCCACCTCTGCCAATTTCATTCCAGCTTTTCCAGGCAATTGCACTTGAAGTGCCCATCCTCCCATCTGAAAAATTGTTTTGGCACCTTGGTCTGTGTAAGATTCTTGTAAGGGCAGTATACAGTGGGTCAAAAAACTGCCCCAATGTTTGCATGTTTTGCAAAGATTGACATGGTGCGAAGCAATGACATAAGCGGAAATTTTGGGAAAATTACATGACATACTAGGACATGTTGGCTACCTGACAAAGTAAAAATTATGTAATTCTGATTAAAACTGATTGCGCAATAAATTGAACAAGATAATCATTGGGGCACTTTTTTGACTCTCAAATATTTTCTGACTTTCAATATTACACAGTACAAGGCAGGAATGGGCTGTGAGAATAATAAACAATGTCACATGACATTATTTGCATCAATTTGTCATGTTGAACTTCATCCATTCATCTTCTTGACTCTTTACCACTACCATGAAATCCATCTCTGCTGAAAAGCACACTTCTGTTGTTTCTCTCCTCAATGAGGGGTATTCCCATCATCAAATCCAAGCTAGGACTGGTCTGGGGAAGGGTACCATTGGCAGAATTAGTAAGGAGGTGGAGGGGCATAAGGAAAATCATCCTGGTGGTCACCCTTCCAAACTCTCTTCCCATGATAAATGGTCAATTATCCATCAAATCAGCACTGGGAAACTGGACAATGCTGTCCAAGCCACCCAGTGTTGAACTTGGTGACCAAACAACTGTTCTATGGGTGCCTTACCTAAGCTGCTACACAAGTGAGTTAGACTTGTGTGAGTGTAAGTCTTGCCAAGGGGCGGTATCCCCGAGGGTAAGGGCTAAACAGGCTTAGTGGTTGCTCTGCTACTAAGACCTGATAGCTCAGTGGTTAGAGTGTGCCACCCGGAGTGTGGGTAGGTCCCAGGTTCAATCCCTGGTCAGGTCACTTTTGCAATTCCAATACCATCTGCATTCCTCTTGATTTTAAACACCCATTTTGAACCAATTGCCTTCTTTCCAGGAGGTAGTTTTTCCAACACCCAAGTACCATTGCTTAGATGTGCATTAAATTCTTCCAGGGCAGCCGGAGGCTTCCTTCCACTTCTGTGCATTAGGACCAGCCATTGCTTCAGCATAAGTACTTGGTTCTGATTCAAATGATGAGATTGATGCTGCATGTACATAATCTGCATCCTCAAACTCCTCTTCATCAGATGATTCAGTGTACTTCAATGGCTTGTGTGCTCCTCCAATTTTCCACCATTCACCAGGAGGTCGAATATCTCGCCTTGGCTGCCTGACAGCTAGAGTTGGCTCTGGTAAAGGACGAGGTGGTGGAGTAACTGGAAGTGGTGGTAGATTCTGATGAATTTCATCCTCAACTTGGATGTCCTGTTCATCATCATCCACTTTGATTTCCTGATCTGGTCCATTCTCATCTATCTGAGGTCCTGGTCCCTGCATCTGCTGCTCTGGCTGAGCCTGTTCCTATTGGAATTGCAAAAGTGACCTGACCAGGGATTGAACCTGGGACCTACCCACACTCCGGGTGGCACACTCTAACCACTGAGCTATCAGGTCTTAGTAGCAGAGCAACCACTAAGCCTGTTTAGCCCTTACCCTCGGGGATACCGCCCCTTGGCAAGACTTACACTCACACAAGTCTAACTCACTTGTGTAGCAGCTTAGGTAAGGCACCCATAGAACAGTTGTTTGGTCACCAAGTTCAACACCCTGCCCTGAACAGACAACTGTCCAAACCTGGGCAAACACATGGCCAGTCACTAAGCGCTTCCGGGGCCCATAACCTATTGGAATTGCAAAAGTGACCTGACCAGGGATTGAACCTGGGACCTACCCACACTCCGGGTGGCACACTCTAACCACTGAGCTATCAGGTCTTAGTAGCAGAGCAACCACTAAGCCTGTTTAGCCCTTACCCTCGGGGATACCGCCCCTTGGCAAGACTTACACTCACACAAGTCTAACTCACTTGTGTAGCAGCTTAGGTAAGGCACCCATAGAACAGTTGTTTGGTCACCAAGTTCAACACATCAACCCCCTTTCCTTGATTAGGCAATGAGGAAAACAGGACACCAATCCCTCTCTGCCACCCCATTCTGTTGTGGCCTATTCCGCACTGTGTGTTGCCTGATAATCCCACACTCATCTGTAAACTTTAGAAACTCTCTTGACATGTATTCTCCTCCTTTGTCATCACAAAGTGTTTTGATTGACTGTCCCAGATGATTCTCAGCATATGCTTTGAATCTTTTAAATGCATCAAAGACCATGTCCTTGTTGAAAATGGTGATAACACATGATACAAACATGCCACAATACGTACAAACATGCCAAACTGTAGATATGATACCATAGATCAACTTTGGTTAATAGTAGTTACCTTAGTTTGCTATATTTCTCCTTCTATTCCTTAAAGTTCGCTCCAAATTGCTTCCTATGTCTGGGGTGCGATATAGTGGACACCAAAACTCACGCCTCGGTGTAGGCTTTGTCTATGGACCACCATACAGCCCTAGTTTACTAATATGTACGGGGGAACCCGTACAAGCGATTGGTTATTAGACTTTTGCTACATAATAGACAACTATTATCAACGTCTACTGTCCAAGCATCGTCTAAACGAGGGTTATAACTGCATCTGACTGGTGTTACATCAGTAGTCAGTTATCCAGTCCTTTGGCAGCTTGTAACAATAGTGGACACCAAAACTCATGCCTCGGTGTAGGCTTTGTCTATGGACCACCATACAGCCCTATTTTACTAATATGTACAGGGGAACCTGTACAAGCGATTGGTTATTAGACTTTTGCTACATAATAGACAACTATTATCAATGTCTATCTGTCCAGGCATCGTCTAAACGAGGGTTATAACTGCATCTGACTGGTGTTACATCAGTAGTCAGTTATCCAGTCCTTTGGCAGCTTCTAACAGGTTATGGGCCCCGGCCTTCAACTGATACAAGAATTGTTATTGGACTTGGGGATCTTGCTGGTCTTTTTGTAGACCATTCACTTGATTTATTGGCAACCAAGGTTTGGGGAGAGTGTCTAGCAGCACTTGTCCATGTTTGGAATCGTTGTCCAACATCTGCATTGGAGAAGAAAACACCATTTGAATTATGGAATGGCAAAAAGCCAGATGTCAGTCATCTAAGAATCTGGGGATGCACTGTTACAATTATGTGCACTTTTCATTTTTCTTATGTCAGCACCTGCCTCTTTTGGTGCTTATGCAATCTCTTCTATTTTCATATGCTTATGCAATGTCACACAAATGTTGCTGTGACTCTATTCTTACTTATGCCATATGCCTACCTTTGTTCTGTCATACTGACATCGCTATGACCTCACTCATGACGCGTTATGATGTCTACTATCATTACATCATACCTATGATGTTCTTTACCTTTTACAGACAGTAGGTTCACATATAAATAGCAGAGTTTGTCATAGGTCGAACCTTAAGTTCAACTTAGCTTGTATAAACCTTATTACTCGCTGCAAAGCTTGTAAGTAAGCACAAGTTAATCTCTAGCAACCTTAACAAGGTTGTGGTGAGATCTCAAGTCGTAGTTCACATGCTCTCGCCTATAACCCTCTTCTCAAACCTGAGTCTTGCCTTATAGGCTCAGCGCTGTTTACCCACTCGTGTTCACCAGGTTTATTTCACTGCCATCGTCTCGGACAATCCTCGTGGCATTACGTCATCGGGTAGATTGACAGACGACTCGATCATCATAACAATTTAAGTCGAACTTACCTAAACAGCTCGAGTATTAGTTTGTTAGTGCACAGACTGTTGAACTTCCCGAGAGCCGGCCAGTAGGTTACCAGTGCCTGATCAAGATTTCCAGAATCTTCACAAGAGGAGCTCCCCCACTGAACAAAGCAACCAGAGGACTTCGAAACACATACACACTTCAAGGAGAAGTAATCTACAAAGATAGCTGAGATCAGATCTGGAAATACAGACACTCTGATTGTTGAACTTGGTGACCAAACAACTGTTCTATGGGTGCCTTACCTAAGCTGCTACACAAGTGAGTTAGACTTGTGTGAGTGTAAGTCTTGCCAAGGGGCGGTATCCCCAAGGGTAAGGGCTAAACAGGCTTAGTGGTTGCTCTGCTACTAAGACCTGATAGCTCAGTGGTTAGAGTGTGCCACCCGGAGTGTGGGTAGGTCCCAGGTTCAATCCCTGGTCAGGTCACTTTTGCAATTCCAATACTGATACGCCTGTCGAGCTACACCATTTTTGGATACCACAGTAGAATAACTGCCCACCCAATGGAGCTGTTAGATTCCAAGGATTATACTATCTTGCAGGAGTAGAAGTTATCTTTGACACCAGTAAATCTCACTGGACATACTATCAAAACGACGAAGTATGTTGTGTAGAAGATGAAGCTTTTCAAGGACCATACTATGTTCCTGGAGGGATCAACAATGTCCCTGAGCACCTTAGATCACCTGAAGTAACTGGAGAATCTTCTAGCAGAAAGGGCAAATTCTGTGCACCTAGTGACTCAGATTCCAATTCTTCCTGAGAGGAGAATACAATTGAATCTAGTGACCTATTTGAGACTGCCCCATTCAAAGCATTTCAAGAGCTAGGAACAGCACAACCTAGCCCCTTGCAGTTCACTTCCACATTAGGAAACACACCAAGACCACTTTTATCTTTAGATCTTGCACAGACTAGTGGACCATCTTCAGACAAACAACCAGAAGAAGAACCAACTTCTGAATCACCTATACCTCCATTAAGAACCCCTACTCCACCACCACCAGACAACGACCCTGATATCGAAATGGCTGACACGAATGCTGATCAACGCATCAAGGGTCCTATGCCCACTAAATTTGAAGGGAATCGCAAGCTAGCCAAGCTATTTATGAACGATTGCAAGATGTTCTTTGAGATCAATACCAGTTATAACACTGATAAAAAGAAGATCATCTTCGCACTCATGCACATTGGTGGAAATGCAGGGCCAATGGAAGCTAGCCAAATTAAGCGACCTAAATGATGCAGCAGCATGGGGAACTTGGGCTGCATTTAAGGAGTCATTTGAGAGTAACTGGAAACAGGTGGACAGCCCTGGAAGGGCCATGATGGAGCTATACAAAATAGTGCAACAATGCAAGAAGATGCCGATCCTACTATATATGGACAAGTTCAAGGAACTAATCAAAAAGTCCAAGATCAAGGAAGAAGCTGCCATCATTCCTCTATTTTCGGAGGGACTTCCCCCTGAAAGTGTCCAACAGATCCTTATGCAGAACCCAGCCGATCTACAGGGTTGGTACGATGCTGCACAAAGTGTTGAAATTGGTGATAACACATGATACAAACATGCCACAATACGTACAAACATGCCAAACTGTAGATATGATACCATAGATCAACTTTGGTTAATAGTAGTTACCTTAGTTTGCTATATTTCTCCTTCTATTCCTTAAAGTTCGTCCCAAATTGCTTCCTATGTCTGGGACGCAATATAGTGGACACCAAAACTCACGCCTCGGTGTAGGCTTTGTCTATGGACCACCATACAGCCCTATTTTACTAATATGTACAGGGGAACCTGTACAAGCGATCAGTTATTAGACTTTTGCTACATAATAGACAACTATTATCAACGTCTACTGTCCAAGCATCGTCTAAACGAGGGTTATAACTGCATCTGACTGGTGTTACATCAGTAGTCAGTTATCCAGTCCTTTGGCAGCTTCTAAAACCCTTACCCTTAATCTCCAACCTGATGATCAAGCTTAAAGGAGCATGCTACTTTACAAAGCTAGATCTCAGATGGGGATATAATAATGTAAGGATTAAAGAAGGCGATGAATGGAAGGCTGCTTTTGTCACCAACAGAGGATTATTTGAAGCAACAGTCATGTTCTTTGGACTCTGGAATTCACCCACAACATTTCAAGCCATGATGGACGACTATTTTAGGGATATGATTGATGAAGGATGTGTTGAAATTGGTGATAACACATGATACAAACATGCCACAATACATACAAACATGCCAAACTGTAGATATAATACCATAGATCAACTTTGGTTAATAGTAGTTACCTTAGTTTGTTATATTTCTCCTTCTATTCCTTAAAGTTCGCTCCAAATTGCTTCCTATGTCTGGGGCGCGATATAGTGGACACCAAAACTCACGCCTCGGTGTAGGCTTTGTCTATGGACCACCATACAGCCCTATTTTACTAATATGTACGGGGGAACCCGTACAAGCAATTGGTTATTAGACTTTTGCTACATAATAGACAACTATTATCACTGTCTACTGTCCAAGCATCGTCTAAACGAGGGTTATAACTGTATCTGACTGGTGTTACATCAGTAGTCAGTTATCCAGTCCTTTGGCAGCTTCTAACAGGTTATGGGCCCCGGCCTTCAACTGATACAAGAATTGTTATTGGACTTGGGGATCTTGCTGGTCTTTTTGTAGACCATTCACTTGATTTATTGGCAACTTTTGGTCTACTCTAGACCATTGATATTTGATTGGGAGCTCCTTAGAGCTACACACTTGGCACACACATACCACTACAAATTTTAGGAGGCAGCCTAAAATGTCAGACCACCATGGGATTAAAATCAAGCCTCTCACAAATGATAATTATCAAGAGTGGGCAGGGGAGATGAAAGCATTGTTGATGAGAGGTGGATTATGGAGGGTGGTATCTGGGAAAGCCACAAAGCCATCTGAAGAAGAGGCATTGAACAAATGGGAGACCATGGCAGAGAAAGCAGCAGGTGAAATCTACCTGGCTGTTGAAAGTGACCAGAGGGTACACTTCAGAGGCAATGAAGACGATCCTAAAGTCATGTGGGACAGTCTTCAGAAGGTCCATTTGAACAAGAAGCCTGGAGCCAGATTCAATGCATATGACCAACTGTTCTCTATACACAAAAGTGATGATGAAAGTCTCACTAATGTGGCAACAAGGGTTGAAAAGGCAATGGCAAATATCAAAAATCTTCGTCCAACTGACTTCACTCTGGAGAAACTGGATGAGGAACTGGTATGCATGGCAATGATTCGTGCCTTGCCAGAGGAATATGCCAATTTGACATCAAACTTGTTGCTTGTGGAGAAGTTGGGGAAAGATGTAATCCTTCAAGCCTTCAAGGCAGAGGAGTTGAATCGCCAGCGACGTGCAGATGTAGGAGAGAGGGCAAACAGGATGTATGCCTCTAGTGGAAATGGTGGCCAAAGGAGCAGATCAGCTTGCAATATTTGCAAGGAAGAGGGCCATTGGGCTAGGCAATGCCCAAAGCGCAGGAAACATGCTGGAAACAATGCCAAAAAGGCAGAGGAGGTGAAAGAGGCAGAGCCTGCTGTTGAAAAGGCTGGAAATGCAAGTACCTTGGTTGACTATGCACTTGCCACATCTGCTGACCATCGATTTGATTGGAATACAGACTCAGGGGCCACTTCTCATATGACCCCACATAGACACTGGTTCAAATCTTATACCCCATTGAGGAAACCAGTCAAGTTGGCAGACCACACTATCATATATTCAGAGGGCATAGGGTCTGTGCTTTTTAGACCAATTATAGATGGAAAGGTGGCTAGAGATATAGAATTTACAAAAGTGCTACATGTACCAGGCTTGCAAAATAATCTGTTCTCAGTACTATATTTGACACAGCATAAAGGCTTTAATGTACATATCTCTAAATCTGCAATGAAGTTTGTGCTAAATGGTCATATGCCCTTTGTTGGGAGAATAGGCAATGACAATGTTGGCTATCTTGATGGTGAAACAGTTGTAGATGTAGAGTATGTGAGATCTGCAGTAACATCGTCCACTCTGCCTCTGGATCTGACTCTGTGGCATAGGAGATTGGCCCACCACAATTATGAGAGTGTCAAGAATATGGCTCGTGACAGCATGGTTGAGGGACTGACCATGACTTCTCCTAACAAGCCTGATCCAATCTGTGAACCGTGTTTGGCTGGAAAAATGCATGCCAATCCATTTCCATCATCTAGGAATCGTGCCACAAAGCTGTTAGAGCTCATTCACACTGATGTGCATAAAGTGGGAGTTGCTACACATTCTGGCTATCAATATTGGGTTACATTCATTGATGATTACTCTCGATTTCGTGTTGTATTCCCTATCAAGACCAAGGACATGGTCTTTGATGCATTTAAAAGATTCAAAGCATATGCTGAGAATCATCTGGGACAGTCAATCAAAACACTTCGTGATGACAAAGGAGGAGAATACATGTCAAGAGAGTTTCTAAAGTTTACAGATGAGTGTGGGATTGTCAGGCAACACACAGTGCGGAATAGGCCACAACAGAATGGGGTGGCAGAGAGAGCTAATAGGACATTGTCAGAAAGGATCACAGCTATGTTGGAGGAGTCTGGTTTGGCAACCAAGTTTTGGGGAGAGTGTCTAGCAGCACTTGTCCATGTTTGGAATCGTTGTCCAACATCTGCATTGGAGAAGAAAACACCATTTGAATTATGGAATGGCAAAAAGCCAGATGTCAGTCATCTCAGAATCTGGGGATGCACAGCCTATGTGCATGTGCAGAGGGATAAACGTACTGCTTTGGGATCACATATGGAGAAATGCATTTTCATTGGATATCCTGATGGTTACAAGGGCTGGAAATTCTACAATCCAGTCACAAAGAAGTTGGTCATTTGTGAAAGGGCAGAGTTTGATGAACGCTACATGATGGGTTCACATTCTACTTCACATCCTCAGGTTATCAATAGACAACAGGCATCCCAGCAGCAGCAGTACTATATTCCAGCACCAGCTATCCCTATCGAAGCTGATGATGATGATGATGATGACACAGTGGCACCATTACCAAGAATAAATGAACCACAGAGGGAGGTAGCAGAGGAGGAACAGGCTCAGCCAGAGCACCAGATGCAGGGACCAGGACCTCAGATAGATGAGAATGGACCAGATGAGGAAATCAAAGTGGATGATGATGAACAGGACATCCAAGTTGAGGATGAAATTCATCAGAATCTACCACCACCTCCAGTTACTCCACCACCTCGTCCTTTACCAGAGCCAACTCTAGCTGTCAGGCGGCCAAGGCGAGATATTCGACCTCCTGGTGAATGGTGGAAAATTGGAGGAGTACAAAAGCCATTGAAGTACACTGAGTCATCTGATGAAGAGGAATTTGAGGATGCAAATTATGTGCATGCAGCATCAATCTCATCATTTGAATCAGAACCAAGTACTTATGCTGAAGCAATGGCTGGTCCTAATGCACAGAAGTGGAAGGAGGCTGCCCTGGAAGAATTTAATGCACATCTAAGCAATGGTACTTGGGTGTTGGAAAAACTACCTCCTGGAAAGAAGGCAATTGGTTCCAAATGGGTGTTTAAAATCAAGAGGAATGCAGATGGCACATTGGAACGATACAAGGCTAGGATTGTAGCAAAGGGATACAATCAGAGGCCAGGATTTGATTACATGGAAATATTTGCCCCAACCATGCGTCAGGCTACTATTCGTCTTGTCCTAGCTCTGGCAGCCATAGATGACTTGCATTTACGCTCTGTTGATATCTCACATGCCTTCATTAATGGAGACATTGATGCAGAGGTATACATGGTACAACCTGCAGGATTCCAGGAATTAGGTCGAGATTATGTTTGCAGGCTGAACAAGTCTATCTATGGATTGAAACAGGCTGCCAGGCTATGGAATGAAAAGTTGCATGCTGCTCTGCTTGACATGTTGAAATTGGTGATAACACATGATACAAACATGCCACAATACATACAAACATGCCAAACTGTAGATATGATACCATAGATCAACTTTGGTTAATAGTAGTTACCTTAGTTTGCTATATTTCTCCTTCTATTCCTTAAAGTTCGCTCCAAATTGCTTCCTATGTCTGGGGCGCGATATAGTGGACACCAAAACTCACGCCTCGGTGTAGGCTTTGTCTATGGACCACCATACAGCCCTATTTTACTAATATGTACGGGGGAACCCGTACAAGCGATTGGTTATTAGACTTTTGCTACAAAATAGACAACTATTATCAACGTCTACTGTCCAAGCATTGTCTAAACGAGGGTTATAACTGCATCTGACTGGTGTTACATCAGTAGTCAGTTATCCAGTCCTTTGGCAGCTTCTAACAGGTTATGGGCCCCGGCCTTCAACTGATACAAGAATTGTTATTGGACTTGGGGATCTTGCTGGTCTTTTTGTAGACCATTCACTTGATTTATTGGCAACTTTTGGTCTACTCTAGACCATTGATATTCGATTGGGAGCTCCTTAGAGCTACACACTTGGCACACACATACCACTACAAATTTTAGGAGACAGCCTAAAATGTCAGACCACCATGGGATTAAAATCAAGCCTCTCACAAATGATAATTATCAGGAGTGGGCAGGGGAGATGAAAGCATTGTTGATGAGAGGTGGATTATGGAGGGTGGTATCTGGGAAAGCCACAAAGCCATCTGAAGAAGAGGCATTGAACAAATGGGAGACCATGGCAGAGAAAGCAGCAGGTGAAATCTACCTGGCTGTTGAAAGTGACCAGAGGGTACACTTCAGAGGCAATGAAGACGATCCTAAAGTCATGTGGGACAGTCTTCAGAAGGTCCATTTGAACAAGAAGCCTGGAGCCAGATTCAATGCATATGACCAACTGTTCTCTATACACAAAAGTGATGATGAAAGTCTCACTAATGTGGCAACAAGGGTTGAAAAGGCAATGGCAAATATCAAAAATCTTCGTCCAACTGACTTCACTCTGGAGAAACTGGATGAAGAACTGGTATGCATGGCAATGATTCGTGCCTTGCCAGAGGAATATGCCAATTTGACATCAAACTTGTTGCTTGTGGAGAAGTTGGGGAAAGATGTAATCCTTCAAGCCTTCAAGGCAGAGGAGCTGAATCGCCAGCGACGTGCAGATGTAGGAGAGAGGGCAAACAGGATGTATGCCTCTAGTGGAAATGGTGGCCAAAGGAGCAGATCAGCTTGCAATATTTGCAAGGAAGAGGGCCATTGGGCTAGGCATTGCCCAAAGCGCAGGAAATATGGTGGAAACAATGCCAAAAAGGCAGAGGAGGTGAAAGAGGCAGAGCCTGCTGTTGAGAAGGCTGGAAATGCAAGTACCTTGGTTGACTATGCACTTGCCACATCTGCTGACCATCGATTTGATTGGAATACAGACTCAGGGGCCACTTCTCATATGACCCCACATAGACACTGGTTCAAATCTTATACCCCAATGAGGAAACCAGTCAAGTTGGCAGACCACACTGTCATATACTCAGAGGGCATAGGGTCTGTGCTTTTTAGACCAATTATAGATGGAAAGGTGGCTAGAGATATAGAATTTACAAAAGTGCTACATGTACCAGGCTTGCAAAATAATCTGTTCTCAGTACTATATTTGACACAGCATAAAGGCTTTAATGTACATATCTCTAAATCTGCAATGAAGTTTGTGCTAAATGGTCATATGCCCTTTGTTGGGAGAATTGGCAATGACAATGTTGGCTATCTTGATGGTGAAACAGTTGTAGATGTAGAGTATGTGAGATCTGCAGTAACATCGTCCACTCTGCCTCTGGATCTGACTCTGTGGCATAGGAGATTGGCCCACCACAATTATGAGAGTGTCAAGAATATGGCTCGTGACAGCATGGTTGAGGGACTGACCATGACTTCTCCTAACAAGCCTGATCCAATCTGTGAACCATGTTTGGCTGGAAAAATGCATGCCAATCCATTTCCATCATCTAGGAATCGTGCCACAAAGCTGTTAGAGCTCATTCACACTGATGTGCATAAAGTGGGAGTTGCTACACATTCTGGCTACCAATATTGGGTTACATTCATTGATGACTACTCTCGATTTCGTGTTGTATTCCCTATCAAGACCAAGGACATGGTCTTTGATGCATTTAAGAGATTCAAAGCATATGCTGAGAATCATCTGGGACAGTCAATCAAAACACTTCGTGATGACAAAGGAGGAGAATACATGTCAAGAGAGTTTCTAAAGTTTACAGATGAGTGTGGGATTGTCAGGCAACACACAGTGCGGAATAGGCCACAACAGAATGGTGTGGCAGAGAGAGCTAATAGGACATTGTCAGAAAGGATCACAGCTATGTTGGAGGAGTCTGGTTTGGCAACCAAGTTTTGGGGAGAGTGTCTAGCAGCACTTGTCCATGTTTGGAATCGTTGTCCAACATCTGCATTGGAAAAGAAAACACCATTTGAATTATGGAATGGCAAAAAGCCAGATGTCAGTCATCTCAGAATCTGGGGATGCACAGCCTATGTGCATGTGCAGAGGGATAAACGTACTGCTTTGGGATCACATATGGAGAAATGCATTTTCATTGGATATCCTGATGGTTACAAGGGCTGGAAATTCTACAATCCAGTCACAAAGAAGTTGGTCATTTGTGAAAGGGCAGAGTTTGATGAACGCTACATGATGGGTTCACATTCTATTTCACACCCTCAGGTTATCAACAGACAACAGGCATCCCAGCAGCAGCAGTACTATATTCCAGCACCAGCTATCCCTATTGAAGCTGATGATGATGATGATGACACAGTGGCACCATTACCAAGAATAGATGAACCACAGAGGCAGGTAGCAGAGGAGGAACAGGCTCAGCCAGAGCAGCAGATGCAGGGACCAGGACCTCAGATAGATGAGAATGGACCAGATGAGGAAATCAAAGTGGATGATGATGAACAGGACATCCAAGTTGAGGATGAGATTCATCAGAATCTACCACCACTTCCAGTTACTCCACCACCTCGTCCTTTACCAGAGCCAACTCTAGCTGCCAGGCGGCCAAGGCGAGATATTCGACCTCCTGGTGAATGGTGGAAAATTGGAGGAGTACAAAAGCCATTGAAGTACACTGAGTCATCTGATGAAGAGGAATTTGAGGATGCAGATTATGTACATGCAGCATCAATCTCATCATTTGAATCAGAACCAAGTACTTATGCTGAAGCAATGGCTGGTCCTAATGCACAGAAGTGGAAGGAGGCTGCCCTGGAAGAATTTAATGCACATCTAAGCAATGGTACTTGGGTGTTGGAAAAACTACCTCCTGGAAAGAAGGCAATTGGTTCCAAATGGGTGTTTAAAATCAAGAGAAATGCAGATGGCACATTGGAACGATACAAGGCTAGGATTGTAGCAAAGGGATACAATCAGAGGCCAGGATTTGATTACATGGAAATATTTGCCCCAACCATGCGTCAGGCCACTATTCGTCTTGTCCTAGCTCTGGCAGCCATAGATGACTTGCATTTACGCTCTGTTGATATCTCACATGCCTTCATTAATGGAGACATTGATGCAGAGGTATACATGGTACAACCTGCAGGATTCCAGGAATTAGGTCGAGATTATGTTTGCAGGCTGAACAAGTCTATCTATGGATTGAAACAGGCTGCCAGGCTATGGAATGAGAAGTTGCATGCTGCTCTGCTTGACATGGGATTCAAAAGAGTGCGATCAGACCCATCCATGTACATCTATGAAAGGGACAATGTACGGATCATAATGCCAGTATTTGTTGATGACATTACTCTTGCTTCAAAGTCACAGGCTGCATTAGACAAGGCAGTCAGTGATTTGGCCAAGCACTTCAAGCTTAGAGACTTGGGGGAGACATCCTATTTATTGGGAGTGGCCATTAGAAGAGTCAGGTCACAAAGGAAGATCTTCCTGTCTCAGAAGCAGTACATTAAAGATATCTTGAAGCGCTTTGGCATGGAGAACTGTCATACTGTGGACACACCCATGAATCCTGGTCTAAAATTGTCTCGAGAACAAAGCCCTACCACTGATGAGGAAAAGGAAGCTATGAAGGATATTCCTTACATTAGTGCTGTGGGCTCAGTCATGTACCTGGCAATGATGACAAGACCTGATATTGCATACACTGCAGGAGTGTTGGCCAGATTTAATTCAAATCCTGGCATGGCTCATTGGAAGGCAGTCAAGCATTTACTCAGGTACTTGTGTGGAACAATAGATATGGAACTGTGCCTAGGACCAGACCCAGAGACACATGAGCTCATTAGAGCTTATGCTGATGCAGACCATGGTGGTAACAGAGACAATGGGAAGTCTACAACTGGATATGTGATTAAAATGGGATCTGGAGCAGTCAGCTGGAGCAGCAAATTGCAACCCATTGTGACACTCTCAACCACAGAGGCAGAATATGTTGCAGCATGTGCTGCTGGAAGGGAGATTAGGTGGTTTCAGAAGTTGTTGGGAGAGATGGGATATCATGTTCCAAGGCCTTCAACCCTACACATGGACAATCAGTCAGCCATCAGTGTTGCAAAGAATCCAGAGCATCATGGGAGGATGAAGCATCTTGACTTGTGCTTCTATTGGCTTCGAGATAAAGTAGAGGAAGGGTTCATGCAGCCATCCTACTTGCAGACAGACCAGATGCCAGCTGACTTGTTGACCAAGGCTTTGCCTCGAATCAAAGTCATTCTGTTCAGGCAGCTGATGGGAGTCATTCGTCGTGAAGGCTTGTAGGATTAGGGGGAAGGTGTGGACCTGAAGCAACTAGCTTGGTAGTGCAGAGAAGGATTGGTTCAGGGGGAAGTCATTGATTGGCAGTTTTAGAGAGATGTGTCATCAGGGGGAAGTGTTGAAATTGGTGATAACACATGATACAAACATGCCACAATACATACAAACATGCCAAACTGTAGATATGATACCATAGATCAACTTTGGTTAATAGTAGTTACCTTAGTTTGCTATATTTCTCCTTCTATTCCTTAAAGTTCGCTCCAAATTGCTTCCTATGTCTGGGGCGCGATATAGTGGACACCAAAACTCACGCCTCGGTGTAGGCTTTGTCTATGGACCACCATACAGCCCTATTTTACTAATATGTACGGGGGAACCCGTACAAGCGATTGGTTATTAGACTTTTGCTACAAAATAGACAACTATTATCAACGTCTACTGTCCAAGCATTGTCTAAACGAGGGTTATAACTGCATCTGACTGGTGTTACATCAGTAGTCAGTTATCCAGTCCTTTGGCAGCTTCTAACATGACATGGGATTCAAAAGAGTCCGATCAGACCCATCCATGTACATTTATGAAAGGGACAATGTACGGATCATAATGCCAGTATTTGTTGATGACATTACTCTTGCTTCAAAGTCACAGGCTGCATTAGACAAGGCAGTCAGTGATTTGGCCAAGCACTTCAAGCTTAGAGACTTGGGGGAGACATCATATTTATTGGGAGTGGCCATTAGAAGAGTCAGGTCACAAAAGAAGATCTTTCTATCTCAGAAGCAGTACATTAAAGATGTCTTGAAGCGCTTTGGCATGGAGAACTGTCATACTGTGGACACACCCATGAATCCTGGTCTGAAATTGTCTCGAGAACAAAGCCCTACCACTGATGAGGAAAAGGAAGCTATGAAGGATATTCCTTACATTAGTGCAGTGGGCTCAGTCATGTACCTGGCAATGATGACAAGACCTGATATTGCATACACTGCAGGAGTGTTGGCCAGATTTAATTCAAATCCTGGCATGGCTCATTGGAAGGCAGTCAAGCATTTACTCAGGTACTTGTGTGGAACTATAGATATGGAACTGTGCCTAGGACCAGACCCAGAGACACATGAGCTCATTAGAGCTTATGCTGATGCAGACCATGGTGGTAACAGAGACAATGGGAAGTCTACAACTGGATATGTGATTAAAATGGGATCTGGAGCAGTCAGCTGGAGCAGCAAATTGCAACCCATTGTGACACTCTCAACCACAGAGGCAGAATATGTTGCAGCATGTGCTGCTGGAAGGGAGATTAGGTGGTTTCAGAAGTTGTTGGGAGAGATGGGATACCATGTTCCAAGGCCTTCAACCCTACACATGGATAATCAGTCAGCCATCAGTGTTGCAAAGAATCCAGAGCATCATGGGAGGATGAAGCATCTTGACTTGTGCTTCTATTGGCTTCGAGATAAAGTAGAAGAAGGGTTCATGCAGCCATCCTACTTGCAGACAGACCAGATGCCAGCTGACTTGTTGACTAAGGCATTGCCTCGAATCAAAGTCATTCTATTCAGGCAGCTGATGGGAGTCATTCGTCATGAAGGCTTGTAGGATTAGGGGGAAGGTGTGGACCTGAAGCAACTACTAGCATGGTAGTGCAGAGAAGGATTAGTTCAGGGGGAAGTCATTGATTGGCAGTTTTAGAGAGATGTGTCATCAGGGGGAAGTGTTGAAATTGGTGATAACACATGATACAAACATGCCACAATACATACAAACATGCCAAACTGTAGATATAATACCATAGATCAACTTTGGTTAATAGTAGTTACCTTAGTTTGTTATATTTCTCCTTCTATTCCTTAAAGTTCGCTCCAAATTGCTTCCTATGTCTGGGGCGCGATATAGTGGACACCAAAACTCACGCCTCGGTGTAGGCTTTGTCTATGGACCACCATACAGCCCTATTTTACTAATATGTACGGGGGAACCCGTACAAGCGATTGGTTATTAGACTTTTGCTACATAATAGACAACTATTATCACTGTCTACTGTCCAAGCATCGTCTAAACGAGGGTTATAACTGTATCTGACTGGTGTTACATCAGTAGTCAGTTATCCAGTCCTTTGGCAGCTTCTAACAGGATGGATCGTCATTTATATGGATGACATCCTGATATGTGCACAAACAAGACAAGAACTCGAGTCATGAACTAAACGTGTTCTGGAATGCTTATGACATCACAATCTATATTTAAAATTAGAGAAATGCAAATTTGCCAAGGAAGAAGTGGAATTCCTCAGCATGATCATTTCCCACAACATGATCAAAATGGACCCTATCAAACTAGCTGGAATTAGGGACTGGCCTGTACCAACTACAGTCAAACAAGTATGCTCGTTTTTAGGATTCGGAAACTATTATCGCCGCTTTATTGTGCATTTTGCACACCTTGCAAAACCCCTTCATGATCTGACAAAGAAGAACAAAATCTGGGACTGGTCACCAGAATGCCAGGTCTCTTTTGATCTTCTGAAAGAACAATTCATGACCACCCCTGTATTAGCCATGCCTGATGCGACTAAACCCTTTATTCTAGAAAGCGACACATCCAAATGGGCTGTAGGAGCAACTATACTCCAAGTGGACAGCAATGGCCAGCTGCATCCATGCGGATATCTCTCCCATGCCTTAACCCCTACCGAACATAATTGGCAAATATATGACAGGGAGCTTTATGCTATAATTCGCACACTTGAAGAATGGAGATACCTGCTCTTAAGAGCACCTCACACCATCACTGTTTGATGTGATCATAAAAACCTAACCTATTATCGTGCACCTCAGCACTTGACTGCATGCCAAGCCCGCTGGTGGAATAATCTATCCAGATATAATTTACAACTAGTGCACACCCCTGGAGCTAAACTGACTCAAGCCGACGCTCTTTCCCGCCACCCTGACCATGCCAAAGGAGAAGAAGATGACGAAACAGTCACTATGCTCCCACACTCTATATTTATCCAATTGCTATCATTAGACCTTCGTGAAAGGATTGTTAATAGCAGTGCCACTGACGCATTTGTTGAAAAAGTCAGACACTGCCTTGACAAAAATACCCCGCTTGCATTTAGAAGCACTATCTCCGACTGGAAACTGGACAATGGACTATTATTATACAAGGGAACACCCTATGTTCCTGATGATCTAGATCTACACCATGATATCATCAAAGAATACCATGAATCGCCAAGCGCAGGACACCCTGGATTCTTCAAAATGCTTGCTTTGCTCAAAACTCGTTATTGGTGGCCAGGAATGACCATCTTACTAAAGAAATACATAGATGGCTGTGGAACCTGTCAACAGATGAAGCCAAACACTCATCCCACTGCCACACCCCTAACACTGATTATTTTGCATGCCCAACAACCATTTCAACAAATAACAATGGATTTCATCACCGATCTACCAATCTCTGATGGTTATGATTCTATTCTTGTTGTGGTCAACCAAGGCCTTACAAAGGGGGTAATTCTATCACCTTGTCACAAAACAATCACTGCCAAACAAACAGCGACACTCTATATCAAAGAAGTATTCAAATGCTTTGGACTTCCTGATATCATGATCTCAGATTGAGGACCACAGTTTGCAGCAAAAGTCTTCAAGGAGATAACCACCGTGCTAAATATAAAACATTGAATGAGCACCGCCTTTCACCCGCAAACTGATGGACAATCAGAATGTCTAAATCAGGAACTAGAGATCTATCTCCAGATATTCTGTGCTTATGATGTAGCCAACTGGAGCAGAGTCTTACCCATCACTGAGTTTGCACACAATCAACGCACTCATCAAGAGCTGAAACAATCACCTTTTCACCTCATGTATGGAACAGACCCTGTGGCACTACCAGAAGTAGTTAGCAGAACGGATGCACCTGCAGCAGATGCACATTTAAAGCAACTCCACAAAGCAAGAGAAGAAGCGCTTGCAGCACACGAGTTAGCACGTCTAAAAATGATGAAACGCACTATCCATCACTCTAAACCCTTTAAAGAAGGAGACAAAGTATGGTTAGAATCGAAAAGCCTTTGCATACCATATGAAACATGCAAACTGGCACCTAAAAGGGAAGGACCATTCCAAATTGAGAAAGTCCTAGGACCAGTAACATACAAACTAAAATTGCCAACCCAATGGCACATTCACCCAGTATTCCATGCAGCACTCCTTACACCATACAAGGAAACAGACATACATGGACCAAATGACACGAGACCTCCCCCTGATCTGATAGAAGGCCAGGAAGAGTATGAAGTCAAAGTGATAATAGCGCATCGCAAAAAAGGCAGCTCATACCAATACCTTGTCAAATGGAAAGGATATGATATGTCATACAACACCTGGGAACCCGAGTGCAACCTGACTAATGTGGAAGAGATCCTAGACAGATATAAAAACAGGAGAAAACTCAACTAAAGACTAGCAATCCTTGCATCACTATCTAACCACAGTCTATGTCTTCCAAGTCTACCTCCCCTGTTCCCCCTCATGTCTACTCTGCATACTTTTCAGTCGATAAGTCAGGACAACCCACTGGCCCTCGCCTCATTGAGCGCACCCCTGAGTGCCCCACACTTGTATACCCTCAAGATGACACACCCTCAGACTTCAACCCTAACAACATCGTGCCTGAGCCACATCACACACCGACCAATGACCCTCAGGGTCCCCTTATGTCACAAACTGTCAAAACCACCACCTCCCAACTGTTAGAAGCTGCCAAAGGACTGGATAACTGACTACTGATGTAACACCAGTCAGATACAGTTATAACCCTCGTTTAGACGATGCTTGGACAGTAGACAGTGATAATAGTTGTCTATTATGTAGCAAAAGTCTAATAACCAATCGCTTGTACGGGTTCCCCCGTACATATTAGTAAAATAGGGCTGTATGGTGGTCCATAGACAAAGCCTACACCGAGGCGTGAGTTTTGGTGTCCACTATATCGCGCCCCAGACATAGGAAGCAATTTGGAGCGAACTTTAAGGAATAGAAGGAGAAATATAGCAAACTAAGGTAACTACTATTAACCAAAGTTGATCTATGGTATTATATCTACAGTTTGGCATGTTTGTATGTATTGTGGCATGTTTGTATCATGTGTTATCACCAATTTCAACACCAACATCGCTCCACCCCCTCCCAAGGAGAAATACCAACAGGATCTTCGAGATTACACCCTCGTCATGTGGTACCTGAGAGTAATCAGGGACACCTTTCATTGGACACTCAAGCAATTGCCAGAGACTGTATTACAGATAGCTCCCAAGCTACCCCCAGTAGTGGAACGCATATGCTATATTCAGAGAAGGTTGGAGAACCATGAAGGATTCCAACTCATGGAACTACTGGATATTCAGGAGCATTTAACACTAGTCCTACCTATCCACAAATACTTAATCGGATTAGGAGAACCATCGCTTTTGCCCAGATCGAATTGGATCAAGCAATCCCTGTTCGTCTTGCACAAGTCTGGAGAATACTTTCCAGTCAACCACACTCCCTCGCCATCAGACAGATTGCGATAGAGAATGCCAACTTTGACTGCACCAACCTCATCGAGACATTTATTAACGTCACTAATCTAGCCTGGGAATTAACAAACTCTATTCAATTGAACCTGGATCTTCTTCGCCAACTCCTGATTGCCAATGTCAAACGATACATCATTGATGCCATCAAACTAGTATGCGATGGACAACTGTGCATCTACATGCAGAAGAATGATGTCAGGAACCTAATCAAGATCAACTCCTGGTTTAACCCCATTTATGTTGTCCCAAACCGTTATGAGATCCTCGATGCAGCAGACAAAATTCACGATAAGATTGAAGGAATACTCACTCATGTTGAGAAGGCAATCAAATCAGTCAATGAAACGCATATTTATGTCAATGACATGTTCCCTCCTCAACCTTCCAAATTGCCCCACACTATCCTCAATGGAGACGAAGTCCAAGTCATTATTCACACCCTCACCGAATTAGACTCAGCCACACCCCTGATGACAACAACACCCCTTGTCACAAGACAACCCAAAGGGTCGGCCTCAGCAGCCAAACAGACAGCCCCAAAAGGAAAGTCTATACCAATTTCAGCACTGATGAACCCTCAGCCATCAGCGCAACCCTCGATGACAATACCCTCAAATCCACCTGTCGCATTTTTGACAGTCAATCCCGAGACACCACCCAGACAGAAAGGAAAGGGCAAGGCAACGACACCTGCCACTCCCCAGGCCCCTCGAAAACAACCTCGATGCCCTCATTGTCTCATCTGCAACTCTCGAGGACACATCACATCGCAACATGACCCTAACCATCATCTCGTGCTGCCAAGATCAACACCTAGATGCATTGAGAATGCAGGGTCTACCCCTGGCGCATCACCATGCCCATCAAACTGCTCACAACACCCTCCTTCAACGTGTCCTCGTCCCCTTTGTCACACACACCAAGGATTCCAGCAAGGAACCCACCCTGTAACCGTTACCTTTGATAACGAGGAAGAACATTGTGCCTGGTTAGCAGGACGACATTGCCCTGATGATGAAGAGGATGAATTCCGCCTCGGAAAACCTGATTGGTGGACCGAAACTGAGCACAACAATGTTGAGTGAGTGCTCCCTGTACTTTTGTTTTATTAGTGTATAGTATTACTTGTGGACAAGTAATCTAGTGAAGAGCTAGTGTTACAATTATGCGCACTTTTCATTTTTCTTATGTCAGCACCTGCCTCTTTTGGTGCTTATGCAATCTCTTCTATTTTCATATGCTTATGCAATGTCACACAAATGTTGCTGTGACTCTATTCTTACTTATGCCATATGCCTACCTTTGTTCTGTCATACTGATGTCACTATGACCTCACTCATGATGCGTTATGTGTTAGAAGCTGCCAAAGGACTGGATAACTGACTACTGATGTAACACCAGTCAGATACAGTTATAACCCTCGTTTAGACGATGCTTGGACAGTAGACAGTGATAATAGTTGTCTATTATGTAGCAAAAGTCTAATAACCAATCGCTTGTACAGGTTCCCCCGTACATATTAGTAAAATAGGGCTGTATGGTGGTCCATAGACAAAGCCTACACCGAGGCGTGAGTTTTGGTGTCCACTATATCGCGCCCCAGACATAGGAAGCAATTTGGAGCGAACTTTAAGGAATAGAAGGAGAAATATAGCAAACTAAGGTAACTACTATTAACCAAAGTTGATCTATGGTATTATATCTACAGTTTGGCATGTTTGTATGTATTGTGGCATGTTTGTATCATGTGTTATCACCAATTTCAACATTATGATGTCTACTATCATTACATCATACCTATGATGTTCTTTACCTTTTACAGACAGTAGGTTCACATATAAATAGCAGAGTTTGTTGTAGGTCAAACCTTAAGTTCAACTTAGCTTGTATAAACCTTATTACTTGCTGCAAAGCTTGTAAGTAAGCACAAGTTAATCTCTGGCAACCTTAACAAGGTTGTGGTGAGATCTCAAGTCGTAGTTCACGTGCTCTTGCCTATAACCCTCTTCTCAAACCTGAGTCTCACCTTATAGGCTCAGTGTATTGGAATTGCAAAAGTGACCTGACCAGGGATTGAACCTGGGACCTACCCACACTCCGGGTGGCACACTCTAACCACTGAGCTATCAGGTCTTAGTAGCAGAGCAACCACTAAGCCTGTTTAGCCCTTACCCTCGGGGATACCGCCCCTTGACAAGACTTACACTCACACAAGTCTAACTCACTTGTGTAGCAGCTTAGGTAAGGCACCCATAGAACAGTTTTTTGGTCACCAAGTTCAACACAGTGCTGTTTACCCACTCGTGTTTGCCAGGCTTATTTCACTGCCATCGTCTCAGACGATCCTCGTGGCATTACGTCATCGGGTAGATTGACAGACAACTTGATCATCATAACATGCACAGCCTATGTGCATGTGCAGAGGGATAAACATACTGCTTTGGGATCACATATGGAGAAGTGCATTTTCATTGGATATCCTGATGGTTACAAGGGCTGGAAATTCTACAATCCAGTCACAAAGAAGTTGGTCATTTGTGAAAGGGCAGAGTTTGATGAACGCTACATGATGGGTTCACATTCTACTTCACATCCTCAGGTTATCAATAGACAACAGGCATCCCAGCAACAGCAGTACTATATTCCAGCACCAGCTATCCCTATTGAAGCTGATGATGATGATGATGACACAGTGGCACCATTACCAAGAATAAATGAACCACAGAGGCAGGTAGCAGAGGAGGAACAGGCTCAGCCAGAGCAGCAAGTGCAGGGACCAGGATCTCAGATAGATGAGCATGGACCAGATCAGGAAATCAAAGTGGATGATGATGATGAGCAGGACATCCAAGTTGAGGATGAAATTCATCAGAATCGACCACCAGCTCCAGTTACTCCACCACCTTGTCCTTTACCAGAGCCAACTCTAGCTGCCAGGTGGCCAAGGCAAGATATTCGACCTCCTGGTGAATGGTGGAAAATTGGAGGAGCACACAAGCCATTGAAGTACACTGAATCATCTGATGAAGAGGAATTTGAGGATGCAGATTATGTGTTGAACTTGATGACCAAACAACTGTTCTATGGGTGCCTTACCTAAGCTGCTACACAAGTGAGTTAGACTTGTGTGAGTGTAAGTCTTGCCAAGGGGCGGTATCCCCGAGGGTAAGGGCTAAACAGGCTTAGTGGTTGCTCTGCTACTAAGACCTGATAGCTCAGTGGTTAGAGTGTGCCACCCGGAGTGTGGGTAGGTCCCAGGTTCAATCCCTGGTCAGGTCACTTTTGCAATTCCAATATTATGTGCATGCAGCATCAATCTCATCATTTGAATCAGAACCAAGTACTTATGCTGAAGCAATGGCTGGTCCTCAGGGTGAGTTGGTCCAGGTTTAATTGAATAGAGTTTGTTAGTTCCCAGGCTAGATTAGTGATGTTGATAAATGTCTTGATGAGGTTGGTGCAGTCGAAATTGGTGTTCTCTATCGCAATCTGTCTGATGGCGAGGGAGTGTGGTTGACTGGAAAGTATTCTCCAGACTTGTGCAAGATGAACAGGGATTGCTTGATCCAATTTGATCCAGGCAAAAGCGATGGTTCTCCTAACCCGATTAAGTATTTGTGGATAGGTAGCACTAGCATTAAATGTGCCTGAATATCCCAGAGTTCCTGAAGTTGGAATCGTTCATGGCTCTCCCATCTTCTCTGAATATAACATATTTGTTCCGCTACTGGGGGTAGCTTGGGTGCTATCTGTAATACTGTCTCTGGGGTCTGTTTGGGTATCCATTGGAGTGTCCGATGAAAGGTGTCCCTGATTACTTGTAGGTACCACATAACTAGAGTGTGGTCTCAAAGATCCTGTTGATACTTCTCCTTGGGAGGGGGTGGAACAGCTTTGGGAGATGGCAGTTTTATTGGAATTGCAAAAGTGACCTGACCAGGGATTGAACCTGGGACCTACCCACACTCCGGGTGGCACACTCTAACCACTGAGCTATCAGGTCTTAGTAGCAGAGCAACCACTAAGCCTGTTTAGCCCTTACCCTCGGGGATACCGCCCCTTGGCAAGACTTACACTCACACAAGTCTAACTCACTTGTGTAGCAGCTTAGGTAAGGCACCCATAGAACAGTTGTTTGGTCACCAAGTTCAACATTTGGTCCATGTATGTCCATTTCCTTGTATGGTGTAAGGAGTGCTGCATGGAATACTGGGTGAATGCGCCATTGGGTTGGCAGTTTTAGTTTGTATGTTACTGGTCCTAGGACTTTCTTGATTTGGAATGGTCCTTCCCTTTTAGGTGCCAGTTTACGTGTTTCATATGGTATGCGAAGGTTCTTCGACTCTAACCATACTTTGTCTCCTTCCTTGAAGGGTTTAGAGTGATGGATGGTACGTTTCATCATTTTTAGACATGCTAACTCATGTGCTGCAAGCACTTCTTCTCTTGCTTTGTGGAGTTGCTTTAAATGTGCGTCTGCTGCAGGTGCATCTGTTAATGAGTATATTCCCAGCACTGCTGGAGCACAGGCCAGATGGGAATGTTGTTGGCAGGTCCTGGGATTTGCCCCAACATCAGTGGGTGCAGAGTTGGCATTGGTGGGCATTGGTGATGGTGATGGTGACATGGCTGTGTACAACTAAGCCATAGTGGAAGTGAAAGAAAACGAGTGAGGGTGAAACAAAGGATTAATCCATTCGTTGGGGGTACAATCGAAGTACCAGACTTGCTTACAAATCCTACTACTGCCTATATTAAGTCCTGCTTACCAAATCCTGTCCCAAAGTCATGGATGCAGCATTGGCTCCAGCCAATGCTCATCACCATTCTGCTAACTACTTCTGGTAGTGCCACAGGGTCTGTTCCATACATGAGGTGAAAGGGTGATTGTTTCAGCTCTTGATGAGCATGTTGATTGTGTGCAAACTTGGTGATGGGTAAGACTCTGCTCCAGTTGGCTACATCATAAGCACAGAATATCCGGAGGTAGATCTCTAATTCCTGATTTAGACATTCTGATTGTCCATCAGTTTGTGGATGAAAGGCAGTGCTCATTCAATGTTTTATATTTAGTGCAGTGGTTATCTCCTTGAAGACTTTTGCTGCAAACTGTGGTCCTCGATCTGAGATCATGATATCAGGAAGTCCAAAGCATTTGAATACTTCTTTGATATAGAGTGTCACTGTTTGTTCGGCAGTGATTGTTTTGTGACAAGGTGATAGAATTACCCCCTTTGTAAGGCCTTGGTCGACCATGACAAGAATAGAATCATAACCATCAGAGATTGGTACATCAGTGATGAAATCCATTGTTATCTGTTGAAATGGTCATTGGGCATGCAAAATAATCAGTGTTAGGGGTGTGGCAGTGGGATGAGTGTTTGGTTTCATCTGTTGACAGGTTCCACAGCCATCTATGTATTTCTTTAGTAAGATGGCCATTCCTGGCCACCAATAACGAGTTTTGAGCAGAGCAAGCATTTTGAAGAATCCAGGGTGTCCTGCACTTGGCGATTCATGGTATTCTTTGATGATATCATGGTGTAGATCTAGATCATCAGGAACATAGGGTGTTCCTTTGTATAATAATAGTCCATTGTCCAGCTTCCAGTCAGAGATAGTGCTTCTAAATGGAAGCAGGTTATTTTTGTCAAGGCAGTGTCTGACTGTTTCAACAAATGTGTCAGTGGTGCTGCTATTAATAATTCTTTCATGAAGGTCTAATGATAGTGATTGAATAAATATAGAGTGTGGGAGCATAGTGACTGTTTCTTCTTCTTCTTCTCCTTCGGCATGGTCAGGGCAGTGGGAAAGAGTGTCGGCTTGAGTCAGTTTAGCTCCAGGGGTGTGCACTAGTTGTAAATTATATCTGGATAGATTATTCCACCAGCGGGCTTGGCATGCAGTCAAGCGCTGAGGTGTGCAATAATAGGTTAAGTTTTTATGATCACATCGAACAGTGATGGTGTGAGGTGCTCCTAAGAGCAGGTATCTCCATTCTTCGAGTGCACGAATTATAGCATAAAGCTCCCTGTCATATATTTGCCAATTGCGTTCGGTAGGGGTTAAGGCGTGGGAGAGGTATCTGCATGGATGCAGCTGGCCATTGCTGTCGACTTGGAGTATAGTTGCTCCTACAGCCCATTTGGATGCATCACTTTCTAGAATAAAGGGTTTAGTCACATCAGGCATGGCTAATACTGTTGAACTTGGTGACCAAACAACTGTTCTATGGGTGCCTTACCTAAGCTGCTACACAAGTGAGTTAGACTTGTGTGAGTGTAAGTCTTGCCAAGGGGCGGTATCCCCAAGGGTAAGGGCTAAACAGGCTTAGTGGTTGCTCTGCTACTAAGACCTGATAGCTCAGTGGTTAGAGTGTGCCACCCGGAGTGTGGGTAGGTCCCAGGTTCAATCCCTGGTCAGGTCACTTTTGCAATTCCAATAAATACAGGGGCGGTCATGAATTGTTCTTTCAGAAGATCAAAAGAGACCTGGCATTCCGGTGACCAGTCCCAGATTTTGTTCTTCTTTGTTAGATCATGAAGGGGTTTTGCAAGGTGTGCAAAATGCGCAATAAAGTGGTGGTAATAGTTTCCGAATCCTAGAAATGAGCGTACTTGTTTGACTGTAGTTGGTACAGGCCAGTCCCTAATTCCAGCTAGTTTGATAGGGTCCATTTTGATCATGTTGTGGGAAATGATCATGCCGAGGAATTCCACTTCTTCCTTGGTGAATTTGCATTTCTCTAATTTTAAATATAGGTCATGATGTCATAAGCATTCCAGAACACATTTAGTTTGTGACTCGAGTTCTTGTTTTGTTTGTGCACATATCAGGATGTCATCCATATAAATGACAATCCATCCTTCATCGATCATGTCCCTAAAATAGTCGTCCATCATGGCTTGAAACGTTGCAGGTGAATTCTGGAGTCCGAAGAACATAACTGTTGGTTCAAATAATCCTCTGTTGGTGACAAAAGCAGCCTTCCATTCATCACCTTCTTTGATTCTTACATTGTTGTATCCCCATCTGAGATCTAGCTTTGTAAAGTAGTGTGCTCCTTTAAGCTTGATCATCAGGTTGGAGATTAAGGGTAAGGGGTATGAATTTGGCTTAGTCCATTTGTTAAGATAGCGATAGTCCTGACAGGGTCTCAGTATTAGGACTACCCTCATTGTGACAACTTAGGGCCCCACTAGCAAGACTTAGAGAGGAGAGGTGAGAGGAGTTGACTGAGGGGAAACCCCAAGAGAACTCAAATGGAGTCTCTGGGTGTTCATTGCACATCTTATATACCTAAGTACATGGTCTGTGCACTAAACCCTACAACCCTAAAGGCTGTGGAGTACTCTGGGTAACCCTATGTTATAAATAGCATAGAATGTACTAGAAGGATTGCATAATGTGGATCAGTGATCTGAATGAGTCATAAGAGAAATGTAAGCAAGGCTGCACATCTGTTATCTTATCTTATCCAATCGCAATCTAATCTTTGTGCTGATTAGATAATCGTTATCTTATCTTTGATGTTTGGCTGTGGCCTTAGATAAAAACAAAGAAAAAGAATATAAATGTCTTAGAAACAAAACAAAGAAAAGTGAAAAGGAGCGGTCCATGACACTCAGGGTATTACTATCCTTCTTTGGAACAAAGAAGAAGGGCGATGCTTGAGGCAATTTTGATTGTTGGATATATCCTTTTGTTAGCTGTTCCTTGATCCATTCATCTAGCAAGTTTTGTTCTAATGGTGATAGGTTATAGATCTTTGATTTATGAGGGATGAACTCATCTTGTAATTCAATGGTGTGATCCCAGGGTCTTGACTCAGGGAAATGCTCTGAGGCTTCTTTTTTGAATACTGAGTTCCACTCCATATACTTGGAAGGTACCTATAGTCCTTCAGTAGATCCAGGTTCTATTGGAATTGCAAAAGTGACCTGACCAGGGATTGAACCTGGGACCTACCCACACTCCGGGTGGCACACTCTAACCACTGAGCTATCAGGTCTTAGTAGCAGAGCAACCACTAAGCCTGTTTAGCCCTTACCCTCGGGGATACCGCCCCTTGGCAAGACTTACACTTACACAAGTCTAACTCACTTGTGTAGCAGCTTAGGTAAGGCACCCATAGAACAGTTGTTTGGTCACCAAGTTCAACACCCTGCCCTGAACAGACAACTGTCCAAACCTGGGCAAACACATGGCCAGTCACTAAGCGCTTCCGGGGCCCATAACCTATTGGAATTGCAAAAGTGACCTGACCAGGGATTGAACCTGGGACCTACCCACACTCCAGGTGGCACACTCTAACCACTGAGCTATCAGGTCTTAGTAGCAGAGCAACCACTAAGCCTGTTTAGCCCTTACCCTCGGGGATACCGCCCCTTGGCAAGACTTACACTCACACAAGTCTAACTCACTTGTGTAGCAGCTTAGGTAAGGCACCCATAGAACAGTTGTTTGGTCACCAAGTTCAACAGGTTCTACCTGACCTCTGTAGCAGTGCTCCATCTGTTGTGATGCAGTGATTTTCTGAATCACTACTTCTGGTATTGAGTCCTCATCCACATACAGCAAGCTGACCTCTGCCTGGGTGACAATCCCACTGTGTGACATCGTGTATTGTTTGGCTAGAGCATCATCATATTCTGTCACATCTTCTAGATCTGCTTGGATCCAAAGATTCCGTATTTGTGCACAGATATCATCTTTTTCAGAATTATGGAATTCCAGAGTCTTTTCTTGCCAGTCTATTATTGGGTTATGCTCCTCGAGCCAAGGCAGCCCCAAAATGAAGTTCTGATTGCCTAATGACATCACCCAGAACCAGTGCATCATAGTCTTGCCATTTATGTTAAAGGTGATCAGACATCTTTCTAAGATCTCTCCTGCTTCATTCTCTGATCCATCTATTGGAATTGCAAAAGTGACCTGACCAGGGATTGAACCTGGGACCTACCCACACTCTGGGTGGCACACTCTAACCACTGAGCTATCAGGTCTTAGTAGCAGAGCAACCACTAAGCCTGTTTAGCCCTTACCCTTGGGGATACTGCCCCTTGGCAAGACTTACACTCACACAAGTCTAACTCACTTGTGTAGCAGCTTAGGTAAGGCACCCATAGAACAGTTGTTTGGTCACCAAGTTCAACACCCTGCCCTGAACAGACAACTGTCCAAACCTGGGCAAACACATGGCCAGTCACTAAGCGCTTCCGGGGCCCACAACCTATTGGAATTGCAAAAGTGACCTGACCAGGGATTGAACCTGGGACCTACCCACACTCCGGGTGGCACACTCTAACCACTGAGCTATCAGGTCTTAGTAGCAGAGCAACCACTAAGCCTGTTTAGCCCTTACCCTCGGGGATACTGCCCCTTGGCAAGACTTACACTCACACAAGTCTAACTCACTTGTGTAGCAGCTTAGGTAAGGCACCCATAGAACAGTTGTTTGGTCACCAAGTTCAACACCATCAACATTCTTGACTTTGATGGGTCGGATCAAGGGTATTTGCTTCCAGTTTGAGGCAATGGATGCGTCTATGAACAGGCCTTCTGCTCCACAGTCAACTAGAGCAGTTTCAGCAGGTTTATTGGATTCGATAGAAATGGGGATGGAAATCTTTTTATTGGTTAAAGATTTTACTGTTACACTGCAAATATAGATAGAATCCGATGTTTGAGGATCAGCATCCACTGATGTGCAATCCCTGTTTAAAAATCCTGTTCAGCAAGCAGACTGAGATGATCTTCTGAGGACAAGTGTGCCATCAAAGCCCTGATGGCTGTCATACTTGTATTCTCACTAGCGTTTTCTGACTCTTCTTCATCATATCCCTCAACCTCATATTGGAATTGCAAAAGTGACCTGACCAGGGATTGAACCTGGGACCCATCCACACTCTGGGTGGCATGCTCTAACCACTGAGCTATCAGGTCTTAGTAGCAGAGCTAACCACTAAGCCTGTTTAGCCCTTACCCTTGGGGATACCGCCCCTTGGCAAGACTTACACTCACACAAGTCTAACTCACTTGTGCAGCAGCTTGGGTAAGGCACCCATAGAACAGTTGTTTGGTCACCAAGTTCAACACCTCGTCACCTTCCATTGATGTGGAAGTTGCTCTGATGTGACAGTGGGGTCATGACTCCTTTACTCCCTTCCCAAAATGCTTCTTCTTGTTCCCACTGTTTGGTTTCCTCATGGGGCATCTGTTGAACTTGGTGACCAAACAACTGTTCTATGGGTGCCTTACCTAAGCTGCTACACAAGTGAGTTAGACTTGTGTGAGTGTAAGTCTTGCCAAGGGGCGGTATCCCCGAGGGTAAGGGCTAAACAGGCTTAGTGGTTGCTCTGCTACTAAGACCTGATAGCTCAGTGGTTAGAGTGTGCCACCCGGAGTGTGGGTAGGTCCCAGGTTCAATCCCTGGTCAGGTCACTTTTGCAATTCCAATAGGTTATGGGCCCCGGAAGCGCTTAGTGACTGGCCATGTGTTTGCCCAGGTTTGGACAGTTGTCTGTTCAGGGCAGGGTGTTGAACTTGGTGACCAAACAACTGTTCTATGGGTGCCTTACCTAAGCTGCTACACAAGTGAGTTAGACTTGTGTGAGTGTAAGTCTTGCCAAGGGGCGGTATCCCCAAGGGTAAGGGCTAAACAGGCTTAGTGGTTGCTCTGCTACTAAGACCTGATAGCTCAGTGGTTAGAGTGTGCCACCCGGAGTGTGGGTAGGTCCCAGGTTCAATCCCTGGTCAGGTCACTTTTGCAATTCCAATAGCATCTCAGTGATTGATGTCCTCCTTTGTGACATATGAAACACAGTCCTTCTTTGACATGTCACTCTCTTTTGTCTTTTGATAATGCATTGATGATAACCACATCAATATCCATTGCATCAGGATCTCTGTATCTTGGCGATGGTCTTCCTCCTCCTCCAGCATGTGATAGTCCTGCTAAGATGCCTAGTCTGCTTTTGGCATTTGCATATCTTTGTGCAGCATCGTACCAACCCTGTAGATTGGCTGGGTTCTGCATAAGGATCTGTTGGACGCTTTCAGGGGGAAGTCCTTCCGAAAATAGAGGAATGATGGCAGCTTCTTCTTTGATCTTGAACTTTTTGATTAGTTCCTTGAACTTGTCCATATATAGTAGGATCGGCATCTTCTTGTGTTGTTGCACTATTTTGTATAGCTCCATCATGGCCCTTCCAGGGCTGTCCACCTGTTTCCAGTTACTCTTGAATGACTCCTTAAATGCGGCCCAAGTTCCCCATGCTGCTGCATCGTTTAGGTCATTTAATTTAGCTAGCTTCCATTGGCCTGTGTTTCCACCAATGTGCATGCATGAGTGCGAAGATGATCTTCTTCTGATTGGTGTTATAACCAGTATTGATCTCAAAGAACATCTTGCAATCGTTCATAAATAGCTTGGCTAGCTTGCGATTCCCTTCAAATTTAGTGGGCATAGGACCCTTGATGCGTTGATCAGCATTCGTGTCAGCCATTTCGATATCAGGGTCGTTGTCTGGTGGTGGTGGAGTAGGGGTTCTTAATGGAGGTATAGGTGATTCAGAAGTTGGTTCTTCTTCTGGTTGTTTGTCTGAAGATGGTCCACTAGTCTGTGCAAGATCTAAAGATAAAAGTGGTCTTGGTGTGTTTCCTAATGTGGAAGTGAACTGCAAGGGGCTAGGTTGTGCTGGTCCTAGCTCTTGAAATGCTTTGAAGGTGGGCAGTTATTGTACTGTGGTATCCAAAAATGGTGTAGCTTGACAGGGGTATCAGAGTGTCTGTATTTCCAGATCTGATCTCGGCTATCTTTGTAGATTACTTCTCCTTGAAGTGTGTATGTGTTTCGAAGTCCTCTGGTTGCTTTGTTCGGTGGGGGAGCTCCTCGTGTGAAGATTCCGGAAATCTTGATCAGGCACCAGTAACCTACCAGCTGGCTCTCAGGAAGTTCGATGGTCTGTGTGTTAACAAGCTAATACTTGAGCTGTTTAGGTAAGTTCAACTTAAATTGTTATGATGATTGAGTCGTCTGTTAATCTACCTGATGACCTAATGCCACGAGGATCATCCAAGACGATGGCAATGAAATAAGCCTGGCAAATATGAGTGGGTAAACAGTGCTGAGCCTATAAGGCGAGACTCAGGTTTGAGAAGAGGGTTATAGGTGAGAGCACGTGAACTACAACTTGAGATCTCACCACAACCTTGTTAAGGTTGCCAGAGATTAACTTGCGCTTACTACAAGCTTTTCAGCAAGTAATAAGGTTTATACAAGCTAAGTCAAACTTAAGGTTCAACCTACAACAAACTCTGCTATTTATACATAAACCTACTGTCTGTAAAAGGTAAAGAACATCATGGGCATGATGTAATGATAGTAGACATCATAACATGTCATGAGTGAGGTCATAGCGATGTCAGTATGACAGAACGAAGGTAGGCATGGGGCATAAGTAAGAATAGAGTCACAGCAACATTTGTGTGACATTGCATAAGCATATGAAAATAGAAGAGATTGCATAAGCACCAAAAGAGGCAGGTGCTGACATAAGAAAAATGAAAAGTGCACATAATTGTAACATATGGAGCATTTGCCCACACTACAGGTGACCAAGAAGTTGGATGGGAAGTTTGTGGGACCATTGGTTGTAGTGGAAAAAGTGGGAGCATCAGCATACCAGTTAAGAATTCCAGCATCATGGAAAATATACAATGTTTTCAATGAAACATTGTTGAAACCATACAAAGAACTGGTATTCCCAAGACAGATGCAGAAAGTGGCAGAACAGAAGGAAGTGCAGATGGTGGAAGAGTCGGTGGATGATGAGTATGAAGTAGAGGAAATTCTGGACAGCCAAGTAAGTGGGAGAGGAAGTGGAACTCTGGAATACCTTGTCAAATGGAAAAACTACCCTAGGGAGGAATTGTCTTGGGAAACAGCAGCCAATGTGGCCAATGCAGCGCAAATGGTTAAAAAGTTTCACAAGGAAAACCCTGCAGCACCATGGGCGATCCAAAGAAGGGCAATGGCATTCCAGAGATATACCAACTATACACAACCACAGGTGTCCAAAACACTGTTTGGTTGAGGTCTTTACACTCCCCCCCCCATTCCGCACTATTTTGAGTCTAGAATAGACTATTTTGAGTCTATTCTGCACGGAATCCGCGGAATCTGCACGGATTCTGTGTGAATTGTGCACGGAATGCGGAATTGGCACGGAATGTCCACACGGAATATTCCGTGTGGATTCCGCGGAATATTCCACGGAATCCAGCATTCCACAGACTGTGCTCAGCTGTGACTCTTTATGCATATGGCATCCACATCTCATTTACTCCCACCATTGTTCCATTCATATTCCCATCATGTTCCCATATGGCTGATGGCATTCTCACTATATTCCCACGCCACATATGCACTTTCCCACCATGTTTTCACACAGTTTCTACAATGTTTTCACACTTATGCTTACATTTTTACTGTGTTCCCATTGACCTGCCCATTTTCCCACCAGGCCCACATTCTCCACACCACATATCCACATTCCCACCATGTTCCCATGCCACATTTCAACTTTCCCACCATGTTCTCACACAGTTTTTACAATGTTTTCACACTTATGCTTACATTTTCACTGTTTTCCCATTGACCTGCCCATTTTCCCACCAGGCCCACATTCCCACGATGTTTCCACACTTAATATTCACTTTCCCACCATGTTCTCACACAGTTTCTACAATGTTTTCACACTTATGCTTACATTTTCACTGTGTTCCCATTGACCTGCCCATTTTCCCACCAGGCCCACATTCCCACAATGTTTCCACACTTCATATTCACTTTCCCACCATGTTCTCACACAATTCCTACAATGTTTTCACAGTCATACTTACATTCTCACCATGTTTCCATTCACCTGCCTATTTTCCCACCTAGTCACATTCCCACCATGTTTTCACACTTCATATTCACTTTCCCACGATGTTCTCACACAATTCCTACAATGTTTTAACAGTCATGCTTACATTCTGACTGTGGTCCTGTTCACCTGCTCATTTTCCCACCTGGCCACATTCCCACAATGTTTCCACACTTCATATTTGCTTTCCCACCATGTTCACACACATTCCTACAATCTCATAACAGTCATGCTTATGCAACAGGCTTTGTGGCAAGTTCATAAGGTTTGATTACAAGCTAAGTTCAACTTATAGTTTGAGGTACAACAGAACTCTACTATTTAAACTAAACCTAGAGTCTGTACAAGGTAATGAATGTCATAGATATGATGTTATAGGCATAGATGTCATAACACATCATAAGTGAAGTCATAGCAACATCAGGATGATGAAAAAAGGTAAGTGTGTGGCATGGATGAAAATATAGTCACAGCAAGTGATGTGTGACATTGAATAGAGATAACAGAAGATGAAGGCATTTCATAAGCACCAAAGAGGGAAACTGCTAACATAATAAAATGAAAGTATGCATAATTGTAACATCCTCAGTGTTAATACATCAAGAGCTGCTGCATTTAATCTTAGCTAAGCATTATCTAAGTGTCAGTGGTTAGTTAGCATGAATGTGGGGAAATGAACATGAAGTGTGGAAAAATTGTGGGAATGTGTCCAGGTGGGCAATGGGCAGGTGAATGGGAACACAGTGAGAATGTAGGCATGACTGTTAAAACATTGTAGGAATTGTGGGAGAACATGGTGGGAACATGAAGATGAAGTGTGAAAACATGGTGGGAATGTGACTAGGTGGGAAAATAGGCAGGTGAATGGAAACATGGTGAGAATGTAAGTATGACTGTGAAAACATTGTAGGAATTGTGTGAGAACATGGTGGGAAAGTGAATATTAAGTGTGGAAACATCATGGGAATGTGGGCCTGGTGGGAAAATGGGCCCGTCAATGGGAACACAGTGAAAATGTAAGCATAAGTGTGAAAACATTGTAGAAACTGTGTGAGAACATGGTGGGAAAGTGAATATTAAGTGTGGAAACATCGTGGGAATGTGGGCCTGGTGGGAAAATGGGCAGGTCAATGGGAACACAGTAAAAATGTAAGCATAAGTGTGAAAACATTGTAGAAACTGTGTGAGAACATGGTGGGAAAGTGGATATGTGGCGTGGGAACATGGTGGGAATATGTATATGTGGTGTGGGAACATGGTGAGAATGTGGTACATCATATGGGAACATGATGGCAATATGAATGGGACAATGGTGGGAGTAAATGAGATGTAGGTACATATGCAGATGCAATGTACTTGGATTCCACTTGAATTCCACACGGATTCCACACGGATTCCACACGGATTCCGCGGATTCCACGGATTCTGCACGGAATGGGGGGGGGAGTGTGAAGTACTGGTTTGGTTGGGAAGATGGGAAATTTGAGCATGACTACCTCGAAAAACTGGAATGAAACTGGAAAAGTATTGGAATTGCAAAAGTGACCTGACCAGGGATTGAACCTGGGACCTACCCACACTCCGGGTGGCACACTCTAACCACTGAGCTATCAGGTCTTAGTAGCAGAGCAACCACTAAGCCTGTTTAGCCCTTACCCTCGGGGATACCACCCCTTGGCAAGACTTACACTCACACAAGTCTAACTCACTTGTGTAGCAGCTTAGGTAAGGCACCCATAGAACAGTTGTTTGGTCACCAAGTTCAACAAAAAGGTGGAAAGGAGATCGTTGACCAATCTATCAGGAAGTCGACAGACTAGGAGAGTTTTCCCGGAAATTAAAAAATCCAGAGAAACAACAGAAGGGTCAAATGAGACCAAAGAGAGGACAGCAGAAAGGAGAACAAAATGATGGAAGGGCAAAACCATCACCTCAGCAAAAGGGCAAAGGACATGAAGTACCACTCCCAGTACAGCACTTTACACTCCCCCACGTGTCCTTGTGGAGTCCAGGTAAAGTCCCTGCACTCCAGGCACTGTCCAGGTAAAGTCCAGGTATAATGGTGGAGGTTATGTGGAGTCCAGGTCCAATCCAGGTAGAGTATTTATTTTGCATAAAACAGTGTTTAGACACATTTTTCATTCTCCCAATGCTCAATCTAGTTAGTGAACATCAATTTGAGGATTTGCATGTGCTTGGACAGCAATATCTAAGCAACCAACTAAAGGACTTATGTGGAGTGTACATTGTAGACTCCTGACATTTTTGTCATTGTAACTATCAAATACAACTATGATTCCAGGTTCCCATCATCTTCACCAACCTCATCCTCATCTCTTTCTCTCTCCCCTTCTCTTAAACTGTATGGTAGAACAGCATTGTATGCAAGAACCAGTTGAAATTCCCAGATTTTGTCCTCTGCAAAATTGACTCAAAACCACCTAGCAATGCATTCAGTTCATAGATATGATGTAATAGGCATAGATGTCATAGCACATCATGAGTGAAGTCATAGCAACATCAGTATGATGAAAAAAGGTAAGCATGTGGCATGGATGAAAATATAGCCACAGCAAGTGATGTGTGACATTGCATATACATAACAGAAGATGCAGGGATTGCATAAGCACCAAAGAAGGAAAATGCATAATTGTAACATCCTCAGTGTTCCATGTGAAAGGGAGGAGGCTAAAGTATGGTGAGAAAGTAGGTAATGTGTGAACATGGGAAAATTAACATGAAGTGTGGAAACATTGTGGGAATATGGTGAGGTAGGAAATGGGTAGAACACAGTGAGAATGTAAGCATGACTGTTAAAATATTGTAGGAATTGTGTGAGAACATGGTGGGAAAGTGAATATGAAGTGTGGAAACATTGTGGGAAAGTGAAGATGAAGTGTGGAAACATTGTGGGAAAGTGAAGATGAGGTGTGGAAATATGGTGGGAAAGTGAAGATGAAGTGTGGAAATATGGTGGGAAAGTGAAGATGAAGTGTGGAAACATGGTGGGAATGTGGGCCAGGTGGGAAAATGGGCAGGTAAATGGGAACATGGTGGGAAATTGGATAGGTGGTGTGGGAATATGGTGAGAATGTCATCAGTCATGCAGGAACATGATGGGAATATGAATGGGACAATGGTGGGAGTAAATGAGATGTGGATGCCATATGCATAAAGACCTCACAGCATCATTAGATCATGAGATATTTGATATTTTAATACAGGATGCAATAGTTGCACACACTAGCCCACAGGAACTCCAAATAATTGTCAACAAAATAGAAAATGCAGCAAACATTGCTATGACCCTGAGTGCAAAGGTAGAAGAATATCAATGACATTGTTAGATCATGAGATATTTGATATTTTAATACAGGATGCAATAGTTGCACACAGTAGCCAACAGAAAATCCAAATAATAGTCAAACTTATGAAATAACATATGGGAAATATGGCTGAGTTTGAAATAGTTGACAAACAACATCAAACATAAGATACACACAGTATGTTCAACAATAGAGCACCTCACATTATTAGCAGTGCCTGGACTCCAGGCACTCCCTGCCTAGTCCAGGTGCAAGGACTCCCTGCAGTAGCAGGACTAGTCCTTGCAAAATGACCAGAATTCCAGGCACAGTCCAGGTCCAGTCCAGGTCCAGTCCAGAGCCATTTTGGCTGGGTGCCCTGCCAAACCAAGATATGTAAAAATGCAAGGACAGTCCAGGCACAGTGCCTGGAGTCCATGAGGACTCCACGTGGAATGAGTGGGGGAGTGTAAAGACCTCCTCCCAGTACATGAACAGATGAGGAGGAAGCAAGAAAAACAAGCAAGGGAAACAAATACTGCTGAATCTCAACGAAATGGGATGGCAGATAACCCTATGGAACCCTTAGTGGAAGGACAAGACAATGCCATGGAGGAGATTATAGAAGAGAGAGTAAAAGAAATTGAGGAAGAAGAAGAAGAGGAGGGATCAGATACAGAGACAATTATGGCTTATGAAGATTGCCATATGGAAATCATGGAAGACATGGACAATATGCAACCATGAAGGAACAAGAGAGATCTTTTCTTTTCTTTTCTGTTTTCTTTGTAGTATAGCTTTTTATTTTCAGGTGCTCTGGAAGGTCGAGGGGATGGGTACATAGAACAAGGTCAAGAACAGGATGTGCAAAAAACTGCAAGGTAGCAACCAGGACAACTCAGAGTTCATGAGGATGCAAACCTTGAAGGGGGGGTAATGTTACAAATCAACCCCTAAGTTCGATGCTTTGATGCATTCAACACCTTATCCAATGTCTCACTTATCTAAGAGACACTATCTATGTACAATGCAAGGCATAAGGCATATACTCACCAATGGGGCTCAGTCAACTATGTGCTACATGGAAGCCTTACTACAGGCAACAGTAACAGTAATGAGACAAGGCCATAGAGGGTGCAACAGTCACGGAGGCTATATCATGCATCATCATCAGTCTAGGATGCAGTACCAGAGATGGGACCAATGTACAGGTCATGATGGATACATTGGACAACTTGCAAAGCTTATTGGAAGGATAAGATCTTATCAAGTGATCTTATCTTATCCTATCACTTATCACATCAGGATGGGATTCCTTATCGGTGTTATCAAGGATCTTATCATAGATAAGATAAGGAGGACATGAGGCTTAGCATGAGGATGCAGTATGGCAGAGGCACAGTAGGCACAGTTGGACATGAGGGAAGGGCAAGGAGGCTAGGTAGGGGTATATAAGGACTCTTGTAGGAATAGTTACTCTAAGACTCGAGATAGTTTGTCTTGCTCAGGCAACTACCTAGTTTTCAATTCCATTCATTCCCTTTTCTCTTATTCTTCTCTTCACTCACTTGCAGCGAGCTTGAGTGTTGTGTTGTTTGAGCATAGCTCCTAACAGATACTCACTATGTCAGCCATTTCAGCTGCAGACCCAAATCTTGTTGGGAATTTCTTGGTGTTGATAAAGGAATTAGTCAAGGCATGTAGCCTGCTTCCTTTGGAAAAGTGGTGACACATCCTAAGCTTGTCAGGCTGGGCATCAACAACAATTGGTGAGCACTGGAAGGGTCCTCTTAAAATACCTGTAGTTTCTTTGAGGGAGAAGGGCCCATCCATTCTGCTGGCAGAGGTCTCATCTTCCAGGTAAGTGTCAATGTGTTCTTGGAATTGGGTGGAAGGTTTATGCAGGGGGAGTATTACATGTTTCTTTAATTCTGGGAATTCACCAAGTGCGAAGCCCTTCTGAAGGTTCCAGACAAGGTGTGGGTATGAGGCAATAAGGTTGTATTTCTTCAAGAAGTGATCAAAAGCATTGGCATTGTAGGGAGTTACAATTTTGGACCAGATAGATTCATACAGTGGGTCAAAAAACTGCCCCAATGTTTGCATGTTTTGCAAAGATTGACATGGTGCGAAGCAGTGACATACGCAGAAATTTTGGAAAATTCACATGACATACTAGAACATGTTGGCTACCTGACAAATTAAAAGTTATGTAATTCTGATTAAAACTGATTGCGCAATAAATCGAACAAAATAACCAATCATTGGGGCAGTTTTTTGACTCTCAAATATTTTCTCTGACTTTCAATATTACACACCAATACAAGGCAGGAATGGTCCGTGGGAATAATAAACAATGTCACATGACCTTATTTTCATCAGTTTGGCATGTTGAACTTCATCCATTCATCTTCTTGACTCTTTACCACCACCATGAAATCCATCTCTGCTGAAAAGTGCACTTCTGTTGTTTCTCTCCTAAATGAGGGGTATTCCCATCATCAAATCCAAGCTAGGACTGGTCTGGGGAAGGGTACCATTGGCAGAATTAGTAAGGAGGTGGAGGGGCATAAGGAAAATCATCCTGGTGGTTGTCCTTCCAAACCCTCTTCCCATGATAAATGGTCAATTATCCATCAAATCAGCACTGGGAAACTGGACAATGCTGTCCAAGCCACCCAGTTCATAAATTCCATCATCCCTTACCCCTGTTAAACCTCAGACCATCAGGAATGTGTTGAAGGAGGCTGGTTTTAGGTCAGCAACAAAGAAGAAAGTCCCCATGCTCAAAAGGGTTCATTGCCAGCAACATCTAAAGTTTGCCCAATACCATGCAAACTGGACTGTGGAGGACTGGAAGAGGGTGTTGTGGACAGATGAGACAAAAGTCAACAGGATTGGGTCAGATGGGAAGGTGTATGTGTGGAAGCAACATGGGGAAGCACTATCAGACAGGACCACCACACCAACTGTCAAGCATGGAGGGGGGAATAACTTGATGGTTTGGGGATGTACAGGCTGGAATGGGGTGGGGAAGATGGTAGAGGTGCAGGGAAAGATGGATGCTGAGCAATATTGTGAGATTTTGGAGGTGGGGGTGGAGGAGAGTTTTGAAAGCTTGGAGATGAAGGAGGATGAGAGGTACTTTCAGCAGGACAATGACCCCAAGCACACCTCCAAAAAGGAGTACTTTACACTCAGCCCCCTATTCCATGTGGAATCCACTGGAATCCACAAGGAATCCACACATTCCACATTGGATGTTTGCAGGGGAAAGCTTCTTTGGATGGCCTCCAGAGCATCTTGGAATGGTAATGGTGGCAATGTAAGTTAATAGGAATGTTGAAAGTGACTCAAAATCAACATAGTCACATGACTGTGTAAATTTAGTCAACATCTTGTGATTGGAGTCATTCATGCACCAAAAGCTGTTGGCAACAAAAGGTTTCCAATGACCAAGCTGCCTTAAATATTTTTTATCTTTCCCAAAAGCAATACTTACATAATGGCGTTCTATTAGCTAATATTGGAATTGCAAAAGTGACCTGACCAGGGATTGAACCTGGGACCTACCCACACTCCGGGTGGCACACTCTAACCACTGAGCTATCAGGTCTTAGTAGCAGAGCAACCACTAAGCCTGTTTAGCCCTTACCCTCGGGGATACCACCCCTTGGCAAGACTTACACTCACACAAGTCTAACTCACTTGTGTAGCAGCTTAGGTAAGGCACCCATAGAACAGTTGTTTGGTCACCAAGTTCAACATTATGGAGGGTGGTATCTGGGAAAGCCACAAAGCCATCTGAAGAAGAGGCATTGAACAAATGGGAGACCATGGCAGAGAAAGCAGCAGGTGAAATCTACCTGGCTGTTGAAAGTGACCAGAGGGTACACTTCAGAGGCAATGAAGACGATCCTAAAGTGATGTGGGACAGTCTTCAGAAGGTTTATTTGAACAAGAAGCCTGGAGCCAGATTCAATGCATATGACCAACTGTTCTCTATACACAAAAGTGATGATGAAAGTCTCACTAATGTGGCAACAAGGGTTGAAAAGGCAATGGCAAATATCAAAAATCTTCGTCCAACTGACTTCACTCTGGAGAAACTGGATGAAGAACTGGTATGCATGGCAATGATTCGTGCCTTGCCAGAGGAATATGCCAATTTGACATCAAACTTGTTGCTTGTGGAGAAGTTGGGGAAAGATGTAATCCTTCAAGCCTTCAAGGCAGAGGAACTGAATTGCCAGCGATGTGCAGATGTAGGAGAGAGGGCAAACAGGATGTATGCCTCTAGTGGAAATGGCGGCCAAAGGTCCAAATCAGCCTGCAATATTTGCAAGGAAGAGGGTCATTGGGCTAGGCAATGCCCAAAGCGCAGGAAACATGCTGGAAACAATGCCAAAAAGGCAGAGGAGGTGAAAGAGGCAGAGCCTGCTGTTGAAAAGGCTGGAAATGCAAGTACCTTGGTTGACTATGCACTTGCCACATCTGCTGACCATCAATTCAATGACAATGTTGGCTATCTTGATGGTGAAACAGTTGTAGATGTAGAGTATGTGAGATCTGCAGTAACATCGTCCACTCTGCCTCTGGATCTGACTCTGTGGCATAGGAGATTGGCCCACCACAATTATGAGAGTGTCAAGAATATGGCTCATGACAGCATGGTTGAGGGACTGACCATGACTTCTCCTAACAAGCCTGATCCAATCTGTGAACCATGTTTGGCTGGAAAAATGCATGCCAATCCATTTCCATCATCTAGGAATCGTGCTACAAAGCTGTTAGAGCTCATTCACACTGATGTGCATAAAGTGGGAGTTGCTACACATTCTGGCTACCAATATTGGGTTACATTCATTGATGACTACTCTCAATTTCGTGTTGTATTCCCTATCAAGACCAAGGACTGTTAGAAGCTGCCAAAGGACTGGATAACTGACTACTGATGTAACACCAGTCAGATGCAGTTATAACCCTCGTTTAGACGATGCTTGGACAGTAGACGTTGATAATAGTTGTCTATTATGTAGCAAAAGTCTAATAACCAATCGCTTGTATGGGTTCCCCCATACATATTAGTAAAATAGGGCTGTATGGTGGTCCATAGACAAAGCCTACACCGAGGCGTGAGTTTTGGTGTCCACTATATCGCACCCCAGACATAGGAAGCAATTTGGAGCGAACTTTAAGGAATAGAAGGAGAAATATAGCAAACTAAGGTAACTACTATTAACCAAAGTTGATCTATGGTATCATATCTACAGTTTGGCATGTTTGTACGTATTGTGGCATGTTTGTATCATGTGTTATCACCATTTTCAACAAGGACATGGTCTTTGATGCATTTAAAAGATTCAAAGCATATGCTGAGAATCATCTGGGACAGTCAATCAAAACACTTTGTGATGACAAAGGAGGAGAATACATGTCAAGAGAGTTTCTAAAGTTTACAGATGAGTGTGGGATTATCAGGCAACACACAGTGCGGAATAGGCCACAACAGAATGGGGTGGCAGAGAGGGATTGGTGTCCTGTTTTCCTCATTGCCTAATCAAGGAAAGGGGGTTGATGGCCAATAAGTGCCATCATTAAGGTTGGCAATGAGTTGCTGTGCACCTTCCATTGGCAATTTGGGATATGCATCCCTGACTTTGTTCCAATCAATGATTGGAACAGCATTGGGCTTTCTGTAAAGAGCCTGAACTTTTTCATCATGGTGGACCATGTGTCCTCATTCCCTGGCTATTTTTCTTTTATATTCTTGAGTGCACTGATGAATATGCTCCTCAAGTATAGCCTTTTGTTTGGCCTCCTCCACTTTTGCCCAGTGCTGGGTGATCATCTCTTGATCTTGCCGATGGCCCAGAACTGGTGACTCATGCCTTGCCAGCATGCTTTTTGTATGAAACAGGGATAAACATCCCAGCACCATCAAGAGGAGGAGTGATCCTCTCCTGTTTTACCTGAACAGGGGAAGATTGTGGGCATGATGAGTCAGAGATTGTGTGTAAAGAAGGTAGCAAGGATGGGGTCCTCACTTTAATAACCAGCAATGCCAGTTTTGATCCCACTTTATTTGAGTGGGGAGAGTGCATGATGTTGGCAGATTCGCCAACTTTGTGCTTTTTAATTAATTTAGAATTTTTAATTTGTCCCAATTTAAATTGGGCAATTACCTGTTTACCCTTGTATTTGGCCATGAGGCCAAACAAGGTGCATTTATCAGATTCTTGATCTGATTTGGCCTCTTCCGGAGCCATCTCCAGAGCAAGGTTGAAATAGGTAACTGTGTGGCCCTTTGAGGGGCCAGCCTGATTGTTTCCAGATGAACTGGAAGAGGAAGCTGCTTTTCCAGCAGCAGAGCCAGAAGAGGATTTTCTGGAGGAAGATCCAGAGGAAGACAAGGCAGAGGCAGAGGAAGTGGTGGCGTTGGAGTAAGACATGTTTATCAAAATATATTTATTTATTTGAAAATTCAAAAAAATAAATTTGAAGAGAGGTTGGTTTGGATTGGTTTGAAGATCTTTGAAAAATACATTAGCTCATCATTTTTAAGGAACAATAGGGGCTAGCACTAATCATCAATACTTCTGGTTATGGACACAACAGATGGATCCTGGGACAGGGACTTGTGGATTGCTTTTGGTTTCTCAGTTTCATTGCCAGAAAGGGATCCAGCCTTTTGGGAGTGCTTTGGGGCTCCATCAAATTCCCCAACAGTGGTAAATATCCCATCATTATGTAACTATTTTTAAATTGTACTATTGCTGCTAAGGAGCAGTCCTATTACTAAGCAGGAAGGTAAGCTTGTGCCTGCTACTGATATGTGTAGACAGGGAATAATGTCCCTGTAGCACTATCTTTATATGGAATATTACATAATTATTTAATTAATGAGAAGTGTGGGACAAAAACCCGAAATTGGTATAAGTGCATAATTATTCATGGCCAAAAGGGGGGTGTGAAGCCTTTTGATCAGGGGACAGGACAGAACCTGATCCAATCTTTATCCATCAGAGATGGCCCTTAATATGGAGGATGTTGATAAACCAGTATCCACAAACTGGTCCAGATCCAATCGAGATGATTGATGGATCTTAGATTATGGTTTTATTATATACCCAGGTAACACAGAAACCAGGGGCTGGACAAGTTTGCCAAACTAAGTATTATTTTCACACCTCTCCAGGTGGTGCCCAGATCTCTGTCAAGATCAGACAGGCTCATATTTTGGGTGAGCTCCCTGGGTTATGTTAGTGGACATAACAGGTGTATACAGCTTCTACAGCCACTAGGGCACTACTAACAAACCTGATTACCTTGTTTGGGCATTACCAAGCAGCAATCAACAAAGTCCCCTCAATGGCAACAGCTACATCATTGAGCCACTTATCTCCTGTGGTATTGAGGCAATCGCCCATCAGGTCTGTGAGCAGATGGGGCCCATAACCTGTCGAAGTAGCACAATGATGGGTGCAGAAAAATAGTAGAGCTAAGTAAGTAAAGACTTACTTGTGTAGCTGTAGGTCACTCAGGAGCTAGGGCTCAACTGGTTGATAGCAGAGAAGAGAATGTAGATTGATGGAGAAACTACAGGGTTTATATACATCTATCTACTGTGTCTGTGTCAGCATTATTATGATATGCTGACTGAGCATTTGTATAGCATGACTGAGCAAATGTATTGAGCATAGCAATGCACAGTCATTGCACAGTTGCCATGTGAATACATGAGGTGGCTTTATTGTTCAGAGTTCTGTCCCATCAAACTCTATAATATCTGTCTAGATATAAATACAATGAACTTATATAATCATAGATTATTAGATAATACTGATAAGATATGATAATGATTGAGATCAGATAGATCCAAGATGTTTTCCCATGATACAAAAGACATTCATCAATGTTTGTTTCAACAGGTTCTGGCAATGGGTGTTGGTTCCAGTTCTGGTTTGGGCAGCTACCAGGATTTGAGAACTGGTTCAGAACCAGAACCAAACTTCCCAAACCAATTGTGTGTGAGGCTGGAGGCATTCTGGCTGTGTCACATTGAATTCTGGCTGGCATCACATTAAAATGTGACAGGAGTGTGTGTAGAAAGGACTGTACACTGTCAGGTACATTTTTCATAGCATTTCCACACATGGACACATCAAAACAGTATATTTTCCATTCATGTCACACTATGTATAAAAATTTCCCATGGTTCAGAGAGTCAGAATCATGACTTTGCATTAGCCCTGCCTATACTTTTGCTGAAGTTCAATTCTGAACTATGGTTCAAACCTACTATACACAAATTCCTATCATTGCACAGTATATTCCATGGATGTCACATGATTTAGTTCCCACAGTTCAGGACATTGTCAGAGTCCAATCTGCTAAGAGGGGGCAGGAATAGGTCGTGGGTAGGAGTGCCTGGCCTGTGGACCAGCAACAGGAAGACTGAGGTAGCGAGGGCATTGAAAGGGTCTGGAGTCGGGATACAGAAGGGCTTGGCTTCAACTGATGGGTTGCACCTGCCAAGTGCACTATGCCCAATTTCGGGGTGTGTGCGAGTGCCAACCAGTAGCGTTGGTGCTGAGGGTGTGGCTGCATGATGGGAAACACACAACTCCGCAGTAACGAAGTGCAATGGTACACAAAGTGTGTCGTCGACATACGGAACAGCAAGCTCGCAGAAGAGGTAGTGGATTGAGAGAGTTAGGTTGGAATCCACGAAGGGCAGAGTAGGACAGAACTAGTCGATTATCAGACTGGAGAAGTACAGTGCTTTGTAGCTACTTATATACTTATCTAGGGGTCTGATACATATGGAGGTAATACTGGAAACAGGGCAGAGAGCAGTGTGGTATTGAGGTACCATGATGTCGGTCATGTCAGTAACGGGGTAGTGATGCTGTGTATCGAGTGTTGGATCCATCAGTCATGATGTAAGTCGTGTAGTTACGTGTGGGCATGATGGAGTGGAGGTGAGATAGCCTTTGTCGAGGAGAGGTGGAGGGCTACTTGGGTTGTCAATGTTCTAGTCAGGTGATTGCATAATGCTGTGCTGGATGTCAGTAGTGATTTCTCGGGAATGGGTCTTGAGGGCTTGAGTGAGTGTCATATCCGATAGTCAGTACCATGGTCAGTACAGCGCATGGTGCAGTTGTGACAGTATTCCCCTTTTAGGGCCGAGCCCACGAGGCCGTGAGAACGAACCTTAATGGGGTAATGCATGCCACCGAAACTTCTTCAACCTTCACCCTAACCATGTCAGTCCCCAAAGACTCTACTGCCAATCTCCTGGCTTGCTTGGAGGCCAAGGAAGTTGCCCAGGAGGAAGCCGCAGAGGCCGAACAGCCGGCGTGGGATTGGGAGGCATTGGAGGAGTTGGCGAGGGCCAATGAGCAGGAGACAGCATGGGCAAGGAGCAATGTGAAGTGGGCATGGGCCTGTAGCATGAACGCGGAGGCAGGCCCATCGAAACAGGTCAAGTTGACAACACCCGGGGAGTGGGGCTGTTGCGACAGGTGAGTCCCGGTGAGTCGGTACCGCTTTGGGAGCTGACTTGATCTAGGTGTGCAAAGGCCGGGAGGGAGTGTCTCCCATTGATGGGGCCTGGGAAAGGGGCCTCTTGCAAATGGTGCCAGGTGCATAAGCAAAAATGCACTGTGAAGGGACAGGCAGTTTTGGGGCATGAGCCAAGGAAGCATGTGAAGAGCACAAAGGCGATCGCATTGAGCGAGTCAGAGGAGGAGGAAGGTGATGAGTCAGAGGAGGAAGATGGGGAGACTGTGGTGCTCCTCCAGGAGATTGTGCAGTACTCAAAATGGCAGTTCGAGGAAGCGCAGAAGATCAAGGACAAGCTGTGGGCACAGCAGTGTGTTCAGCTGCAAACGGAGGAGGCCGTGAACTGACTCGGGGATTGGCTCGGGGCGCTGTATCAGCAACAGGCCGAGTACTGCCAGGCTCTGCACGACCTGGTGGAGTCTGAGGGGGCGCATGCTGGGAACCGGTCAGAGGAACAGTCAGGGGCTCAGGAGGTGGCATCAGGACTCGAGGGGACACCGCCTGCAGATGGGGAGACTCGAGTGTCCGAGGAGGAGTCTGAAGCCAAAGGGGAGGTAGAGTGGAAAGGAGTTGAGATGGGCCCCGATGCCACATTGGCTCCCTAATGTATATATATCATTTTGTTCTTGTTATTTTTTGTGTATAACATAATTTTCTTGCTGTTGTGACTTGTGAGTGAATGATTGTCAGAGTTGAGTTAATGGGCCAGGTTTCATCGGGTGTCAGAGGTGAAAGTTGGCAATAGCTTCTTGTGCATTACCAAGTTCAGAAGCCAATACCCAAGACATCTCCTCATCGGTCCCTTCATAGCCCACCCAACATACCAAGTATAGGAGCTTGCATGATTGGCATCGGTTGTCAATCTTAGCATCTAAGATTTTGGCAATCTCGTACTCAAGCTTGCCGTCAATGGTGATTGGGGGTGGGGGTGGTTGGTGCCAATTCGGGATTGTGTTTGGCATATGAGGTTCTAACTGGGAAATGTGAAAGACTGGGTGGATGCTTTGGAGGTGCAGTGGTAAGCGCAGAGTATATGCCTGTTGACTAGGGTGAGCGATGACTTCAAAAGGGCCTAGGTACTGTTGAAATTGGTGATAACACATGATACAAACATGCCACAATACATACAAACACGCCAAACTGTAGATATGATACCATAGATCAACTTTGGTTAATAGTAGTTACCTTAGTTTGCTATATTTCTCATTCTATTCCTTAAAGTTCGCTCCAAATTGCTTCCTATGTCTGGGGCGCGATATAGTGGACACCAAAACTCACGCCTCGGTGTAGGCTTTGTCTATGGACCACCATACAGCCCTAGTTTACTAATATGTACGGGGGAACCCGTACAAGCGATTGGTTATTAGACTTTTGCTACATAATAGACAACTATTATCAACGTCTACTGTCCAAGCATCGTCTAAACGAGGGTTATAACTGCATCTGACTGGTGTTACATCAGTAGTCAGTTATCCAGTCCTTTGGCAGCTTCTAACAGGTACTTCTCCACGAGTTTCCTAGAAGGGCACGTGGTCCGAATATGGTCTGATTTGATGAAGACTTGGTCTCCAATACTAATCAGCAGTGGCAGAGTGCAGCGCTTATCAGTGGGTCCTTGGTAGCATTGCTGAGCAATGGCTATTTGCTTGTGAAGAGTGGTGTGAAGTTCATTGAGGTCGACTACAAAGTCATGTGCGCGTTGCGAGGCTAAGTCCTGTTCAGGGTGTATACTGACGTTTGGGTTATAGCCTTTGTTTGTGAAGAATGGAGATACTTCTGTAGTAGCATTCGGCATGTTGTTGTATGCAAACTTGGCAAGTGGGAGTAGGTTGGACCAGTTGTCTTGCTGGTAGGTACAGTAGATGTGCGGTACTGTTCCAACATTTGATTTACCCGTTTGGTTTGTCCATTGCCTTCAGGGTGATACCCTGAGGTGTGGTGAAGGTGCATGTCTAAGGCAGTACCGAGTGAGCAGAAGAAGTGGGAGATGAACTCAGAACCCTGATTGGAAGTGATGTGTTCCAGAACGCCATGCTTCAAGAATACATGCATCACGAACAACTTGGCTAGCTCTGCCAAAGTAATGGTGTCTGTTGTCAGAATGAATATGCTTTGTTTCAAGAGGCAGTTGACGACAACGAGGATGGAGGTGAATCCAGCAGAGGGGGGTAGTTGTTCAATGAAGTCCATGGAGATGGAGTTCCACAGCTTTTCCAGTATCGGGAGTTGCTGCAAGTGGCCATAGGGTTTGTGTTGTTGGGACTTGGAGCACATGCAAGTGGTGCACAACTTGCAATAATCCTGTACAAATGTTCACATGTTGGGCCAGAAGTACTTTTGTCAGATGAGTAGGAGTGTCTTATTTTGACCGAGGTGCCCTGATAATATGTGGTCGTGATGGTATTGCAGAATGCGTAAATGAAGGTCAGTATGTTCTGGGACATATATGCGGTTGTCATGGTGAAGGAGTTGATTGGAGGCAAGGGTCCAGCATGGGTTGGAAGGTGTTGTCAATTGGTTGGCGGATATTGGGTCTGTTGGTAGCGAGCTCCAAATATCCTTGTGGAGTTGATTGATGTCCAATATCACTGTGCTGTGTATAATGGGTTGAGCGAGAGCCAAGGCTTGGAGTGAGGCATGGAGCTGGTTGTTGGTGAACATAGGTCGGTAATTGTGCAGGTTGACTGCTGCATAGTCGTTACTTCCCCCCTGTAGGGTAGATGTCCCATCATCTAGTTAGAGCATCAGGCTTAGTTCTGAGGCAGCTGGGATGAAAGCGGATGACCAGATGGAATTGGTTAAGGTATTCTGACCACCAGACCTGTCAGCAAGTTAGGAGTTTCATTGTGGAGAAGTACTCCAGGTTTTTGTGGTCGGTAAAAACTTCAATCAGGTCACCCAAACCTTCGAGGTACTGGCGCCATTGCTGGAAGGCTGAGAAGATAGCCAGAAGCTCTTTGTCATGGGTGTCATAATTGAGTTCGGGAGGCATAAAGGAGTGGGAGTAAAATGTGAGTGGGTGTAGTTCACCATTGGTAGCATAAACCGAGAGGATTATGCTGAGAGCATAGTCCGAGGCATCAGTTTCCACTATGAGCTTAGCATCAGGAGTCCAATGAGCAAGGATAGGGGTGGACATGAAAGCCCACTTGAGCTGATCAAAAGCAGCACGGCAATTGCTGTCAAAGTTCCAAGGTGTGTCCTTGCATGTGAGCTGTGTTAGGGGAATCGTGATGATGGAATAGTTTTGGATGAAACATCAGTAAAAGTTTGCAAACCCGAGGAAAGACTGTATGTCTTTGACCTTCTGGGGTTCGGGCCAGGAGAGGATAGTGTCAACTTTATCTTTTGCCATAGAGAGACCTGCCGGGGAAAGTATGTAGCTGAGATATTCGACCATGTCCTTGGAAAACTCGCATTTCTCGGCATTGGCATATAGGCTGTTCTTCCATAGTCTATTGAGGATTTCCCGAACCTGATCTCGGTGATCGTCTGCCAAGGTGGAGTAGATCAAGATATTGTCTAGATAGATGACAATGCAGACATCGAGCAGGTCAGAGAATACATCGTTCATAAAATGTTGGAAAGCGGCGGGAGTGTTAGTAAGGCCAAAAGGCATAATGCACCACTCGAAAGAGCCATAGTGGGTGCAGAAAGTGGACAAGGTGATAGGCATGGCACAGGTCGATCTTGGTGTAGATGCGCGCCTTTCTGGGGCTGTCGAGCAAGTCAGAAATGAGTGGCAATGGGTACTGATCCTTTTTTGATATCCTGTTGAGGCCACAATAATCGACACAGAGGTGGAGGGAGCCATCCTTCTTCTTGACGAAGAGTACAGGAGCTCCATGAGGAGAAGAAGATACCCTTATGAAACCAAGGGAGAGGTGTTCATCAATGAATTCGCATAGTGCATGTAACTCCGAGGGAGAGAGTGAATAAACTCGACCAGGAGGAGGTTTTGCACTGGGTTCCAACTCAATATTGAGGTCATAGGGTCTATGGGGTGTGAGAGTTTGAGCTTTGGTTTTGCTGAAAATGTCAGCATAATCTCGGTAGTTGTTGGGAATGTTAGGGAGGTCTGGGGATGTTTCTGTTGAAGCAGCTTGGCCATGGATAGTGTTGAGCGAGAGCGAAAACTGTTGTGAACCAGACAATTTACATGCATGGGCAAAAGCTGCAGTGCTGATGATGGACACAGATGGGGGAGAAGGGTCAAGGGTTGAGTAAGTGAAGGTGGCCTTGAGAGCCTATCTTCATTGGTTACAGGAGTCGGTGTCAGTGATTGAGCATCCCAGTCAGGGGAGGATCCTTGGGATGCAGGCATTCTAGTGTGATCAATGGTCTGGAAAAATATGAGGCTCCTGTGCCAGTCAATCAATGGATTGTGTTGGCGGAGCCATCAGTGGCCAAGTACCATCAGGCAGTTCAAATCCAGCAGGGTTACTAGAAATTCTTGAAAGAACATTTCGCCAATTGGGAAGGTAATCATGACGTTGACAGTGGTAGTGATTACTGAATTTTCAGAACCGTCAAGTAGGTGCAAACGCAAAGCGGAGATGGGCTTTATTGTCAAGTTATGGTTTGCTACAAAAACAGGGTCTATAAATCAATGGGAAGAGCCACTGTCTATCAGTGCGAGGGCAGATGGAGTACTAGGAATAGTAGATAATTTCAGTTTTACATATAAGGAGTCAGGGTCCAAAAACACAGCACAAAGACGCGTGAACCATGAAGCACAGCTAGGGGTAGAGCGACTCCCAGCCTGTGCACTGTTCTGAGAGTTGCTGTCTAATTTTTTGAGTCCTGTGAGTTGGGAGTGGGTGCGGGAGTAGGGGAAGCCTCAGTTGCCAAAAGATTGGCTGCCTTGCTGTGAGCGGAAGCGGCTTTCCTACAATCCTTTGCCAAATGTCCACCAGTACCACAGTAGAGGCAGAGGTTGTTCTCCATGCAGTGCTTGCATTCATCAGTCTTGAGTTTGCTGTCTTTGCCAAGCTTTGCCGATATATCAGGTTTCAGCTTAGGCATGTTGGATGATGGGTTGTTTCGGATGTTGGACAACGATGTACCTGGTTTGTTGGGTGGCAGGTGTTGAACTTGGTGACCAAACAACTGTTCTATGGGTGCCTTACCTAAGCTGCTACACAAGTGAGTTAGACTTGTGTGAGTGTAAGTCTTGCCAAGGGGCGGTATCCCCGAGGGTAAGGGCTAAACAGGCTTAGTGGTTAGCTCTGCTACTAAGACCTGATAGCTCAGTGGTTAGAGTGTGCCACCCGGAGTGTGGGTAGGTCCCAGGTTCAATCCCTGGTCAGGTCACTTTTGCAATTCCAATAGCAGGTTGTTGGGTTTGTTGAAGGGTTTGTAAGGTTTAGTATCCTTTGAGGGTGTGGACTTGTCCTTCTTGTTGTGAGTAGTGACGCCTTTGTTGTCACATGCAATCTTGTCCCTAGTCATCCAGTGGATTTGATCACATTGCTGAGCTTTGAGGTGCATCTTATTCAGTGTGGTAGGTTTGCCGCCTTTAAGTAATTTGGTATGCAACCGAAGTGGCAACCCATCATAGAAACGAACCCGAAGTGCCAGTTCATTCCACGATGTTTGGGCAGCCAGTTTATTGAATTCTACAATGTAGCGGGTTATGTGGTGGCTGTCCTTCATACATAAACTGATAAGAGCCGACTTGGCATCACCACGGAAATCAAAAGGTCCAAAGTGTTCATTAAGTTCGGTAGCAAATTTGTCCCAATCCCATACCCATTCTGGTAGTTCATCAATGTCACCCATGATAATGGGCTCGAACCAGTCGAGCACTGCGCCTTTAAGGAAAGAGATGGTGTAATGAATCTGTTTCTCATCACGGGTGAATGTGCTGGGCCAATCACTAAAAGCTAGACTGCAGGAAACCAGAAACTCACGAAATTTGTCGGGTTTTGTTCCATCAAAAGGTTCCGGTTCCTTGACTTTGACTGAGGTTGGCATATGGAGTTTGCATAGACCTCAGTTGAGGTTCGTCAGAGCCTGTGCAAGGAGGATGTTGGAGTCAGTAGCTGTGGTTGGGTCAGCCTGGTCCCTGGTTGCAGGGTTGTCTGTTAATCCCTCTCCAGGATTGTCTTGAGGTGGAGGATGTTCTTCATCATCACCAGTTCCAGTGGGTTGTCCTGTAACTCTCGGAGTAGTTGAGATAGACACATGTGGCTCATCAGCATCGGTGTAGTCCCTTTCTTCATCGCTACCTGAAGGAGGCATCAGAGAGCGAGCTTTACCTTTGCCAGAGTTCCTGCCAAGAGCAGTGAACATTGTGGAGCCAGTAGTGAGATTCTTGGTTCAGCAGGATATGGAGATGGCCTGGCAACCAAGTAGGTGTTGATAGTGCTTGTTAGGTATGACCCCACAGGAGCGAAGGTACATAGGGAGTGCACTAGTGTGAGTCTGATAATACTGTCAGAGTCCGATCTGCTAAGAGGGGGCGGGAATAGGTTGTGGGTAGGAGTGCCCAGCCTGCAGACCAGTGACAGGAAGACTGAGGTAGCAAGGGCGTTGAAAGGGTCCGGAGTCAGGATACAGAAGGGCTTGGTTTCAACTGATGGGTTGCACCTGCCAAGTGCACTATGCCCAATTTCGGGGTGTGTGTGAGTGCCAACTGGTAGCGTCAGTGCCGAGGGCATGGCTGCATGACAGGAAACACACAACTCCACAGTAACGAAGTGCAACGGTACACGAAGTGTGTCGTCGACATACGGAATGGCAAGCTCGCAGAAGAGGTAGCAGATCAAGAGAGTTAGGTCAGAATCCATGAAGGGCAGAGTAGGACAGAACTAGTTGATTATCAGACTGGAGAGTACAGTGCTTCGTAGCTACTTATATACTTATCTAGGGGTCTGATACATATGGAGATAATACTGGAAATGGGGCAGAGAGCGGTGTGGTATCGAGGTACCATGATGTCAGTCATGTCAGTAACAGGGTAGTGACACCATGTATCGAGTGTCAGATCCATTGGTCGTGATGTAAGTCGTGTAGTTACATGCAGGCATGATGGAGTGGAGGTGAGATAGCCTTTGTTGAGGAGAGGTGGAGGGCTACTTGGGTTGTCAATGTTCTAGTTGGGTGATTGCATAATGCTGTGCCAGATGTCAGTAGCAATTTCTCGGGAATGGGTCTTGAGGGCTTGAGCAAGTGTCATATCCAATAGTCGGTACTGTGGTCAGTATGGCGTGTGGTGCAGTTGTGACAGACATGAGGATTATGACATTATATTTGTTGTAGCAATTGCCAGTAGTTCAGTTGCTTGCTGCCCACTTATCTGCAGCCTGCCTGGCTTGCCACCTGCAAATCAACTGCTTGCTGCAGTATATATGCTTTTATAAAGCCTCCTGTAAGTGTGGCACTGCTGTATAGTAATGGGGATGCAGTTTAAGCTTTTTTTTTGCTCTAATTTCCAAAAATGGAAATTTTTACACAGTTCTTTGGTTCAAACCTGAACTGAACCTGAACTGAACTGACAGAACTGGTTCAAGTAGGTTCAGGTTCAGTTCAGGTTCAGTTCAGGCAAGTACTAGTCAGTTTATGTTCAGGTTCAGCCAAAAATGACCCTGAACTGAGAAGGGGATGTGGACAGTGAAGAAAGTCAGAAGGTTTGTTCATCTATGTTATATTCTAATGGTGGCATTAAACTACTACTACAGGATGGAGAGGAAGATGAAGGAGAAGGTGATGAAGAGAGTGATGAGGCAAAGGTAACTAGGAATATGGACAGCATGGGCATATCCAATACAACATCAAGACAAAGAAAAACAAGGATACTGTACAATGCACAATTGACACAACAATTTATCATAACATGACTACAGTCAGTTTGATTATCTACACCTGCCTCCATAGGGTACAAGAAACCACTGATAAAAAGTTACCACATATCACATAAAAGACTGTAAAAAGTACATGCCTTTTTACCCCTCTTCACCATCTGGACTCCATTCCTTTGCAAATGGCTGGCAGTATAGTGATGATTAGCCAGCAACATGAAGGCTTCTTGTACTCTCTGGTCCTGAATTGACTGCCACTTCTTCTTTGAGATCAACTCTCTCAGCTCTGCTGGGAGCAGATCCAAATCCTCATATTTGAGATGGAGAAAGTCAATTGAGTGATCGCACCCAGGGCAGTTCCAGATAAAGCAGCCGGGGGGTATGGCTGGGGGACACCAGCAAAATGAGGGAACACGCGAGACAAGATCAGCTGGGCAATCCTCCTCCCCCTCCGAGTCTGGTGGAGTAGATGTGTCTGAAAAGTCGGGGTCGTATTGGAAGACCGGAATTTCCGGAGACAAGGGTGGCCCCATCATGAGTTCATCATCGCCTTCAGCTTGAACCGCCTGAAGTAAACAATCAGTGACCCTAATAGTGGCAGTGACAGGTGAAAAAACAGAGGACACTTACATCCCTCTCAATCCTTGCCCAACTCGATTCCAGAGAATCGAGCTTCTCCTTCCAAAACCTGGTATTCCCACCAAATTTCGATAACCGAACGTAAAGGGTCTCATTCCTCACTTGTGTCTCTCCAAACGGCAAGCCCCACCTCACCCCATTACGTATGGCCTCCTTTCGCGCAATCTGGATGTCGGCACAAAACTTGGCCCATTTTTTCATGTTGAGCAGCCAATGGTTCTTGTGCTGCGGAGCAAGCTGTTGCGCAAGCAGCCATTCGGCCTGGCCGGCGAAAATTCCCCTTACTTCAGACCATGAGATATGGTGGGGAGGACGGGGACGGCGGGCTCTTTCACCTTCGTCTTCTTCCATCTCCTCGTTGCCCTCTTCTTCTCCCTCATCCCTCTGTCTCACTATCCCTCGAAACTCAGGATCGTCGAAGAACCGTAGCCTTTTGACAGTCTCCTGAACGAGCCAGTGGACGGTCCGCTCGTGGATAGGTGTTTTCTCTTCATCAGTTTCAATGACCTTCTTGATGAGCGCCCATAACCGGTAGCGCATCATAAAGTTTCGGCTTTTCTCGAGCGTGGGGCCGTCGAGAGAGACGACATTGTACTGCCGGCTCTGTTCGCCGTTGTCGCTATAGAGGAATAAACTTTGGCCTTTGCAATCGGAATGAATTCGTTAGACGCGTACCTATCGCGAGGCACAGAATGAATAATGCAGTGGTTTCTGTCTCTGTCCGCTGTGAGCGCTACATTGAGAGTGGTGAAGGGCTACTGCAGCGCATTGTACTCACAAGTCATGTATTCCACATACATGTTCTTCCTGCATTCAAGAATGACCGCAATCCTGGAACCCCTGCCTCTGGCGTCCCCATACAAACTCACCAGCGTCAGCTGGCTTTCCGAGATTTTGTGTAATTCCTTGTCCCTCAGCCTCAATTCCGCTTCCAGCCTGTTCAGACCTTCCGCAGACAACCAATTGAGATGTTCGATTCGCAAGGTTCCGTAAAAGAAAACAGGTTTGCTGGATGTGGGGTGGTCCGCGGGTGGTGGCAGTATAAATTCCGAGTCATCTAATCCAATCCACTCCTCGCCGCGTTCGAGAGTCAGACATCCAAGAGTTGGACGGAAACCAGGCGGAGGGAATGTCGGGCTAAGGATAGCGTAGTCGTAAAAAGGACCGAAGGGTTCCTCAATGAGCTCGTGAAACCTGAACTCGGATGTCATCAGTGTAAGAGCTTAACCGTTAAGTGTGGGATGAGCCTGGGGTTGCCGATTCTGCCACGGCCATTTAATACACTAACTCATGACACTTCCTCCATGTCCTCATCCTCCTCCTCCTCTTCATCCTCGTCGTCCTCGCCTTCCATCTTAACATCACCCGCATCATGACTCTCAACAACCTGATCCATGTCACCCTTAAAGTTGTCCTTCAACTCCCATAAACCATTATACTCCCCGCTCCGATGCAAAAATGCAACTTCTGACAAGACTTCCTTGAGGTAGGCCTCGGGCTGCTGAGTCTTTTCCCTGAGCGCTTTAATTCCCCAGTGCGCCGGATCTCTAAAGAGAGTGAAGATCTGGTCGAGAAGCTGGTTGCGCGGCATCCGAGCCATCCGCTCGAATGCACCTTTGGCCGGCTTCGGCTTCGTTTTCTTCCCTCTCGTGAGCATCCTCTGGCCCCAAATCGAACAAACACGAACACGTACGATGAGATCGCCGAACGCGCCGCCGGCACCGACACCGACACCGCTGCTCAGCCTGTTCACGCCGCCTCGTCCACCAGGAACACCCGCATCCTCAATCATCCTGATCTGTCTCGTGGGGGTGTTGTACTTTTTATGCCGCTCTCTCATCTGTTTTCGGTAGCTCGCGCTGAACATGGGGCGTATATTACACTCGTGTTTGATCCGTCCCGTGAGGATGGTCGTCCGTGCGCGGGAGTTGGTCGTCAAAGCGGCGGCGGTGGCGGACACGGACAGGGAGGCATCCTTGGGCCGCTCGGCTATGACAATCTGGTTCTCAACCGCGTCGTTTACCATCTCAAGCTCGTAAATTGTTGGTTGATCGGAAGGCATGGGTGCGGGGGTGGCAGAGGGAGTGGGGCTGTATGAGGACGTGGGTGTGGGGAATGCGCTGGTGGGGAGGGCTTGAGAGGGGGCCGGCGAAGGACTCGGTGAGCCTGGCTGTGAGGGCTGTGCAGAGGCAGAAGCGTTGTTAGGACCGGGTGGGAGGAAGAGGATAATCCGAGGCTTTTTCGTAACTGGGTTCAGGTCGTTATTGTACACGCGAATCGTGGCGAGGTGGACATCGTCGGCACTGATGGCAGACCAACGTTCCATGATGAATTTTGGTATCTAGCCACCCCGGTCAGTGTTGGGCGGGGAGCAGAGACCACGACTGCTAAACCTTGACCATCCATACTCTGCCATTGCCCTGGTCCAGCATGAGATGCTCGTCTGGGTCCGGCTGGGAATCATCGTCCTGGCCGGCAAGCTCTGCATCGAAAGGCTTCTTCTCGTCGTCCTCGACGTCGTTCATGGTGGTTTGGCCCAAGCTGGCGCGGCAAATTCCGACACGGTCGATCCAGTCACAACCCGTGAATTGGCGGACGCCGGTGGCCGCCGTGCTCAACGACGCAGGATGGAACCGTCCAGAAGTGTAGCCAAAGTTACGGACGCAGAGGGCGGAGAAATCCCACCAAAATCCTCTGTTCTCTGGGAGCACCTCATGGCCGAGGTCGATCCAGCGCTGTGCACCGGACCCTTGGCTGCGTATTGCTTCATGACTGGCCTCATGTTCGTCCTTATCAATCTGCTCTCGCACACAGGCCTTACGCACGCTTTCCAGCGACGTCGTCTCTTTTTCTGCCATTTTTGTCTGGTGTGGCTTCCAAACAGGCAATTTCGCCCAGGCTAGTGCTTATTGTCATGCTTCCCGAGCCCCTGGCCTAACCGCCTCCGCACAACACAGCTCTCTATCGCCATTGCTCGGCTCTTTGAAAAACAACATGATCTTACATTCCACCTGCCTGATCAGCAGGCTCTCACGTCACTCATCTCGTTTAATGCGGGTGCCTTTATCGGTCGCATCGGCGACCGCATAGGCCCCCGTAGGCGCATATGGCTCATGCTCGGCACCTTCATCCAAGCTCTCTTGCTCATGGTCGCTTCTGTTTGTCTGTGGAAAAGCGGCGAAGCCAGTGTAGCCAATGCCCGAGCAATCCCCACCTGGACCAACGCCCTGTCATTCGTGGCGCTCGGGTTCATGAGTGCCAGTCTGGGACTGCAAGGTATCGTAGGTAAAAGACTGAACACGCAATTTGGAACAACTAGTACGCTTCGACAGTTGTTGTATGCGCATCGCTGACGAGAGCAAAGTTGTGCTAACGACTATATGGGTGGAGCTGTTCAACGACCCCAAGCTATTCGACATCAAACGCGGCATCAAGAGTCGCGACCACAGGGTCATCGCGGCCATCTCACTGTTCATGGGAGGGTTTATTGGGCGGGCCATTCTAGGGTCAGCAGGGTCAGCGACGGCGCTGGGGGTAGGCGTGGCGATGCGGATGGTGATAACAGTGGGATGGTTGTTTGTGCCGGCGTTGTAGCCTGAGATATGTAGCAATTGCCATGTTTGCGACCACGACGTATCTCCCGCTCTGCCGTGAGTCCTGCCGTCCTGCAACTGGGCCTCGGCTGATGCAAACACATGTCCAGTCGTAGTCGCCTTGCTCATCGCACCTCATCCGTCCCTCATCGTCGTCATTGCCAACCATCACCTCAAGACTCTGCACTCACCCCTGCTCGCCTTTCTCCATCTCGCCATCATCTATACCCTCACTTTCCTCACCTTCTCCTCCCTCATCGTCTGCATCGTTCGCGACCCAGGCTCCACCGCCCACCGCAACGAGGGATACGACTCCACCAACACCGAGGAACTCGGCCATTTAGTCCCAGACGCCGATGAAGAGACCGAGCTGGAGCTGTCCGAAGCACTGGCCTCCACGAGTGCGGACACGGACCGTAAGCCAAGGTGGTGCAAGAAATGTATGGTAAGCCCGTCCTTGTTCGCTTCCGCCGTGGCCCAAAGATGACCCGAGCCCGCTTCGGAGGCGCCCAAACCAGAACGAGCGCACCACTGTTCTACCTGCGGCCGTTGTACGCTCAAGATGGGTTTGTGGCGCCTTCTGTGTCAAGGTGGAGCGTTCTTTGATTGTGACTATAGACCATCACTGTCCATGGCTAGCCTCAAAATGCATCGTACGTCATGTAAACCTTGTCCAACCGCACAGACAGCGACGCGAGACTTCGCAGGGCCACCGAACATACCCGGCCTTTGTCCATTTCATCTTATGCATCACCTTACAAGCGATTTATATTGGCTCTATCTCCGCTCGTGCAATATTGTATTCGTTCGACCATCCTTTTGAAGTCGTGGGTTACCTCCCCCTAGTTCTCCGTGTTGAATCTAACCCCATGTAGGATACATATACGCCAATTCATGAACTATGCCTTGCACTGACTGGAATGGTATTCACTCTTGTGATGGGGTCTTTCTTTCTATACCACGTATACCTTATTCTGTACGTACCCTGCACGCATTGCTCAGGACTATACTACTATTTGGGCAACAGGACGAACCAGACGACGTTGGAGAACATATCCCCATTTTTCTTATTACGACACCTCCCCGCGCTTCCTTTACCCCACGGCGATCAAGTCCGAACGCTGTCCGATCCCCCAAAGGAACACGAGCTGTCATACAAGCAACGGGCTCTTGTCAAGAGCGCACATGGGTCGCTGCGGATGTATGATGTAGGCTGGCGGGAAAATGTTGCTCAGGTGTTCGGCACGAGCGGATGGGTGCGGCGCGTGTGGTATGGAGGCTCCAGGTCAGCCCTCTGTTTCAGAAATGGTCCGAGGTGGACGCTGAACTCTGACCGCCAGTTCGGGCGACGGCCGACACTTTCCCCGGCATCCGAGAACAGAGCAGGTACTGGGAAAGTTGGCGTACGAATTGGTCCGGGCTGAAATGCACCGCCGTAGATAACCGTAGTAAGACAGACCGTGATGGTATATATGTCAGCTGTCAGCCGAGTAGCCAGTTATGTCTACCCAAATCATCAACATCCGTGGCCACGACAGTGCTGACGCCTCCACGCTCGCTGACCTCGGCGCCCAGGTCCTCGGTGGCCTTGCGCGCCCCATCGGCGAGCGCGAGCTGCCGACGATGCTGCTCTATGACGAGCGCGGCCTCAGGCTCTACGACGACATTACCACCCATGCTCCCGAATACTACCTCTTTGCTGCAGAGGAGCAGATCCTAAAGAAGAGCGCAGACGACATCGTTTCGTCCATGCATCACGACGGCATAAACAGCCCCCTCGTCGTTGACGAGGTCGTCCTCGAACTCGGTGCTGGGTAAGCCTCCCGCGGCATTCAAAAATGCACAAACGTGTGACCCTCATTTGATGGCAGCTCCCTCCGCAAGACATCCCACATCCTCAGAAGCCTATCCCGTTCGGTCCCTGAATCCCCCGCGTCTGCCCCCATCATCTACTATGCGCTCGATCTGGAAGAAAACGAGCTGAGACGCACCCTCGGCCAGATCGCCGCGTCCGACGTCGGAAAGGAGATCAAGGGCAAAGTCGAGACCAAGGGCATGTGTGGAACCTACGCTGACGGGTTGGCATTTGTCAAAAACGGCGGTCTCGACAGCCACACCGCCGACCTGGGCAAGCTGTCCGGGTTCGGCGGAACACCCTCCCCGCGTCCATCCTCGCCGTCCTCCAGCGCGTCGTCCGTCTTTGGATCAGTCGACGAAGACGAGGCGGATAATACCACTGCTTCCTCTCCCCCGTCGACACCGGATGCTTCCCAGCCGCCTCTTCACATCCTCTTCCTCGGTTCCTCCATCGGAAACTTTAGCCGCACTGATGCCGCCGCCTTTATACGCTCTCTACCCCTCCGCCCCGGCTCGGGTGATACGCTTCTCCTTGGGCTAGATCATGACAACGACAAGGAATTGATTGAAGAAGCGTACAATGACCCCAAAGGCTACACCGGACGATTCATCACGAACGGTCTACGTGTCGCCGGCCGAGCTGTGGGGAACGAACAGCTCTTTGACGAAGACAAGTGGGAATACATCAACCACTATAATGTGGCAAGTACTATTCTGGTCCTCCAACCGTCTCTCAGACTAACCGTGCATGACAGGATGAGCGTAAGTTTCACTTGCCAGCGCGAAAGCACGCGTAACACTCCTCCCAGGCCAACATGAGGCGTTCTTTAGGTCTAAATGCAGACAAGTCGTCGTTGACCCTGCCTCCGGCAAAGAATTTGTATTTCTCGAAAATGAGAAACTGAAGATTGAACAGTCGTTGAAGGTAGGCAATGCCATCCCTTACCCTGGGCCTTGTGAAAAATTCGTCACACGCAGTACTCGGACAAGGACGCATATGCCCTCTTCGCAGAGGGCAACGTTCGTCCCATCCAACGTTGGTTAGACGAGAAATCGCGCTACTCTCTCTGGCTCCTCGAGCGGCCAGCCTTCATTTTCCCGCTCCTCTCTTCCCAATTTTCGTGCAGCCGCAACGGTGCCCTAGTACGCAAGACTCCTGTATCTTCGACTCCCTTCGGCGTACCAGCGCTCGAGGACTGGGACACTATCTGGGCTCTATGGGACACCATCACATTACGCATGATACCACCCTCCATGCTGTATCAAAAGCCAATCGACCTGCGCCACATCTGTCTCTTCTATCTCGGTCATATCCCCGCATTCCTGGACATCCATCTATCCAGACTCTTGCAAGAAAAGCACACCGAACCCGAGTATTTCAAGGTACCCTTTTCATATATTGTCGTTTCCGAGATAATCTGACACCCAATCAAAAGGTCATATTTGAAGTGAGTGTCCATACAGCGACCTTGGCCGATGGCTGATCTTGTACCTTGTGTAAGCGTGGCATTGACCCCAACGTCGGCGACCCGACGCAATGTCACGTGAGTTCCTTGTGTTTCTGTGCACAGTTGCTTAATTTGAATCACAGCCGCACTCGGAGGTCCCGAAAAAGGACTCGGACTGGCCCAAACTGGAGACCATCCTACATTTCCAGTCGCGCGTGCGCGCGCGGCTGCGCATGCTCTATGACGATATCCTCGCAGGGCGTAAGACCCTGACGAGGAGGATGGGAAGAGTACTATTCATGACGTTTGAACATGAGGCAATGCACGCTGAGACCTTGCTCTACATGCTCTTGCAGCGCGCTGGAACAGGGGCGCTGCCTCCTCCAGGATTCAGTGTGCCCCAATGGTCTATCCTCGCAGAAGCCTGGGACGCGCTTCCCTCCCCGATGACTGACAGAGTCGTGCTCGGGCCACGAGTCGTAACGTTGGGCCACGACGACCGCGATGCGGATGACGCGACGGAGAGTGATGAGGTGCAGGACCACGAGTATGGCTGGGACAATGAGAGTCCGCAGAGGACGGTCCACGTAGCCGAGTTTGCCATTGAGTGGCGGCCCATCACCAACGGCCAATTCTACGAATTCGTTAAGGGAGAGAGCCAAGGACGCGTTGATCTCCCTGCGAGCTGGGTCACGGTGGACGGTGAAATTCAGGTACTCATCACCCCTGTCTGTTTGTCGCTCGATTAACGCTGTGGGATAGGTTCGTACGCTGTACGGCCCGGTCCCGATGAAGATTGCAAGGCACTGGCCAGTTATGACGACCTACAGCAATCTGTCCACGTACGCAACTGTCAAAGGAGGGCGACTTCCCACAGAGCCTGAGCTCCGCCTCTTTTACGACAAGTTCGAGTCCGGCTTTGAGGGCGGCGCCAACTATGGGTTTAGGAATTGGCACCCTATCCCGTAAGTTGGACTTTCTGAGCTTGTGTAGCTGCGAAACGACTGAGCCATACTACAGCGCGACTGCGGGTGGGGAGAGGAACGGCGGAAAAGGGAGCAACGGCGGTGTATGGGAGTGGACATCGACGCTGTTTGACAAGTATGATGGATACGCTCCGTCCGCGCTTTACCCAGGGTACTAAGCTTACATTACCCAACATCACACGATTGTTTGCTCACAAGACTCATCTCGCTCTTGTTGACAGATACTCCATGGACTTTTTTGATGGCGATCATCAGGTCGTGGTAAGTCACACACACACAAGTTTGTTTTTCTACCGTTCTGATGCACAAAAAAAAAGCTGGGTGGATCGTTTGCCACTATACCGCGCTTGGCCGAGCGTCGTACTGTGAGGAACTGGTACCAGCGCAATTATCCTTACCCTTGGATTGGCGCGCGTATCGCATACGATCTTTAAACCTCATGGAAATGTGTACGAATGGACATGTATGTAGTTGTGGTGTGGCGACATCAGAATAACTGGGCCCATACCTTTCGATTTTATTATTCTTGTGATCAAGCTGCTTCAAACTACGAAGGCAGGTGAATTCATCTACATAACCTTTCGAGTTGTACACGCCCTGTCCTCTCGAAAGGCCCGGAGAATCGGTTAAACCAAGAATTGACATGCCCTGCCGGTGACTGATCATCACCATGAAAATCAACTTAAAATAACAAAATGATGTAGCGCACTGAGGAAAATTAGTATGTATTCTCACGAAACTTTCATCATTCGTCGCATATGTACCCCATGGTTTATCGTCAGGAAGTTCTCCGTTGATTTTATACCAGGCCGTCCTTTCTGTCTGTCCGATTAGTGACTAACGAAAAGCAAGGACAGCAAGCATGTCGCGCGTCTACACAGACATCCTGTTCTACACCCGTTCTCAAGGCATGAAGATCAGCTGCCGATAGTCCAGAAAGTGCGATAGATACCTATCAAATCCAATTCATCAGGTTGCGAGATCTTTAGAGATCTTCGATGATTCCCCACTTGTACTGCGGTACCCAATCGTTGTTGCATTGTCAGGATTCCCAGAAAGGGATAGCCGCGAGAGAGCAGGTTCAGGGAGATTTGCTGAGTGCCATACCACTTCAAGAGCTTTTCTTACAATGGATTCAGACATGAAGCGACAATCACACAGCTTTCTGTTTGGCGATGGCACGATGCAGTTATGGCGAAAGGTGAACGGCTTATCCTATAATCGATTTTTGGAGGACTTGATCCAACGCCTTTCCGATTTCTGTTTTTTTTGGACGACTATATTACACAGGAGTCTAATCACTAAGAGTCCGTTCAGCAGCCTGGCTGCCAAGTTGAATTCTGTTTGAGCCCTGAGATGACTGGAGTTACTGTGAGCAGCAGCTGGCATGCTTGTCAGCACACTCAGCAACTTACTCGCATGCTGGTGTCCACAAGTGTGAGTCAACAGCATGCCAGAGTTGCTTTCTTAGTGTTCCCTTCTTCTCTCCACACAAACACTATATCTCTGTCTCCAGGAACTCTTGCATGAAATGGAGCATGACAGTGGGACTCAGGTAGAGCCTCAACAGTGGGAAGAGGACTACTATGGCATCAGAGTGACATTAATGGCTTCATCAATGTGATGCACTCAATTTTAGGCAAAGCACCCAGTGGTGGCTTCAAGGCCTTTGTTAGGAGCTACCCAAACACAACCTTAAGCCTTGTCAATGAGGAGAATGAGAACAGAGATGAAACCAAACACAACTAGATTGTTGTCCCAGGTAGGGAAACTATCCAGAGTCTTAGGGACTCACTACTACAACAGCTACTACTTATATACCCCAGCCCCTGGTCTGTGCACAGCAACCCTAAGCCCTAAGGCTGTGGTGCGCAGCAACGGACCCAGACCACTCCAGGCCTCATGTTACCCCAGTCCCCTGTCTAGACTGATCTAGCCCCTAGCCATCCTATCAGTCAACCCTAACCCCAAGGCTCTTGCAGCCGCTCGCTGACTAACCCTTGGGCATCCTAACATAGGGGTGGTAACAGCCTTCCTTAAGTAATAACTCCCCATAGAGGCCCCAGACAAATAAGTAAAAATATGGAAAATGAAGAGAAAAAGAGACTGAGTCTGTGAGATTGTAACATATCCCTCCCATTAAGACTTCACATCCCGAGAAGTCAACGCTATGGGAAAGATTTCTTTTACACCAGTGTTCAAAACTTTCTGTGGGGAATCAAGCATGGGTACAACCGGCCCACCATGCTCAAGGTCTCTTGAGAATGCCCCATCCGTATCATCGTCCCTGGCATTAGCCTCTTTTTGGTTTCCTTTCCACCATGACCAATTCCGCTCCAACCGTTCCAGGTAGTCCCATTCAAAATGACCATCCTCCCAGCCAAACAAACATTTTGGCGCCGCCGTCTGTGTGAAGTTCTCATAAGGGCAATAGATCATGCCCCTAGCTCTCCATGGTGCTCCCAGATTGCACTTGTGGAATTTCTTTATCTCATCCTGTGCATTAGACAAGTTTTCTACAGGCTCCCAAGTCGATTCCTCCATGGGGTAATTCTTTCATTTCACCAGGTATTTGAGATGACCGCTGCCTCATCCACTGACATGACTATCCATGACTTCTTCAACTTCATACTTGTTGTCTTGTGACTCCTCAGTCATCTGCGCTTCCTTTCAGTTCGCAGCTTTTTCTTTTTGATGAGGAAAGACCGGCTCCTTATATGGTTTTAGGAGTATTTTGTTGAAGATGTTATAGACCTTCCAGGACATAGGGATTTTCAGCTTGTATGCTGATTCACTGACTTTTTCCAGGACTTCTAAAGGGCTGACAAACTTCCCATCCAGTTTCTTGGTAGCACGGATCGTAGGTAAATGTTCTGTGCTTAGGTAGACCTTGTCACCAGGTTGGTACTCCTGTGTGGGTTGTTTATTCAAGTCCCATCACTTCTTCATCATGGACGTGGCCTTTTCTAGTGCTGCTTTTGCCTTTTCATGGACATCCTCCACTTGTTTTGCCAGTTCTTCAACCACCACTACCTTTGGTTGGTGCATGGGGTTGAGTCCCTTGTTAGGATGACATCTGTAATTCATGAAGAAGGGTGAGAACCCTGTCGCCAAGTGAGTTTGATCATTGTGGCAGAATTGTGCTACTGCCAGCCAATCACTCCAGTTGTCCTGCTGGTGGTTGACAAACATAGTCAGGAATTCCTTGACCTCCTGATTAACTCATTCTGTCTGTCCATCTGTCTGTGGGTGATATGCCTGTTGACCGGTTTGGTTGAATCCTGAGCATTCTGTACATACAAGTCATCCATGAACTTGGATGTGAACTGAGGTCCTTGATCACTGATGACTTTTTTGGGTAAGCCATGTTCTCAGAAGATGTTATCTCTGAATAGAACTGCAACTCCTTGTGACATGATTGATGATGTTGTAGGTAAGAAGTAGGACTTCTTTGTGAAATGATCCACTACAACCATGATCATGTTGTTTCCCTTGGATTCCGGTAGTGGTCCCATCAGGTCAACTGAAACAACTTCCCATGGTGCATCCAGTACCTTGTTGGGAACAAGTGGCGCTGCTCTGGCCTGTCTGTCCAGCTTGGTGCATTGGCACATTTCGCACCCTGGGATGTACAGCTCAATGTCCTTTTTCATGTTTGGCCACCAGAAGTCCTGTGTGATTAGTTCCAGTGTCTTGGCTACTCCTGGATGTCCCCAGGAATGATGAATCTCAATAACACTTTCCCTGAGTTCTGTGATTGCGGGTACATATACGCATCCTTTCCATGTGATAAGACCATCCTTGCATTGGAATTCCGGATTTCCTTCAACCAATCCCTTCTTGACCTGTGTGTCCTGATATCAGTGTTGCCACTTTTGAGATATCTTTTATGATATCTTTGATAGCTCTGTCATCATCATAGACCTGAACAAATAGTTCATCTTTGAGCAGGATAACTCCCTCATTATCGTTGGTTCCCTGCTCATGTCCCACTCTCCTTGAGAGTATGTTGGCTTTCGAGTTTGACTTCCCTGATTGGTGTTTAATGACAAAGCTATAGTCCTGTAGGTCTGTGACCCATCGTGCCTGTTGCCTGTTCAAGTTTTGTGCCTTCCAGAAGTATGTCAGGTTTTGATGATCCATTAATACCTCTACTGTCTGCTTGGTGCCCTTGAGATAATGTGACCATTCGTAAAATGCATGCATGACTGCCAGCATTTCCTTGTCATATATCTCATAGTTCCGTTTGGCGTCATTAAGCGACCTGGAAATGAATGCTACTGGCTTCCAGACTTCATCTTTTCCTTGTTGTGACAGGATTCCGCCAATTGCAAAATCCTGATGCATCCACTTCGATTCGAAATTGGCCATTGTCATCTGGGATTTTGAGGACAACCTCCCTCCCTACAAGGTCTTTCAGTCCCTGAAAAGCCTCGGATTGTATCTGCATCCAATTCCATTCCTCCTTTCCTGTTAGCCTGGTTAGGGGTTTGGCAATCTTTGCAAATCCTTCAACAAAATGCCAGTAAAATTTGATGAACCTTAAGAACTGCTGCAGTTCCTGCTTATTTTGAGGTTCTGGCCATTCTGTTATCACCTTAATTTTCCCCAGCTCCATGCCTATAGAGTTGTGACTGATGATGAGTCCTAAGAAATTGATCTCCTCCTTGTCAAACCAACATTTTTCCAGTTTCAGAAACAGCTTGTGGGTTTCTAGTTTAGCTAGAATTCGGTTCACATGTCCCTTGTGCTCTTCCATGGTCTTTGAGAATACTAAGATATCATCCATGTAAATGACAACCCATCCTTCAGCGATTTCCACTCTGAATATATCATTCATCATGGTTTGGAAGGTCACTGGTGAGTTGGTTAACCCAAAGAACATTACAAGTGGTTCAAAGAGCCCTCGGTTTGTCCTGAATGCTGCTTTCCATTCATCTCCTTCCTTGATTTGGACATTGTTATATCCCCATTGAATGTCCATTTTGGAGAAGACTTTTGCTTGTGACAGCTGATCTACTAGTTCTCCAATGAGTGGTAGTGGGTACCGAATTTTTGATTGTCATTTCATTCAGACAGTCGATAATCCTGGACTGGTCTCAACTTTCCATCTTTCTTCTTAACAAAGAAGAATGGAGATGCCATTGGTGACTTGCTCAGGCTGAATCCGTCCAGTGTCCAAGTTTTCTTTCAAAAATTCAGTCTAGTTGTTCCTGCTCATTCCAGTTCAGAGAGTAGATTTTGCAGTCTACAGGATTGGATCTGGGGATCAGTTCGATCACATGATCCCATGGTTGTCAGTGGAGGTAGTTCATCAAAAGTTTCCTTGGTGAAAACCTTCTTGTGTCCCAAATAGTGTGTAGGCACTATCTCCTCCAATGTCCTTTTCCTGGCTATTTTGCTTTCTTTTACAGCGATGTCAGTTGCCACTGATCATAATTTGAACTCTGGTTCACCAATGTGAACTGCCAGTAATCTGTCACCCTCTTCCAGAGGTTCCATACTATCCACCTCATCCTCAGGTTCTGTAACATCAGATTGTGTCCAACATGTTCCAGGGCATTGATTGAACTTTAGTTCTTTCTTTTTCCAGTCGATTGATGGGTTGTGATGTTGTAACCAGTCATGTCCCAAGAACAGGTTTGTCTTTCCCAAATGTGCTACTCCACACTCAATAATCTCTTCATGATCCCCAATTTAGTAGTTTGAACTGTGTCATGTACTCGAGATTTCCCATTGAGTTCCTGACACCCATCCAGCATTATACACCGGTACTGGTCGTACTAGCTTTTGCTTGTTGAGTTTGTGTTTCTCCACAAACTCATCATTCACACAGGACTGTGTGCATCCACTGTCAACTAGAGCCACTACCATGATTGTAGCTCCAGGTGTCCATTGATGTGATAACTCCTTTCACGTCCATCTCATTCCAGTCCAAATGTCTTGACCATTGTTTGTCTAAGATGCGCTAAATTCCATAGTGCCTCTTGTTCAGTCATTGCATTTAACTCTTTTAAGAGATCCTTGGTGATCTCTCGTTCCCATGCATTATGCACCCAGAAGCGCAAACATTCCAAGGCAGTTTTTTCATCTTGCTGCCATATCCTCTGCACTACCCACTCTGGGGTCCAAGTTCTGAGTTTTGGTTTTGTTGCACTCATAGTAACATTTCTCAGACAGTGGACTTGGCTTGAGCATTCGTACAATAATTCAGGTAATTGGATTCCAGAATCACTATGTACAAGTCCATTGTCTTTGATACTGTTACAGGCCAGTAGAGCTGAGTGCTCATCTACTGGCTTTCGCCAAAACCCTTCTCTTTGCCAGTATTCCTTCCACTCAGGCCTCCGTAATATCATCCATCTGAATCTCTCAGATTTGTCTCCCTTTGCCTTTCCCCAAAGGCTTTTGTGGTTCTGGGCACTCTCAGTGCAAAGTGCCCTGGTATTCCTGCAGTTATAACAACTGCCCCATGGTTTTTTAGACTTGTCGACGTCCATTGCATTCGGATCCCTGGTCAAGGTCGATGCTGCCAGGTGGTGCACTAAACTGGTATTGAGTTGGTTTAGTATCTTTAGGCACTTTTTCCTTGTAGTTGTCTGATCATCGATCTGATCCATAGGCTTCCTGTGCTTGTCGATATGCTCATGCCAGTTGGATTGTGTGCTCTTGTATTTTAATCAGGGATGCATCTTCCTCTAGATTTCCATGCTGGATTAAGTCTCAACCAAGCACTGGATTGATATGTGCCAAGAACTGCACTGTTAGCACAGCATCATTCCATTCGACCAATGGTGAGAGAGCATTGAACCAGATACAATAGTCCTCAATTGGTGAAGTTCCCTTGTTTTAATGTGATGAGGGAGTCAATTGCCTTCTGCTTGGTCTCTGTTGACATGAAGAACTCATGCATCTGCTCCTTGAAGTCCTGCCATGTTTTAAAAGGGAACTTTTTGGTCAAGGGTTCCCTGAGCCAGTTCATGTCATCATCGAGTTGACCTTCATTCAGATCTTTCCAGGAGATATCTCTAGACCATGCTTCTTCAGTTTGTTTCTCCTCATATTCATGCTGTGCATCCTGAACTGCTCACAGTTTCACACCTGGCCCAATCTCCTGCACGGTTATCCTTTCCTTTTCAAATATGGTATAAACAGATCGAGATTTTCCGATCCAAGGATGTTTCCCGTGACAGTGTGAAGTAAGTTTCCATCTGTCATACCCATGCATCAACCATCCGCGGATCTCCCTCATAGTGATCTGGGAGTTCTAGCTTCGTCATTGGAGCCTGAACTATCGGGTTGGCTCGGCAGTATTCATTAATGACATCAGAGATGGACTGAGCAATTGCCAGTAGATGCTTCTACTTGGCATTGTCCTTGATAGTATATCTGATCTTCCCAATGTGCTCATTGGGTCGGAGTTCCTTCCAGTGTCTCCCATGGACTGGTATGTCTCCTCTTGGAAGGTTTGGTATCCCAAGAGTGCCTGCTGTGATGTGTGCGAATCATATCCACTGTAGCTTGGAAGATTCTTGCTCCCACTCGGTGGTGTCCATAGCCTTTTCTCATCATCAGGCAGATCTGTTTCCATCTGCGGATATGTCCTTTGTTCTCAATGTGCCATACGCATGTACCATCCTTAGGCAATCTGAGATTAACTCATGCGCTATTATCGCGCAACTGTTTGTCAAAGTCCCAGAGGTCCTGGACTGTCGGATATGCTGGCCATGTATATTTCGAACCATAGCTCCAGGTTTGATCAATCGGAGATAACAGTATCCAGCCATTGTCAGGGTGTGGGACTTGAACCCAGGTAAAGGCCTTTTCAATTTGGGTTTGTTCCTCATGGCTCCCATTGCCATTCTGTGCATGCATCAGTGCATTCCAGTCCACTGGTTTGATCACCATGCCCTTGTTGGCATATAATTCCATAATCACCGTGACATGACTGTTTAACTGCTTGTCCTTGCAGTAGTTCTCGTATTGGCAGATAGTGTCCTTTGTTTTATAGCACCACATGAGCCACTGATTGTATTTAGATGCTGCCAATGCCTGATACATTCGATCATTTTTGTTGCCTTTGTAGACAACTTCCAGAAGGTTTTCCAGGACCTTCCAATCCTTCTCTGCATGATTCAGCGCCTGAGTAGCCGCTTGGTGCATGTGTTGTAATTCCAAGAGGTCAGCCCATGCTGCCTCCTGTTCCTGAATTTGTTGGCATTCCATCTTGTCCAGAAGCTGTTGGACATCCTTGTGTTGCTGCCGTTCCTCGCGCCAGCAGTGGCACCTCCAAAGTCTGATGTGGTTGTCAAACTTTTGTACATATCCATTGCCGGTGATTGCCAGTGTGCATGTGATGATAGTAGTCTTGGATGCCCATTCCGCATTGAAGATTGATCTGATCTCTGCCAGTGTTGCATGGGTGTGTGGTAAAACGTATTTGAATTCGCACTGCATGGTGATGGTCATGTATGTGATGTATTATAGATTTTTCTTCAACTGGTTCTGTTCTATCTCCAACAGCAATCAGTCCATTTGTTTGGCAGTCACCTAGTTCCCTGTGCAGTTGCACAGGTTTGTTGCCTGTTTGCTCATCTGCTCATGCTTTCCTTCACATGAGGTTTGTCCAATTGGGTCAATAACGCACCCCAACTTGGATGTTCAATTTAATTTTGCCAACTGCCAATTCAAAGCTAAAGTGCCTGGGAATTCACCCTACAGATTGATGTGATCTGAAACAGGACTTTCAGCCCCTTGATACACTCACAATGAATCGGTTGTTTCACCCATTCCATGGGTTTTTCCACAAGTATCGGTACAGCTAGCTTGCCAGTGCCTGCCCACACTTTCAACAATGCTCAGACTGTTCTCGTCCAATTCCTGTTTTGTAGCCAGAGGGGATGAATTACCCCATAGTCAACAATTACAATTGTTGAGTCTATCTGCTGTCGTAGTTGATGTTGCCTAGCTCCTCAAGGCTGTTTGTGGCCACGTGTTGTTACGTGCACAAAGTCAGATGATTATTGATGTTGAAAAGAAACTCGCTTCATCACCGTGAGCTGCAGTGAGTAAGACATACTCAGCACTGTGGTGAACGATGAAGGGCAAGGTTGTAAAGACTCTGGATTATGTTAGGAGCTACCCAAACACAACCTTAAGCCTCATCAATGAGGAGAACAAGAACAGAGACGAAACCAAACACAACTAGATTGTTGTCCCAGGTAGGGAAACTATCCAGAGTCTTAGGGACTCCGGGGCGCATTTAACAAAGTCCGGAGCTGCGCGGGAAAGTCCGGAGCGGTGCAGGAAAGTCCAGAGCGGTTTAAACAAAGTCCGGAGTGGTGTGGTAAAGTCCGGAGTTGCGTGGTAAAGTCCAGAGCGGTGCAGTAAAATCCGGAGTTGTGCGGGAAAGTCCGGAGTTGCGAAGGAAAGTCCGGAGTGGTTTAAACAAAGTCCGGAACGGTGCAGTAAAGTCCGGAGTTGTGTGGTAAAGTCCGGAGCAGTGCGGGAAAGTCCGGAGCGGTGCAGTAAAGTCCGGAGTTGTGCGGAAAAGTCCAGAGTTGTAAAAGAAAGTCCGGAGTGGTTCAAACAAAGTCCGGAGTGGTGTGGGAAAGTCCGGAGGTGTGCGGGAAAGTCCGGAGTTGCAAAGGAAAGTCCGGAGCGGTTCAAACAAAGTCCGGAGCAGTGTGGGAAAGTCCGGAGTGGTTCAAACAAAGTCTGGAGTTGCAAAGGAAAGACTGGAGTGTGTTAAATGAAGCCCGGAGTTGCGCGGGAAAGTCCGGAGTTACTGGTCCAATGTCGGCAAATGAGAGGGAATTGGATCACATCGAAGAGAATGTATTAACGAGAGTGATAGAACACGGTGAAAACAAATGGCACTATAACGGTAACTGTGGGTAACGGTATCCTCTTTCTACTAAGTCCAAAACTCCTTTTTATACCTTCCCGCTACTCGAGTAGTCTCTTGGACAACTTTCAACATGTTTGGCGATCCTTTCCGTATATGGCAACTTGAACTGAAAGGCCACCCTGCCTCGGCTAGTTGTCGATCAACTAGTGCGCGTGCCGTTAGTGATTGAATTGCCGCCCGTCCTTGTTCCATAGCTGGTTGGTACAATTCCTTGGCATTCTACCATAGTTCCCGAATGGTTGTCACCCGGAGTTTGCATCGGTAAGCATTCCACTCTGGAATATCTCGGAAATGCATCGGAGTTTTGCTGTTTGGCTCGGAAATGCGTCGGTAATGCTCGGAAACCTACAACAGCTACTACTTATATACCCCAGCCCCTGGTCTGTGCACAGCAACCCTAAGCCCTAAGGCTGTGGTGCGCAGCAATGGACCCAGACTACTCCAGGCCTCATGTTACCCCAGTCCCCTGTCTAGACCGATCTAGCCCCTAGCCATCCTATCGGTCAACCCTAACCCCAAGGCTCTTGCAGCTGCTTGCTGACTAACCCTTGGGTGTCCTAACATAGGGGTGGTAACAGCCTTCCTTAAGTAATAACTCCCTGTAGAGGCCCCAGACAAATAAGTAAAAATATGGAAAATGAAGAGAAAAGGAGACTGAGTCCATGAGATTGTAACAGCCTTGCACTACAAGGAAGCCACCAGTCTCCTTATGGGGCTAATACCTGATGGTCAGCTGAAGACCTCAGATCAGATAAGTGCAAAATTTTGTGAGGTGAGTGTCTATTATATCCACCTTAAATGATATCTAATATACAGTGACTTCCAAAAGGTTTCCAATGTTTGGTGATTTTGTGTTGAGTGGCTTATAGCATGGGAAATAAATATATAAAAATGTGGGAAAATCAGGATAGATAGTTTAATATGTATAAAATTAGGTAATAGACCGCCATTATATAAGCAGTGCTTTTGGGAAAGATAAAAAATTCTTAAGGCAGCTTGGTCATTGGAAACCTTTTGTTGCCAATGCCAGATACCCTGCATCTAGTACTTTGTACACACTCTTTTGGCTCTTATCACACCTTCAACTCTTTTAGGCATACTTTTAATCAACTTCTGACACTCAGCAGCTGGTATGGCCTCCCACTCCTTCTCAATCCTCTCCCACAACTCCAGAATCCCTCCTGGTTATCAGGACACCCTTGATGTGACGTCTTAGGGCCCCACTAGGAACTGAGAGAGAGGAGAGAAGTTTGACTGAGCTGACAAGGGGAAACCCAGAGACTTGAATGGAGTCTCTGGGTGTTCATTGCACATCTTATATACCTAAGTACATGGTCTGTGCACTAAACCCTACAACCCTAAAGGCTGTGGAGTACTCTGGGTAACCCTTTGATATAAATAGCATAGAAGGTTTGAGAAGGATTGCATAAGATGGATTGTTGATCTGAGTGAGTCATAAGGAAAGCATAAGCAAGGCCGCGCATCCGTAATCTATCTTATCTATCTTATCTTATCTTTGCGTTGATTAGATAATAGTTATCTTATCTCTGATGTTTGGCTGCAACCTTAGATAAAAACAAAGAAAATGAATATAAATGTCTTAGAAATGAAACAAAGAAAAGTAAAAAGGAGTGGTCCATGACACTGGTGCAGTATCATACTCCCCAAACTTTCTCTTCAAATAATACCATAGGTGCTCAATAGGATTGAGGTCTGGAGACTGTGCAGGCCACTTGAGGACATTCATATCATGTTCTTCAAACCACTCCTTGACCTTCTTGCAAGTATTTTTGGGATCATTGTCCTGCTGAAAGATGATGTTATCAGGAGACAACCCATAATACCTGATGCTGCTCTGTAGTTCCTCTTCCAAAATGCACCTGTAGAGGTCACCATCCATCTTTCCTTCAATTCTGGTAGCATATCCAACCCCATCCCACATCATGCAACCCCATATCATCACAGATCCTCCACTAAATTTCACTGTCCCCTGAACCAGCCTATCATTCAAGCTCTCCCCTGCCTTCTTCCAAGCCCATTTCCTTCCATCTGACCCAAGGCAATTTATTTTGGACTCATCAGACCATACCATCCTCCTCCAATCATCCATAGTAGCCAGGGCAAAGTCAAGATGCTCCTTCCTGTGCCTTGCTGATAAAAGATGTTTCTTCTTCTTCACATATGCCCCTCCCTCAGGCATCTGCAAACTGTCTGTACTAAAAGAGGTTGGTTGGTGATGTTCTGAAAGTCCTTGACCACATCCATTGCAGTCCCAGCCTTCCTGGAGGTGATGAGGTGGGTGACATGATGGATGTTTGCAGGGGAAAGCTTCTTTGGATAGCCTCCAGAGCATCTTGGAAGGTTATTACAATGCTTAGAATAAAGTCTAGAGATGGTTGAAATGCCAAAACCCATAATGGATGCAATGTGCTTGGCAGAGTGACCATCATTGAGGAGGGAGATGATGTGCTGTGCTGAGTAGGAGTCAGAGAGTGCATGATGGTAATGGTGGCAATGTAAGTTAATAGGAGGTCTTTATGTTCAGCCATGTGTTTTACATAGACTCCACATGGAGTCTGCATACATCTAAAACATATTTTTCCAGACTAAAACAACCTGGACTCTAACATGGAATCTATGTAGACTCCATGCTGAGTGCCTGTACTGAGTGTGGAATCACAAGGAAAAGCATTTACATGGGTTCACATGGAGTCCACATAGACTATTTGTACTTATTTATTTATTGCTATGCCACTCAATTAGTCATCCAGTCAAATGTGTACTTAACCACTGTCTTGTCACAGTTGTTAGTTACCAACTACAACTCACAATGTCAGGCTGCTGTCACAACCCACCACCATGTGAGGTCTTTATGCTTGCCCCCCTATTCCACATGGAATCTACTTGCCATTCCAAGCAATTCCACATGGAATGTGCAGAAATTCCACTTGGAATATTCTGCACTGTCACTCCCAAGGTCTTTATGCACATGGCATCCAAATCTCATTTACTCCCACCATTGTCCCATTCATATTCCCATCATGTTCACATATGACTGATGACATTTTCACTGTATTCCCATTTACCTGCCCATTTTCCCACCTGGCCACATTCCCACAATGTTTCCACACTTCATATTCACTTTCCCACCATGTTTCCACACTTCATATTCACTTTCCCACCATGTTCTCACACAATTCCTACAATATTTTAACAGTCATGCTTACATTCTCACTGTGTTCTCATTCACCTGGCCATTTCCCACCTGGCCACATTCCCACAATGTTTCCACACTTCATGTTCATTTTCCTGACATGCTCACACATTACCTACTTTCTCACCATAATTTAGCCTCCTCCCTTTCACATGGAACCCATATCTCATCTATTCCCCTCATTTATAACATAGGGGACATTAACACTGTGGATGTTACAAATATGCATACTTTCATTTTATTATGTCAGCATTTTCCTTCTTTGGTGCTTATGCAATCCCTTCATCTTCTGTTATGTTTATGCAATGTCACACATCACTTGCTGTGACTATATTTTCATCCATGCCACATGCTTTTTTTCCATCATACTGATGTTGCTATGACTTCACTCATGATGTGTTATGACATCTATGCCTATTACATCATATCTATGACATTCATTACCTTTTACAAACTCTAGTATAAATAGTAGAGTTGTGTTATACGTCAAATGATAAGTTGAACTTAGCTTGTAATCAAACATTATGAACTTGCTGCAAAGCCTGTTACATAAGCATAAGTGTTAAATTATTGTAGGAATTGTGTGAGAACATGGTTGGAATGTGAAGATGAAGTGTGGAAATATTGTGTGAATGTGTCCAGATGGGAAAATGGGCAGGAGAATGGGTACACAATGATAATGTAAGCATGACTGTTACAACATTGTAGAAATGTGTGTGAACATGATGGGCAAGTGAATATGAAGTGTTGGAAACATTGTGGAATGTGGCCAGGTGGGAAAATGGGCAGGTGAATGGGAACACAGTGAGAATGTAAGCATGACTGTTAAAATATTGTAGGAATTGTGTGAGAACATGGTGGGAAAGTGAATATTAAGTGTGGAAACAGTGTTGGCCAGTGGGAAAATGGGCAGGTACATGAGAACAGTGAGAATGTAAGCATGACTGTTAAAATATTGTAGGAATTGTGTGAGAACATGGTGGGAAAGTGAATATGAAGTGTGGAAACATTGTGGGAATGTGGCCAGGTGGGAAAATGGGCAGGTAAATGGGAACACAGTGAAAATGTAAGCATGAGTGTGAAAACATTGTAGAAACTGTGTGAGAACATGGTGGGAAAGTGGATAGGTTGTGTGGGAACATGGTGAGAATGTGGTCAGTCATATGGGAACATGATGGGAATGTGGTCAGTCATATGGGAACATGATGGGAATGTGGTCAGTCATATGGGAACATGATGGGAACATGAATGGTGGGAGTAAATGAGATGTGGATGCCATATTCAGATACAATACACATGGATTCCACTCAGATTCCACTCAGATTCTGAGCAGAATGGGGGTGCCAGTGGAAAGTACTGATGATGATGAGGAGGAGGAGGATGATGAGGATGATGATGAGGAGGAGGAGGAGGAATGATGACCAGGTAGGAGGATAAGGAGACATAATACACCTGTAGTTTCATGTAGCTTGTGAAATGTAGTTTCATGTAGCTTGTGAAATGTAGTTTTGAGATGGTATGGTTGTATACATGTGGAGTCTACATGGAGTCTATGTGAAGTCCATGTCCAGTTAAATGGAAAATATGAAGTACATTCAAGTCAGACAAAGTCTATGTAGACTCCACATGGAGTACCTGGAGTCTATGTGGGTCTATGTACAATGTGTGGCCCAGTGTAAAGTGCTGGTTAATAGGAATGTTGAAAGTGACTCAAAATCAACATAGTCACATGACTGTGTGAATTTAGTCAACAGCATCATGTGATTGGAGTCATTCATGCACCAAAAGCTGTTGGCAACAAAAGGTTTCCAATGACCAAGCTGCCTTAAATATTTCCCATGCTATAAGCCACTCAACACAAGATCACCAAACATTGGAAACCTTTTGGAAGTCACTGTAACATAAAGTTAAAGTCATATTATATGGCTATTCTTGAGTGGAAGGGACAGAAATCTGGGCTTGGGGGTAGTATGATTGATGGAGATCTTCAATTACAATCACCAGCTGATGAGGCCATCTATGATGACTTCATCAAATCATTGCAAGATGGCTCAGTAAGTCTCACCATATCTCAATCTCCAGGGAAGACTTACTATTAATGTCTTGCAGAGGACAAGCATTTTCAGGAATCTATGCAACAAGGTTTGGCCATATTTTGATCAGATGCATGATATTTTCAGGAAGTCTGCCACTGCTGGCAGATATGCCCATCATGGCACCTCTATTTCACCAGCAGCACCACTTCTGACTACCTCCACTCCATCCCAGCCTGCTCCCAACTTTGCTACATTTTTGCTGACTTTTATGAATGATGAAGTGTCATCAACTGTTGAGCCTAGCACCTCAGTCCTATCTGCCCCTGCCTGTTCCACATTGTCCACCCCCTGTCCCACTGCTCCCACAATGCCTGTTGACTGGTATTTCACCACCAGCTTCATCCATTGGTGGCAATAGTGGCAATGATGGTCATGCTCAGTCAACCTCTACTTTTTCAACAACTGCTGTCAATTTGTTATTAAACACACAACAAAAACAAGCTGGAGGATCCTCTGTTGGAAGTAAGTGTCACAGGGATGCATGGGATGATGGTAGTGAGGATTACAACCAATGCTCATGTGCTGCAAGTTCTTTTCAACACTCACCCAGTCTTCCAAGTATGTCTTTGGGGGCATCACAGCTTGCCTCCATTCCAAAGTCAGGTGCAAATGCTGCTGGAACGATTCACCTTGCTGGTGCTGTTGCAGGTTTGGGTTCAGTCATTCATGAACAAATTTTAGCTTCAGATATACATATTGCCAAGGCTGTCCAAGGTCTTATTGGATCCCAGACATATCTCACTGATGTTGAGAAGTCCCTGCTTGGTGAGTACTATGCTACTCAACCAACATCAGCTTCAGCACTATTGTCAATGGCACCAAATGTTGTAGAAATTACTCTGCAACATCATGCCAAGAAATTGATGAAGGATCTTGCTGAAGAGCTTGGAGGGATGGCCATTGATACCTAGTGCTTGTTGCCTTTTACTTTGTATATTTCTACACCCTGATTGTAACAACTGTAGTGCCTACATTCAATACCATTATGCTTCATTCTTCCATGTTTGCTCCATATGCTTCATCATCATCTATGTCTTCAACCTCATCTTCATCATCTATGTACATCTCCTAAAAGACCAGCAGGATGCATGTTCATGGCACTATCATATAGATATCCATCAATAGTTTCTGCCTGTGCCACTCTATCATTGAGAACAGCTTGGTAGCTGTCCCACATATCTTGTGCAATCTGATCACTGCCTATTGTCAACATCTCAATGAACTGCAGCTGCTGACTGTATACATAGAAGGAGGTGGGAATGGTACAGTGGGATTATGCCCTATATTTGAAGGTGCAGTAGCATCTGTATCACAGCCAGGCAACCTGCCCTCATCAGGATCATAGAGAGAGATAAAGTTGTGAATGGCAACCAGAGCAGATGGGATACAACTTTGAAGAGCCTTGTCCTTGTACTCTGGAGCAAGTAATAGAAGACAGAATCACTTTTTCAGAACACCAAAGATACACTCAATGCAATTTCGAGCTTGTGCATGACACAAGTTAAAGAGCTCTTCACAATCAGCTGGTCTAGATAAAGAAATGTAACATCTCCATCTATTATATTAGTGTACTCACCTTAAGTTTGCCCATCCCCATTCTTGTAAATGGTAGTGCTTTCCTCAATAAGGGACCAGGAGCTCTTTGCAATGAAGGAACCCTGCATCTGCCAATTAGTATCCAGGGGGAATGTTGAGATCAGTTGTTATTGCATCCTCAAACACTTGTGCATCAGAACTTGATCCTTCCCATCCTGTGAGTGCATATGTGAAAATGAGAGAAAATGTGCAGGAGAATAGGCAGTTTTGAGAGCAAAATCCCTTGCAATTGTGATAGGATTCTTGTTCTGAGGCTGGAGGATGGAATGAGATGTGGCTTCCTGAAGGAAGCTTGATGGTGGCAGGATAGAAGGGGGGGGGAAGAGAAAATTGTGAGCATATGAGTAAAATATCTGTTGTAATGTCAGTAAATAGAATCTTGATAGGATTATTATCTTGCATTTTGAAATTGTGTCATTTCTATGCTGAAAACATTCACCCATGTGTTGTATTGAAAGTCCAGTAACACAATATAGAGAAAGATAGATAGCTGCTCTTCAAGAGTGACATGCTTTGAATTGCAATGCCCTAGCGCCCTCAGGTCATTGATGAGAGTGCAGAAGTTGAGCTTTTGCATGCTGAGTTCATTCTTGATGCAGTCTGGATGTCCATTCAAAAGTTTGGTTATCCAGTTGGCACCAGATTGGGCAGATGGTAGGGGATTGGCTCCTCAGAAGAGAATGTTCTATATGCATGAGCAGCAACCAGTATGATCTGGCAGTGTTACAAATCAGCCCCTAAGTTTGATGCATTGATGCATTTGATGCCTTATCCAATGTCTCACTTATCCCAGAGACACTATCTATTTACAATGCAAGGCATAGGGCATATACTCACCAACAGAGGCTTGGTTGACCACACACTACATGGGAGCCTTACTACAGGCAACAGTAACAGTGATGAGATGAGACCATAGAGGGTGCAATGGTTGTGATGGCTATATCATGCATCATCATCAGTCTAGGATGCAATACCAGAGATGGGACCAATGTACAGGTCATGATGGATACATTGGACAACACAAAAAGCTTATTGGGAGAGTAAGATCTTATCAAGGGAACTTATCTTATCACTTATCACATCTGGATGGGATTCCTTATCAGTGTTATCAAGGATCTTATCAAAGATAAGATAAGGAGGACATGAGGCTTAGCATGAGGATGCAGTATGGCAGAGGCACAGTAGGCACAGTCAGACATGAGGGAAGAGCAAGGAGGCTGGGTAGTAGTATATAAGGAGGACTGTAGGTATAGGTACTCTAAGACTCGAGATAATTTGTCTTGCTCAGGCAACTACCTAGTTTTCAATCCAAATTCACTCTCTTTTCTCTTCTCTTCTCTTCACTCACTTGCAGTGAGCTTGAGTGTTGTGTTGTTTGAGCATAGCTCTTAACAGGCAGGCTGCCTGGAGCAATAACTGACAATGGTTTTTGTCCATATCCTGCAGACTTTTAATCACAATTTTTGAATTACCATGGCATCTTGGCTCTATCAAATGCTAGTGCAAATAACATGTCCAAAACAGAGCCTAAGTGGCCCAATAGGCTGGATGAAGCATGAATCCTCTGCCTCGACACAGAGAGAAGTGCATGGTGGAAAAAGCTTGGTTGGATGTAATTGTGAAGGTTTTCTGGATTCAAAGGTGAATAAAGCTTCCGAAACCAACACAGGATGGATCATGTGGTGGTGGTGGTTGGTGAATTAAATGGCATGTATCTCCATGGATACTGATTAGAATTACATAATTCTTTCACCAATATATAGTGTTAAAACTCCAATAGGAACTCCATCTAAAATTGTTATCTTAACTGTTATGTAATCCATCTAATCTTATCAGCTTAACAATAAGATTATCAGATTATCATGAAGAACTATTAATTAGTGTTTTATATTTAACTAAATATAATATTCAGGTCATCAATGACTCATATAGAAGCTTATGACATCATATGGAATGTCATAGAACATCTATAGATAGAATATGACTTGGGATGAGTCATATGGAATCATATGATGTGATATAGAACATCATAGAAGGAATATAAATAGATATAACACAAAATGACTCATTATGGTACCAGTTAGGGCTCCAATAATAGTAGTGTAACCATAAATAGTGTAAAACTTTGGAAGCCACTGTATGTCTTCCAAGTCTACCTCTCCTCATGTCTGCTCTACCTACTTTTCAGTTGATAAGTCAGGATGGCACACTGACCCTCACTTCATTGAGTGCACCCCTGAATGTCCTGCCTGAAATACCCTCTGACTTTGGCCCTGTTACAATTTGATCTTATCTAAATACCTTATCTTATCTCTTATCTCATCAAGATGTGATCTCTTATCAGGTTATTGGATATCTTATCTAGGAGATGACATAAGCAGGTCACATGACATGACAGGTGTAGTGGATGAGGATGGACATGAGGGATCCAGGAGGTGGAGGTGAGGCAGGGGGTATATAGGTAGTGTAGGAGTGTGTAGAACCCCAGGCTCTTGATTGTCATTGTCATAGACAGTGCAACAGAGTTTCTTCTTCTTTCCTCTTGTTTTTCTTCTGGTTGTGTCTTTGGTCTTCAACCTTTTTGACAGACCCTAATGACATCATGCCAGAGTCACATCACACACTGAGGGGGAGCATTGAAACAAATGTCTTTCATATCATGGGAAAACATCTCAGATCTATCCAATCTCAGTTGTAATCATATCTTATCAGTATTATCTAATAATCTATGATGATATAAGTTCATTGTATTTATATCTAGACAGATAGTATAGAGTTCAATGGGACAGAACTCTGAACAATAAAGTCACCTCATGACAACTGTGCAATGACCTGTGCATTGCTATCCTCAATACATTTGCTCAGTCATGCTATACAAATGATCAGTCAGTGCTAGTAATAAGACTGACACAAGACACAGTAGATAGATGTATATAAACCATGTAGTTTCTCTGTCAATCTACATTCTCTTCTCTGCTATCAACCAGTTGAGCCACAGCTCCTGAGTGACCTACAGCTACACAAGTAAGTGAAACACTTACTTTGCTCTACTATTCTGCTGCATCAGTCATCATGCTACTTTGACATAGCAGTAACTTTGTTCAATTAAGTACTTGCTTTTCTTGACAAGGCTTACCTTTGTATCATCTCAGATCCTCATGGCATTACATCATTGAGCAGACTGGACAACAACTGAAGTTATGCATATTTGTTGTGCTCATTAAGCAAATCTTCTCTAAGATGAAGGAATGATAACAAGCATTGTGCATCTGTCTGTCTTGTTTGTTATCTGATAGTTGAGTGAACCAAAGATATGAGAACCAGTCCAAGTTTAACTACTGATTGTATTTGCACCAATGTTATGTATGTATCTGTAATCCATTTGAGTATTGCTCAAGCAATCATTGTATTTAGCCATTAGTACGGCTATCTATCCAAGTCCAAGTCCTGCTTTATATAAGTCAAATACTAGGTACAAAACGAACGAAGGTATGACTCTCTGGGAATATTATGCTTGACCCATACTTGATTAATATGAGATGGGTTAAAGTAAATCATAGCGGCGTATCAAGCAATAGCAAGAGAGCTACGGCATATACATACGGTTAAAAGACGGACGCAGGGTAGGGGCAAGTCACGCCTAGGAAACTTTGGCTTGATAGCGATTCATTCTCTTCTGTGGCAGCTGCGTCATCACACACACGATGTAAGTAATCTGTTGCGCAACGAGGGAGGCTACTCACATCCTCTGTAAACATCTTATCCACCTCGTCGGCAATCGACTTGTCAGCAAGGGCAGCATTCAAGACTATTGCCACCAGATCTTTCTTCAGCGTCCGTTTATGTACACTGGCCAGCTGCCGGTCTAGGACAAAGCCATAGATGTCAGCCTTGTAGAGTTGCTATACCAAAGTGATCAATCGACGGTCTTGACCGCACGGAGAGAAGGAACCATACCCCAAGTTTCAACTCGAGAACCATACGCTTAATCCCTTCATCTGTGCACGCCCGCGTTGGTGGGCTCGTTTGGGGACAGAAATTAATCGTCGACGTAGATGCGGTGGGAATGGCGGTAAATGATATCGCAGGCACTGGTATGATTTGAGGCAGCGCTGGGATCTGGAGAGCCCGCTCTACAGCAAGCTTCTTACTCGGGTAATAAGAGTCAGAGATGGATACCTCCCGCGGGCGCTTGACGACGGTCGAACAGCTCAATGCCAAATCGTCGAGGTGAGGACTGGATCTGCGCACGTTGGCCTGCATGAATACGCCAGGCCCGCTTGTTGGCCTCTTAGGATCTTCAGGGTCGCCTGGCAGTTGCAACGCCCACCTCAGCACCATCTCGGCCTTCCAGTGGTAAGCGCAAAGTGCCAGTATCGGACAAACCTTTTCCAGCCTTTCGATAGCCACGTCCCACTCTCGATGGAATGATCTGTAATACGACACATCCGACCTCCGACACAGTTTCCCCGTTCTATCCCGCGAGTTGGTCTGCACCAATAGGTCGTACTCGACGTACTTGGTGACGGTGACGATGGCCGACCACTCCACCTCTGATATTGGCTTGCCGTTGGCATGGCGTATTGCAAATGGCGGAGATCCGGAACGCAGACGGTCAGGGTGACATTCAGCTTTGTGGTCCTCATACGTCCACAAGATCTCTTGAGGATATGCATCGGGACGCGCTCGACAGAAGCGGACGGGGACGGGTACCGACGGCCCGGCTTCTAGCGATGACTCGTCTACAGACGATATACTGGAAGGAAAACATCAGGATGGTATCGCACAGATCAAGGACGAATGACGCACCTTGAACATGGGGAAACCGGCCGCCCCATGGTAAACTCCCTCAACTGCTGCTTTAGCCTCCTTTTCGCCTCGCGCAATTGTTGCCGGGAGTGGGCATGCTGCTCGATATAGGTCATGGAGACCTGCCAGCAGTAATGCAGCTCATCGAGTGGACGGTGTGTCATCATGTCGCTGAGGTTTGGCAGATCCATGGTCGATGAAGGGAGGAAGAAGGACGGGACTGCGCGTTGGAGGGAGTTGCCAACTCACGGCGCAGCAGAATTAGGATAAGGCACCAGAATGGAGTTTCTTTGAAAATGCCGTAACACCGCTGACCGGAGCAGAGATGGGAGCCGCTCTGCCACGTCCGTCGCACTGCCAGAGAGCTGGACCTGGCGCTCAGACAAGCGTGGGCTCTCATCACCCCTGAAGTCAGGCGACGGCGCGTTTCCAGACGACAGCAGGAGCGTCGTCGTGATACATCACGTCTTTGTGGCCATCCTGATCGCCGTCGCACTTGGAAGAGCACCAGCGACCAGCCTGACGAGTCATGCTAGTCGTGACGCATGATGCATGATGTAGATCAATGCCACGAGTCTGGCGCTTCAATAACATCAAAACAACTCCAGATCTTCACCGTCTTGCCCGTCTATGACTTTCGCTCAGTCTCTGGTTTTCGTCGCCTTCCGTGGTTTACGGACCGCAACATCATCCGTTCTAGATCCCTGGTTCAAGCCTGAGTTTAGTCAGGTTCAGCTCAATTCACTTTCAAACGCTAAGCCCTGCTCCGAATCGCTTGCCAAAATACCACATGTGTTTTATCAAAACACCTGATAAGTATGACATCTGTACTGGATCATCATGATCAACCGTTGCTACCATGATACTCATCACACAGTCTCTGCCCGGGAGTAATTGTAACAACAGCATCATAAACTGGTATACTTATTGTGCCTGAGCCTCCTGCTCGACAAACTCCATCGCCTCTTCGCGCTTGATGGATCGTATGGAAGAGACCTTTTGATTATTAAATAACACACCATAAAATTTGTCCGCCGTGACCAACATCTCCGGGCGGAACGTCGTCGTGATGAACTGCGCCGTCGTCGATAGCGACTGGATCATGGCTTAACCGCGATCATCAATGTCAACTCGGTCAGGGAAAGCCCTCTACTTACACGCCACCGCGGTCCTGTATTGCGCATCCAAATTGGCATCGATCTCGTCGAACAAATAGAACGGCGCCGGATCACACTTTTGGATCGCAAATACGAGTGTAAGAGCAACCAAGCTCTTTTGCCCACCAGACAGCTGCGAAATTCTCAATCCCTCGTCTGATTTCGAGTTGAACGAGACTTTGATGGAGACTCCAGTGTAATTGTCCACCGAGCTCTTTCGTCCCTGCTCTCCATCACTGTCCTCGTCGTCAGGGCCGTCTGCCGCGTCTTGATCAATCCGCCGTTGAATTATCAATCTTCCTCGTCCTGCCGGAACGAGCTTGTCAAACACCTCTTCAAAGTTCTTTGCAACCTGTTTGAACGTCCGCTCTATCGCCTCGTCTTTCCTCTGGTCAAGAACCTGTACCAGCTCCTCGATCGACTCGGCGGATTTATCCAAGTCTTCTCGTCGCGTCAACAGCTGATCGCGCTGCTTGGTAAAGTTGGTATATTGCTCAAACGCTTTTTTGTTCACATGAGCAAACTTTTTCAGCCTTTCGTTGACAGTATGAAGCTTTTTGACGAGCTGCAGAATCAAGATGTTAGCCAAAGTTTGTGCCAGAATAGTAGGGTGGTTTACCCTGTCTAGCTTTTCGTTGATATACTTTTCGAACGCCTCCTCCGGTAACACGCCCAAGTCTCTGATATTCCGATTACATTCGTCTCTTCGCGTAAGCAGCATCTGTCTCTTTGCAAGGTACCTCTCCGTCGTCTTCTGCTGTCGGGAAATTGTCCGTCCGTCTTCTGCCTGTTGGTTCTGCAGTTGTTCAAGTGTAGATCTCAGAGTCGCTATGGAGGAATGAAGGTCCTCGGTCTCTTTCTCCAAATCTGCCCTCACATCGAGTTATGCACGGTAGCAGATGCAATACACACTCACCTTTGACCCTCTTCGATAACGTTGCAATGTTATTATTCAGGACTCTCAGCTCTCTTTCTCTCGCCTTGATCTCTTCCTCACCACCGATTCCTTCTCCCTCACCATTCTCGCCTAACCTACCCGCCATTCCTTCGACCCTCCCCCTCACTTCTTCTCTTCGTCTTCTCAGCCTTTCATTCAACTCAATCTCCAACCCACTCTTCCTCTTCTCCAACTTGACCTTCTCCCTTCCCAGCTCCACCACCTCCTTCCGCCGCCTCTCGACTTCCCTACCCAGAGCCTCAGCCAGGTGCTCCTCCTCCGCCGTCAACCCATCAACCAAATCCGTTCCAAGCTCCTGCCTGTACCCCTCCATCCTCGCACGGACATTCACCCTCTCCACCTCCAACTCCTCCACCTCCTTCTCCACCCTCCCAATCCGCTCTTGAACCTTATCCCTCTCCCGACTAATCGCGTTCCCCTCCTCCATCAACCTCTCCCGCGCATCCCTCACCTGCCCCTGTTGGCCCGCCAGCACCGACATCTTGCCCGCCAACAGGGTCACCTCCTGTTCAACCCTCAATATCCCACTCTTGACCTCCTTCAAGCGCGCGCGCTCGCTCTCCACCTTGTCACTCCACATAGTCACATTCCGGATGGCCTCGATCCGGGACCGGCGCACGTCATGGTACCCACCCGTCAAGGCGCCCTTCCTGTCGACGCGGTCTCCATCGAGCGTGATGGTATTGATCCCGTGGCTCTTGACGTATGCCGCGGCCACCGTCAAGTCGCGACAGACCCACGTCTTGCCAAACACCTGCTGGAATGCCTTTTCGTAAGAGGGGTCGTAGCGCAGCTTGGAAAGCAGCGGCTCCGCGTCCTGGGCGTGGTGCGGAAGAGAAGGCGCGGCGGGCATCTTGGGTTTGAGTCGGTTCAGAGGCATGAGCGTCACCCGGCCCGTTTTTTCTTTGAGCATAATGTCTAGCAGTTTGGTCGCAGTGTCGTCCGTGTCGACGACGACGTGGAAGAGACTTGCATGGGGGGGGGGGCGTGATAAGCACCATGGTCGAAGAGACGGAATTTTTAGAATCGTACCTGTTCCCTGCAGTTTGCTCGATCGCAGTGTTGAATTTTGGATCAATGACTTCGAAAAGCCTGTAAAGCGGTCCATACACGCCATCGAGTCCATGCGCCTCCTTGATCCTATCCACCGCCCTGAGTCCCATACCAGTGTCCTTGTCCAACATGCTCGCGAGCGCCCTCTCCGCCGTTCTCAGCTCGTCCGCCGCACGGGAGACCATGCTCTCTAACTTGGTGTCCTCTCTCCAAAGTTCCTTTCTTCGCTCTGTAAGCTCGGAATGCTGGTCCTTGTGAGCGGAAAGCTGGTCAGAGAGTTCAGCCATGCGCGTCCGGCCGTCTGCAACCTTTGTCTGGAGAGAAGCGAGCTGCGTTTCTAACTCGTTCTCTGCAGAGCGGAGAGAGTCGATGTTGATTTTGGCAGTCTCCAAGGCTTGCGCTTGGGTGACCCTGTATTCCTCCATGGATTGAATTTCCCCTTTGAGGTACTTGTCTCGTTCTGCCTTTGTTCGGAACTTGCTCGCCCTGCCGCGTTTGGCGTATAGCGCGCTCAGACGCGAGTTGGCCTCGTCTAGAGAGCGTTTCTCGGTAGCCTCGTTCGTACGCGCTCGTTCCCATTCGGGTAGGACGTCCCGCAAGGCGGCTTCACGTTCTGCAATGGTTTCGTCCAAGGATTGGAGCTCGGTTAAGAGAGCGTCCCTATCGCCCGTCGAACGCACCGCGGCAGCCCTGAGGTCGTCCAGAGTACATTCGAGCTCCGTGCGGGATCGTATGAGATCTGTTAGTTCAGCATGTGCATCTTGCCTCGAGAGCGCGAGATTCTGTAACGCATGGGTGTTCTCTCCGATCCTTCGTTCGACGTCCTGGATTTCCTTCTCCCTGTCACTGTACTGCTCTCTTCTGACATTCGCTCCATGCACCTCTCCTCTCCTCTCCTCCTCTATATCTTCCAACGCTTCTCCCACTTCTTCCAGTTCCCTCTGGTAGAGTGCATACTCTAGACACCTTCGTTCTTTATCCTTCTCTTGATACTCCTTCAACTCCTCCTTTTCTTCTTCGAGCGAAGACAGTCGTGAATCGATATAGTCCAACAGTTCGTTAATTTTTGTCCGTTTCGAATCTGTCTCAGCCATAATCTTGAGCGACTCGGTTCTCCTTTGTTCATACACTTTCGTTCCTGCCACTTCCTTCAACAACGCCAACCTCTCATGATCCTTTGCATTCGTCAACGCCGTAATCCTCCCCTGTGGGACGATATAATATGGATTTGACTTGCTGAACCCAGCCGACTCGAGCAGATTCATGATGTCGGCCTTGCTCACGCTCTTCTTATCCAAGCTGTACTCGTCCTTCTTTACCCCGATCGTGCGGCGTATCACGACCTCTTCGTGCCCGGTCGAGAACCGGTTGTCGGAATTGTCAAACACAATTTCGACGTAAGCGGACAGAGTGGTGGTGGTGCTCACGCCTTCATGGAGGAGAGCCTGTCGCTCTTCGCGGGACATGGACGTGTAGGCATCGGAGAGTACGAAGCGAATGGCGCTGAAAAAGTTAGATTTTCCGGAACCATTGCGGCCGACGACGACGTTGTGTTTGTGGGAGAATGGCTCGATGTGGGTCTGGTCCCTGTCTGGAGCGGTTGAGAGCGACTGCGGACGAGTGCAGTGGACTTACAGGACTTGAAACCCTGGATCGTCAGCGTTTTGATGTACATTATTGACGCGCCTGTGACAACGCGCCCCGTGACAGTCGCGCTCTCCTCCGACAATGTCGCGTTTCAGCCGAACGTCGCTGCTGCCTTACATCCCAACATGCCAACAATGCCTCTCGCTACTCTCCTGGCCGTCTCCACTGCCTGCTATGCCTCATTTCTTTGGAAAGCCTTGGTGAACTATTGGAACGTATGTCATATGCCAAAACATCCAGGTCTCGCACTCATTTTCATATCGCAGTTGAGGTCCATTCCAACCATAGGTTCAAGTGCATTCTTCACTTCCTTCATTGGAGCCTCCTGGTGTCTCAAACATGCCCAGGAAATAGGCCAAGAAGGTTACAATAAAGTAAGCAACGTTGGAAAGGCTCTAACCTCTTCGCCAACCGATGTGTTCAGTATCGCGGGTCATTCTTCAAACTCCCCACGATGTCTCAATGGATGATCATGGTCTCCAGCCCACGTCATATCGAGGAAATTCGAAACGCTTCTGAGGAATATCTCTCGTTCCACGAAGCTCTCATCGATGTGACTCCCTCATTTGCTTTGCTTGTCGTAATAACGACTAATCTCCGCTGCCTCTGAATAGATACTGCGCATGGATGCCACCGTTGGCCCTGAGGTATACAAACCACTTCATATCGACGTCGTCAGGACTACCCTCACCAAGAACATCCCAACCAAATTTGGGGACGTCAGAGACGAAATCGCAACTGCATTCGCAGATTACATACCCACGACAAACGGTGAGTAACAAGCCTACTCATGATCCTGAGGCTGACGCGGAATAGAATGGATTGGCGTTAATGCATTCTTAACCATGATGGACATTGTTTGCAGGACTAGCAACAGGGTCTTCGTTGGCTTGCCACTTTGTACGTGTCTCTCTCGAAATCCTCTTTGTTTCATCCATGTTAACGTGGTGATTCGTGCAGGCCGCGATCCTGATTTTATGTTTTTGAACAAGGAATTTACTATCAACATCATGAATGCATTCCACACCATTACTAAATTCCCATTTTTCCTTCGCTCGTAAGCACGCCACAGCGATTCAGCCCGCTGCCAAGACTCATTCACACCTAGTTTCGTGTCCCGTTTCATCAACGTGTTTGATGACATCGAACGTGGGATGAGACACTTGGAGCCGCTAATTAAAGAACGACTGGAGCAGGAGGCATGCTTCGGCAAGGACTGGCCCGGAAGACCTGTTAGTACTCACTACCCTTGGTATTCACTCGCTTGACTTGATTATCCAAATCAGAATGATCTGCTCAGCTGGCTTCTTGACGCTGCTCAAGGAGAACAACGAAGTATCCGAGGCATGACGCTAGGCGTGCTTTTCGTTAATCTCGCAGCTATCCATACGGCGACTATGGTACGCCCTGCCTTATGTACCCCCCATTATAGGCCTAATCTGGCTCACGAATCATGCACAGACTTTTACCTATATCTTGTATGACCTGGCAACGCATCCAGAATATGTTCAGCCAATGCGGGATGAAATTGAGGCAGCTCTTCAAAAAGAAGGCTGGACTTATACCACCATTAGCAAGCTGTCAAAAGTAGACAGCTTCATTAAAGAATCACTTCGTCTGTCGACGATTGATGCCTGTAAGGATCCGCCGAAAAGCACTTCAGATGACCAGGTTTATACCTGTATTCTAGATGGGCTCAAGCGCAAAGTAATGAAGGAGTACACCTTCTCAGATGGCACCACCATTCCTGCTGGAAACATGATAGGTGTACCAATGCTTGCTATACACCTCGACCCAGTATGTCACCACCGTCGCCTCGAATCCGTTCCAGACCCTAACACGGTTCGATTCAGGAAATTTACGATGACCCCACATCTTTTGACGGTTTCAGGTTTGAACGGATGCGCCAAGAAGAGGGCGAAAACGCAAAACACAAATTCTTGTCACTCGATCCTGATTATCTCATATTCGGCCAAGGTCGTCAAGCATGGTAAACGAGTTAACATACCATATCGGTTAATGACCCGTTCTGATCTCCGTTTCTTTTCCCCAGTGCTGGCCGGTTCTTCGCGGCTAACGAGCTGAAAACCATGCTCGTCCATGTCCTTTTGAACTATGATATTAAAATGCCCGATGGTGTCGGACGCCCAAAGAATATCCCCATCGGATCCGTTATCGTTCCTGATTCTACTGCTCAGGTACTCTTCCGCAAGAGGGTCTGAACACTCGTTATACTTATTACCTTCAAATTACCCTCTTTATACAACATGCGACCGTTGAGAGTACACAGTTAGCCATCTCGCAATGTACCTTGTCGGACAAGGGACCTTTGACGGTGACGCAACCACGGCAGACTATCCCACAATATATATCTAAGGTACAGCAGACGACAATTTCATCAGTTTTCACCTCCAGCTTCATCCGGTGTACCTCTATAACACACAACTGACCATCTCTATTGAACGGCTTACGATGAAATTGTTTTTCCCAACCGCTTTCGTCATCTTGGTCTCTGCAGCAGTTGTGCTTAGTGTACCTGCGAGTGATACATCGTTGAGGCATCACTAGTTTGTATAGCTACACCTTAACACATTAACATGAAACGTTATATCACTTGCCCGGACTGTGCTTATCGATATGAGTGATGTACCTCCCAGTAAGGATCCGAGAACCATTTGCTTGACAGAAGGATCGATGCATCTTTCCTTTCGTACAATAATTCGAGCTTGGCTTGAGTGACTTTGTGTGCCCATGGAAAAAAAGACGCCTACCAGCTAATTCGGACGAGCAAGGAATTGTGCTTCCGTGAGCAAGCGCCGGGGCTGCGTTTCAACTTAGCGGACGGAATACGTACTCGTAACGTACAATCGGAGCTTGCCACGGAGGCCCGCACTACTTATTTACATAAAAGCAGGGTCCAGAGCGCTGTGTAATCCGTTGGTTTCAACTCTCATGCACGCTGCCAAGCTGTTTGCCGTGCTTGCTACGTTTGTGGCTATTGGCGCACATGCGCAATTGACACCATGCATCATTGACTGTTCGCAGAGTGCACAGCACCATCCTGGGTCGTGCGCGTCATAGTAAGTGTGCACATCTTGGGTGTGGTCTGAAGCGTTAGCTGACGTTGGGTGCAAGCACGGATCTGTCGTGCTCGTGCACCAACTGCGTATTCCAGCACTATGCGAGCGAGTGTATAAAGAAGAAGTGCCCTGGGGACGAAGGAAAGGCAAAGCAGCTGCAGCACCAGGAGTGTGGGAGTGTAGCTCATTGTCCGTAGACAAACAGTTTGGACACGAATGTCCTCCTTTGTCAATTTCATTGGACCTATAGATATATGGCGAAGAGGCCTACCTTGATCATGACGACAGTATGTTGAGCAGGTAAACCAAATCAGCTGAGCACTGTTCTGCTAGAACATATATCCTGTTGACTTGTAGAGGCAGCGCGATTCATGGCGGGCAGCAGCACCCAGCGGTCCTGGATGGCACGCGCACACGGTCAGGTGGATGCACTGTGGCTCATCCTGGTGATGCATCAGTAATGTATTAGACCAGTTGTATATAGCAGGTCGTATCTAGCAGGACTATAACCAGAACATCCTGACTGTGATTAGTGGGAGGGATTTCTGGCGGTGCAGGTGGTAAATGGTATTTACATACTGCAGGTTGCGATGGTGTGACAGGCGCGTTTGTAATGGTTGGGATGTCACGCGGTCACGCCTTATCCACGCCAAATGTTGCTCAAATCCATCGTCAACTTGAAGAAACCACCAGCTCCCCCCAACTGGCGGCGAACAAAATGGACAGGCGTCACGCACGAGGATGAAACAGCGCTACGCCAGGCGGAGGATAAAATCCGACAAGTAGAGCGGCGCGAGCGCAAGGACATCTGCACCGCGCTTCGGCCCCCCAAAACGTGCGTATCCACACGTTTACAATGTACACAATACTCACCGGACAAGCTCTCATTCGTAGACACATGGGTGGGTTTACCAGGCCCGCGAAAATCCGGAGCTTTAATTGGCTTCTCAAGGGCAGGTACGGACCTGGCGAAGCTGGGTACTATGCGCCACCTGAAGCGTACGAACCGCACACCATCGTGATCCTCGAGAGTCGCTACCCAGTGCAGCGAGGTCGGGACCGACCACACTCATACGAATACATTGTCAAGATCTGCAAGGCAGGCGATGTTGAAAAGTTCGTGGCAAGGTACAATTCACCCAACCCCCCCGATAACATTCTCGGGACGATGGATAATGCAGCGTGGCCATGGCTGCCCCAGCTCAAGAAGAAATTGAAAGAGGAGGCAAAAAATGCGGCGACCGTAGAGGAAGGGGAGGATGGATCGCTACGACCGGAACCGCCAGAAGGAGCTGAAGCGACCCCGTCTCCATCTCTACTAGCCTTCCGCCTCCGCGAAACGTACCTCCCCACGCTCGAGCAAGAATTCTTTTTCCGGCCGCTGCTGACGGTCACGCTCCCAACTCGCCCGCTCGCCGTTGCCCTTTCTCAGCTATGCAAGGCACTCGTGCATGGCCTTATGTTCCGCACGTTTATTCAGAAACACGCCTCCTTGTCCCTTGCGCCCAAGCTCGCACAAAGCACGAAACAGTACATCCCGTGGCTGACGTTTCCTGCGCCCGAGATACCTGGCGGCACTCAGGACTCCAAAGGTGCAGGCTCCAAGGATCAAGACGCCGAGGAGCAAGACGCCAAGCACAAGGACAGAATGGGGATAACAAGCGTGAAAATCACGAAAAACGTGAAAACTTCAAACAAATTCAAAGACGCTATTAAAGCGCAGCACAACGCCCAACTCCGCAACCTCCGCATTGCACGGCTCGTCGAGCTCACACACGACCTCTCCGCCTTCGTTTACGCCTCGCACCACGGACTAGAGGGCATCTCGCGCGTCCTCGCGCACACAGAGCACACAGTCACGCGCGTGCAGCTCCGCGCGAACGAGGCCCCTGCAGATATAAAGATCGAGGTAGGCGTGGCGGGATGGTATGCATATGAGGAGGAGGTGAGGCGCGCGTTTGTCGAGGCAGGGGGGAAGGCATGGGACTGGGTGAGGTCGTTTGGTTGTCAGACTTGGGCGCAACACGACGGAGAGGAATAAAAAGGTCAAGGTGCTTCCCGTCGTAGTGACTTTCAAACTCGACGAGCATGGAAAGCGATACGAACCCGCCACCGGCTCCGAGGTGCCCTGGCCGCCGCCCGACGTCTCCCTGAAACCAGCGAGTGTGGACGCGTACGCGCAGATGGCAAAGGATATGCAGGCGGTCAAGAAGCGCATTGTGAAGACCCCCAGGATACCCAACGCCACTCCTCAGGACAAGGCCAATGCCAAGGCTAGCGTGGCCCAGCTGGAGCACGAGAGGGATGAGCTCGTCCGCCGCACGCAGGAGTTTCTTAACGCGCACAAAGACGAGATGGCAATGTGGAAGGCGAGGCAAGATACCCATGTGACATATTTTTTTAGCACCAAGCGTGCAACTACGGGAACAGGGACGGAGGCGCCATAGTGTAGAGAGGCAAGCAGAATATACTCGTATTCATCAATTGCCATACTGCCTTAAGTGCGATCAAGACTAGATCCAAATACGCCTGGCACCACATCAAGAACGAGTGAGGCAGTGTTAAGGGCTAAGTATAGTGCTGGAACGTTCCGCATAGAGCAATGAATCCTCGCCAAGTTTCATTTCTTCATCCTGCCAGTCAAGTATGGCAGTGCTGTATGTGCCCTTTCCAGTTTTCTATTCGGCCTTAACTTCTACGTTTGCAATCGGCTTCATTGGCACTAATATTTTTGGCGTACCACGAGAAGCACTCGTGAGAAGGAAATGCACCGCGCCGTAAGTGCTGGTATTCGTGCCTGAACGTATGACTTTTATTGATGGCAGAATTATGGCGCCGCCTTCTAAGATGATCTACAGTATGAACGGATATTGAACCATTTCTCGGATCGATATGGAGAAGGGGAGCCGAATTCCTGTTCTCGAAATACGGACGCAACAGAGCAAATGCCGTGGGATTCCTCAGTCAGAACGCGAGGTCCTTATGAAGCAGGCTATATCTGAATGTCATGGGATTCTGCAGTCAGAATCCAAGTCGCCGATTTGACAGGTGTTATGAAAAACGAACCCCTAACGGGATGTCGGTCCTGGCATTGCCGACTGCGCAAGAAGGATATCATATATCACATCTTTCGTCCTCCTCCCTTCCGTCATTCCTTACCATGAGTATAGCTGACTAACCCTAATTTTCCAAAGACTTTACAGCAGCCTGATCCTCCACGATAGACGACCAGCTGTCCCACATGGCTTCGTTTATGTCGACGATCTCCCCCGATGATAAAGTCATTGATATGCAGATCGGTCTGCGTGGTTGCGACACTCCCGGGTTGGTGAAACGGCTCTACGAAATAAGCACTCCCGGTAGTCCCGCATATGGAGAGTATCTGAGCAAAGAGAAGGTACGACCTTCTCCCATATCCATACCCTACATTGACTGAACAATCCCACAGGCAGAATCCTATGCCAGACCAACCGACGAAACCCTGAGCAAAATCAATGCATGGCTTGATTACTATGGAATTCAGTCCAAATACATCAGCCCATCGGGCAATCGACTCCAAATCACTCTACCCGTGTCGAAGGCGAACAAGATATTCTCAACTACCTTTTCTACCTACCGTCACGAAGAAACCGGAACTCAGTCATTCCAGGCACTCTCTTACTCCCTCCCTTCTCATTTCAACAATATTATCGAGTCCGTCGAGCCTACCACCAGTTTCCCTCACCCCGTTTCCCGTCCTGTGATGCAATCTTTCATCGACAACTCCAATCTGAATGCCCTTCCTCGCGACGGGGCAAACCGTATCGGACAAGATTTCTGTGTTACACCCTCTGTTCTCACAAAACTGTATGGTATCCCGACTGCCAAGGCCACCCAAGCCGGGAACGTGCTTTCTGTAGCAGGGTTCTTAAGGGAATTTGCCAACCGCGAGGACTTGGCGGTGAGCGAATACGCGAATTCCGTCGTATTGGTTCTTATTCTCTCGGATCTATCTAGTTATTCCTTGGCCTATACCGCCCGGACTTACTCAAGGCCACCTTCACGGACCAGTCAATCGCCGGAGGCGAAAATATCCAGACCCGGGATTCTGCAGGAGAGGAGGCAAACCTCGACATCCAGTACACCGTCGGTCTTGTTAACTTTGCTGCAGTTGAATTCATGTCCTCCGGAATAGCCACCATAAATGGCTGGATTAACCTTGCCGATTACTGGCTGGCACAAGATAATCCTCCGACTGTTGTTTCTATCAGCTATGGCTTTAACGAACACGTTCTTAGCAAGGATAGCACCAAGTAAATCTTGTTGGCCTCTTCGTTTCTTTGCTTAACGGGCATCTCATAGCACCCTCTCCAATCGTTACGCACAACTCGGCGCTCGTGGCGTTTCTATCCTTGTCTCCACTGGAGATGGAGGAGTGGCTGGCACACAGCCACCTAGCGGAGAGACCCCGTATAAATTTATTCCCACTTTCCCCGCCAGTTGCCCATATGTCACTGCTATCGGCGCGACGAAAGGCTCTCCTGAAGTTGCCGCCCCTCTCTCCGCTGGAGGATTCTCCAACTATTTCACCCGAGATCAAGCCCCATACCAAAAGGATGCAGTTAACGGTTACCTCGACAAGATCGGTTCACTTTACGAGGACCATTTCAATCGCAGCGGACGGGCCTACCCCGACATCAGTGCACAAGGTGAAAACGTTGTCATTGTGTTGAAGCAAGATCAGAAACTCAGCGGGGGTACATCTGCCTCAACCCCCATCAGTGCCTCCATCATCACCCTTCTCAATGATCGTCTTATCCGACAGAAGGGCAGGTCCTTGGGATTCTTGAACCCCTGGCTCTACATGAACCCAACAATACTGAATGACGTTACTGAAGGCAGTAACCCTGGCTGCGGTACTGATGGCTTCCCTGCCAAACCTGGATGGGACCCTGTTACAGGTCTTGGAACACCCAACTTTGTGAAGATGGCTAAGACCCTTGGTGTCTGATGTTTCTCAATGTTTCTCAATTTGGTCGTATACCTAAATACACAGTTGCGATCTGTTACAATACATCTAGCTTGCGTGGCAGGTGCGAGGCTACATGTCATGGTCACAGGCGCGTGAGACAAAGCTCCGAGCGGATTAGTTGCGACATCCCCAGCCCCACTCTGCAAAACTGGTACCGAAAGATGGATTCCAGATTTCAACGTCTCCGTTTTGATAAAGGAAAAGTGTGCGAATATCATTTGCTAATCGGCTATTACTCTATAATAAGCCTGGACAAGACAGGCCACGCAGTCGTTCAAATAAAATTGGTGACGCTCAAGCAAGCTTAACAACTTATTATAGCCGAGCGCGGGCTTGACAACGTTTCCAATAGAATTGTCTTCATCCTCAAGTACATCCTGTGCAGGGTCGTCTTGGATTCTGCTGCGAACGAAGGGCCACCAGTCGTAAGGATCACGTTCAGGAACGGTCGACTTGGCGTCTTCGACTTTGAAGTTACAACCTTGGCGAGATTGAGGAACGAGAGTAGTTATCATTAGGCTCGTCTTTCGTCTTAGCCCAGGTAGCAACGAGTTTCTTGAACGCTGGCTTGATGTCTTCAGAAAAAGAAGTAGAGTCACTTTGAGAAGATGGCTTCCGAATTGGGAAAATAACTTTGTCGTCAATGGTGTGCCTGAGAAAAAATAGACGTGCCCGAGCCATCTGGAACGCGGGGAAAATGATGTTCCGGTTATTGGTTGACAGAGAACGCATATAGATACTTAACCATTTCTTCTTCTCCCTCTGTCACGCCAAGGTCTTGTTCCTCAGAGTAATAGATCGGCGGCGGAGTTGTTAAAGATACTTGACAAAGAATCTTCACACGCCTGAAATACTGTGACATAGACCTTGTCTGGTGAATACAGGGAGTCGAACGTGTCCTCTTTCAGGACACAGTCGGTAGCGGCATCCAGAGGAGTGATGTCAACCGGTCAAGTCATCAAAAATGTGAGTCGCGAGCTGGTCGTCACTGGCGGCGGAAACTACAACCAGATGAGTATCGAAGCGACGTCCAGAGTAGCCAATAGACTAGAATCGTCTGTTAGAGAAAGGGTGTTGCAGATATACGCATCGTGGTCGAAGGAAGCATCAATCTTGCACGCTTTCCGAGTGTAAATCGGTTGATTCTAGAAATCCTGGAGGTGCGTTTGAATAACCTTGCTAGCGACGCCATACAAGGGACTACCGGAGGTGGTTACTTCGTCTACGAGAACCGTTTCGTCAACCAGCGGGAGTCGCGACCATACAGACCTATCTCCAAATCAATGACTTTCTCATCCAAGCGATCACCAACATAAAACCCGGTGGGGCAGCTCTTCATGGGATGCTGTGTGGTGGTGAGAGCGACGGATCGCCGGCGAGACACGTCCCAACTATTGTACAAATTATCGATGACTAGCATTCACCGACTCGTCGTAGAACGGTTCCGCATCTCGCAGACTTTCTGACCATCCGAGGCGTTCGCACAATTGTTTCCAGATTTCCTACCTTCGATCAACGTCCGTTCGTTATATACTTGCGTTTGCTTATGCTTAATTCACGTTTCAAGCGCTGAGGCTCAACCACCAGTGGAGTTTTAGTCCTTGTAACCTTATTCTCATCTTGTTTGTTTCTGGTAGTTCTAGTTCCTTTTCCTGCCGTCTTACATCTCAAGTATTTCAACGTTGCCCGTTATGGGATCTGTTCCTTTTCCTTTAGTTCCAGTTACAGCCATGTCCTGCGTTAATTCCTTTTAGGCGTTCCTCGCTACTTCACGGGCTTGGGCGATGGATTCCCAAACCTGCGCTATGTCCTCTAGACGAGCAGCCGTGGTTCAAATGGACTGATCCGAAAACACCATCATGCCCCGCCGTGGCTCCGGCGAGCTCCAACTAGTATGACGGCGAGTTCGTCGAACATTGACCGTTTCCTCGCAACGCGGGATACTGCCCCCGACCATGACCATATCAGGCATTCCACCTGTCATGGACTAGCCCTTCTTTGGTATTCCGGGTTGGTGGTAACGGGACGCTTAGCGCCGGACTTGACAACGAGGGGACCGTTTCCGCATCCCACATCCCATTAGCGCCCTCCCATGCGTAGCCCACGACGCACCTGGGTTATGATATTTGTACGAAGAGAGTAAGAGTGGGCCAGGATCCAGCGAGCATTCCTTTCTCCTCCATAGCACTCGACGGATGCTCTCCATTGAACATGAAATCGGTTTTCCCATCCGTTTTTGTCGTCTCAGTGTCTGCAGCAGTTGTCCTCAGTGCACCTGTGAATGATACATCATTGAGGCATTGGCACCCAGGTTCTGAGTCCCATATCGTTTCTGGATTGGACATGTCAATGTTTACGCACGAGACGAGCGTTACAAGCACCCTGAAGCACCCTCATGGCTCTGGCCATGATTTCGAGCAGCGCGATGTCAAGCACAAGTACCCGAAGCACTTTTATGGTTCTGGCCCTGATGGTGAGCAGTGACTCAAAGCACCCAGAGGTCCTGGCCCTGATACCGTTGAGCAGAAACATCCTCATGATTCAGGTTCTGCCGTCGAGCAGCGCGGCGTCAAGCACAAACGCTCGAAGCACCCCCACCGTTCAGGACAGCTTAATGGTGTGAAAACTTTTGAAGGCCACAAATGGTCTTCTTTGTCAATTGTCGAGGGTAAGAAGAAGCTCACTTTGATGATGACGAGTATATTTGTTGTACTGGTTATTGTCGTCTGGATCTTTATTTATTTATTTTCATTTTGCCTTGTTTTATTATTTTCTATCACTTTTCTTCCCTGTTTGCTGCTTTTGTTGTGTTACTGATATCCTGAATTGCAAGGGATGAAGCCGACGAAAGTCCAAAATAGCATTGTGGTAGTTGAACGAAATAGTAGCCAGATTGAGCGCGGTTCGAGACGAGATCCAAAGCAGATGCACTTGATTGATTGATTTTTCTCTTTTCTGTGAGAGGAGTGAAAGAGCCATTAAGATTCGACACGAGCCAGAAATCCTAGTCTTAAGATAGCGAAGAGAAGGATAAGAAAAACCCAGAAAGCGATAGGAAAGCGAACCCGATAAGTGGCGAGGGCTCAGGAGTTAATTCATACCACCGTGCTAGTTGATAACGAAGCAGCGACCAAGACCATTTTTGACACGAGGCTCCAGGATACAAGCCATGACGCAAGTTGAGAGAGTGACGAGACAGGCGGCGCCTCAACACATGTTGTTGACATGTTGACAAGGATGTCACGTCACGTTGCTTGTAACTATTAAATAGTCGTTTTGGGCGGCTTCCGTTATTCCCTGGGTACCTAGCTGCAATCGAGCAAAGTGATTCGTCCTGTGAAGAGACATTAACAAAATCTGAAACTCGTCTGATTTTACTGATTCCCTCTCAATGTGCTTCGCGTCTGCTAGCGTTTTTATCTCTTCGTTAAACGAGAGGTAGATAAAACATAGGATATAACTATGCCTTCCTTTGATTCAAGGCTGTGTACGTTGCAAAGAAACTACGAGGTACCGCAGATACTCCTCGCGCATATATCTGATTGGTATAGATCTGTCGTCGCCTTGTCGGAACTGTTGTACAAATTATCGACGACTGGCACTCACCAACTCGTCATAAACAATTGCAGGCACCTTTTTCTCCGCCAGCACGGACCCGGGATGTATTTTCACGACAGAGCGGCCTATGGTTTGCTTATAGGTCCCGTCGGGCTGCAAAAAGGCAGAATTTTGCACGAGTCCGCATCCCAAAGACAATATCACGTTTTCTTCTTCCTTTTCCCTGCTTCCCCCAGCATCTCCCAGACTTTCTGACCATCCGAGGCGTTCACAAACGCTCTCCAATTGTTTCCGGATTTCCCTGGCTTCGATCAACGTCCGTTCGTTTACCCAGTACTTTCGGCACCATTCTCTTCGCTCTGCCTTTCCTTTCCGCTTTCCGCTTTTCTTCTTGACGTATCCGTCTTCTCCTTCTGCATCTCCCTCATTCTCCCATTGGCCATTTTCCGATGAATTTTGCTGCGATTGACCACGACACACGTCATCATATGCTCTGACCACGTTTAAAATGGTCAAATGGTCCCCTCTGGTATTAACAAAAGCCTTTCTGGCTTCAGCCGCATTCTCCCTCTGCTCCGACACGTCAATGAACAGCTTCGACGACGCAGATAAGATGGATATTATAGATAGGACTTGTGGCGCGCAACTGTACCCATGCGAAGCTAGGATGGAGCGGGCGTGTGTAGGTTCGAGCGGGAACAAGGCCATTTGACGGCCCGTTTTTGTTAGCCGCTTTGAGTTATCCAGGGCAGGAAAGCAGCCATAGAGTTTTTAAAGCTGAGATTACTAGCGAGCATCGTCAATCACTATTTCACATGAGGATATGATAACCTTACCCGAATCTCGATCTGGTTTGTCCATGAGATCAAGATCCTCGAGATCCTGATCTAAGCATTTCAGTTTAAGGATGCTTGATGCGAGGCTAACGCGCATTATCTCCGGTTCTGTAGATATAGGCATGTTGCTGAAAGATTCTTCGGTGTACAGTCGGAAACAAAATCCGGGCCCTTCACGCCCTGCACGACCTGCGCGCTGCATGGCAGAGGATTTGGTAATGTCCCGTGTTAGGAGAGTGTCGAACCCTGGATGTCGGGCGGGGTTGACAAACGATTGAGCGACATGAAAGGGAGAAACGTACCGCCCCCCGTGTCGCGTGCGAGATATCGCTTTTCTTTGCATTTTCCAGTGTCGATGACGTATTTCACGCCGGGAATAGTGATAGAGGTTTCAGCGATGTTGGTAGCTAATATACATTTTCGGGTGCCCAGAGGCGTGGCGGCAAATGCTTTGGCATTTGCGCCAGGTGCCTGGGCTGCGTACATGGGTATGGTCAGGACCTGCATCTTGTCCTGGGGTAATCGGTTGCTAAATAGTTGAATGGATTTTTCGATAGATTCTATGTCCTCCTGACCTATTGCCAGGATTACTATATGTGCGCAAAGATAAGCGGAGGGTACTGACCTGGTAAGAATATTAGAACATCTCCTGGAGGTTGGTCAGTGTGTATCTGGAAAAATGTCCGCATCGCTGCGTCGACATAATCTGGTTGTCCCTCTGTGCAATGATATATTTTGACAGGATGTTGACGTCCTTTGACGTATACAATTTTGGCGCTTTTGATGCAGAATATTGTTAGGCGTGGCGCCAGTCAAGCAATTACATCCAGGACGTACTTGTTGAGGAACTTGCTGAACCTTTCAGCATCCAATGTAGCGCTCATGACTACAATTTTTAGGGGTCCTAGTCCTTGGTCCTTTTCCTTCCCTTTCCCTCTACCTTCTTGTTTACCCCTTTGCCTGTATTTTAGTATTGTTTTTAGATTTGCCAGTAACAGATCCGTCCTCAACGTCCTCTCATGGGCCTCATCCACAATTACCACACTGTATCTGCTCAACAATGGATCGGACAACAATTCTTGTACGATCATACCGTCTGTCATGTACTTGATGCGCGTGTCGGGGCTGTATTTTTCGTCGAAGCGTACAGAGTAGCCGACCAGATCGCCGACCGGGGATCCATTCCATTCAAGGGCAACGCGGGAGGCGAGAGAAGTGGCGGCCACACGTCGAGGTTGGGTGACTGCAATGATTCCGGGGCTTGATATACCAGACTCGAGCAGGTATTGAGGGACCTCTACAATAAACTTTAGAGAGATAGAGTCATCTCCAGGGCGATAGACGCACGCGTTGTTTTTCCGGACCCTGTTTCACCGACGAGGACGGTCACATCGTTTTTGCGCAGTTCCTCGATGAGAGCTTCTCTGCCTATTCCGTACATGTGAACCGTTTTTCAGACTATGACAAGACCCATGGTACCTTTAGCAATGGGTAATTTTTCCCGTTCCTCTAGCAATGTAGCAAATTTTATGCTGCCAGGGCAGCTAGGTCCTGCCCCTTTCACGAGACCCAAATGTGGTACGGTGTCACCGTCTCTGGATGAATGCCGAGTCTTTTTGTGTTTCCTGCCATTCACCAAACCATGTGGCTCGTGTGACACCCCATTTAATTTGCCGGATGAGCTTTTGCTATGGTTCTCGTCATCGCTGTGCTCGATATCCGAAGCCTTCCGCTTATGGAGTCTGCGCAGTTTGTCGCCATGGTGCAGCTTTTCGGAGCTTTTGAGCGGCGAAAACGACGGCATTTTGAGCATGATTCATGAAAAATTGCACCGGAACCTCCTAGAAACGTTATACGCGTCAGACAAACTCTGCATCGGGAATTTTTTCCAGCCATATCTTGCCAGAGTGACACTCGTCACACCGGTGACGCGGTAACACGTTCCGAGCTTGCCTGCGCGCGTCGCGCATCTATTTGGGCGAGACTGCCAAAGTGCTCGTTCCGTCCCTACTCTTCTGCGGCCATGGACGATGGACAGGGCTGGTACAGACAGCCGCAGCAGACCAGTCCAACCCATTATTACTATCAACACCAACAGCAGCAGCGCCCGCCGGATCATCACCATATGTCCTCTGCGGCTTTAGATTCGGTGCAGGATGCCCAGGGACTTCTGGCAGTGTATCCACCTGCGTCTGCTACGCCTACTGTTCATGGTGGGTTATGATTATTTCATACTGCAATCCTAATCTCCCTCTGGTTCAGTTGCAAGACATCTCAGCAACATGACTTTTACGGCCGCCCCTCCGACGTTCATGCAGCAGGGCTATTATTCTGTGCAACATGCGCCAATATATGCGCAGGAACCGAATCCTCCACCGTATACTGAGTATGCTCAAGAATTGTCATATATGAGTGCACCTCAAGTTCCTATTAATGACGGAGGTTATTGGGAAAACACCAGAAATGAGGCGGTAAGATTGATTGGAAATCAATCGTCTTCGTATGTTTTATTCGCTGCGCATATATCCAATCGTTGACGGAAACCAGTCATTATGTTAACAATGCTGCAGCATATAACACACCGCTTTCGTGGTCGCACCATCCCATATCGTCGAACTACCGCCCTACGCCTTTCGCACAGTCTGTGGTTCAGCGCAGCGCGCCGAGCTCCGCGTATCCAACTCCTCCGCCCTCTTCTATGCCGTCGTCCTCGTCTTCCTCCCTTGCGTTTGCTCTCGGTATGCCTGCACCTCATCGACCTCCACAACCCCAACCAGCGCAGAGAATTGTTCCGCAATCCGCTCCTCCTTTGCCTTTAAGAAATACTCAAGCTCAGCTACCGCACAAGCCTGGATCGGCTTCGGCCCCTCACCAGTCGCCGCAACCCCGGAAAGTATACAAGCCAGAGGAATCGCCTTCATTTTTCAATGATTTCTTGTCTCAGAAGACACGTCAAATGAGGGAACTGACGGAGAATGATATTATTATCCAGCCCGTCGCAGTTCGCACCCCTCCGTTACAGTCAAGTCCAGATCCTATAAGATTGACGTCCAGTACCGATGATAGTCCTATGGCCGCTACACCTCGAAAACGGAAAGCGTCAATGGAGATCGATTCGCCGTCTATCAAGCGCATACAACTGCTCAAGTCTCAGACTACCGACGTGTCCCGACTGATGACGCCCAAGAAGGCACCTCCACAGACATCGCCACTCAAACAGTCCATCGTGCCTCAAATTACGCCGTCTAACAAGTCTAACAAAAGCGAGGCGACTTTGGTCACTCCGGTGAACCATTCACCAAGTACACCAACATCGTCCACACGCAAGAAAATGGTGTTGGCGTATATTTCAGTTCCTCCGCGGCCGTCATATTTGACCCCTACCTCGTCAAAGAAAGGCTCCCCGGTTAAAAGTAGGTGCTCTGCGGCCGCTGACGTCGAACGATTCACCTGATTTCGGAGGTTACGGATCGGATGACGACAGTCCAACGTTACGGAGAGTCAATTACAGCAGTGCAACCAAGTCTACCGTTAGACGAACTGGTGATAGAGATGAAAGACGTAAGTTGGCGTTGTTGATATCAGCCACTGACTTTAAAAATGTCTTCAGCGCCGTTAGAGAAACTTTTGTCACTGATAGATGACATTTTTGAAGCCGAAGATGTTTTACCCGCTGACAGTATCCGATGTTGCAGATCTCCCTGCGGAGTTCTTTTCGCATCTTGGGACCGATTATTCTCACCCCCTCATCGCACCAAGTGTGATCCGCAAACTGACACACTACATTGGACATGTAGCACGACCCACAAAACGGGACATGAGCAAAACTACCGCAGGGAACGTGCCGGGAAGCGCCTGCACTAAACACACCAAGGAGCAGAGGTCGCATGACGGAGATTGAGACGCAGGTATTGTCAAGGTTGTTGAAGATGCTTCAGAGAAGTGTCAAAGCTGGGGAAGACTTGGATCCATTTGTGACTACTACATACCATGGAAATACAGCCGCGTCTAGCGCCAGAGAAGGAACGGCCTCGCCAAGGAAGAAGAAGGCAGGTGCAAAGAAGGCCGAAAGAAGCTCAAAGTCTCAAACGCCCAGAGGGAGACGAGGAGGATCCTGCCATGGCTGGCGGGGACGAGAATGAGAAGAGAGAACATAATCATGAGGCGCAGGCAGTGGATTACGAGCATCTGACAAAGACGTTGGACGTGGCCAGGGATAGTGTGCTTGCTGCAGACTGCTGTATCGCTTTGCTGGCCAGTGATCGTTTGCCAAAGCAGGTCAGAACATGCGATTCATGAGATTTCTCAGTGCTGACTCTAGTACAGCTATACGCAGAAGAATTGATCACGGCTTGTCTCGCTACGATTAAGAACCAGCTGACCAGGATAATCTATCCATTCGTTGAAGCGACTTCGACTGCAGCCGCTAATATGGCCCCTTCCTTGCAGCAAATCGTCAAAAGTTCATCCGGCCGTTCACAAGATTGTAGACGCGATATTAGCGAAATTTTCCAGGCTTTATCTTCCGTTCTCCCCCGCGTCAATAGTCTCATCAATGTAGGGAGCGTAACGATGTCGGATACGATTATTATCCAAGCCGTCTACATCGCTATTGGGCCATTCTTTGTCGTTGAATCCGGGGAAGGGAGCTATGCAGATGAAGATTTCGAGAGGGGGAAGGGGAAGCGACGAGATAAGGGAGAGAAAGATAATGTTGTTATCAGGGCTTTCGGGAAGAGCGCGATGAGGGGTTTAAGGCTTGATGCGCTATCACTCATCAGGACGGTGAGTTGCCGTGCTAAGCATGGGCTAGTCAGATCTGATTATTTTTGAAAGATATTTGGGAACCACGAGGACCAAAGGTCTTGGATCATTGAGGAAATTCTGAATTCGTTGATCAAACTGTCGGATACGAAGCAAAAAGCGGGGCAATTCAGGCGAGTTACTTGTGTCCTGTTTTTTTCTTGTCTGATGTCCCAGTATAGATTACGAGATGGACGTTCCATAAGAACAGTATCGGCTCTCCTGCTCCAATTAGTGCAAACGTCGGCGCACGACGTATGCACCGAGGCACGCAAAATTGAGAAAGCGAGACAACATGCCATTGCGCTTCGTCGTCAGGAGAGTTTCTCCGAGAGCCAATCTCAAGGCCGTAAGACGCAGCAGGAAGAGAGCTTTTTGGATGTGCACGACCAGGAGGTATAACATTCTATGCATCTTTCCATAGGTTGAATGAGTTACGATCGTTGACGCAGGAACTCCGACTCTATGCATCTGGGTTAGACAGCGCAACCAAAGCTGCGAAGACAATCGTATTGTTTTTGACGCAGAGGTCGGGTAAAAGCAAAGCGGTGAAGAACACGAACGAGGCCGAGTACAGGACTATCTTTGATAATCTCATTTCTGACCTGCTAGTCGTATTATACTGGCCCGAATGGCCTGCTGCGAGCTTATTGCTGATAATCGCATGCAAGTACATGGTACGCCAGCTTGAAACTAACGATGGGCCGGAAATGACAATTTCTGTTGACAGGTCTCATCTTTGGACGACATCAAGACTTTGAACAGTCAACAGTCAGAAAGCACCAACGCATCTAAAACTATTGCGCTCGATCATTTAGGCGTGGTTGCTGCGAGGATACGTTCGAGCATGCTCAATGTATGTCAGCATTATTCGCTCACGAAGTCCGACGGCGGGCGTGAGAAAGGCAAGAGCCCAGCCTTGAAACCTTTGGATGAGGTATGTGACATAGCATCATGAGTTTTCTGATTGTCGAGAACGGTGTGTAGATCGTCAGCAATGTCGACATCAGAGCACTTGATAAGCTTTTGGCTTCTCACAAAGAGCTTTCGGCCCATCTATGTAAGCGATCATCCGAAGATCAAGCATATGATGTTGGAGTTTTCATTTATCAAGACGACAATGCAACTGAATGATTTTAACAGAGCGCAAGGGAGCTCACTGCTGCCACATTTGGTCAGGAGCTAGCATCTGCATTGCGGCAGATGAACGGCCGTATAACAGACCCTGACCACGATGAAGACCTCAACCTGAAAGATCGAGACAAATTGATTGAGTTTGGAAACCAACTTAAAACTGCGCTGAGGGAGGTATGGAAGGACCCTGGCACGGACATCTTCGATATAGGGTTCGTGCCAAAATTATAGATGGGGCTGTCTATTCATTTATTTCAATAGTTCGCAAGAGGAAGTAGCACGCATCGACAGGCTGGCAGAAGAAATCGGAACAAATTCCATCTTAAAGAGTTCATTCCAGCCCATTCTCGGCACCATCTTGCTAGCGCTCGATGCTCCAGCCATCTTCATGCGTACCAAGGCACTCCGTGCGCTGGGCCAAATTGTGACTAGCGATGCGACTATCTTATCAACGGTAATTTCACGAAGCACACAATATTTTAAGACTGATGTACCTGCCTTAGTCTAATGTTCGCCGTGCGATTGAGAGCCATTTGATTGACAGTTCACCCGCGGTTCGTGATGCCGCAGTGGAATTGATCGGCAAATACATGGTCGATTCCCCGGAAGTGGCCGACGATTACTATGCAAAGATTGCAGACCGCATTGCAGTGAGTATCCATGGTTATTGTATAGTATTTTGTCTCATCGGGCACAGGACACTGGCTTGAGCGTCCGCAAACGCGTCATCAAACTGCTCAAGTCATTCTATACTGTAACTGATGATAATCAACGGCGTATCGACATTGCTACCCGCCTCGTGCTTCGCATGCTGGACGAAGATGACTCTGTAAAAGATTTGGCAATGAAGACCATCGAAGATTTGTGGTTCCCTAGCGGAAATGTATCAAGCGTGCAAAGTTTGGCTAAATCGCGAACCGTGGCTGCAAGTGAAGTGTCGCAAGACAAGAGTCAGTTGCTGGGAAAAGTAGTTGTGATAATGGGCACGGCCGCCAATTTTAAGGACAGGCAGTCGCCTTTGGAGACCATATTGCACAAAATCATGGCAGACAAAGAGGGCAATGATATCATTGTGAGGTATACGGAAATTTGTGAAACATTGATAGATGGTCTGGTTGATGCATCAGATTTACCGGGATTCGTAGGTGATCAATTTTTGCGATATCGACTATATGTTGATGTTGCGTGATAGACGGTGGTAAACTGCATAAGGACGATTTTCCTCCTCAGCGCCGCTTATCCTCAGGTCTTGTCCGGTTCCAATGCTTCAACGCTCCTACCCTACTTGAAGAACGCCAGCACGGTAAGCATAAGATCCAACTCCTTATTGACACGATTAACGGATCCTTCGCCGTAGGCTGAAGAGCTGGCAACATCGGATTATCTGCTCAAAATTTTCCGCGTTTCTATACCACACATGCCAAAGACGGCGGCTAAATTCGGTCATGAGCTTCAAGTGGCGTTGCAGCCTATGATTTTGAAACCATCCAGTGGTGGAACGCATGTAAGCGTTTCCAGGCTCTCGATAAATGTTAGCCTAACACCGTTTTCAAAGGTTCTCCAGGAAGCTGTCGCTTGTATGTGCATTGTCGTGCAATATCTTACACACGACTTCGTCCGGCTCGTGAATCTAATGAAATCTTGCAATGGTGGGTCCTTTATATCTGGCATCTCTACCTGATACTACGATTGTCTCAGGTCGTGTACAGCAAGCTATTCGGCGTGCCAAGTCGCAATCGACGGAACCCAACGACGTGCGGGCACTATTGATGGTCATATTCATAGCAGCACTACTCGTAGAACATTGCGATTTTGACCGTATTCGGAGCGAGAATGAACGTGAGTCTTAAAACGGTTGCAACCATCCCGGGCTACTAATGCCAAATCGTGAGCAGTTTTAGCACTCGAAATTGACAGCATATCACGGGTACGCAATGGTGCTATTTGTTAAACATGTGGTTGACAACTCCTCAATAGACTTCCATCGTAGAATATACATACAACAGCCTTATTCAATTATACGAAAAGTACGATAGCATACCTATACAAGCACGCCTTTTGCAGTGCCTGGGTTTGTACAGTTCCACCCAGTTTATCATTAGCACCCTGATTGTGCACATTAGGCTTCCTGTTCCGGGCCCAACCTACTTTAATGACGCACGATCGATCCTCGTCTATCATGGACACCATCTTTGCCTCCCCAGATCAGGAGGGACACGGTCGGTTGCTCAAGATCATCCAAGACTTCTTAACGTCCGAGGCTGATAAGCATTCAACAACTGAAAAAGGTAGCCAGCTAATGTACCGTACGTTATGTTGATATTCGCTGACGCCAATGACAGAGAATGCGAAGGCCAAAGACAAGCCGACAGAGGTCAATATGGAAGAGCTCGTCGGGAACACGGATGGTTTTGCAGATTCCGGGTACGGAGGTGTTGAACATGATAGTATCGTTTACGCTGACAATATCATAGTGTCAGTTCCGCTGTTGTACAGCGATACTTGAATCCAATCTTGAACGCGGCGCTATCCAACCATGTCCAAGTCCAAGCTGCTGCCATTGACATTCTCACGTTCACGATTAAGCAAGGCTTGGCGCATCCCCTGCAGGCAGGTTAACAAGTATTGATGCTGTTTCAATTTTTAACGCCTCTTTAAAGTCCTTTCCGGTCATTATTGCCCTTGAAACGAGTCTTGTCCCAACAATCAGCAATAGGGCTAGCGCTTTGCACTCGATTCTTCATAGCAAACACGCATCGCTCCTCAATGCTCGCTACACTATCAGTGCAAGGACGTCATTTGACTATCAAAAGAAGATATGTGATGGTGTTGTTCAAGGTACTTATTACTGAAGAGCTCAGAGGAGCCATCTTCTGATATTCACTAGGATACCGTTTGCAATCCACTCCCGTTGCTTTGTTACAACGGTGGTACTCGCTTGTCCGCGAGAAGCGACCCACGAGACAAGACTTTCTCAAGTCGCTTGTCAAAATCTTCAATGATAATTCTTCGTACCAGTCTTCGCAGGTGCGCCTTTCGGATATGCACGTGTATTAATTAACTCATGCTCTGATAGGACGACGTTGACTTCACACGGTACATGGCTGAGAACTTTGCAACGCTCGATTACAAGACGCAAGAAGAGGTTTTGACCGTTATCAAGCATCTGACGGCCATTCTATCCACCACAGGAATGCACGTACTGGAACTAATATCCCCGTCACACCTGCTGGCTCAATTGCGCAGTCCAACGAAGCCAAACTCGCAAAACGACTCAACTCAATCTGATAATTCTCCAAAATTAGATGAGACCAAGATACCTCTCATGCGCACTTCGGTCATCATAGGCATGGTTATGCTCCTAAAATCTCACCTCAAAACACACTATTCTTTGTCTGAAGAGTAGGTCTTGCTTTTTTGTCATGTCTTTCCAATAGGCTGATGTATGTTAGTAAATGTATTAAATTTGTAGTGGGAAAGAAAAGTGCCATCGGCGATAAGCCAGCCACCAAGCGGCATGAAAATCCCATAACTTGGGAACGGTTGCCTTTTGCTACAACGCCCATATTAACATCGTTGGACGTAGATGCGCAAAGGGACAGAGTAGGTTATTCTACCTATATTTTTACATAACGTTGTTCAACTTGCCCTAGTTTTTGGACATATGGAACGAGGATGGTGTCACTGGGGAACCGGAGGACGACATGGAACTGTAATTAATGGAACTGCTGCTGCACAAGATTGCAATGCTCAAAATATATAATACGCCTCCCAACAATGCACAAAGGTTTTATTTTATTGCCTATTGTAGAGTAATCTAATGCTTCCCGCCACTCGCGATTATATATGTATACCCACGCATAAAAATCAAAGAGCATGTAGTTATGTAAAGCAACGATCATGATTTTCTCTGTATTCTACTGTCAAATGGGAGAAACGCCAAGTACTCTTGGTAATGAGTTGAACTTCAACTGTATTCATGGTACCGCTCTCATGTAGCCAAACGACCTTTCATCGGGACAAGTAAAGATACCGTGAAAATATTCTCTGCTGTCACCCAAGCTTTGAACTTCAGTAGCTTGTGCATGGACGACCAATCAAGTTCTCGCCTACATTAGAACCGCCCCTTGTATATGCAGTGGTTGGGCCAAAGAATATTTGAATTGATCTTCCATCGCGCGACTCGCCAAAGTTCTCTGATTCTCCCGGATTGTGTTATCACGATTTAGAATGTACAGGATAGATGAATGGACAGATAGCGATGTGCCATAGTGACGATGTATGATGCGACGATCGAGGTAGAATGGCGGCGTTTGTGGTGCTTGAATAATTTAGGCTTCTCCGGACTTTTCCTCGTCTTCCGAGCCAAATTTATCCAGATCATAGTGGCTTGCTGTGCCGATGAAAGGCCACGACTCGTATCCATCTCGTTCACGGGCGGTTGGCTCGGATGTGATACTCGAGCGGTTGGCGTCGGTGTTCCCTGGGGATAAATTCTGGTGAGACTTTTCTTCCTTTGTCCCAGTCCAAGAGGTGTAGGCCGCGTTAAACACCAAGTACAAACTATCCAGCAAGGGTGAGGATCTTCGAGGCAGGGAAACTTGAGGGGACGCTCGGGGAGAATGTCTCCGAGCTGGAAATATAGCCTTGTTGTCCAGGCTGTGGCGAGAGAATACGGGTCGTTCGTCAAGATATCGAGGAACCATTATAACTTGCACTGGTGAAGGTGGCGGATAAAGTGGATGGGGCTGCGCCCGTCCTTCCTCCATTGAATAAGGCTCTTTCAGCTCCTGGACTTGATCTTCGAGGTGATGCATAGGTTGTTGGTGAGCATGGTAGTCCAATGCGTTGAGTGGGCTAGAGTTTTCAATGGCGGCGTCGCTGGAATACATGGTGGACGATCTCGGTTGCTTTCTCACGGGCATTTGGCTTACATGTCAAATTGAGCGTCACTTGGATACCCACCACTTGATTCATGAATCCCAAGTGGCATTTATCTCTGGCTTGATGTACTTACGTTCCAGGTGCTACACTTTACAATCCAGCCTCACGACCAATAGGTAGATAGAATTGATATTACGGCAACGCCTTCAGCCACGCCACTCATTCTGCTCGTTGACAACGTACAGTGGACTGCCGCGATCAGCTTACAAAAGAGCATCCGGACATCACGAATTTGCCCAGGCGAGGTACGAATCTCCATTTTCTGACCGATGAAAGGTTTATCATCTTCAGATTGGCGCTGTGCAGGTTTGTTGAAAATTGAAAATATGCAGTCATGTGTGTCAATTCATTGACACGTTGCTCGTGGACATACTCTACCGTTAAAACGTTAAAGGTTCAATGGCGATTGTAATTATGATTTTTAAAAGTGCGTAGTCCTGAATTTTTACGCTACGCAAATGAGTGAGCATGTGACTTTTATATCTTTTCGGTGCATTGGAGGCTGACATGTTTTGTGAGGCTGACAAGACTTCGTGATACTTAATCGGCCCGGCCCGCGTTCGTTCTCTTGTCGTCTCTTACCTTCTTACCACCACATCAACTCACTCTCAAAGCAGCAACTTTCACTCTCAACCAGTAACAGCAACAGCAACAATGGCTCGGCTCAATTATATTCTTCTCCCCGAGTAAGTCGCTATCATCGCTTGTCGTTGTCTCGAGCAGTACCTCATGTTGTCCCTTCAACGTAGACATCCCCCGGATGGTCCAATTTACCGAAAGGGCTGGAGGCCTGTGAAGCCCAACGCCAAGGCGCCCACTGGCATTGGGTAAGTGGTATTAGCCGTATATCATCTATTGAACTCACACCTCGCACTGTTTAGCGCGGCCGCCATCCTCGCGGCTAAGAGGCGAATGCGCGGGGATGCCAGACCTCGGGGTAAGTTATCTTTGATGAATAGATATGCATGATTCACAAGTCGTAGTTCCTGCTGTATCCCAGGGACCCGTTGTACACATGGATGTTGGTCCACCTCCAAGAAGGGCAGAAATGGCACTAGTGCTAGATGCAGACGTCGTCATGTTCGAGGACTGACTACATTGATTACCCTCCAATCATCGCTGGTTGCGTTCCAGTCTTTCATGGGGACAACATGGAGATCGACTCAGCAGGTTCATCGGGACCCTCCAACCCATCACACGGCAACTTGCATGACGTTACAGCATCATCTCACAACGGTATCCCTCTCCATGATACCCCTCCCCACGCCCGTTATAACCCTAGAGAACGTCCACAAATCGATTCGGACAACGTCGCAAGAACTTATCACAACAATGATCTGCTTGATACTGAGGTCGTGCCGGACCTTGCCGCTACGAATGTTGGCCTCGGAAGAACTCCTCATAACCCCATTATCAACCGATCTTATACCAGTACTGGTCCACGGGCCGTCGACGACATCTTTGGCGGAAATGTCAATGCAGCGGCTGGCAGTACTACGCCTTGGTTGTCAAGCGTCTTCCCGGAGGCATGCCATAACAGCCCCGTTCGTGTCGGGCAAGATGATCCTTTCCTTGCTCGAATATATTATACTCGACCTCCTGCAATCATTGTACATGAATCCCCTTCCAACACTCCACAGATCGTTGACGACGTCTTTGGTGGAAATCCCAATCCAACGGCTGGCAGTACTACGCCTTGGTTGTCAAGTGTCTTCCCGGAGGCATGCCACAACAGCCCCGTTCGTGTCGGACAAGATGATCCTTTCCTTGCTCTAATATATTATACTCGACCTCCTGCAACCGTTGTCCACGAATCCCCCTCCAACGCTGGTCCACAGATCGTTGACGACGTCTTTGGTGGAAATCCCAATCCAACGGCTGGCAGTACTACGCCTTGGTTGTCCAGCGTCTTCCCGGAGGCATGCCATAACAGCCCCGTTCGTGTCGGACAAGATGATCCTTTCCTTGCTCGAATATATTATACTCGACCTCCTGCAACCGTTGTCCACGAATCCCCTTCCAACGCTGGTCCACAGATCGTTGACGACGTCTTTGGTGGAAATCCCAATCCAACGGCTGGCAGTACTACGCCTTGGTTGTCAAGCGTCTTCCCGGAGGCATGCCACAACAGCCCCGTTCGTGTCGGACAAGATGATTCTTTCCTTACACAAACATATTATACTCAATCACCCGCGAACGTTTTCAATGAATCTCCTTCCGGTCCACAACTTGTTGACGACATATTTGGTGGAAATGCGAATGCTGTGGCTGGCAGCACTACCCCATGGTTGTCAAGTGTATTCCGGGAGGCATGCCACAACAGTCCCGTTCATATCGGGCAGGATGATTCTTTCCTTGCACAGACATATTATACTCGATCTCCCGCGACCGTTTTCGATGAATCTCCTTCCAACTCCGGTCCACAGATCGTTGAAGACATATTTGGAATACATGCTAATGTACCAGCTATTGATGCACCATGGCTGTCAAGTGTATTTCCGTTGCCAAGCGACGATGACTTCCATCATATAGGACAAGATGACAGTTTTCTCACTCGGACCTACTTCAGTCAGCCTCCTGCACCCGTTGTCGACCATCCTCTTTTCAGCGCTGGCCCCCTGGCCATCGAAGACTTCTTCCCCAAGGTACTGACTAGTGACAATGCGCCGTGGTTGTCAAGTGTCTTTCCGTTACCAAGCGACAGCAATTTCCTTCAAGTCTCGCAGGATCACGCACAGTTATTTAACGAACCCATCAACAACAAGGATGAAGAAGAGGAAGACGAAGGCGACGAACCTGTTATTACATCTGACTCACCTTGGGGCAGCCTCAGCGGTAACCGTATCGGAGAACTTGGCGACGACGATGAGGAAGACGAAGCAGACGACACAGCGGAAGCAACCACCAATGCACACAAGGTTACTACCCAAGACATCTATACACTCTCGTCATTTATTGGATTCGCTTTCATATCGTTTTCTGGGTTTTTCCTCTCATTCTCTTAGGTATCTTAAGACTAGGACTTCTGGCTCGTGTCGACTCTGGATCTTAATGACTCTTTCACTCCTCTCGCAAAAAGAAAACAAATCAATCGATCAAGTGCATTTGCTTTGGATCTCATCTCAATCTGCACTCAATCTGGCTACTATTTCGTTCAGCTATCATTATACTATTCTGGACTTTCGTCGGCATCATACCTTGCAATTCAAGATATCAGTAACACAACGAAAACAATTCAAAAGCGAACAGAGAAGAAAAGCGATAAAAAATAATAAAATAAGGAAACATGAAAAACAACAACGAACAAAAGACGAAGACCACAACAACAAGTACAACAAATAACTAGTAAAGACCGAAAAGGAAATGGGAATGCAGTTATCATGCAAAGGCAACAAAATGTATTTGCAAAAACGAGAAAAAAAGCCAGTAAAACGCAAAACGAGATAGATATAATCAGAAAACAACCGACAATGTCAAATTCCACCATGTCCGACGTACTTCTCAGCGATACTCTCAGAATCCATTCACAGCATACGGAAAGATGATCTCTTCAGGAATTTATATTTATGTTATTTTCAGACTTGGAATTGAGTAAACCATTTTTATGTGTGATAGCCTGACCCAAACACCTCTCACCCGCGCACATATCATGTGTAAGTGCGTTCGATATTCTCCTCTCTTTTCATCTTTATACAGCTTATGCGGTATGCGTAACAACTACCGCCGGATTGTTCAATTTCTGAAAAAGAACCCGACGGCGTCAACATTCGGCGACGCCAGCGGGATAGGATAACACGCCGTACTCTCTATCTCTTACTAAGTAGCAGCGCTGCCACTCTAGGCAGGACAGTTCACATAGCCAGCTAACCCCCCGGGCCCTCCACGTATGCGGGCGCTCTACGCTGTCTCTCATACCTTCCTACTGTGTAGGCCTGCGGCCACCTTCAATATATTCATTTCTATTCAAAAAAATAAAAATAAAAATAATCCGAAGTGCGGGCTCTTGATACTGGTTGAGAGATGTTCGGCGAACTGGGGACCCTTCGGGAGTCCGAAATCACTAGCTGTGGATGGTAGAGCAGTAGGGTCATCATTGGACGACATTCTTTCTTCAAAGGATGCGCGCTATGAAGGAAGGGGTTGGAAGGGTGGGGGATGGGAAGGATGGGAAGGATGGTGACTGGAGTGGTGGTTGGAGTGGTGGTGAGCTAGAGTCGGGGGTGGTAGCTTTGCTAGGTTGCTGTCTGTGTGTGCTCGAAGATGGAGCGCGCCAGATTACGTACTCTTTCGCTAGTACAACCCCGTGAGAAGATGGTGGTAGGAAGGAAAGGAGGACTTATTACGATGGCTTCTCGTTCGACTTCAACTTCAACACAACACCAATATGTCCGAGCCTGATGAAATCATGCTGTGGTGCTGGGTCCTTGGTCATCCACCCAACCGAGTCTTTACGGTTTCCATCAAACTTAGTGCCCCTATTCATCATCTCAAGAAAGCCATTCAGGCGCAAAAGCCATCGTTCAAAGATATCGCCCCTGACGCCCTAGAAGTTTACATGGTGGGTGAAGTGGTATGGATAAACTCCGGTGCACAGATATTAACTCTTGGTAGTTCGAACAACCTCTGGAATTTTTCAACAAATATTGTGCACAAAGCATTAAGCTTGAAGACCGTCGGCCGCTGGACTCGTGGAGGAAGGTCTCGTTTTTCTGGAAGGAAAACCCTAAGGAGGATGTTTTGAGCGTTATATTGCCGCGTCCGGCTGGTAGTGAGTGCTAATGGCTTGTGATGTCGGTCGTTACCACTCTGACTCGTTTACAACCATATTAGCATCCATCACGCCATCCTCATCCCATGATTCAAATCTCTCGCACCAGGCAGCACCGAGTCAGCACAATTTCACAGCCACAATCCCTCCAAGTTCGTCTCTCAAATCCAACATCTCCAAGCCACATCATGGTATTAGTCATACTTCTAGTCATACCTGTTGAAGTTCTGCTCATTACCTTGCCATCTAGCTTCGTCTACTGGTGAACGTCCTCCTGCTGGTGAGTCCACGGTTCGTCCGTCTATTTCTGGCTTCCCCTCGCCTTTCGGTTCAACTGACCAACGTCTCGTGCTTTGTCTATATCTTTGCTCCCCCACATTCCCACACCATCGTAACGTGTTATCACGATTCTGTGCTTGCACTTGCCTCCTCCACAGCCGCCCGCAAGCGTAACCTCAATGACATTGGTTCCGATGAAGAGAGGGGTAAAAGACATAAAGCAGGTGAGTGGGCGTTGTGTTAGCTTTCTGCCTCATGTCTCATTCTCATCGGACTCATTGTCATCTCTCCATCGGATAACTTCTCATTCCTATATGCATCTTAGCACTGATATTTACTCGCAGATTCTTCAATTGTGGATGATGGCCCTTGTTACGCGAATTTTGGTATATGGCTTCTATATTGCTCTTTACTCGATTGCCTTAAATAATGTTTTCAGGGTTTGATCAACTGCGCCACGATAACACCCCGAGGGATTTTGTCTTGCGTTTCTATGAGCAGTTTTGGGGCGTTCCTCTTCCTCAGGAGCACATTTCTCTTAAGAATTCGATCCATGATCTTAACGATGAAGAGAACGACGAGGAGAATGAAGAAGAGAATGGCGGCGATGTCCTTCCCGCGACGCCGCCCCCAATCATTGACACCGACTGGACGCGACTTCTTATTCGTGCTGAATACCTTAGAATCTATAAATGGGTCGAAGATATGTACGCGGTGGGCAAGGTATATCGTCCGTCTGCTATTGTTGTCACTGGCCAGCCCGGAATCGGTCAGTACTCTGTCATCAATATGAGAAGCCTTTTTTTAAAATACTCTTTTATGCATAGGAAAATCATTCTGGGCCTACTATGTCCTACGTCGACGTCTTGGGGAAAAGTCTGTATCTCTGTGGTGTCAAGCATCCGTGTTCTATCTCTTCTGTTCCGAAGGGGTCCTCGTCGTCCCTGCCACATTCAGCTTCAACACATTTAGCCCCCCTGTATGGACCATCATTGATTCTGCTCAATCACCCTCTGGGATTCCGAGCACCCTGACACATTTTCCTCCCGGTGTTTTCCCCATCTATATCACCTCCCCTCAGCCAAATCGCTGGTCAGGGATTACACAATCATGGACGTTCCATCAGGTGATAATGAATCCTTGGACAAGGGCGGAGATCAAGTATGCGTGAGTATGTTTCTCTCATGATCCACTCGTGCTGAGCTCTCTCCAACTCAGCACCAATATCCTATATTCAAATCAAGGGCTAGATGACGCGTTACAGAGATATGATTCCTTAGGCCCCACCGCACGCTTCTGCTTCGAATTGAGTCCCGATGAAGTTGCACGCCACATCTCTGAGCGTGACAGCGCAATCAAGAGGACTAATCCTGATCTCCTCAAACAGCTTTTCTCAAGTAGTTCTCGATTGTCACTTGATACCTTCTCGCATAAAATCTGCCTGATTCGGCGCATGCGAGGATCTGCGCTGGGTTACGGGCGGGTTACAGCTGATCTCATCTCGGTTGCAGTTGAGCAACAAGTTGTACAGAGGCTGGAGGAGTTCAGTGATGATCAGCTGTTGGATATATGGACTAACTTTTCGAAGTTTGGAGATGCTCGGGGAATGACTGGTTCGATATTTGAAGTTTTCGTCCATCGGCATTTCAGAACGCGTATCAATCTGGACGCTACGCCAATGGCTCGATCAAACTGTGCCAATTCCCACTGGCATGCTTCATTCAGCACCAAACGACCTCAGTCTGCCACCATTCATGGAGTGGCACAGCAAGTCTTCTCTCTCCAGGTTGATGTTGGCAGCACATTTGTCTACGATACCGCCACTAAGCTAAGCATTCGACCAGACGTCTATTATGTACCCCGAAGCGGCCAACAAGTTGCTCTCAACTCCTTTATACTACATGGAGGATATCTCAACATCTTCCAGTGCACTGGGGGCCACAATCACGACATCAAGGGTGGCATTGATGACTTTCTTGCATCTTGTAGTGGGCTACCTCCGCGCACAAACTGGCGTTTTGTGTTTGTCATCCCGGATGACCTTGTCTCGTTCTCTTGTCCTGCTTCAAGTGACTCTGTAGTTAAGGACCTTGGGTTATACACAGCTCGCTTTCCAATGTCAAGGCCTGACTGTTACCTTTCATACGGGAGAGTGGACCAAGTAGAGAGGCAACAACACCTTCGTCTGGAAGTATCGTTGTGAATGACTTGTGGCACTGATTCGAACTTGACGTTCACGTTGTATCCACAAGTTCAGTACGCATGTTAGGTAACAGTTATTAAAAAACCAAGAACAAACCATTGCAAGCTTGATTAGGCCTTCGAGGTCAGGTTACAGTGACCGGCAAATGACCATCACCTAACCGAACCAACCATCGGTGTAACTATAACCGATGCTCTGGTTGTGTTGGTTCGGCCCTGGTTATGGTTATGGTTCCTGACATTTCAAAATTGGACATAACCACCGAAGAACCGGTCAAAACTGATTGAAACCGGTTAATCATCATCCTCGGCAATGATCGACTCAGTAGTAGTTAGGCTGTGACATAGTAGTATAGTAAATTTTATCTATACCATATGTTTGGCACTAGTAACTTATTGTGTTTTGCGCATGACCGTAAGTTACGGTCATGTATTTTCACATATGTTTTATATATCAAACTTCGAAAATTAATAACTCAACAACCGCTGAGCGGTTGGGTTCAAAACTTTATTTCTGGCATCCTATGTATGTTAGCTAGATGCTCATAATTTTTTGAGACCAGGGGATCAGATTTAAAAATGTCGTTTTGGGAAATCAATAGATAAGGTTGAAAAATCTGTATCTCATCCATTTCTTAACCAAATTTCTTTAAATAAGGTGGGATTTGAAGCCTTTTAAGGCCTTTTCCAGATTCATTAACCGCTTGACGAATGGAATTGGTGTTCATCTGCAATTAAATGGTTTTGGAAAATAAAATGGGTAAGCTTGATATCTGTATATCTCATCCATTTCTTGACGAGGATTGAATTTAAAGCTCTCTGAAGCCCTGTCTCGTCGCCATAACCGCTTGATAGGCGGTACGGTGGTTCATTATCAATCCAATGTTTAGGTACTAGCATGGTTACTTATGAATGAATTATGCTTGATTCCATGTTCTCATGTGGTCCCTTTATGCCCTTTGAGATACATAGTAAAATACATGAACTACATGATAGATAGCACTGGCTGATGTAGAAATGGATAAATTGAGTCAAAGCTACTACACTGGCATTTAAACATTGGATTGCAAATGAACCGCTGCACTGCCTATCAAGCGGTTATGGCGACAAGACAGGGCCGTCAGAGAGCTTTAAATCCGATCCTGGTTGAAGGAAATCTGTTAGGAAATGGATGAGATATACAGATATCAAGCTTACCCATTTATTTTCCAAAACCATTTAATTGCAAATGGACACCAATTCCATTCGTCAAGCGGTTAATGCGTCTTGAAAAAGGCCTTTAAAAGGCTTCAAATCCCACCCTATTTGAAGAGATTTGGTTAAGAAATGGATAAGATACAGATTTTTCAAACTTACCTATTGATTTCCAAAAATGACGTTTTTAAAATCTCAATCCCTCGGCCTCAAAATTTGATTAGCATCTAGCTAACATAAATAACCGTTAATAACCGGTTACGCCCGGTTCGGAACTGGTCAGGTGTGCCCTAGATGTGGGATGTTCAGCAACCGGTTACGGTTACGGTCAGCCCAAATTTGGGCCCATAACCTAACTTGACCGGACCTTGAAGGCCTAGTTAGCACCCACTATCCACCCTGCGATAGAGATGGTGTTCCTGCAGGCGAATCAAACAACCAAAAGGCAAGTTTTATTACCATCATTTCGTCGAGGAAAACACTAACAACGTAATGTTTTCTGTAACGTCCTTTGCGAGAAATTAGACCCCTAACTCACGTATACAGTTGTTGGAAAGGTAAGGAAGCCAGACATAAAACAATAGTTAACTGTGGCCGGCATGAGCTAAAGTATCAGTCACGATTTCCTTCATATTCGCAACTCTGCCCTCTTACCTGGCAATGGTAGCAGTACAAATCAACTTACACTCGACGCGTGACCCGGCCAGGGCATGAGGACAATCAGGACGATCAAACCTTGCATGCAATACTTCACGAAATGCTCTCCTGCTGACTAAGAAACACAGAAAAGTATATTGACTACAACGTGCATCGTCGACGTGGGTTTTATATTTTATACACGAAACAAATCCAATAGAAAATGAGAAAGAACGTGAGTTGTCTGAGAGACGACGAATTAGGCCAGTACTTCACCACAAAAAGGTCTTACCTACAATGCAGGCTCAGTGATATAAGCCTGCTACTGTCAACAACTTGCATCGTGCACTATACATACAAGTCAGCCTGTATTCTGGTTAAAAAATAGGATGGTGACACCTTGACTGATAGACAGGATAATTAACAAAGGCTAAACCCAGCACATAAGTCCATTGGTACATCATCGCAGATGGATTTTAGGCTCACTTCTCGCCACTAATGAGGATGTAATTGACGTCGCCACCGACGCAGGGCAGGAGCTGAGGTCGACCGATGGGAAGACGGGTGGCATTGATGTCCGACATTGTAATCGAGAGCAGAGGATGATCAAGTATTCGAGTGCAAAAGGGAGCTGACTACTGATTGTTGAGCCCCAATGCCTTTTTATCTGTTCAAGCCACAGGCCGTTGGTGACCTAGTTGAGCAAAGGCAAGTTTGGACATATAGTAGATTGCGAAAGTTAACGTAATTATGTAAAATATGATAGATAAGAAGGTCATGCGAATGGGATGAACGTAAGTATTACAGTAGCGGGTGCTTCTCCAGTACCTGATTCATTTCACGCTGACCACTGCTGACCGGTAGACACATTATCTCCCCAAAACAGTTTGCATTGGACGGCAAGAAAGCGATCCCTTTCGGTGATTGTACTGAACTGAAAATGATCTTAGGCTCTTTCTCATATGAGCTACTCTTTCTCGATTTCTGACCTGGATTCACAATGTCTGGAGAGAATAAATAGCGATAAGATACAGTAGCAACCGTCTGAGGTGGCAAAGAACCCTGTAAGATATGTGAGTACCTGAGTCACGTAACTACGCTGATCACCGCTGGCCGCTGGCCTATCCTTTTTGTGCGATGGAGACACATTATCTCCCCCACTATGTCATACCAGCATACCCAATCCGGTTGCGCCACTTCGAGCTTCTTCTCTGTTTCTGGCGGGGTTCATAATATTCGGACAGAGTGAACCACAACAAGAAGGCACGGCACAGTAGCGACACTTCTTCACCTTTTCCAACAGACGGGGCTTGAGACTAGTGCAAGGGTAAAATGTGGGACCTAGATGAGAGAGAGATATGAGATATGAGAGAGAGAGATAAGAGAGAGATATGACACATAAAACAGGCACCAAATCAACACTCCCGGATAAGTTTCGATGGCCCTTGCTGGTTTACGGGGGCTGCAGATATGATCCAGCCACGGTAACCGAGGAGAATCGAACAGATGTACGGTGGCTTTGCGAGGATGTAGTTTTAGGTTGAGATCCCGGCGCGCATGGGCAGCGTGATCATATATTCGAAACCACCAGCAAAGGCATTCGCGGGTGGCGACCTGCAAGAGTCCCAATTTAATACCACGACAAAAAATGTCATCCAGAGAGCTTTTACTGTAGAGAGGAACTTAACACGCTACGTAACTTCGTTGTCAACTTCAACCCTTTTCTCGACGACAGGGCCATAATCATGGGGATGCTCTGGTTATTTATTGTCAACTTCAACCCTTTTCTCAACGACAGGGACATGGTCATGGGGATGCTCCGGTTGTTTATGGTCGCGCTACTTGACGGCAAGCCATGGGGATCCTTCGGGTGCTTATGGTCAACATCGTTCTGATCGACGGCGGGGCCATAGCCATGTGGGCGTTCCGGGTGCTTGTGGTCAACGTCGCAATCCTTTACAGCAGGGCCAAGACCATGAGGGTGCTTCCGGTTTTGTGTTCAGCGTTGCGCGGCTCAAGAGCGGAGCCATGGCTATGTTGGTACTTCGTGTGCTTGTGTTCAACGCTGCGCGGCTCGAGAGCGGAGCCATGGCTATGTTAGTGCTTCGTGTGCTTGCGATCGACGTTGCGCAGGGGCCATCATGGGGGCACTTTGGATGCTTGTGTTCAACATCGCCCTGTTCGACATCAGGTGCATGGCCATGAGAATTCTTCGAGTGTTTGTGCTCAACGTTGCGCTGCTCGACGGCAGAACCGGGATCATGCGGATGTTTCAAGTGCTTGTGGTCAACATCGCGCTGCTCAACGGTAACAGGGCCAGGATCCTGTAGGCGCTTTGGGTGGTCAACGTCGCACTGCTCAACATCAGGGTCAGAACCCGGGTGCTTGTAACGCTCGTCCAGTGTATAAACATTGACAAGGCTCAGAACCTAATGCCTCAACGACTGCTGCAGACACCAGGACGACAAACACGGTTGAGAAAAACGTGAGCTGTTGAATGGAGATCATCAGTCGAGTCCTATGGAGGAGAAAGGGATGCTCACAGTGAATCCTGGCTCACTCTTACTCTTTTCATAGTATGAAGAGAGTAAAAATATAATAACTCAGATGCATTGCGGATTACGCTTGGCTAACCATCCCGGACGGGCGCTAGCGGGGATGCGGAAACGGCCCCCTCGTTGTCAAGTCCGGCGCTACGCGTTACGCTACCACCAACCCAGAATACAAGTGGAGGCTGGCTAATGACAGGCGAAACGCCTGAGCTTGAAAAGATGGTCACGGTTGATGTTATCGAGAAACGCCTCACAGGAATTAGCGCAGGATATGCACGTAGCTTCGCTGGCTGTAACTGGGGCAATGTTGGAATAGCCGATCAATGTTGATGGGCGTTTTTATGAAAAAGTGCACGAAGAGCTGCTCCACCAGGCTTCCTCTACGTCGATGTTCTCCCAGATGATAAAGTCATTGATTTGCAGATCAGTCTGCATGACGAAGTAAGCACCCCGGTAGTTGTACGGGAAGTATCTGAGCAGAGAGACCTTGTCGACTGAACAATCCCACAGGCAGACTCCTAAGATAGAGCGTTAAATCATTTAGAGGGGCTATTCGAAATGCAAAGAGCGTAGGTCCCAACATGTGGACGACCTCGTTTCTTATCATGGAACTTGGTCGTGCCAGTGAGGAGTACACAATCTTAAGCCACTCTTTGTGCCAGCACTAGCATCTCTTTTGTGCAGATGCTCTCCCGAAAATCGTCCTTTAATCCCATCTTTCCCGGTACGTTCACTGGATGGGTGAAGCCATCAAATCCGTGACGAAATTGCCAAGTTTCACGTATACTTGTAATGCTCTCGCAATATGAAACTACTTCCGAAACCAGAAGTCATTAGTGCGATCGAAATTCATAAGTATTCCTCGGAAACGCTTTCGACACGCCAATGACAGTAACCCCATTTTTGAGAATAGTAATGGATGGGGGAGTTTGTTGATCCCTGTAAAGCGGCTCAGCCTCGGCCATTTGCCGGCATTCACCACCGTCGTCACCTTGTTAAAACTTTCACCTTTAACTACCCCAATCACAATCGTTTGGTCAGATCTTGGCGAGATACTTTCATCGAAAGGGGGTTCTCAACAGGTGATGCTCACAGGACACGTACAGATGCTCACAAGTATGAAACCAATTCTTTGGGATCACGATCGATTTTCTTGAAAACCCATTCTGTAACGCCGAAGGGGTCGTCAGGATGGTAGGCTTCCAGAGCCAGTGTTCCATCTACGTAGTTGAGACAGGAATTTGTGGCCTCATTTCGAAGGATGTAGGCGTTGCGAGTAGCCTGCACCATCCATATCTGGTTCGGCCAAGGGCCATCTCCGATAGCGCTCAGGTGCACCTCCGCCTTGGAATTTTCCTGCAGTGGCCGACGCGCGGTGACGGAGAGGGCCGATGTACTGGGCGCTTCGCTGGCGTTTGGGTGGTGCTTTTCGTCTGGCTGGCCCAACCAGTATCTCCCAGGACGAAGAGGCCCAGGGTGAGATGGCGCCGCGTACGCTGGTGGATCGATATCGAGTTTGAGATCAACAGAGCTTCTAGTCATTAGATGAGGGCGAACTTTGTTGACATAGTACCCCCACTAATCCCTTGTATGGGAAGCGGCAGACTCCTATGCCAGACCAACTCGCTCGTTCCGTTCAAATCTATCAATCCAGCACCAGTTCCCGTCGTACTGTACCAACAACTCCTGTATCGAAGGCTGAAATGTGGGAGAATTCGATTTCTAACAGCTCCAACGACTGCCAGCCACCATGTCTGCCGCCATGTATATATCGCTACTGCGTCCTTTTTCCTCTCATTGTTTCTTGCTCTGCATCTTTCATCCGCCAAGATGTCCACAGCGCGCCTCGCATCTTCTCTCTTCATCCATGTTCAGCTACTTCCGCTTCTATTTCTCTTCCATATTCTCTGCTTGTGCGCGACCGCACTATGGACAGGAAAGCCTATGGCCCTGTTGATTCGGGACATTATTTTGATAGAAGATGACGTTTGCATGCCGCATCCGCCTGGTAAGTCCAATGTGCGTGTTGCTAGCAAGGCTGATTCAACCGTACCTCCAGGATTTCTAGAATCAACCTGATTTACACTCGGAAAGCATGCAAGATGATGCTTCCTTCGATGACGCGTATATCTGCGATAGCCTTTCTCTAACAGACGATTATAATCTGTTGGCTACTCTGGACGTCGCTTTCGATACTCCTCTAGTTATAGTTTCCCCCGCCAGTGACGACCAGCTCGCGACTCAAATTTTCGATAACTTGACCATGTCCGATGCTGACATCACTCTTCTGGATGCCATGGAACAGGCTACCGACTGTGTGCTGAAAGAGGACACGCTATATTCACCGGACAAGGTTTACATCATTGACGGCATTGAGCCCTCGGATTCAGTTACAAGTCTTGATATCACTGAACAGTACTTCAGGCATATGGAAATTCCTTGTCAATTATCCCTAGCAACTCCGCCGCCGATACATTCCTCCAAGGAACAAGACCTTGGCGTGATAGAGAGAGAAGAAACGCTTAACCCGTCGAATATCTATATGCGTTCTCTGTCAACCAATAACCAGGACATCATCCTGCCCCGCGTTCCAGATGGCACGCCTATTTTTTCTCGGCACACCATTGACGACAAAGTCATTTTCCCAATTCGGAAGCCATCTTCTCAACGTGACTCTACTTCTTTTTCTGAAGACATCAAGTTGGGGTTCAAGAAAGTCGTTGCTACCTGGGCAAAGACGAAAGACGAGCTTTATGTTAACAACTCTCGCTCCTCAATCTCGCCAAGGTTGTCTATCGTCGGCAACTTCAGCTTATTCAAAGTCGAAGAAGCCAAGTTGACCGTTCCTGAGCGTGATCCTTACGATTCGTGGCCCTTCATTCGCAGCAGAATCCAAGACGACGTCGCACTAGGATGTGCTTGAGGATGAAGAGGATTCCATTGAAAATGTCATCAAGTCCGCGCTTGGCTATAACATGTCGTAAAGCGTCGCCAGCTTCTCGTTTCTTCTAGGCTGGAATTCAAGGAATTTCATTCTGAATGTATTTTTATTTCTACTTTGTATATATCTTGATTGGACTTTGGAGAATCATTATACGGGACTTGGTTGGTCATAGCTAATAAAGCACAAGGCAGACATCCCTTGATACAGTGGGTTGACAAGAGTCTGCAGGCGTGAGCTTCTGATTTGGTTCTCTGATTGAGCACAACAATCTCGACGCATGGCCAATACCAAAGCACAAGCTGCCAAAGAAAAGGTCGTTCGACTTTCTCTCTCTCTCTCTCTCCGTCTTCTGTCCCTGAATACCATACTTCCAACAGGGAAATGCCGCTTTCAAAACGGGTGATTATGCAAACGCAATAGGGCATTACACGGAGGCCATCCTAGCCGACAGGTCTGATCCAACCCTCCCTTTGAATCGAGCCGCGGCGTACCTTAAGCTAGGCAAGTACGTTTATGATTCAGTGCCAGAGACTCGGAGGATTTCCCATGCGACGCATGTACTCAATTCATCTGCAGAAACGAAGACACGGACCGCGACTGCACAACTGTTCTCAAACTCAGCCCCTCTAATGTGAAGGCACTGTTCAGGAGAGGTCAGGCGAGGTTGGCGTTGGGAATACTGTTGGATGCTCAGCAGGGTGAGTTCTGAACACCTTGCCACGTCCCTCGTAAACGCCGCTCACGTCCCTCAAAAGACTTGAACAAGGCACACAGTTTGGAACCGAACAACACTTCCATACAGGATGTGCTGAAAACAACAGAGCAGGCTATCGTTACGGAGAAAAGCAAGGTATGCTTGTCGTCATTGTGGTCAATTATGTGACACGCCGCATGTTGTGCAGAAATCAAAAATCGAATCCGCACACGCATCTTTAACACCCACAAGCAGCACGAGTTCGACCCCTCCGCCTAAAAGAAGACGAGTCCCGATTGAGATCGTCGAGCCCCGCAGCCAACGCCAGACGACAAGCCATGCACCGTCCTCCGAAGCCAAGGCCATTCCTGAGCCGCCGCAGAAACCATCTCCCGCACCGAACCCTGATACAAATGCAGGAGATCATGGCGCACGTATCTAGCCGATCTCTCGAAAAAGCCCCTCCTCCATTCACGCCGTACCCAGCCTCACCTCTACCCGCCCCATCCGCAGTCCCTAGAGCACCCTCTGGTACATTTGGGGAAGCAAAGCAAGTAAGGGAAATCGCCAAGCCTAGTCGAGTCGGCGGAGGCATCTTCCGTGCAAATGGACGCAATACAATAATATCTCCTAACGACAAAACTCCAGCTACACCGGTTCCTGTGGCACAACCATCTCACAAGGAGGTTCGGCCACCACAAATGCAGGGTTCGCAAACGTACCCTGCCAATATTGCAGCTGGAAACGGAACAATCACGTCGTCCATGACGATGTTCAACTTTCATAAGGCATGGGAGGCCAATCAGTTGGTTGAGGAGCGATGGAAACTGGTGATGGTACGTCTTTCCTCCAACAACTTTGCCCTGTCTTGTTCACTGTGATGTCCTAGTCGATCTCACCCTTAAGTATTCCATCAATGTGCAAATCTTCGCTTGAGCCTGCTCTGCTGATGTCTATCATCGACGTGTTCATCCAGGTGGTCAAAGCCAACCCGGGTGATCAGGCAACAGTGGACGCCGTCAGGGCATATTTAATGGGATTTAACGGTGTGCCGAGATTTAGCACGGTTTTGCTGTTTTTAAGCGAGAAAGAGAAGGTGAGGGTGAGGGAGGCTTGGAAGCTCGTAGGGGTGGAGGCATCGAGTAGTGTTTGGAGTCCGGTAGCCAGGTAAACGCGCAGAGCTTTCAGAATAGGAGGGCAGTTGGACCCGCATGGGACAAGCTATCGTACTCAACTGATCAACTCACTTTAGAGGTTCTGCTGCAATCTAGTCCCCTGTACCCATATAGCGCTTCGGTTCCTTGTGTCACCTATGCACCACCATTTCTCGATCATATCCTCCTCGAGCCCGCCTGGAGCGTCAAAGAAGTTAAGTGCACCGATTCCTGCCCCCTTGGCATCATAGATGTTGACTAAGCGACCCATCAGCGAGGTCACTGCATATGAAGCATCTTGAACCTACTTTGCTGAGCATCGAAGGGGGCTCCAACGGCGAAGATGCCCGCTCCCTCGGGAAGATGCAGCGCAATGGCACCACCCCGAGTAGCGAGATACACAGCCTCTTTCCAATTGATCGCGAGACTGCCTGTATTGTCTTCCTCCTTCTTCTCCGCACCTGTCGCCACCCTGTCATTCTGCCTCATTCTAGACACGATCACAGCCTGTCTCATTGCAGACATGATATCCACGCTATACCCCCCTGCTACGTCCGTCCCCAGTCCAACCTTGACTTGCGCCCGTAAAGCCTCGCGAAGCTTGAACGGGCGCGCAGAAAAGTAGACGTTTGAGAGTGGGCAATGGGCAATGGCAGTCCCAGTCTTGTGAATGTGATTCAAGTCTGGAGTGTCGAGGTAGGTACAGTGTGCTTGGATGGTGCGAGGAGTAAGCAGACCAGCCTATGCGCCCACGATATAAGGAGGCCTGCTCCCGTTGTATAGCAATCCATAGCACATACTTGAGCAAAGACGTCAATATCCTCTGTGCCTCTCAATTCCCGAACCCATTTTACTTGGTCTTCTGCTTCCGCTAAATGACTCTGTATCCTCAGCGACAGCTTTCGAGAAAGGTTTCCCAATCCGTCAAGTAGGTCTTTCGAACATGTGGGCACGAATCTAGGCGTAAGGACAGGTTCCACAAGCCTGCGATGAGTCGGAAGACCTTGCACAAGATCATGACATTTTTGCGCGAAGGACGAAGCAGCGGCGAGAGACGAAGAAGCAGATGGCTCAATGTAGGACGGTCTAGACGAGATGTCCATGGATAGTTTCCCTATGAATGCTCTCAGCCCAGCATTTTGCATGACATCGGCTAGAACGAGGCTATCAACGGCTAGTCAACTTCATGCCTTTCGTCTGCAGGTAGTTCATCCCGCGAACAACGTCTAGAGATACATACTTTGTTTCTTCCCTGATCGTCCCAAAAAGTAGCACCGCCCCCGTCCCGTGTTCGATCAGTCGTCTCGCAAGATGCTCGTAAACTTTCCTGGCCAAGGCCGCATCGCCATCGAGCCTTTCCTCGGCCTTGAACGTATACTTGTCCAGCCACTGCATCAGCGGGAGATCAAGCCCGTTCCCCTGGTACATGAACTGAGGCGCATGTAGATGCAAATCGCAGAAAGTCGGCAAGATCAAACTCCCGGAGGGTATCGACAGAACGTGTTCCGTCGAGCTTTCAAACAGCGATTTAGACGCATCAGAGAGAGCTGATTCAAAATGCGTAATGAAACCGTCACTTGTTCACGGCTTCAATTTGGTTAGTACGAAACAGATGGCCATGAGGGGGAACACTTACCGATAAGATAATCTTTCAAAATTTGCAACTGTCCAAGGGCAGGCGTGTGGATGAAAGTGCCTCTAACGAGCATCGCGTTTCCAATGTTCTGGATATCCGTTGTCACGAATGGAGAAGATCGGTGTTTCCGCATCCAGTGTCTATCCTTTACATATAGATCAGTAATTACCTCGATAATCAACATCATTCATGACATAACAATTAACATTTCATCAAGGTTCGCCGTTCAAGGATCATTCAAAGGTCTCCGCGGCCGGCGGAAGCATAATGGAAGGATTGGTTCGCACTGTCCACCCCTGACCGTTGGCAACTCTCCGCCAACGGCCGGATACAAGTTTATGGTCACGCACAAAGATATCCACTGATACAGCCACGCTGAAGTGGATACATGAAGCTCCCGATGACGCAGGTTTTGATCAGGCCGACAGTCCAGGACAACTGAAGATGGCGCGTGCACAGGATGGACTAACAACAATTGGGGTCAGCTACACGACCTCATGTCTGTCGCGAGGTGGCCGCGCCGCCGGACTTGGTTTCAGGGATACGAACTAGAGGCGCGGGGAACGCCAGAGTCCATTTCCCGCCCGAATACCGATTCAGTGTGACGTGTATCTCACTGAAGCAAGATGAGAAGCGCTTGAGCGAGCCATCGGCGTGAGAGTTCGGCGGGTATCTGCTTAGATAACCCGGGTCAACTTTCCTCGATCCGGACTGTTCAATAAGTTCGCGTATCAGGATGGCAGATCCCGATTCCGAAATTATGTCGTTTTACCATGAATCGGAGGGGCCGGCCAAAACTACCTGATTTGGCATTCACCGAGAACCTCATGTGCAAGTTCCCACCAAAATTTCCTCATGCCCGAAAACGTTGAGAACCAAAAACACCAGGGGTGCATCAGTTTTAACTTCAAATTCTTTTCACATCCGCCAGAGCCGTCGAATTAGGCTGTGTTGCCATTACAACGTGGCATACAAGGGCACGATGCAAAGCCACGGGTATTGGGAATAACGTACCTACTTCCACAGTATAAAAGCGCCTCATTTTCCCGGCTTTTGATGCTGTTGTACATTTCCCCGGAGATTCCGAAGACGCGCCCTGCCAACATAGACGACATGTATCACTTTCACGTTACCCTTGTTGTACTCTTCGCGTCATTCTGCTTGACACTCGCAATTCCTGTACCATTGCAAGATGACTCTACGATTGAGCTGGAGAAGCGCATCTCTCATACAGGCAGGGTAAGCAAATTTGCAATTCGGAGGCTCGGTTGTTGACAAAAATCCAGGGGACCTGGTTCCATGTTGGTAAGCAATTGTTTGTGTATCAATGAAAGTATCCATGACAGGGGACCTGCAGGCCTTGGTAACTGTGGTGACTGGAACAAAGACTCTGATCACATTGTCGCAATCCCTAAGGGGCTTTATGAACAGAATAACGGGGACAATTGCAATGAAGTTCGTTGTATTCTCAATTCAGTGGCGTAGCACCGTTTGACCACCCTTCCAGTGGATGGAGATTGTGAACAACGCCAATGGGCATAAAGTTTATGCTTTGGTCCGCGACAGCTGCCCGAGCTGCGGGTCTGGTGACCTTGGTGAGAATTAGTTCATGTCCGTCTGGAGCCGTTTATAATAAGCATGGTAGACATGTCACCCTCGACATTCGAAGCCCTTGCGTCCCTGGGAACCGGAGTTATCCAAGTTTCGTGGCACTTCATGGGTAAATCATGGAGACCATAAAGCCGGAGCAAATGCATCAAAGAAGTTACGACGTTCCATTACCATAATGGGACATCCACGCCTGCTCCAGCAATGCACGCATAAACTCCTAGACCAAACTCCTAATTCACTCCATCGTACGACTAGACCATATTCTTCTAGGATGAAGCTCCGCCCTCATTAATTGTATTTTTATCAACTCACCATTTCGTTTCCCCGCTCGTCGACGTGTCGATGATCTATACCCGGGCGCAAGCCAAGCACGTGCTTGCAGGTTACAACTCTTGCCATATGGTTTAACGCGGTATTCGCTGGCGACAGTTTTGATTTTTACAACACTTGTGACCAAGTACGGGAGCTTACTTGACCACACGTTCACCGCTGGTGAAATAACAGTCTGAGCGCTAGGCTCAGTACTGTCCACTATCGCAGGCGCTAGGTGCAGGCATTTTCCAACTTTTTCCTTCTCATCCAGGGATGCGCTCGAGGGTTATGTTTACCATACACCATGTAGTAGAGATGTATAGATGTGGGTTTCTGTGTTTCAATACATTCACGTCGGCCGAAGTTGGCGGTAGGCCAAGGTCATGCCTGCGAAAATGTGCCTTGTCATTTAGCGCATAGATTTGCGTGGAAATTCTATTTCCAACCCTTCTCTCGGCATTGTTCGGAAGGTAAGAACAAGGGAAAAAACTGGCGCAAATCCGGCAGAACGTGGAATACACCTGTTGCTATGTTGCAGATATAGCTGGTACCGTCAAACATGCGTTAATGGTATTGTCAATTATTACAATTATGATTTTGGCAGATGAGCGAAAGGACTATGCCTGAAATGTCTTGGACTGCACAAATCCTATCTGGCGGACGATGGCAGCTCTGATCAAGGATAGAGCGTCGCATCTGACGACGACATTTCACAGAACTGTCATCAGCTCGGAATCGGCCGAAAACCTAACGGTTAACGGGGTTTCTCGCTGAAGCATGGATACATGTGGGGCGTGCCGTAGTGGCGTGCGATGTCCCAGGGAAATGGTCGAGAGGACTCTCGAAAAATCCAATACCTAGCGGACGATGGTGGCTCTGATCAGGGACTGAAATCACACTCCTACGGCAACTCCCTCCACAGAATTGTCATCTCTCTTTTTTCCCCTCGGAATCGGCCGAAATCTTAAAAGTTAACGGATTGTCACTGTACATTAGCATGGTACGACGTCCAAGGTAATTGGCAAACTCCTACGCGAGAAAGCGGACACTTCAATCGCTTCAGGCTGGGTAATTACTAATTACGCCAAAACAAGATACGAGTCTTGGAATGAAATGCATCGTGTTCGAACATAATCACAATGCCTTACGACACGTCTAAATCCATACACACATAGCTCACCGAAGGCAGTGCGTGCGAGCTCGGTCATGACCTTTCTGCCATACGGTTTGCTGTCAGGATGAAAACAAGTCCGTTCTATGTGCGCGGTGTAAACCAGGGATGCGCTGGCCAAGGTTTCGAATGCTCATCCGTAGCCCCATCAGGTATCTTCGGCTTTGGTTCCCGACGCTTGAGACCGTGATATGGCTGGAGAAGTATACAAACGGACTGTGTTTCACATGGCGCGTCATCACTCATGCAGCAGAATGTGATGCACAGTAATAACTGTTCCGTACACTGCGCAGGGAATTGACTGCGTGAGTTCCGTTGACATCATCATTCTCGGCAGCTGAGCGCTGAGCAAGCCCAGGGTACCGTTTATTTAGCCTGAGCAAATGGAAGGTGAGTTACGTATGACTGGTGATCGCTGGATTATTACATATTGACCTGCTTCTTTACGCATCAAATTTCAAATACTATGCGGCTTACATAGCAAAAACTAATTTGGTTATAACGAGTACATCGGCATTTGAACGGATAAGATGCTGGCTTGTGGCGCACACCGCGTCCCAGAATATCGTTCACGGCATCAAGACACCAAGTGATGTAAATTCAAGATGGTAGGTGAATGGTCCGTTGTTGTGATACAAGAAATTGGGAATGATTGTGCTGAGTTGCCACAGTGAGGTTTCCACGTGTGGTACCCAGAGAGTTAGTCTGCCCATTGTTTTTGTTATCACATTAAGCCACGCACAGGCAAGTGATGCTTAACATAATAACAATTATGCAAGACCAAATAGGGAATGGTGGCAAGCGCCTCTAGCAACTAAGCCAAGGACTGGCATGTGAACATACGCGCATCATCGATCAGGCGATTGAGCAAGTCAACGACATGGGTAGGCAACTTCGAAGAGTGCCTAGCGTTTTAAAATGCGTTAAACCGCCCTCGAAAAGGTTATATCGACAAATGCACAAAGTTAGGCTATGCCAGGTCAAAGCGAAAAGCAGTGCGAGGAATGTTCGTTCGTGGAGATGTACGCGAGGTCCTTGAGCGGAGATGAAAGTATCATTGGTATAAACAATATCAGGTGCAGCCAGAGTTCGTTAGCCTTCATAGTTAGGATCATTATGTTACAAGGTAATGTGACGCCGTGGGTTTCAGCTGTGGACTTGGTTGCCTGGAATAATCGGTGCTAGACTTGAACATGGGCGCGCCGATGCAGTATTGCCATCATCGTATCTGGTGCCGATTGCACCGACTGCATCACGACAGTCACTGAAGATGGTTCACCAATGTCGAGGAGGACGTAGAGGCGTGATGTTGTTGTTGTTTGATGGTGCCGAAGGGGGAAGCTGAGGTTCAAAATTGATTGACCGCCGCCAGCGTTACTGATGGTGGTAGTTGATGTGAATGCAGACGTAGCGTACCAGCTTGCCAACAGTGACTCAATGAATCACAAGACCTACCCCCATGATCCGCAACCACATCATGTGTAAGCCCGTAAGGAATGAAAAACCTTTTGGTTCCCTTACTGTCTTTTTCACATAAGTTGACACGGTGAGAAAAAAATTGAAAAAACGCGCGCAGAAAGAAATTGGCATAACTCACCGAGTTTTGAGTAGAGTGATGTCGGTGTCAGTGCATTAGAAACGCAATAAAGAGCAGTTTTTACCTGTAATGGTCCGAACATACAAAGATTGAGTTTCGGAGATTCCAGCTATACCCTGCATCTTTGAATATCCCCAAAAATCCATTCTCATGTACTCGGAGCACTATAGATAAACAGTACTCTTTATTCCGGTTCTAATGCACTGACACCGACATCACTCTACTCAAAACTCAGCGAGTCATGCCAATTTCTTTCTGTGCGCGTTTTTTCAATTTTTTTCTCACCGTGTCAACTTATCAGTAACGAGGCCACAGAAGAGTTTCGTGCATTATGATATCAGTATTAGTACTTTCCCGAATAGTGTTCTCTCTTACACGCAAGTGGCATCCCCACAAATTCGAGCGTTTTGCTAATGCTGTGACGTCGTCCGAGCTATTTTCTGCGCAGTATCAATGAAAAGCCAGTCCATGGTGGCCACGTCAGAAACCCAGAAAGGGGACTCCCGCCGGCGTCGACGACATCATCGACCGCGTCAATCTCCAAAAGCTCACAATAAATGCCCAGCATGATGCATTTATACGTACCTTAACAGGAATGCTTGCGATCTCGCTTGCAGTATCGTACCGTATTCAAAGAGGTCTGCACCTTTACCTCAAATTGACGGGGGTGCGAATTTTGATCATCACACTTCGAGACACGAGAACTACCATGATGTGTTACTTCTCCTAGCTGTCACGGGGGACTTATTATGTAGTACATTCCAGTGACAGTGCCAGGAGCAACAGAGGACACGGGGGAAATCTAGCCCAGGTTGCGTCTTGAACCCCCTTCACGATCCTGAGTCCATTTGGTGGATGGCTGTATGGACTCTATTCGTCTATCTTTGGGTGATCTTGCAAGTCAGATGGACAAGTTCGAATCACAACAGGACAATTATGAATAATTTGCACCACTTTCTGGGCCATTCAGGGAGTCACGAAAGCGTTTGTTTGCATTATCTGTGCCACGGATATTTCAAGCTTCGACAATGGTGCTACCAGAAGTCTTTTCACTGGCAGTTGAACACCTTGGCATATACGCGGAACTCCCTATGGGCCATTGCCGTGCCGCGGAGTCGTCCATGATCACTATCCATGAAAACAGTTTAAATCTCCCCATCAAGACTTAGTTACTGTTTTTACTACATTGCTTGCAGAGGTGCCGGATGATCTAGAACTACAATTCGTCTGTCACAGCCTACAAAGAAGCTAAACAAAAGCGACCCACGTCTAACATCAACACCAGACTGACGAGTTTCCAAATTTCATCTCTTCAGTAGTTACTTGTTATCCTATCGTTGGCATAAGACATCACTCTTATTGTGGGGTGATGATCGATGATCGGCGAAGTGCTTTCGCCGAAAGCGCTGTGATCGTAACGGATGCTGATCTCTGTGTGAAAGGTTCTGCAAAACGTTCAACGGGGGGTGTCACGCCCCAAACAGCAGCGTTCCTCGAAGCATTCCCCTTTTCCATGGAGATGTCGTGTCTCTTTTTCCCGGTTCGAAATAGACCGAGAGCGAAGTCCATGTATAAAGGATTAAGTGTGAAGTATGCCGTAGTGGCGTGCGATCTCCGAGGAATGATAAGGCAAATGTGACTTCATGAATGAAGTGCGTCATGGTAAGCTTTACGACAAGTCCCGTATCGAAGGCGGTCCATGTGAGCCAAGCCATGAGAATATCTTCGTCTCTGGTTTCCGATGCTTTGGATCGTGACATGTGTACAGACGGACTGCACAAGGTACGTTTCACATAGTTTCCAGTGGAGTATAATGCGATGCAAAATTACGACTGTTCCGTGTGCTGCGCAGAGAATTGACTGCGGGTCCTGTTGACATCACCGTTCTCGGAAGCTGGGCATCGGCCCGGATCGTTTACTTAACCTGAGCTAATGAAAGGTGAGTTACGTAGGACGTTGATCCTTGCCTCGCACCAAAATATTTTCCCATCCAACGCAAGCATATACTGTGCAGCTCCATATGAAATTTTGATTTGTCCGTTTTCATTCTCATTACTTCAACAAGAGCACATCGGCGTTTGAACGCAGGGACAAGCGGGGTAAGATGATGGCTTGCTGGCGCGCGTCGCGTCCCAGAAAAGTATCGAGACACCAGATTTGGCAAGTGATGTGAGTCCACAAAGGCAGGTGAGTGGTAGCCTTGTCATCGTTGTTGTAATACAAGGGATTGAGACTGTGCTGAGGCTGCCGTAATGGGGATTCCACATGTGGTATCCAGGGAGCTATTCTACCCATTGTTTTTGCATGAAGCCAGGCACAGGGAAGTGTAGAGTGACGCAATGGGGGCAAGCATCTCTGGCAAGTTTGCCGAGGGAGAGCTTTCCCACTACTGTGAGCCAGATCAAGAGCGCACCCGCTTGCATGTGAACATCATTGAACAGGCGATTGAGCGGGTTACCCACATGGACCGCAACTTCGAGGAATGCTTGGCGTTCTTTGAATGTGTTGGATCGCCCTCGATGCCCTCTCTCTCTCTCTCTCTCTCTCTTTGACGATCCCCTCCTCGCTGCTAGACTTTATGACCCCTGAACTTCTGTTATAGTCAAGATACGGGCCGACTCGTCGACTTCCATGGAAAAAGCTGGCTGCTCAGTCCCATTAAGGCCACTTGCCGGACCTTGTGTGATTGTGCAAAGGACGATCGTCGCGCATGCCACGCATGTTGGACCACAGTATGAAGGACATAAACCTAAAGTATGAGCTTCAAGACTTTGCTCACAGTTATGACGCAAGAGGTGCCATGCTTCTCTAGTATGCAGGCAAGCACTTGGATTCGGATGACCGGTACCGGGCAATTCAATTGCGGCAGCGGAGCTCCCCAAGGTGGAATCTTGCTGCAAGATACGTCAGGCACTCAGGAGAACACAGGGCGGCCCGAACCGGCGCGAAGCCTTCATGATTTGCTTGGCGTCTTTGGATCTCAACATATAGGGACCATTCGCTTTGTTATATTCATCTGCAGCAACATAGGTCAGACATCGAACACACGCGTAAAAACACGACAAAACGATACAATGAAAACGAAAAGAATACAAGAAAAACAGGGTCCACAATGATACATCGACAAATGCAAAACGTTGGTCCATCGACTCCGTCCGAGGTAAAAAGCGAAAAAGGAAAAGTAGAAAGCCTAGGAAATGCATCGGTAACGTGAGGGGAATGTCCAGTTCGTAAGTATATACGTGAAATTCTTGAGTGGAGACGAAGGTATGATATAATTGGTATGGACAATGTTATTGCGACCAGAGTTCATTAGGATCATTATTGTTACGAGGTAATGTGACATCATTGGCTTTGATCATTGGCTTTGAGTTTGTTGACTTGGCTTCTCATATCAGAAGCCCCGAAATTATCAGCGCTACACTTAAACATGAAGCGCCGATACGGTGTATCGACAATGCACCATTGGACTTGGTGCTCGTTGTCGTGGGTTGCGTCGTCTGCACCACGACAGTAGTCGAAGATAATGTAGACGTGATCGTGTTGCTCACCGACGGCGTGGAGGCGGACGACGCTGTTGCCATCGTGGTTGTTGACGGCGCCGAAGGTGGGTTCGAAGCTGACTGATCGCCCCCGGCAGTGCTAGTGACGGTGGTGGTGGTAGCAGCGGCAGTGGATGTGGATGTCGTTGCGGATGTGGATGTCGACGTAGACGAGGACGAGGTCTGTGTCGGTTGAGCTCGATGTGGAGCTTGACGTGGTACTGCTCGAGCCACCAGTGATGGGGAATGTCGGACTGATATTACCCGAATCACCCATTACTAAAAAGGTAAGTGAGGACCAGAACAAAAAGTCAGATTACCCGTAGACACTCACACACAATAAGATAGTCGGTCCTTGGAGGTACATTAGGAACGATGATATCAATGCTTCCTTGTGTAATGTTGAAGCCCTGAGCAAGGGGGTTATCTATCAAAGACCGTGTCAAAATCACATTCCGCATCAATATATTTTCACTTTAAAAGGAGATCTCTGTCCCTCAGCCGGGAAATGCGGGTACCGGCGATAAGGACTGCGCCGTGAACAGCACGTCCTATTGGACCCCAAGTCTGTTCGGTTCGACGACTGCGCAGGACTTCGGGGCAGGTAGCGAATGTTGAAAAAAGAAGTTACCAAGGACTCACTAAGCATGAGATTAAGACCTCCTCCACCTAGATGGCCTAGGATAACCTGGCCAACCCTGTTAGTGATCTGATTGTAGGGTGGTAAGCCGGTGGTGTTCCTTTGTTGAATTCGTCATGAATGAGAAAGAGATGCCACATTCATGGATCCTACATACCAGACAACCGTCTGCGTCGTGCCTACATGCCACATGGTTGAAGCATTCGGAGCCAATACAGGTGGGTCGACGACATCGCGTTTCGTGAGCGGAATTGGGGGAAGTGGAGCAGCAACCACCAACAACGACAGGCAGAGAAACTTGGCCAATGAAAACATGGTGGTCGTCAGGAGCGTCTTGCAGTGCACTCAGAGATGAGGCGGACACAGGACAAGGACAGCTGAGCTGTGTAACCGGGATGGCCGTCCAGGACTCCAAGCAGTATGTTCGGAACCCTGCCTATATATAGCCCAAATGCAGTCGGCTAAGTGCATCATGTGATGAACAAGAATGATTGTTACCAGCTCGCAATTGGGCGCACTTGGCGACAACGATGGGAGTCCATGTGAGCGTGTGCCAGTGAGCGATAAATCAGGCTGATGACTTACCTGAAATTTTGGGCAATCCGAATCAAGGCCACCGACGCCTCGGAACGGCAAGTACAACAGTATTATTATTACATGCGTATTAGACGATATGGTAAAGTATACAAGCTGCAAGTACCAAAAAGTCTGTGTCGCGGCTGGAGCTACATGTAAGTTAGTGTGGCATTACACTTTTTTCTCTGAGGCATTATCGTGACGTAACAATTTTTTTTTACTAGTTTTGACGTCCGTTCATAATAAGGTAAGTATTCTCCCGGCTGTAATCGTACCTATCTCAAAGTCCAAAGTGTCCTATGCAGCGACAATGGTGAACGTTCCACCATAGTTGCCAGAGTCGCCAAACACTGATGTGGTACTCAGGAAAAATTTCGCTAGCCCGTGGATCTTGGGAGACTTACAAACAATCGCATAGTCCGTTCCCGGGGCTATACTTTCTGGGAGAGTGACCGCCTGTCGTCCAGTCCGAATGTCAAATCCTTCTGCCAAGGGCGTGTCTAACAAGTTCACGTTAGACAGAGACAAGGAGACAGTCTATCGTGCGTACCAAGCATGAGCAGGCCGTTCTTGGCAAGCACAATGCGTCCAAACTTGTTCGTGATCTGATGGGGTGGGTTTGTAGCGTCCCTTCGCAACCATCAGCTACACCCTGTCTCAGGCGCCGACGACAGCTCACCATGTGACATTGTGAGCGCTGCCAGCTTTCCATACCGTGCCGTTCCCGGGATAAATGACCGGGGGTACGTACACGTCGCGAATGGCGATCGGCGCGGCAGCAACGAGAACGCTGAACAAAGCAACGAGAACGACAAAAATGGTGGTGACTTGTGACGTCGCGAACATTATGAGGGTGAATTAGGAATTAGGAAGAAGTAAAGCGACGAAGAGATTAATGGTGAGGATTATTGAAGGATTAAACGCCCACTCTTTATACAGCGCCCACGCGCTCTACGAAGTCAGGCTTCCGGCGGACTCGAGAGGGACAATGTAAAAGATTACTATTCAACCGTACGAGAAGTGGAGCTGCCCATTAGCCTACAATCACTCTGTCATCGATTCTTGCTTCCTATCAAAACATTGAACACATGCTTATCTCTGCCAGGTTGGGAAAGTCTTTGCACAGCAAAGCTTCTGCCATCATCAGGCTCAACATCGTCTTCGATTCACCGTCCGTCAATGGGTCTCGTGATGGCTTGGGCCTTGCAGGAGAAATATAGACTCCTCAAAAAAGTCTTGGATTGAGATGCATCGTGTGCATGAGCTCAACGCCGGATTTCCATCTACGGCCCGCGTAAATTCCGTTATTCCTGCATTGAGTTTAAGGCTAGTTTGCACATGAGCAAGGTAAGAGTCGGTCCATCCGCCTAAAGCAAGCATTCACACCGAATCAAACTAAAGACCCGTCATCCTTTACATCGCAGCAGTTGCAATGAGGCTTGCGAAGCCGTCAAGCTTCGCACGACGATGGTGAGCCCTTTACTACATTCGTCCTTGCTCCGTCTCTTCTGCCTGGGAAATACACCTGCCTTCGTTCATTTCGCGGGAATATACCTTCTTGTTCTTGCAGCGTGCTCCACTAAGGTCGTATCCGCTTGATTTGCTTCTTGCGTTAAGCCAACGAATTGAGGATCACCAGGCTGCATTATTGAAGGTTTGCGTCTCGCCTGGACTCGCCATGCCGCATGGTAGGCTGGCGCACAGTGTTACCCACCAGGACCGCAGCGTGTATAATCGCCCTTTGATGTTTTTTTTCCAGGATCCATATGCCAAAGCACTCGATGACGACAAGTGGAGAAGGTATAGGATATTAGTTGTACGATACGGGGAATAGACGAGAACAACCTCAAGCTGCGAGCGCCAAATCTTGAGATTCTGAACTTCTCAAGATCAAGTTTGCATAACCAGGGATCGATCGTCAGTCAACGATTGACAATGTCAGTCGTTACTGTTAACCGGTGAGAGGATCACACTTCCACTTGTGTGCATTTGCTGCTCAAATCCGACAGCATACACGTCAATGACGCAGCATTTGGCAAGTCGTTCTGGGCCGTATCGCGTGTTATGCATTATGGTCCGCTACGGCCTGATTAACAGCGCACTGTTCCTGAGTGGCATAGGAGTCCGCCATTCTGAGGATGGGTAGACCCTGGCACGGACCATGCAGTGTTGTACCTGCTCCTCTATGCATATATTCTGACTTGAGAGTTTTGGTGTTGATCACTCGTTCCTCCTAACTTTCAAAAGAGTATGTCTTCTTTTGAGCGGCTAAGATGAGCCGTGTCACGAGATTAATTAGAGTTTCATCCATACGCCACGCCCATCTGCTAGCAACGAGCATTGCTGGTGCCTATCTTCTTTCTAGTTGCTGATGTTGGTGAAGACGGAGATTAAATCTGGTTGGCCAGTATGCGATATGTGCTCCTTGTCATAGAGCTCGAATAGCCGTGTGAATTGGAACAAAGGAAGGGAAGAACAGGCGTATTACACTTCGAACCTCTTCTGTGTTGGTCCAAGTTCCCGCAGTAATGTCCGTTACTGATTCGAAAGTATGCATCACTAGTGCCACCTTCCAAAGGATGGATGGGTTATTGGGCATCGTCTGACTCGGCGCGGCAGCGAGAGGACTAATGAAAACGGCCAAGAGCGTGTTAGTTCCTGACCTGGGCTTAGTGCGTTGCCGAGCGTGACGACTTGCGCGCCATTTTCGGGACGGTGCATTCGTATCAGCCTTTCGTGATGAGGGCCACATGACTCTGTGTAGGATTGACCGGCGCAAATCCTATGCTTGATTGATGATGTATTGATGTTCGCATTAGAGCCTCCTCCAGTATGGATTGCAGGGGCAGAGCATCGGCGGGAGAGACCAAAGAAGCGAGTAGCAGACCTGGTCATACCACAAACAGGGCCAAACAACGCGGACGCGCTACGTTGATGTGACACGCGTCCAATAAATGTCGTGTCACGCGTAACGCTCGCGTTGCTGGCGTGTGTTTTGTTGACTCATGGCTCTTCCTACGCCACCACGCTCGTCTCATTCGAGCAACAAAGAAAACAATGCTGCAGCACGGGGCGTAGCCTGGGCACAACATACTCAAATACATCATCTTTCTAGTCCACCCCCCAAAGTCTCCCGGACACCATCACAAAGTGCTTCCAGGGATCGTCCAGCTAGGAGCATTCTGAAGAAGCAGAGTTACTCCTGCTTGCCTCTTCCAGATGACATATGCGACGAATACAAGCCACGCGAAGTGACACCGGAGCCGGCCGATCCTCTATGCAATCTCACGTACTTAGAGCACCCGGTTTCGCGCATAATAGCATCCGATGCACCCCTAAAGGACTTGATAGAAGCACATAATGTCCTTGCAGCGCGTCTTCGCGCTAGCGTGACGAATACGACGGACGTGGACGCGTCTTGGCCTCTGTTTCAACCAATTAGGAAGAACAGAGACGCGTTTGTAAAAGCGATCGTAAGGGATTTGGGCCGGGCGCTGGTGGATCCTCTGGATAGCAACGGTCGCCACCAATCGTGTGGTGAGCGCAAAGAGGGACGGATCCTCGCGCCTCTACCATCTCCAAACAATACTCCAAAGAAGAAGAAGGACGGAATGACAGCAGAGCAGGTCAAATGTGCCCGTGATCAATGTACCATTTCACACTCTGTCATTCGTTTGCTCTCTGTGGTTTGGACGATGCCAGCTATTCTCGGGGTCTTTTATGGTCAGTGTAGCCACGTTCGAGCGTATATATGCGGTCCTGACTTGTCCACGATGGTCAGATGAGGAGCTGAGTGAGATCCTCACGCAAGTTTTGGCAATACCCCTCGCCCCTGAACTGCCAACTCTCAATGCCCGAAAGACGTGCGCATTGGCGATCTGGTTAATCCAGAGCCAGCGCCTTCCTCGGGATGTCTTGGCACCAGCAGCGGATAGAATCGCGGCAGCTTTGAAACGCGCCGTTGATGGTGAGCTAGGAAAGGAAGGGAAGAAGGGCTCCGCTAGCGATGGTCTCAAGGTACGCGAGCTTTTATACTAATATCTATCCTGAACCGACCGTACAGGCCATTCATGACTTGTGCATTTATCAACCAGCAACTTTTGTCAAGGCTTTTGCTCCCGTGCTTCCTTACGTCCTTCAAAACTTGATTGCGCCAACACTCACTCTCCGAGTTCAAGCATGTCAGGCCCTAGGAGGTATGGTCACCGGCGCCAATAGAACGGTCCAGAGGAAAGGACTCGTACATGCAAGATTTGCCCGTCTGGTTCGCTTGTTCCTTACCCGTGCGCCTAAATCAAGCACACAAAGCAACGCCGTTCCTTCCACTCCGCGGGAACCACTCATCATCCGCACTCTCCGATTGACACTAGAAGCGACGGACCCGCACCATAGTGCTCAAGGCCCCGTTTGGGCACTGAACGTTCTGGCTGCTTTTATCGCACTTTTGGGTCCTCTCCTCATTGAGGACCATGCCTTGCGACGGACGTTAACGTCTTTATTGTCGCTCGGACTGCGGCACCCGAAAAGCTCCGTCCGCGCTCTTGCGTGCATTGTTTGGAGGCCAGTTGTCTGGACCTGGTTCCAACCAGCTTTCAGTCTGGATATCATGTGGGAAGATGTCCAGGAGAGTATAGAACACGATCTGAGCCTTAGCAAACGGGAGAAGGAGTCGAAGAAGAGTGAAAGGAAGTCGGCAAGGGAGAAAGAAATCGATGCGGGGAAGGACTCGTTGTGGAAACTCATGACGAGCGTTGTTGAGTGTCGAACAGGTGTTGTTCACAATCGCAGCTCTACTTGGGACGGATAATGGCAATGGTGATTGCGAGGATGGCAGACTAACCAACGCCGATGATAGTATTCAACGCACATTTTCTATCCTCAAAGCCATGACGATGAAAGGAGGGTTGACCTGCCAAGATGCTGTTGAGGTCCTTAAGCGTCTTGTCGGCTTTGAACAAACGTATGAGCAATGGCATGTCAATATGCTTCTGCCTCGTTCCTTGTTCTCCTCGACTTCGAACCTTCTCTTCGTGGAATTCAAGACCTTGTCGACATCGGTTAGGTCAATTCTGGAGAGATCGCCTGGTTTAGAAGAAATTCGCTGTTTAACGAGAGAAGAGCTCTCAAAAGAATGGGTTTTCAACGGCATGATTGAGGTGTGGAAAGAGATCGTTGGTTACTTGGAGATTATGGACCAAGATGATTCTCCTGTAAGCTCTTTTAAAAGGAATACGACATGAGCTGACGATTTGTTACTACTAGATCACTGATATCTCAGAACCTTGGGATGGTTTGATAAAGGCTAATGTCGGCCATCTGCTAGGTATGTTATGAGTCGTCGTATTTGATGTTTATGCTGATTTATTGTAGATGGGGACGATGACGTTGCAACTATTGCCTTCACCGTTCGCGCTGCTGAGATTCTAATTGACATTGTTCAAGATCAAAACATTGACTTTACTCCCAAAGCCTTGGTACCGCCTCCAGCCGATCTAACACCCAAGAGCGAGATTGCAGCACTGCCCGTCACACTTTCGTCAGATCCACCTCAAGAAGACCCTGTGCAAACAAAACACTTAACGAACGGGGAACTAAAATTGAAAGTTGTGCGAGATTTATGGGCGACTGTCAGGACAGTAGTCCCTCATTCGCTTCTTGCTTCCGCGACTGAGGAACTCCTCCTTTGCCTGATTAAGAACGAGGATGAACTTCTTGATGACGATATACTCAGCCTTGACACATGCGATAACGATGGCATGGCTCTCAAGCTCTGGGCACAGTTTTGCGCAGAACTCGCTATGTGTTGCGATGTTGATGTCATGAAATCATTCTGGGGCATGGAAAGCGAAGGAGACGTGCAATATCAAAGATGGCGTCGAGCGACATGCTTAATGAAAGTTTGGAGAGTGTTCGTGGATATGTGGAAAGCGGAATCTGCATGTACATGGGAGAGCTGTGTGATTCTCCTGCGTGTCCCATTCATGTGAGTGAATTTTATTCTCATTACATGTCATGCTCAATTTAATGATAGGAACATCGACGTTGATGGCGCATGCGACGATGATAGCGCCATATGGGAGTCTTTGCTTGATAATGCAATAGCGAAGGCACTGGACCAAGGCCTGGACAATGCTACGGTTCTCGAGGACGTGGCTGCAGGTCTCATTCGGGCACATGACTGGGACACTGCATGTGGTCCTTCGTTCGTTCGTGCTACAGATGCGCTTCTATCGCGTCTGGACCTTGATGAAATCAGAGAAGTTCCATCTTCATTGCTGGGTCTCATCAACGCCGTGCTTGCTGCCACGTATCTTCCATCGCCTTCAACAGAACAGTATGCAAGATGGGTTCTCCGGACTGTTTCCGACCTACTCCGGAAATGCAATGAGAAGGAGATGGCGTGCGCTATTGCGACAGCTGTCAAGGAAAGTGTCGCTATGTGGATCCTAGATGAAGCTGCGGCCTCGAATGAGGAAGAATGGGCATATGATGTACGTCATATCAGTTGGTGGTCGCTTCTAGCCGTTGACCTAAGTTTTTGCGTGTGCAGATGGAGCCCTTGTACGGCTACCTGTTGTCTGCTCTTGGTTTTTTGCCGAAAACGATTAAGACTCTGAATGAGCACCTGCCGATATTGGAATCGGCCTTGCTCGGAGGGACGTTCAGAACCTCGTTAGCGGCCGAGGCTTTCATGGAGTTCTGGTCCGGGTATTCAGATGTGACTGAGCCTCGAGGGGGATGGCCAGTAGGCATCTCTAGGTGTCTCAGTGGCTGCAAGTATGGGGAGATGACTACGATCACCTTAGGTGGAACAGAGGATGATTTAGTCAAGACGCCTGAACAGCTCATCGTGATGCTTCCCCCTTCTTCCTCAACGCTGTGTGAAGAAGGGTTTAGCGAGGCAGGTAAGCAAACAAGTTATGTTATAATGGATGAATAACATAACATGCCTCAGATCTTGACCGTTCCACAGTTTCCCCTCCATCTACGCCCACAAAACATGATCGAACATTCGAAGCACACATACTGACCTTTTCGAGTCCTCCGCGATTGAAATGGTCGAGCCCTGCTGCAAACACATCACATCCTCAATCTTCACTCATTTCCCCAATTTGGATTGGATTGAAGAATAAGACGGCCGGCTCAAGGAAACGCATGCGAATCTCTGTCGAGAAAGAGAATAATGCATCTCTGACTTCTCCAACCCCGAGTATCCCCGAAGCAAAGCAGAACTCTCCACCTCCGATGACACCGAGGAAGCGGAAGGTGCAAGATAATCTCGAGGACGGCGAGAAACATCTTTCGCCGTTGAAGAAGTGCAGATCCGATGCTATTTTCTCTCACTCCACGAATACCTCGCACACGGATGATACGGATGACGAGGATCACGTCGCGAACAGCTTGCTTGCATCCCCACGATCATCGGACGAGACTGTTCTGTCTCCCGGAAGACCTAGGAAGCGAAAGCGGACAACGATGATCATGGAGGCTGTCGAAGTGCCCACGCTCAAGTCAATTACCGCGAGCTACGCAAAGAGCAAACACAAGTTACAATATATCGAGTCAGTAGACAAGCGGAACGAGGGATGGAGGCCGAACACGCCCAAGTCAAGATTGCGGCGCACCAAGAGCGACTCGTCACGAGAGCTGTCGAAGCAAAAGCGCAGGTCGGCCGCCGGAAGCGAGCACGACCTGTTTGGACCCTTGCCACTTCCTAGCCTTTTCGCATCATGCCAACAGTCGGCAACTATTTCCACCAGGCGCGCCGTCTCCAGGTCTGGTTCTGTATCTGCAGCACTATCGTTGCGGGAGCTTGATTCAAAGTCATTGGATCAGAGCCGGCTGTCTTCCCCATCTCCTCAAGCTAGGCTCATGCTTGAACCTCTTCCAGACGATTCGGAAAACGAAGATACGTCGGAAGTGGGGTCGAGTCCGTTGAGGTCGGCGAGACTGCGCAAGGTGCGCCGAACTCGATCCCAAACGATCACTAGGGAAAAGATTGCAGTCTGATCATTTACCAATTAGTAAAGAAAAGCTATCAAAATTCGTTTTTATGTCATTCAATATTTTTAGTCACATTGCATTGCATTATCAATTATACCCCCAATTATTCTGTATTTATAGCTAAAAATGTCCATAACTAATGCATATCATACGGTTCTCGATATGTCATTTGACTATCCATCAGAAGTGAGCTTTATCTGAGTACTTGCTTGTCTTGCAAGGACTGCCATTATGAGAATTCCCACAGCAAACATTTCGCTTTTTTTTCTCTTTTTAAAAATAGAAATGGTATGGCCTTTCTCTAAATACACAGGAAGTAGTAAAAGGAAATTTTTCTACGAGTCGGGTGCCAATTGACTGTCCTCCTCCCACAGTAACATGTGTCCCCCAAAATTATTTACTGCGAATGCCGCCCTTGGTGCTAGCCATATCTGTACCTCCACCCGGCCCATCAACAAAAAGCTGAAATCTAGTAACTCGTTATAGGGTAATATATATGTATTGTAATTAGTGATGCGAAACCTGTTTAGGCCAGGCCCAACCGGGCCTTGTGAGCGTGGTACATACCAACGCTAATACTACACCATTCTTTATTAGTAATATCCTATCATTAAATCGAGCATGACATGTACGGAGAATCGCACAACTCTCCCATGTACATACAGATTCCGCTTTCCACACTATCATGAACACTCTCCAAATTTTCATTGAGCACGTCGCTCAACGCCACCCTTGATATTGCACCTAGGAAGGATTTCATGACTCCACATAGCGAGTTCTGCGCAAAACTGGGTCCAGAGCTTGAGAGCCATGTCATCGCTATCGCATGTGTCAAGGCTGAGTATATCAAAGTTCATCCTCATTCTTAATCGCACTGTCTTCTTGAGGTGGATCTAATGAAAGTGTGACAGGCAGTACTTTAATCTCGCTCTTGAGTGTTAGATCAGCTGGAGGCAGTACCAAAGCTTTGGGAGTAAAGTCAATGTTTTGATCTTGAACAATGTCGATTAGAATCTCAGCAGCATGAACGGTGAAGGCAATAGTTGCAACATCATTGTCCCCATCTACAATAAATCGGCACCTAGCAGATGGATCGAATCCCTGTCGAGAAAGAGAATAATGAAGAAGCAGATCCGATACTATTTTCTCTCACTCCACGAATACCTCGCACACGGATGATACCAATGACGAGGATCACGTTGCAGAATATGAATGCCAGCAAGGGGCTGGCATTGGCCGCATTGCTGATCGCAGCTGCGCAGCCTGCAGGCGCCGGTGAGCAATTTGCTTGTATCCCCACGATCATCGGATGAGGCGGCTCCGTTTACTGGAATGCCTAGGAAGCGAAAGCGGACAACGATGATCATGGAGGCTGTCGAAGTGCCCACGCTCAAGTCGATTACCGCGAGCTACGCATAGAGCAAACACAAGTTGCAATATATTGAGTCAATAGACAAGCGAAACAGGCCGAACTCGATCCCAAACGATCACTTGCCAATTACTAAAGAAAAGCTATCAAAAATTCGTTTTCGTGTTCATGTCATTCAATATTTTTAGTCACTCTGCGTTGCATTATCAATTATACCTGCAATTGTACTTATAGCGGAAATGTTCAGAACTAATGAATATCATACGGTTCTCGATATGTCATTTGATTATCCAACAGAAGACTGTGGTTGAGTTTCACGAACGGTTGCTACCACTGTATCAGGATGAGAACGTTGTCCTTGACCATATTACTCGATCTGAACCCAGTACGAGCTTGTCCAGAATGCAAGGATGGCCATTATGAGGATTCCCATGGTAAACACGTGCCCTCCAAAGTCCGTCCAGATATCATTTACTGCGAACGGCGCCCTCGGCGTTGGCAATACCTCCACCTCCACCCGGTGCGACTTCCCACCAGTCCGGTCCGCCACCACCACAAACAGCGTCTGCCGCGCTTCGTCGTACATCCACCGGTCTCCCTTCGACAGTCCGCGCACTTGTAACTTCCGGCCCCGCGTTAGAGGAGAGGGTAGGAATATCTCCGTTTCATGCGAGGTTAGAACAGGGCCGTTGTTCAGCCCGAGGTCAACATTATTCTGGTGTCCCGCCGGTGTCACCCACTCGAACGTAAACCACCCGGTCGTCACCTCATACTCGAACCTCAAGGGAATACCCGCCGTCTTGGCTGGATACGGTCGCACAACCATATTTAAAATCCGGCCTCCATTGTCCAACGTGACCGAGTCTTGGGTATAGTCTAGCAATGAAGGGGGCAGTGCTCGTTTTCGACTGAACCACGAAAAGTTTTCGCCGTTCCAATCATCGCCCAGAGTGTCGTCGTTGTATGGGTTGTAGTTCCACAGCCTATCGATATAATTAAAGAAAATAGAAAGAGTCCAGACTGTCCACTCACGTAAATCCAACAAGCGCCTTATCCAAGCCAGTTATCAAGGCATCCATCATGCGACTCTGCCAGCTGAAATTCTCGGTTGTGAATGCTTGCCCCTCGCTATAGCGGGCGTAAGTTGAAAACTCGATGCTGAAACTGAGACGCACTTCATGTCCATCGGAACGCCACATTCTCCGATCAATACTGGTGTCTCTCCGAGAGACTTGTAGCCTTCCTCTACGATTTTCCCTATCTGCAAGCTAAAGTTGTCCCGTGCACCTTTGTGTCCCCAGTAGAATGCTTGCAAAGGAAACATCCCCTACAAACAAATGTCAGTACAATTATAACTGGAACTGTACTTGACTGACCCTCGAAAGGCCTTGCACGTTCACCGTGAAATCGCCAAACGATTTCTTGAACAGAGCATTCAGGTCGTACCTATGCTGCGCTGTTGAAAGCAGAGTGACTCAAGGGCGATGTTTCACTTACCAATGCGGCGCATAGACCATGTTATTCAATCTATGCTCTGATGTCCACGACGGCGGACAAAACTGTTCTCGTCATTAATACGGACTACACTATGACCCGCGCACTTACTTCATTAGGTATAGGCTCAACAAAGACAATCTTGTCAGGCGAGCTCAACTTCCTCACACGTCCGGACCATCGTTTCAGGAACGGATAATAAAAATCGGTATACCAATCGATCTTCCATCACTCAGCATTGGAGAAACGTATGATAGCGCATTAACGCTTACCGGTCTATTTGTCTCGGGATGCCGCGTGAAATAATTCTCTCTCAACACAACACCCTCGTTCTTCTTTACATCCCACGCCCATACGCCATGCATATCCCAGGGGCATTTGCCGAATGTGGGACCGTCCTCCCTCCACACTTTCCGTCCGTTGGGGTTCAAGAGCGTTTGTGAAGTCTGCTTCGTTGGTAAGGGGAACGATCGAGTATACGTTGGTACTAGTGTTGAGTGACCTGCACCCAGTTGGAAGGATTGAAAAGCAGATGCTAGTAGTGCCCCTTGTTGTCAGACGACGCTGTTCAATTTTAAATCTGCGAAGGCGGCTTACGCATATGGCCTAAGTGAAGGTCCACGTTATAATCGAAAGAATGTAATGCTTTGAGATCTATATATCCTCTATGCGGCTCGTTCATTACCTTTTTTCATCCCAAAGCCCATCAGGTCAGGAAACAAACGAACAGCCACTGTGCACTCACTTCGAACCCGATAACCGAATCCAGGTCCCCCACGGCCTCGACTAGTTTATCAAACATATCCAAAAACGTCCCCTGCAAAAACGACTGGATTGATACCTCTTCCCCCGTTCCTTTTTTCACCTTCAGTTTGGGCACAAACGTATCCCCTGCCCAGAAACACGTGCTTAAATAGCAATTTTAGTGTGGTCCGTACCATACAGCGAGACCACGTACGCCATCGTTGACGCGGCCAATTTGGTGTATCCCGTCGGCCATAAACCACGCTCGGCAGGATCATTATGTGCGCCGCCCTTCCTCACGCCATTCAACCACGCAGCTCCCGTCTCTTCCAGAGCGTCTAGGTCGAAGCCAACCGATTCGAGCGTCCATGCCGGTGCGCCCGAGCCACCAGAGTACCGCGACCAGATGTCTTGATGCATCGAGACAAATGCGACAATTCCGTATTGAGGTAAGAGTGAGAGAAGGGAACGGATATAGGAAAGGTAGGAATGATCATATTGACCACTGTGAGCGTGCGGTTAGCTTGATTCGAGCGGTGCAGGTAAAACACGTACGGCCCATCGTGTTCAATTGCTTCCCATGTGACGAGGAATCTCACTTGCGGATGTCAGGAATAGGCAAGCCGAGGGTTGATGGAACAGCGTACGGAACGTGAGCCCCCATCTCCGCAAGCGAGAAAAGTGTTCATGGGCCTCTTCTAGGGGAAAAGGCCGACCGACAAATGTGACTGACCGACGGTCGTGTGGGAATGATTCAGGCTTGTGGTTCGCGGGTCTTGCAACAAACGGATGTTACATTACAGCAATACGATTAACAGCAACACGACAGCTAGACTCACGTTTTACAGCACCCGGAGAGGTTGACACCTCTCAGCTGACATACGCGTCCATGGGCGTCTACAAAGTGCCTCCCATGAATACGGATGTTCCCTCCGCCCGTCCAGGCGTGCGCGTAGGATGTCGTGCCTCCTGGTTTATAAGAGGGCGACAAGGAAGGATGAGTCCTTGGCTCAGACTCCTTCCTAGACTTTGGCTGTACGTTGGAACCGTCAGAAACGGTAAGTTTTCGTGCAGTTACTGCTCACCTTAGCTGCTGCGACAGCATTGAATAAGGTGCCCTGGGGCTGGCCATCATGCTGAGCATCGACGAGCACAAATGAACTTTCTAGATCCAGGTTGGGTATCATTTGTCACAATGAAAGAGCGAATGGGATTCATACAGCAACGGAGGCTATTGATACCGCGGTTATGTAATTTACTTCCGCTTGTATCATTAGAATGGGATATATTTCGTCTACTAATAAACAACTGTGCAGCATCTAGTACAACATCGAAGACATGTCCGCACGGATACGGTTGTAGTCCAGGAGACTCTCGACACGGCCATATGCAGCGATTGCGATCTACATAAATTTCACTAGTCAGCAAAACTGTCCTCACTGTTCTCGACGAATACCCACATCTCGGTCCCAAAGGTACTTTTGTGCAACACGCTTGATCTCATCCACGGTGACAGCATCGACAGCCTTTTCAATTTGTTGAGGCGTCATCCGCCGGCCGCTCGTGACGAGTTGTCTCCCAATGTCCTCTGCAACGGCAGTTGTTCCATCAAGGCTCAAAAGTAGTCCAGCCTTTAGTTGGCTCTTGGCCCGCTCAACCTCAGCCACGGTTGGATCGATGCTCATCCTTGTCCACTCTTTCAACGTGAAGTGCGTGAGGTCATCGAGATTCATCAAGTTTTCTGAGACGAGGTAGATACCCCAGAGACCAGTGTCGGAGTAGGACGTCGAGAAGGACATGTATGAGTTAGCAAGGTTGTTGGAAGAGATGATGTGAGAAAGACGAGAAGAGAGAAGTGGAGATGAACCGAGGCTGCGATCCCAGTTGCCGAAAATACTTTGCATGACCATCATTGGGAAATAGTCAGGAGAGCTCCAGCTAACACCTTCGACGGCGATGGCAATGTGGACGGTCGGAACTTCGTCATTACGAATGCGTACCTCAGAACCGACGAAGCCTGTTTTGGGGTGAGAAAGACGACCAAGAGGGATTGGGTTAGGAGAGACGGGAAGTGTCGAGAAATGCTTCTCGGCGAGCTTGACAAGTTCGCTGTGATCAACTCCCCCAGTTCCAACCAGGACCATACGATCGGCGGTATAGTTGGTCTTGATATACGAAGTCAGATCGTCCCGTTTGATGGATAGAATGTTGGCCTTTGGACCAAGGATAGTGCGTCCAAGGGGTTGGCCTGACGAGAATACGTCATATGAGAACAAGCATTAAAGAGTAAGAGGGGCCAAACCTTGAAACGCAACAGCATGCAAGTGGTCAAAAACGACCTCTTCCAGTTGCTTGTCCACTTCCTGTTGCTCGCGAAGAATAACATCTCGCTCCCGCTCGATCGCAGCAGCGTCCAGTTTGGAGTTCTGCAAAATGTCGCTGATAATGTCAACAGTAGTGGTAACATCCTTCCTGAAGCTTTTCGCGTAGTAGACAGTCTGTTCCCTGGAGGTGTAAGCATTCAGATGGGCTCCGAGGTTCTCAACCTCGAGTTCGAGGGCGTGTTGCGTTCGTCGGTTGGTACCCTTGAATGCCATGTGTTCCAAGAAGTGTGCGGTCCCGTTGGTCTTGTCCGTTTCCGCCCTCGAGCCTGCATCTATCCAGACACCAACAGTAGCTGTTTGTGCATGAGGTTGGGCTTCCGTTGCAACTGTCAGCCCATTGGACAATGTTGACACTTCTGTAAAAGGTCCAGACACATTGTGCGCTGTCGCGAAAGTTCTCAGCACCCGCTTTGAAGTTTATTTCTTCAGTCCATTGCTCAGCTGTATGGCTACAAGCTCACCGGTTGGCGCCCTGCGTTTCTGAGAGCACGGCTGAGCACCGTTCTTGATAGCATGGACGCTCTGCAAGTTTTTGGGTGAATGCTTAAACTCGGGCGTTCACGGTCGGAACTTGCCGATGTAACGTGTCACGTGCTTGTCACATTGCGCGTCAAAACACCAAAGAGGTACTACGTTATAACTAAGGGTTACGACAAATTATGAGGCATAAATAAGAAGGTTCCGATGGCGGCATCTTCCCGTTAGTGACAAATTTGGGTGTAGATGGCAGCTTGAAGTGAAAGCAGCGAGCAAGGAATGGAGGGAAACAATGGTTAATATTGCACTTTCAGATCCCCGATGAGCATATGATGGATGTCAAAGGGGGCGTAAGAAATGTGAGCTAAATACTATGTATGAACGTACTCACCATTGCTCCTTGATCTGTTACCACCACCATCCCAGGGTTTTCCCACGGTTGGAGGACACCAGACTCCCTGACACCTCAACACTACGAGCTACAATTGGATATTGGTTAGCAGAGCGACCCGTACTAACACTTCTCCTTCCTCTCAAGCCCCCTTGGATCCCATTGTCACACCATGATCATGGTTAAACCTCACAGGCTTGACCCTAAGCAGACTGGCCTGGACTGGACACCACATTCTGGTTCTAGGTATGATGCCCTTGCACCCCCATCACCAGGGGTCACCTCTAGCTCATTGCCACCTGTTGTGGGTGGCCAACCACATACTCGGCAGGTGGACCTTTTCAGAAGGCCCCCAGACCCAGCAGCATTTGCAGCCACTTGGGGATTACCTTACACAAGGACCCCAGCTCCAAACACCCTGGACTTGCACTCATTGGATCAATCCAGGCCCAAGATGCCTAGTTCTCAGTCTCGCCCCATATCACCCTCAATTTCTTGGGCCCAAACACCACCTACAGTGGAGATAGAAATGGCCCTCCCCCAGCCTGTCTATGCAGATGTGTCCACACAACATGAGGAACTAGTCAAGAGCCCCCTCCAATGTGTAGATGAAATCTTACCCTCTATCATGACAGATGGCTTCATCCCCCTTGAAGCCTTTCAATCCATGTTTGCTCATTGCTGGTCCAAACTACGGGAAACAGACCAGAAGAAAGTTCAAATAGTGCCCATTCTTCATATGGGCCCGGGATGCCCCTGTACCAATGCTTGCATCCCGCCAAACTTGGGGGACAGTGCCACAAGTGCCCCCACTATTTTGCCAAGGAGCCCCCCTCAGACAATTCAGGGGACAAGGGCCAACACCATTCTGCTCAGGGTACCACCTTTGGCTGGCCCCCTCACTCAACCTGGATGCCACCAGTATTATTGTTTAGTAGTTCAAATTTTGATGGTCAGCCTCTTCTGACCAAGCTTGTCAAAACAGCTAAATTTATTGGCCACGATGCTTTTCAAAGCCCAGTGAATGTGATTATCAAAGCAGCCTGGAGCCAGTGCAACAACATCGTCATTACTTGCACTAGCCCAATCACTCCTGAGCAACGAACCATCCTCACAAATGCTGTAGGATGGATCTTCAAACTCGATGATGGGGCACTCTCTATCGTTAACTGCCCCACCACCTCGCTCATCAAATTCGTCAATGTCCCCTCACAGGACAGGGATGGATCACTATACTCGCCAGACAAGGTTATCAGCGACCTTTGTTCCCATCCCAGATGGGAACTACTCAAGCTTCATCAACCACCAAAGTGGGTGAAGGTGAAGGATCAAGTGAGTATAGGACCCCTAGGGATCCTCTTGGTTGAAATTATAGATACCAAAGCAGGCGCCAACGCTGACTGGGTCCTTGGTTCCCCGGTCCGGATTAATGGCAAGAAAGTCCAGAGCCGATCATGGCATATCAAGATGGCCATGCCCCAATGTTCACAATGCAGCCACTGGGGCACACCAAGGACAGGTGTGCAGCAGCCCAACCCATGTGTAGCAAATGCACCAGCCATCATGTGGTCAATGACCACCAGTCGCATTGTCACAATTGTACGCAACAAGTCTTATGCGGCATCGAAAGATGCATCAACTGCATTGGGATTATAAAGGTACCACTGCATGCAGCTAGCTCTAGCAGCTGCCCTTTCTTTAAAGCACATTTCACGCTGGACAAGATCAAGGACATGTACACGTCCACGGTCGAAGTTTGACGTGCTGCCGTGAGTGGCAGAAACCCTTTGGTTCTCGGAATCCCCCCTTCTCGGGGCACATCTACTTAGGCGGCGGCTCCCCAAAGCGAGGGAGCGGTATAGCATCGTACTGCATCTGGTATGCACTTTTACGTTGATAGTCAAATCAATTCGATCTCTACATGTATAGCGGCCACTATTGGCGCGCTGACTCATTGTCCCTCTCGAGTATTATGTACGTAGTAGAGGGCGGCCTGCGGCCACCCCCCTTCCTGATTAAGGAATATATTTCTATCCCAAAAAAAAAAAAAAAAAAAGAACGTACTCACCATTTTTTACACGTAGGCTTTACGCATCGGGTCCAGCCCAGAGCTGCCTTTGCATCCGAAAGCCAGACGAACGATGAATCAGTCGTTCCCGCGCAACCAAAGCTGAAAGTACAACGGCGCTGTTCTGTCTTTCAGAGCAGGACAGTTGAAGACGCCTTCTGACAATATCCAAGATCACGAGAAAATGCTATCCTGGAGGTGCTTGTTGGAAGCAAGACAGTGTCCAGAGTGAGGAACTCTACCCAAACGTTAGTCAATTGATTTTAACGTGCATTTGGTCGACCATAAGGTCGAAGCCCACTGGCACGGCAAGGGAGCACGAGGAAAAGAGGCTAAACCGCCTCTTCACCTTCCCTGGGAACTATCTACTGGTTATCGTAAAGTGTCGTACAGGTGGAGCAAAAGAAAAGGAAAAGGCGTGGGTCAAGGAATCGTTGAGCGTCATTCTGGCCGGGACTGGCGCTCAACGATCCCCATCCCCCCCGTTCGGACGATGAGCTTGGCCAGGGCTCACGCCGAACAACGTTTGTGATGTGTCATGCGATAGCATAGAATGGCACACCTTCTGTATTGCGCTGCTCCTGGTGTAGGCACTCACTAGCACTCCGTTTTAGTTCCTTCCAGATACAGCGGGCCTTGAAAGGAAAAATCAAGGGAGAAGGAAGAAGTGAGTTATGAAGAACATGATTGGCTCTCACGACCACGCCTTCCAAGAGCTTGTATCCTCCGCCTTCATTGACGCGATAACTTAGCGAGTGTCAGTGAAGGAAAAAATCTGGAACATGAAGCCAACACCACGTTAGATGTCATTTTCACCGTATGCCATGCGTTCGCTCGCTCTCCGAGGTAATCTGTCAAAATTAGTCACATCACAGGCGGAGAAGCAAGCAAAAGTGCGCTAGCCCAAAGCTCTTTCATTCGGTTTTCCTTTTCTTCCGAGTCTGCAATTTTGACTTTTTCTCTGCAATTATGGACGGAGAATATATGGGGATTTATCCCCACTCGCGTCCGGAAAAGAAATGAACATGAGAAACATGGTTACGCCAGCGTACTCTATTCGTCTTTGTTGTTTTTGAATTTTTTCGCCTTGTTTTCGGGTTATGTGGCGGATATGCTTGGGACTGGGACCATCATCCACGGTAAAAGGAGTCGGGCGGAGAAGGGAATTTAAGGAGTCGAAGTATACGCTTGGGTCTTGATTTGCACTTCGGTGGATACCATCCCACCCGTACTGAGCAGCGAGCAGCACAAACTTGGTCAGAGTTTAAGCCCTCTACTCCCCGCCCCGTAGTGTCGCAAAGAGCATCAAGTGACCGCTTGACCAGAGCATGTCCCCGTCCGACTCTCCGCTACGAGTTTTCCCTCCGTATTCATGTGAAAAAGACTAATTGGAGGTTTATGTCCTATTCAAAAACCGTGGTGGGAATTCACTCGCCAATAGTTCTGGGCCCGTTCCATGATAGACGTCTCAAATACTGCTGGCAGGAAAACCAGAAGGAGCGCCGGGAAAGGGGTATGAACTGGTGCCGTCGCTGAAATCCTAGGCCTCTCAGTGAATCGGCAGGGAAATCGGGGAAAAATTAAACGACGGACTCACTATCCACGGCCGCCCGTCGCCAGTGCCAGAAGATCTAAAAGTTACCAGAAATGACGAGGAGATGCAAGAACAGCCTCAGAAGCCTACAGTGCACGTCGCCAGATATCCAGAAATATCCAAGAGCGCAGCAAGACATGAGTCCAGATCTCTCGTGCAGTAGGTCGCCAGTCGGTCGCCAATACAAGGAGACCAGAATTGTCAACAGACCCGCCGCGAGAGCACCAAAGAGAGCAAGAGAAGATACCGTCGCCAGTCACCGCCGCTAAGAGAAGATCTAGGAATATTAGCAAAGAGCGACGCGAGAGGAGATGGGATAGAGAGCGTCAAAAAGTAAGAAACAGACCGAGAGAAGGACTATGGCCAAACCAAGTGAGAAATTGAAACATGCTAAAAGCATTTACATACGATTTGAACGAGATGGTCTGCGTCACCCACGGGAAGAGCACGAGCCGAGCCACAGCCTCTGTCGTGGTCTACAACTGCACCGCTAGATCGTCAGTGAGTTGGGAGACATGCCGTCCCGAGGTCACATCCGCTCCCGTCATGTAATCCAGCCCATCACTGGCAGGGGGTGCGCGTTGTCACCCAGCGAGTTTCGGAAACCAAGCTTTGCCAGGGCTTGGCTCCTACGCTCCCGGTGTTCCGAGGTGACTCCGTTTCGGTTATTGAAATTGATTCGTGTCGCAGCTAGAATGGTTCCCGTTGAAAGTGTTGTCGTTTCTTTTGTCTTCTGAATCCAACTCCGGCGCAGTGATGCCCGGCGTGGCCTTTTCGTCCTACTCATAGTCTTCAACAAAGTGCCCTGGTAGCCGCGATATCAACTTGGCGGCTGTTCCAAATTTTTGAGCATGGCAGACATAAGTAAACAAAATTGTGGCTTACCCTCGCCAGTGAATGCGATATACATCACGGTATCATCGTCCGCATTATCAGCTTGTTCGTCATCTTCGTCAACGGAGACTTTAAACCATGTTAAATTGGTATCAAATGGAGACGCTTGGAAATTACCTTCGTCGACGATAATTACGTCCTCAAAGAAATCAGTCTTGTCGCACCACCTGTTTTTTTCCGTTCCATGCAAATCATTGAAAGTCATAAACACAATAACGAAACGTACCCCTAAGTGCTATATCTCCGAAAATGTCAGCTCCAATATTACCGTGCCTTGTGAATACTCGATTGCAACATCTGTTTTTACCGACACGTTGAAACCGAAACGCGAGGGCCAAATCGGATAGGCGTACCTATTCGTGCAAACTGTGCGTTTTCAGAGGCGTTAACCTCGCAAACAAGGTCGACCTGCTCATCTTCAATCGCAATTTCCTCCAGAACTTCTTCTCTCTCCTCGAACTCCTCTGCAATTTCGTCAGTTCCTACGATGGCGTGAAGACCTACCTCTTGAAAACCACCAACCCGCCACGGCGTTGGCTTGCGATACCAGGGGGAGACAGGGGAAATGAGTATATCGGAGAGATCGTGTTTGGGTGTGCGGGGAATGCGGTTATTAGGATGGATGATGATGGTGTTCATCGTGTCAAGTGTCAAAATAGGTTGTGGTTATGAGATATTGCGGGTGTCACAGTGGGGTGGTAGCAGGATCAGCTGAAGAGCATAGGCAAGCTGGGCGAGAAATATATAGTGGTGGCTGACATTACGATCGGGGCTGACTCCTTTGGGTGTTCGCTGACGCAAGCGGTTTTGTCAAGCTGCATGTCCATCTTACAGACGACATAGATGTGTTTGGAATAGCCAGAGATTATTGCGACGCAGGATTATAACGTGATCGAGCACAGAACTCCTCCGTCACAGTCATCTCGCAACGTTCGATCAACTCTCGCGTTGCGTTTCCAAGGATTGTTCTACTGTTCTTTCCCCAGTTGACCTGAAGAGACGTTCTGTGTGTCATGTTCGAAGTCTGTCTCAAAAGACAAACCAGTTTTTGTACTGGTGTTGAGTCAACTTGACACCCTTGAGTACAATGATACTCGTGCATGTGTGGACCAGATCTGGCATTTGCGTCGCGGGTGATGGTCATTGTATTTGCTCATTCAGGGTATTGACTGTTGGATCCTTAGGCTACTGTCCTTCCCCTGTCCTGCATGCTATCGGTGCATTGGGAACCTAGCTCTGTTTCTATAATGTCCCCTATAATGGGACTATTGAACCACAAGCTATTCAGTCTGACGACCCCGGTGTGCCGCATCACCACTATAACGCTGGAAGTATGATCTCGAGGACGAGCCTGTCAGAGAGAGCAAAAAATGCAAAATGTTGTAGAGGAAATCCAGCAGGCCTGCGCATCTCTTTGAGGTTTGAACCGATTGTTGTGTGAAAAAACACGTAAATGTGTATTCAGAATCATATACAATTTATCTGTAAGGAACAGCCTGTGTCGATGCCCATCTCGAAGAACCATGAAACAGTGGGATAGGGAGGAACATACTTGTTCCATATTTGCAGTGCGACACATCCTTTTCACTCTTGTGTAATTAGATCAGGCTGAAGAAGAGAAGTCCTATTCTACTTTCGTACACGAAGGATTTCTCAACGTCTATGGGGCAGGAAGAAGAAATCTATCAACTGCTGGATTATGTTGCGCGCACCGTGTGCCAGCGGTGGCTCCGTACGCGGTGACACAGGTCGGTATCTAGATGTCATAGAATTGACTGGCGAATCGACGCTCTGAGCGTAATCCCGGCCCCAATGGTCACTCTGATCATACATTTGCCTCATCTTCTCGACAATGTTAACAAGCCATATCGATCCGTCTGGCTTCCAGGATCGTTCCGGGCAATGCGCAATGACGAGTTCACGCACCAATTTCGCCGACTGATTGTATTCTTCTTCGAACATGTGCTGGCCGTTCTTTGTGACTTTGCCTCTCGTTGTTGTAATGCAGGCGTGCCCTGAAAACTGAATTCTGCGACGATGGAAATCTTCAGCGTTATCGATCCACCAATCCTCCATGTTCTCCTCATTCTCCAAACCTGTAACCACGACTACAATCGGGACGTGTTCGCCGCAGATAATTTTGTGGAACAGATCATAATTGATTTTGACAATATCACGAATGCGCAAGCCTCGGATGCAATAGACCAGAAGGCTAACCCCACCGTCTCTGAGGTTATGAACCAGTTTCTGGAGGCTTTCCATGGCACGATCTGCAGAAACGTTTCCTTTCTCACCCTCGTTGAGTCCCGCGGTATCCCACAGACGGTACTTGCGGCTGCTTAATTCCACATCGTGTGGAAAAGCCTCAAAAGTACACCCAATGGCTGCATTTGAAACGGCGGCGGATTCCGTTCCAGCAATCATATTGATAAGTGAACTTTTCCCGATACCGGTTTCTCCGAAGATGATAATGTTGGGAGTGTTATCTGTAGTGTTGGGATACGACGTGAAGTGTGACTCGACTCTTGAGGAATTGGCAGTTGATAGTCCCTGCGCCGCCAAAGCGACGTCAGAGAGCAACGTCGTCGCTCCACTAGAACGAATGCTTGTATATTCATAACCCCTGCCACTCGCGGCCTGCGATGAATCGCTTGGGGATAAATGGCGGCTGAATGACCTAGGGTCTAGATAAGCAGGTGCTGTCTGCTCATGTGATGTGGTGTCCACGTAGGAAGCTGTTGATGTACTGAAACATCCATTCAGCCACTATTCAATGAGGTTGGCGTTCCACATACCATGTTCTGTATTTTCCTGGCATTGTGTTGCTCGTTGGTTGAGAATGATCATTGGGACCGTCCATAATCTCTGGCTGCTCTCGTGGCGGGATCCTTCAGTCTGTTAAATGGTAAGTGGATGTACCATTCTCTCGGTTTGCCGCCCAATACAAAACAAAGTTTGTTCTGCTGCGAAGAAGGTCATGCTGCTCAAGGAAGACCAACCTCGTGCACTTACGGCATGGTATATACCTCACCAGAAACATGCGGAAGAATCCACTTACAATGAGATTCCTATACAAGGTTGGCGAGTGCATAGCTGTGCGTATGCAAACGATATGACATTCCAACCTTGGTTACGGGCAGGACAAGGACACTCACACCCAAGGGCGTTATTCGTTTTAATCATCCAATGCGCTTATCATCCTATGTTCTTCGACAATTTGCTTCTCCCGAGATTTGAGGTGCATGTTGTCTACATGTCATTCCTATCTGGCAGATATCAAAGTTCCATCTGATCAAAAGTATTCAAGTTCTCCGTTAGCTCAAACGATCCAGCTTCGATTTGGCTTCTGGAAAGAAAATCCCAATTCATGCACCACACGCTGAAAAGGCGTTGCTGGTATGTATTATATGCGCAGTCCGAAGCTGATCGGGCACGGTGGCCCATGGGCAAGGGTTCCAGTTTTTAATGTCACCCCGTTGGCGCGGTACATTAATACGAGAGACATTGAACCGAATTCTAAGGCACCAATCCCCCTGAAGTGTTGACGGTCAGTAAAAACTATATCTATCCCATCCTGAGCTGAGTACTCCTCCTCCTCAGATTTGTACCGCTATGGTAGCCATTCCGAATGTCGTAGTCTTCGGAGGGACGGGAGCGGGAAAAAGTTCACTTATCAATCTGATCGCGGGCAATAGTGACGCCCCAATTTCTAGTCGATCCGTGGGGTGCACGCTCCAAAGCACATGCTACCCAGTCGATATTGATGGAATGCGTGTCAATCTACATGACACGGCTGGATTCGATGAAGGTCAGGGAGGGGCAGTTGACAAGCAAGACGCAATTATAAACCTGTATACCCTACTTCGCAAGCTGGACACTGGGGTCAGTCTCCTCGTCTTCTGCATGCGAGGCCCGCGAATCACAGAATCATGCACCAAGAATTGGCAGTTGTTCCGGGAAATCATCTGTCAAAGGCGCGTTCCCATTTTACTGGCGGTCACAGGATTGGAGAACGAAGAGCCTAGTATGGACAACTGGTGGACACAGAATGAACGATACTTTGATGGGCACAAAATGTACCCCAATGGAGTGGCATGCGTCACAGCGATCAGAGGGAAACCAACGCCTGATGGAGGCTATAAGTTTGGAACGGAGTATAGGGAATCTCAAGTGAAGATCAGGAGGTCGATACGTATGTTACACCTTCACCACCCATGGCACGTACCCCAAGCAGAGTGGTTCACGGTCATCGCCGAGACATCGTATAGAGAAAATGGAAAGTCGGTGGAAGAGATAAAAACATATAGAACAGTCCTCGGAAGTGCGACGCGAGAGTTGATAAACCGCCGCCTGATGACAGAGGAGGAGGCAAAGGAGCTGGCGCAAAGGATGAATGGCATCTGACTTCTTAGCGATAGATGGATGGCCCTTTTTGATAAGTAGTATATGTCCGATGAACCTACTTCCGAACATAAACAATTTCCTACATGTATACAGTTAAGCAGGACTTTCCGAATAAGTCAAGAGCGTTTCTAGGCTGGCCAGTTAAGACAACGCCCGAGCCTCCGTGTTCGAAGACGCGGGAAAGCCGGTCATATATATTGCGATACTCGTCTCGCACGATGATCATCTAACCTTTTGACTCTTTGAGGAATGCAAACATTACCCCTATTTGTGACCGCCGCCGACTATTTAAGGCGCGATTCGCCGGAGTGAGGCTTCATGAAGACTGGTCAATGTCAGTCCACCACAAGTTTTCGCTATTCATCACCAAGTTGACCATCTCACTTGCTTATGCGCCGCGCTTGTTAGACTGGGGGATGATGAAAGCATTACCACCAGGGTTCGTCGTATGACCTCCGCATATCATCGACACAGACCCCAACGCTTGTTAGCCATGGAAACTGTTAGGATGAACAGGTATTTACTTATTTAGGTGCCATTGAACAACCGCAAAATCGATTCATTTTCGCGGATATGCCGCCACTGGGTGTCGTACGTTCTCCAAAAATGGGTTAGGTATCTTGCTACCTCAGCTCTTCCCAGGCTAGCACACATATGTACGATATGCATTGGCTTCCTCCTCATGCCTTTCATATTCATTGAGTATAGCCCTCGAAATTTCGCCATACCACGACCCATCCTAGGTTGAACTACTATTGCCCATCAAATGAGTGATTTGGCATTGTCCCTATTTTCATCATCTCTTTTAATGGTTGTTCATTGATCATACAAGATTTGCACGGACGTTCTGGACGTTAAGCCGCAATTTCACGGGTTTTGCGCGCACGGAGAATGGGACAGAAAATGCTGTATTGGGTTTATGCAACTCAAGATTATTACTTTAACAAAGTGGTCAACGTCTATGGGACAGGAAGAAAAAATCTATCAACTGCTGGATTATGTTGCGCGCACCATATGCCAGCGGTGGCTCCGTACGCGGTGACACAGGTCGATATCTAGATGTCATAGAATTGACTGGCGAATCGACGCTCTGAGCGTAATCCCGGCCCCAATGGTCACTCTGATCATACATTTGCCTCATCTTCTCGACAATGTTAACAAGCCATATCGATCCGTCTGGCTTCCAGGATCGTTCCGGGCAATGCGCAATGACGAGTTCACGCACCAATTTCGCCGACTGATTGTATTCTTCTTCGAACATGTGCTGGCCGTTCTTTGTGACTTTGCCTCTCGTTGTTGTAATGCAGGCGTGCCCTGAAAACTGAATTCTGCGACGATGGAAATCTTCAGCGTTATCGATCCACCAATCCTCCATGTTCTCCTCATTCTCCAAACCTGTAACCACGACTACAATCGGGACGTTTTCGCCGCAGATAATTTTGTGGAACAGATCATAATTGATTTTGACAATATCACGAATGCGCAAGCCTCGGATGCAATAGACCAGAAGGCTAACCCCACCGTCTCTGAGGTTATGAACTAGTTTCTGGAGGCTTTCCATAGCACGATCTGCAGAAACGTTTCCTTTCTCACCCTCGTTGAGTCCCGCGGTATCCCACAGGCGGTACTTGCGGCTGCTTAATTCCACATCGTGTGGAAAAGCCTCAAAAGTACACCCAATGGCTGCATTTGAAACGGCGGCGGATTCCGTTCCAGCAATCATATTGATAAGTGAACTTTTCCCGATACCGGTTTCTCCGAAGATGATAATGTTGGGAGTGTTATCTGTGGTGTTGGGATACGACGCGGATTGTGACTCGACTCTTGAGGAATCGGCAGTTGATAGTCCCTGCGCTGCCAAAGCGACGTCAGAGAGCAACGTCGTCGCTCCACTAGAGCGAATGCTTGTATATTCATAACCCCTGCCACTCGCGGCCTGCGATGAATCGCTTGGGGATAAATGGCGGCTGAATGACCTAGGGTCTAGATAAGCAGGTGCTGTCTGCTCATGTGATGTGGTGTCCACGTAGGAAGCTGTTGATGTACTGAAACATCCATTCAGCCACTATTCAATGAGGTTGGCGTTTCACATACTATGTTCTGTATTTCCCTGGTGTTTTGTTGCTCGTTGGTTGAGAATGATTATTGGTACCTTCCATAATCTCTGGCTGCTCTCGTGTCGGGATCCTTCAGTCTGTTAAATGGTAAGTAGATGTACCGTTCTCTCGGTTTGCCGCCCAATACAAAACAAAGTTTGTTCTGCTGCGGAGAAGGTCACGCTACTCAAGGAAGACCAACCTCGTGCACTTACGACATGGTATATGCCTCACCAGAAACATGCGGAAGAATTTATACTCAAATTCTTACACAAAGGTTGGCGAATGCATAGCTGTGCGTATGCAAACGATATGACATTCCGGCCTTTGTAACAGGCAGGGCACTTACATCCAAGGGCAAATAATCGGGTTATTCGCCTTAATCATCCAATACGCTTATCATCCTATGTTCTTCGACAATTTGCTTCTCCCGAGATTCGAGGTGCACTTTACACGCTATTCCCATCTGGCAGATATCAAAGTTCCATCCGATCAAAAGTATTCAAGTTCCCCGTTAGCCCGAACGATCCAGCTTCGGTTTGGCTTCTGGAAAGAAAATCCCAATTCATGCATCACACGCTGAAAAGGCGTTGCTGGTATGTATTGTATGCGCAGTCCGAAGCTGATCGGGCACGGTGGCCCATGGGCAAGGGTTCCAGTTTTTAATGTCACCCCGTTGGCGCGGTACATTAATACCGGAGTAATTGAACCTAATTTAAGGCACCAATCCCCCTGAAGTGTTGACGGTCAGTAAACACTACATCTATCCCATACCGAGCTGAGTACTCCTCAGATTTGTACCGCTATGGCAGCCATTCCGAATGTCGTGGTCTTCGGAGAGACGGGAGCGGGGAAAAGCTCACTTATCAACTTGATCGCGGGCAATGATATTGCCCCAATTTCTAGTCGATCCATGGGGTGCACGTTCGAAAGCAAATGTTACACAGTTGATATTGATGGAATGCGTGTCAATCTACATGACACGGCTGGATTGAATGAAGGTCAGGGAGGGTCAGTTGCCAAGCAAGATGCAATTATAAAACTGTATACGCTGCTTCGCAAGCTGGACACTGGGGTCAGTCTCCTTGTCTTTTGCATGCGAAGCCCACGAATCAAAGAATCATGCATCAAGAACTGGCGGCTCTTCTGGGAAATCATCTGTCAACGGCGCGTTCCTATCGTGTTGGCGGTGACAGGATTAGAGAACGAAGAGCCTAGTATGGACAACTGGTGGACACAGAATCAAGAACACTTCATGATGAACGAAATGTACCCTACTGGGGTTGCATGCGTCACAGCGACGAGAGGGAGGCAAAGGTCCAGCGGAAGCTATAGGTTTGAAGAAGAGTATAGCGAATCTCAAGGGAAGATAAGGAGGTCGATACGTATGGTACACCTTCGCAACCCATGGCGCGTACCCCCAGCGGAGTGGTTCAAAGTCATCGTCGAGACATCGTATAAAGAACATGGAAAGTCGGTGGAAGAGATAAAAACAAGTAGAACAGTCCTTGGAAGCGCGACGCAAGAGTTGATAGCACGCTGCGAGATGACGACGGAGGAGGCGGACGCGCTGGCGCAAAGGCTCAATGGCATCTAGCGATACCGTGTGATAGACGGATGGCCCTTGTGATAAGTAGTATACCGATCTGGCTAGGCCCCAGGCCAGACCAAGCTAATAAAGTTGCGCCTGATCAACTAGTTGAGTACTGGTGCTGTCTGCCTATCTGGAGGAGCGTTACATGAGACATGTGGAGCGATGGGGGGGAATCACTCCTCGGGGTGGAATGATGAGCAACGACTCTTAGCTGAATCAGTTGCTTGAAATTCGACACATGTTTGTCACTCCGGTCGTGAATTATCTTCGTAGCATGGTCAAGGAACTACATAGCTTGTCAGCTATAAGACTTTCAATGCCGGTAAGAATCTTGTGCTTGCTATTTCTATTCTTGACTCGTCTTGGAGAGACAGTCGAATGAAGGAACTACCTTGCCGAATGAAGATGTGTAAAACCGGTAAGAATCGGGGATGAGGCGAGGAGGGTGTTTTGTTTTCGCCATTGACCGTCTCGGTCGAGCCTGTCGGGGGCGGCTTGAAGGATCGTGGCGCTGGTGAGGATTCCATGTGCGGTGGCTAAGAGCACATTGGTGAATCAGAATAACCTGTTCACCGTCATGTACGCATGCAGGCTTCTCTTACATAATATGGAAGCTGCATCATGACGCATGCCTTGAGCAAGGTTATCTTCAGCTCTTCCCAGGCTAGTACTCAAGAACTCATGAGTACAATACGAGTTGGCTTCCTCCTGACCTTGTTCATATTCATTGGGTATAGCCCCCAAATTTTCATCATATGGTCTTGGTACAACGGTCATGTCCCATCATTGGACTTGATTAAACTACTGTTACCCTTCAAGTAAGCGACTGGATACTCGACGACATTGAGACCTTACTGACGTGAACAACAGTTTCCTTGTCGTGATGTTACTATGGAGCTACATCCTTTGCGTTACGACTGACCCCGGAGCTGTGCCCGATTATTGGGTACGCCTCGTGTTCCAGCTATCACAACAGGCATGACCTACTTTGTAGAATCTGAACATCGTCGTTGGTGCCGCAGAGGCCAAAAAGAAACAGCCATACTGCTGGGATTGTGAGAAATACAAGCCAACACGATCTCACCATTGCATGACTTGTAATAGGTGAGTCCGTACGCTGCAACATGCGGTCGACACTCTCTTATAATGAACAGATGTGTCTTACGCAAAGGCGAGATTAATTATCCTTCGTCTTGATCATTTAGATTCATCATTTATTCCTACAGACCATCATTGCGCGTGGCTAAATAACTGCATAGGGCAATTTAATCATGGCCATTACCTACGGTTCCACTTTTATACGGACCTTACTTGCGTATACAATCTTGCAATGCTTTCATACCGCCTGTATAATCGTCCTCCAGCCATGAATTGGGTAGGTCCAATCCTATATGTGCAAACTAAAACCAATCGTTCGAGAAGAGCAGAAGGTCAAGCATGGAATTAATAATCATTGCGCTAAATTATCTTGCCTGCATATCAGTTCTCTCTTACTTGCTTCGGCACAGGCAAGGGTTCTGAATCACATCTTAGACTATTACCTTACATTGATTTCAAGTGTGGCGCAACTCCTTAATCTACTTCGAAACAGGACGTCTATTGAAAAATTCCAGGAAAGCAAATTAACTACCAAGCAAAAGGTCCGTCATCTTCGACACTATTTGAACATTTTAACCATGCATTCAGGAGAAGACGTTCCCATATGTACGTCTAATGTTCTGAAAATTAGATATTTTACTCAGTTTATTCAGGACCTTGGTACCGCGCACAATATTGAATCGCTTTTCGGCCCGAACGTTTGGTCATGGTGGTGGCCTAGCCATAGTCCAGGAGATGGACTGAAATTTCCGATCATCGAGGGTTCCAGTTAATGAAATTTGTTCGTCTTCTAGGGCACTGTACTGACATGGGCACAGAGGAACCGTGGCCGCCCCGCGATCAGGACGAGGCCGATGCCACCGTTGATTACGGTGATATACACCATTCGTTTGACCCGAAACTCCATGACTCTGCGTCCCTCAGGCCGCGAAGAGCAATACTTTTTACCGCGTCTCAGGCTGAGGATTAAGGAACATGGCTGACGGGTTCCCTGCTGTAGGAGTTTCTTCAGAGCCAAGCGAGCTGCTCAGTTCGAACTGGATGGTCGATCATCCGTCCGATTCGTCGTGCTTAATGGTTTAAACTTTGGAAGCTTGTGCTCTTACTAAGCTGTCGACTGATGGTCTACTGTTAGTGATTAGACTCCTGTGTAATATATTCGTCCAAAAAAAACAGAAATTGGAAAGGCGTTGGATCAAGTCCTCCAAAAATCGATGTATAGGATAAGCCGTTGACCTTCCGCCATAACTGTATCGTGCCATCGGCAACCAGAAAGCTGTGTGATTGTCGCTTCATGTCTGAATCCATTGCGAGAAAAGCACTTGAAGTAGTATGGCACTCAGCAAATCTCCCTGAACCTGCTTTCTCGCGGCTATCCCTTTCTGGGAATCCTGACAATGCAACAACGTCGTCATTCCGATTGGGTACCGCAGCACAAGTGGGGAATCATAAAGATCTCGCAAACTGATGAATTGAATTTGATAGGTATCTATCGCACTTTCTGGACTATCGGCAGCTTATCTTCATGCCTTGAGAACGCGTGTAGAACAGGATGTCTGCGTAGACGCGCGACATGCTGTCCTTACTTTTCGTTAGTCACTAATCGGCATGTGAAACTTTCATGGTCAAAGTTAGGTTCGGGTGACAGAAAGCACAGCCTGGTAAAAATTCAACGGAGAACTTCCTGACGATAAACCATGGGATAACATCGCTGGTACATATGCGACGAATGACGAACGTTTCGTGAGAATACATACTAATTCTCCTCAGTGCGCTACATCATTCGTTATTTTAAGTTGATGATGATCAGTCACCGACGCTAGAAGCAAGTGGAATTCTATCAAATTCGAGACGGAAGCAGCATCAAGGGGAATGTGCCCAACAGCTTTACACTCTTTCCAAGAATGGAGTCTTGCAAGGCGTCTCTCCGGTAACAATTCATAAAATTGGGGAAGCACCTAGGCGGGAGCGTGCAGGAGTGACGACGCGTCCGCTAGATGGTTTTCGCGTTCTAGATCTGAATAGAGTCCTCGCGGAACCAATTGCTGGTTGGGCACTAGCAGGTATTAAGACATTCTTATTTTGCAAGCTAATCGCCTTGCAGCTCATCGCTTCTGATTACTTCACCTAACCTTCCTTCGTTACCGTTCCTTGATGTGGAAACATCGTTGGGAAAACGTACTACACAACTTGACTTGACGAAAGCAGCAGATTGCGCTACCTTGTGGGCGACTATGATGTTTTTTGCAAGCATATCGCCCAGGAGGACTAGAAACAAAAGGCTTTGGAGTCAGGAGACTTGTAGAACTGAGCCCTGGAATCGTCTGCGCTAATTAGACTGCTTGGGGCTGGGAGGGACCATGGAAGGACCGTAGAGGAGGAGTCCTTTCCATTCGTTCGTATGACCAACGTTCTTTCTTCAACTAGTTCGATTCGTTGGTGCAAACGGCAACAGGATTCAATTATGAAGAGGGGAAGGCATACTCCGAATATCATCCTTCTCATCTAGAAGCAGGAACCACTGCTGTACCCTTAGCTCCAAAGCCATCCCCAATGCAGACGTTGGACCACGCCGCAGGTTACCTTATGGCATTTGGAATTAATGCGGTGCTTGCCAAAACAATCACTGTACGTACAAAGATATACACTGTGTCGTCTTCTCATAGACCGGCAGGAGGGCGGATCTTGGGAGGTGCGCGTGTCCCTCGCTGCCGTTGGGCAGGGGCTCCGTGGACTTGGTAGATTGTCACCTACGGAGGCCTTTGGGAATGGAAGTAAACCGCTTCCGTCCAGGAGGGACGATGAGATCACACGACTGTCACTAGCGTGGCCCACAGTCGGGGGTCGAGACACGATAACAGCCCTGCGGCATGCTGCAATTCTCTCTGGAACTCCTGTGAGGGAAGGCGGGGTGGGCATGGCTTGAATGCGCATCCAGCGCGTCGGAACGCAATGTAATCTTGTTAGAATTTAGCCGATTTTGATTAGTAAACGGGATAGATCCGGCCTGACTTTGTTCCGGCTGGTTTCTGCCTCACGCCATGCCCCGCAAACTTAATAATCTTGTCCCCCAACTTCCATACGGCAGCGATGGTTTCGCGTCCACTCCATACCCACTCTCTGGCTAATTCAGTCACGTCCTTGAAGGGTATAGACCTCGTTCCTCCCAGTGGTGAGAGAACGCCTTTGCTGGACGTCGAATCGGCCAGCTCAAGCTCGCAGCCGTATGTAGAAGGGCAGGAACCACAGCCTCGTGAGGTTTCTGCATGCAGTGGAGGAAGGTTTACTAACACTACCCAGCGCTACGGACCAAGGCGTCACGTTCAAAGTTCGTGAAAAGAGCAAGATACTACATACCCTCACTGGCTTGGATACCTAATTACTCCCCTTCATTGTAAGTCGTAGATCAATTATTTTCGGCTGGTTCCATGCGCATACACTTTACTCTTGTAGATTGGGAGGCGACTTTTTGGCGGGAGTTTCCGTCGCTTCCATGTTGATACCTCTAAGCGTCAGTTACGCCACGTCTTTGGCGAAGCTTAGCCCGGTAACAGGTCTAGTGAGCGCGACGTCATTCTGTATACGTTACGTTGATTAAATTTCCTAGTTCTCTGCTTCCATCCCAGGCCTCATATATGCCTTACTCGGTTCGTCAAGACAGCTCAACGTTGCGCCTGAGGCAGCTCTGAGCCTACTTCTCGGACAAGCTGTGCAAGATTTCAAGCGTGATCTTGATGATCCGCATTCGGTTGAAGCCGAAGGAGTGGGCATCGCAGTTGCAACAATCATAACGCTTCAAGCGGGGCTGTTCACATTCTTATTGGGATTTTTCCGGTTGGGCTTCATCGATGTCGTACTGAGTCGAGCATTGTTGCGGGGTTTCATCGCTGCTATTGCCTTCATTATCATGATGTAAGTTGAATGCACCAACTGCAAAATTGCAACAAAACTCAATGGCTTCAAACTCTCAGAGAACAACTTATTCCCATGTTTGGTCTCACTGAGCTGCAGCACATTGTCGATCCAGAGACGGCGTTACAAAAGTTGCAATTTTTGATAGAGAACGTATTCACCCATGCTCACAGGACCACAACCGCCATCAGTTTCGGTGCTTTATTCTCCCTCGTGTTGTTTCGTGAATTCAAAAGTTTGTTCAAGAGCAAGTGGTGGATATATAGGCTTCCCGAGATCCTAATTGTTGTTGTGGTTTCCACAGGTAGCGTAATATTTTACTGAACTCTTTTTTGGTCATTGACTGGGACTAGTACTATCTGATTACTACCGTTGGGATTTGGACGGTGTGGCTATATTAGGAGAAGTTTCCTTCAAGCCAGGCATATCGCTGATACAATTTCCAATCAATGGCAGCAATATTCGGTACCTTCATCGTACCACTTCGACGGCAATGTATGTGCTATCCTTTTCTTGATGACATGGATCGTAATCCTTTCTAGTCTAATTGCCGTAGTTGGTTTCTTGGACAGCATCGTCGCTGCAAAGCAAAACTCGGCGCGTTTTGGGTATTCTATCAGCCCTAATCGCGAGCTAGTCGCGTTGGGTGTAAGTAACATTGTTGGTTCATTTATACAAGGGACGCTGCCTGCGTACGGCTCAATCACAAGGTTAGTAGCATGGTTCCAGTTGATATAATGTATCAAATTTGCGTTCCAGAACTCGCGTGAGCGCGGATATAGGCGCTCGTTCACAGATGTCGTCCCTCGTATGCTCGACTATTGTGCTCTTTGCAACATTTTTCCTGTTACCATCGCTTCATTATCTCCCCAAATGCGTCCTGGGTGCGATGTACGTATCTTTTCTTTTATGCAGTTCACTACCTGATTATCGCACAGCATTTGCCTGATTGTGTTCTCTCTCCTAGCTGAAACGCCACACGATGTTAAGTATTATTGGAAGTACGTGTTATGATTTCCATTTTCCTGGTTGTTCAACAATACTTTCTAGGATGGGTGCATGGGTCGACTTTGCGCTTATGATCTCAACATTTATGTTCTCTATTATATGGGATGTTGAAGTTGGCATTGCCACTAGCTTGATCATCTCTCTTTTAATGGTTGTTCATCGATCATCCAAAACTCGCATGAACATTTTGGTGCGTCCTTTAATCAATAGGCCACGGATGTATAATTATTCGTTTGAATAGGGGCGTATCCCAGGAACTGATACATGGATGCCAATCAGCGAAAATCCTGAGGCTGAAGAGAATGTGGCTGGAGTCCTTATTATCCGTATCCGCGAGAATCTTGACTTTGGTGAGTTATTGAAACATATCGCCCTAATGAATGGTATTCATACGCCTATAGCCAACACTGCACAGCTTAAGGGTAAGTCAGAGGATATTCATTTCCGAGCGCTCCTTATCGAGTGATAGAACGCCTTCGTCGACTGGAGCTGTATGGTCCCCAGCGAAGTCATCCATCGGAAGAGCCGAGCAGAAGAGAAGCATCTATCCTCGTTTTCCACATGGCTGATGTCGACACTTGCGACGCTTCGTAAGTCACCTGTTTTAAGCCGCAGATCCAAAGCCGATAGTGTGTCCTCAGTGCTGCGCAGATATTTAGTGAGCTGCTGGACGAGTATCGCGTAGGTTCCTCAGAACTACACGTTGTAGAGATACTGAATGGATTCTCCAGGGTCGGGGTGTGGGGCTGTATATGACCAACATGAGGTCTGGCGTGTACAAGACATTCGAAAAGGCTGGAATTGTCGACATGATAGGTCATGATGCATTCCGAGATAATGTTGCAGATGCAATGACGGTCATTGAAGCAAGATAGGCCAGCCACTGTGTACCTGGATTTCGCTGTTGGGACAATTATATAGACGATTGATAACGCGTAACGTATGCATTGTTATTATGCCTCTGCGAGGAACAGATCTCGAGTAGCGGATCACGCATGGATGGTGCCTTGCGTGCGAAGAACCTCTGACTTGGTTAAGACACCGTCCTGACCATTGGTTAACCCAACAATGGCCTTTCAACACAGCTCTCTTGGAGTGATCGGTATGCAACCTGTCCAGTCTACTCCACAACGAACATGCCCAGTACCCCTATCCTCTCAAACTGAACATTTTTTGTCGTTGGACGAGACGCACCCACGAACGTTTTGCAGGTCATAATGTTCAGCTTGCTCTCATTTCTTGTACTATTCATCCTCGCCCTGGGCCGGCCATGTCAACTGTCGTTGTTTACCTTGTCAACCCCCCTATGGGGAGAAGCCCATTTCAAGCCCTGATTACCGCGATCGTCTTGGCTTACGGACGGTGTTCAGTCCTCACATCACGAGCCCTACTGCTGGAACAGAGTGGATCGTAGGGTCTCTCGTCAGTGTTACGTGGTAAGTTTGAAGCATGCTCCTAACCGACGACGGATTTTACCGGAGAACTGTCGTTTCAAGGGATGCTTCCGAGGTGCCGCCAGATGTTACTGATAGGAAGGGAAAGATAATACTCGGGTATCTGGATGGCGACGATGAGAACGAGCATTTGGATTATAGTATGAAATTTCTCGACGTTTTCCAGCTCCAGCTGATGATTCTCCTTCCCCAGAGAACCCTCTCGCAAAGAACTTTGATATCCAACAAGGCAGTGTTAACTTTACAGTCCCAGATGTACAGTCAAGGGACGATTATATTGTCGTCCGTAAGTTACTCGCTTTTCACACGCGAAGCTCGCTGATAATGCGCGTCTCTAGTATTTGGTGATTCGGGCAATCAGTAGTCCGAAATTCTCTATCAGTAACACGTAGCTTGATAATAAAATGTGCGTTTCAGAGCATTGCGACTGCACGCGTAACCATCCCACCCCCTGGTGAGTATTACAGACGGTCCCAACACCAATCGACAAACCGTATGGATCACGTTGATGAATAAGGCCGAGCAGCAGGCTGATGCCTCAACACGAGTATGCCAGCATTATCAGGAACGTGCAAGCGGACGCCCATAAAAAGCATTCATAAATAAATGAGGTAACGAACAGCCTTATCCATCCATCCGTTCTTTTTCCTTCTCCCCTCTTCTTTGTCCTCACGCCCCAAAATGTTTACGAGTCTAATCACTTCCCTCGTCCTCGCCTTTTCCGCTATCGCAGTCCCTATGTCGGGAACTTACGACTTCAAATACCGTGTTGCCAACATTGTTCCAGGGAGCGCTCCGCATGAACTAATCGTCTTCAACCCGACCATCACGAACCCCAAAGCAGGATTCGTTTGGAAAATGGGAAAAACGTACCAGGTCACTTGGAGTAAGTTTTGCTGGTGCATATACCTAGTTCTGTCTGATCCTTTTGGGTGTGCATATAGATAACCAGAATATCCCTACTGAAAAGAAAAACGGGACAGGCTTTATCCTGTTGGGACACGCTGGAAACGGGAGCGAAAACCTGGACATTTGTGCGTTCCTGTCTTTTCTACCTTATAACTTCAGGTATTGAAATTCTTGTAGACCATCCACTTGCGGCGAACTTCCCTCTCGTCGCTGGTACTGTCCCTATAACGATGCCTTCAGAAGTGGAGCCGCGCAACGACTACTTCATTGTCTGTAAGTGACTATGCTATATGCGTGTTCATTCCACTCATTTGCCTTGTCAGTGTTCGGCGATTCTGTACGTTGTTAGCTGACTCTTCAGAAAACGCGACTGACACACATTATAGGGCAACGCCTCTCCACAATTCACGATCGCCTCGCCGACTGAATTGTAATTGATGTCACGACCCCTCTATACTTTTATACATAACCCTAATGACGAGGACCATGGACTTGAAAACGAACTATGGACATTTTTCTACTGCTTTGCATTATTAATGGACCTTGAACTGGACTTTTTGTACTGTTGACTTTTTGTACTGTTGGCTTTAAGCCTTACGCTCGCTTTGTCTTAGTCAGACCAAATCACTATCGTTATTCGTTCAGTGTCAATGGGATGTCGATTACGACAAGTGAAAAGGGTTATAATTTTCAACGCAGATAGATAAGGCAAAGATGGAGTGCATGGCGTTTGACGGTAACGGAAACGATATATATTATTCACGCTCGCTTTGGCTTTTTAGCGGCTTCTTTGCCCGCCCGCAGAGCACCGGCAATGTGCCCATACGAGTCGACCATGAGTAGAAGGGGTATCACGACCCAGCTTGTAAAAGAACGTCAGTTGCACTTGAGAAGGGAAATAGCAAGGAGCGCTGACATCATGTTCATGAACTATACCACGTCGGTAAGATATGACAAATCGAGGAACGGGAGACTTACGAAGAGATATACCCAAAGATAAAGTGGATTTGAGGTATTGAGGTTCGGGCTTCCGGTCAACCATTCAGGGCAGAACGTCATCCATCTGGGATCCGAAGATATCCTGCTAAGCACGGAAACGTGTACAACGGAGACGAGTATCTCACCCTCCGTACAGCTCGGCCGTGCTGAGCACGATGATCCAGAAATGCCGTGCAGGGTCGTCGGCAATAAGTTGATTGAGGATGTAGCAACACATGGGTCCGGCACCGAGGACAGTTAAAATTTCGAGGGAGACAACGGTAGAGTCCGCCACGCCCCATCTATAGTCTGCGCGGGCATACTCTTTCCCTGTTGCGAACGGAGATATAGTAAGCGCCGATAAGCAATAGCTCGAGCTTGGCAGCCAGAAACGCACACATTTCGGCAAGAGGACTTTGGCTTTTGATGACCTGGTTGCCAAAGGTGGAGAGATAAAGAAAAGAGCCTTCGAAGGAGAAATGGATGAGAGCATCGAATGCCTGGGGTAAAAAAAAGTGTGGACGGAATAAAACGTGGGGTGAAGCGGACGCACGAGCCAAACAAAGGTATAACGATCCTGCCATCGTGTGTTCTTGGGAAGAAGAGCTTTAGAGGCGAAGTAGGAAACAAGTCCGACGCCTGCTACGCCCGCAAGCGAGGCAGCAGAGGTAGGGGTGAAGATTGTTGAGGACATCCTCTGCGGCTGACTCAACACTAGGCACAGCCCTTGAGGTACAGTTATTATAAGCCTCTCACAGTTATTATAAGCCCCCGCGCCACACTAAAATGCACCTGCCGTGCGCGCCCTCAACAAACGATCAAACTATCCTCAATGAACGCTCGACGTCAAGTGATGCCGCCCAGCTCTCTGCTGATGTCGTCCGGGCGATTTTTGCCGAATTTTCGACGATGCTCTCAACAGATCATATTTCACAATTTCCTTGGTTCCTGGGCCACATCTGCTCATCATGGAGGCACATATTCCTATCCATGACGGCCCATTTCTGGCACAGCATCTCGATAGAATTTTCGCCAACGTACGATAAGGATCGGAAGGAAGTTATCCGATTCTTCCTGGAGCGCGACCCTGCAGCCCCATTTGCTTTCCACTTTTCATTACGCGATAGATATAGTGCGCGCACCCCAAAAGAGTTGGATGACATACGTGATGTTCTAGAGATGCTGGTTGACAAGTCAACCCGTTGGACGGATGTATCATTCTATGCGACTGGCGGCTCATACCTGCTGCCTTTGGCCCGTGCAAGGGATCGCCTTCCCCTGCTAAACAGTCTCTATCTGCCGATCTCAGACGCACCACAGGAGTTGTACGACGTATTTCAGACCACGCCTTCCTTGACCATCTTCGACATACATGAACTTGGCAATTGGAAGTTCGACTGGTCAAAAGTGCAACAGCTCAAAATACAACGTGACGTAGACACACTGGACGCCAATCAGTCCAGTGTCAACTTCCTTCCCAGCCTAACCACCTTGTGTTGCAATCCTGGGTGGTTACCTTTCTTGAAAGCTCCCACACTCGAGGACCTTACGATCCGCAACTGCGGATACAATACGGCTGAGAACGTACAGTCCTTTGTATGCAGGTCCTCCTGCAACATCTTGCATCTTACCATAGAAACAACCGAAGGAGGCTTAGCCCTAGAGGCCATCCAGCACACACCCCACATCGTCTATTTAGGGCTTACATTGGTCTTCAATATAGGCCTTGTCTTTGAACAGCTTACTAGGTCGACAAATCCTGCACGGGGACCCCTAGCGTGTCGCATGGCATCGTTGGACATCCATAGCGGCCTCTATTCTACTGACGACAAACAACGATTATATAATTTGATCCTGTCACGGACTAGCACAGCTGCCGACGAATACGGTTACGAGCGGTTTCAGAGGCTGGGTCTAATGTGCGTTTATACTTCCAGACCCATGAAAGACGTCATCACGCTGTGCGAAAAGCGGGGGATTCAAGTGTATTACCTCCCAAGTAAATCTGCGGTGATGATCACGCACTCTTGACATCGAGTCCGTGTGGAAAGGTGAATGTAGTCTTAGACGAAGAGAAACTGCGTCTTTTGTTCAATAGCATGTACCAAGAATTTCAGTTTTCATAACGTTAGCCCTCAAAATCTAGATGGGTGCGTATGTCGTATATAGAGATGCTGGTTAGATCCTTTGGCAAGAAAAACACGCGGGTAGCGAGGGACTAGGTAGCTTTCCATAATCGGACCAGCTTACTTTCGTTCCTCTTGTTGTTTTTCTCTCTACTACTACCACCCAACTCACTGCGCCTTTACTTCAAGCGACAAATTTTACTCTCAGCAACAACGCCAACAGCAACAATGCGTCAACTCAATTACGCTCTTGCACCCATATCTTGTCCAATGAAGACGTCCTTTGGATGCAAATTACTGAAAGGGCTGGAGGTTCACTACCCCAAGCCTGCGGCTAGCGTTGGGTGAGTGGTTTGAAACACTTGCCGTTCTTGAACTCATCACGCCTTGCTCTATACAGGGCGGCTGCTGTTCTCGCGGCCAGTAGGTGATTGCGCGAGGACGCCAGGCCTCTGTGTAAGTAATTGTCTTTGATAAATAAATATAGGCAACCCAAGTAAATTTAGCTCCTGCTCCAGCGTCCCAGGGTGTGGTTGTGTTCCAGGACAACTACGTCGGTTTCCCTCCGGTCATCGTTGGCTACGTTCCCGAGTACGGGGATGATATGGAGGTCGCACCACAACCTCTGGCAACCCAAACGCGCTTCCCCATGGCGTCGCAACGGCACCTGATAACGGCGTTCCTGTCGGTGGAGCTCTCAAGTTATAGTTGGTTACGTCCCGGAATTATCGGAGGTCATGGATATTGGGTAGGCCCGCAGATTCCGCCTGGCAGCCTTCTTGACATGACAGAGCCACAATATCACCCTGTCTTTAACGGCCCTCCCTATACTGGTCCACAGGTCACGGCGAAGAACGCCTTTGCGCCTCACTTGGCAATTGCGGGAAATTCTCACAATCTTGTCATCAATAGTCCACGTCCAAGTTGCGCCGAACGCCTTTCCTCCGAATGCTGGCATCGTCGACCCTCCTTATGATCCTACAGACCCTCTTTCCCCACTCGTCCTACATTACGTTGTACAGGCAACATCTTTGTGGGAATGCACCAGCTCGTTCAGCCTCTCGCACTGAGACGTTGAACGCTCCTGCGGTTGTCACAACGGATGAGCAACCAGGCAGATGGAGCATCCAGGCGACCGTGGGGAATTATTCAACGGACTCTTTGGGGACGATGGGGAGGACGAAGACGAAGGCGAAGAAGCTGGTATTGCACCAGATCCACCCCGGGGCGGCGGCCGCGGGGACGATATTGTCGGGGAACACGACGGCGATGAAGACGAGGGCGAGGGCGAGGACGAAGTGAAAATTACACTGCAAAGACACTGATTACCGATAACAAAATAATAACGGACATGAAGACAAAGTGGAAATCGTCATATCTAAACAGCGCATACTATCAAGTCAACTGTACCCCGCCATCTGTATCGGTATCATTATTTCTGGACTGATCATTTCGCCATTGGGACTTCCGGCTCGTATCGACTCTGGATATTATTGGTTTTTCTTTCAAGAACAGCGCGAAGGCTCCCCCCAAAAAGATGAAAATTAGAAAAAACCCAAAAAGTCAAGAGCGTTTCGTCTCGGATTTTCTTAAGACACTGTTTCTCTCTGCCTTCAATTACGCCATTTTAGACTGTCGTCGGCTTCATCTCGACGTATCTAGAAAACAACCAAAAAGAAAGAGCAAAAACAGCGTATAATAAGCAAAACCCGTATAGCGACTAAAGATAAGAAAAGGCGAGTTAAATGCAAGATGAACAATGGTCAAGGACAAGAAGTAAACAGTGACAGAACAAAACCAAAAAGCACGCAAACGTTAGAGAGAAAAAAGCAAATAATCAGACAACTCTCCGATTCACTTTTCAAGCTTAGGTAAGCTTCTATATAACACATGTTATGGCTTACCCACGCTAGAACGCCCCCATCCTTGGCTGCTATCGACTGTGTATAACCTTGCCGAGTGGAAATTCGATTAGTCAAACTTGTGCTCTTTGAAAGCCGCCACTTTTAATCCCAAGTGCTCTGCCTCAATTGACAAATTTTACGGCGACTCAAGATAGATAGCGCCAGTTCAGTCCATCAACCTTCTTCCCAGCCTAAGGTGAATTGCCGATCTTGTTGGTTACCCTTTTTGAAAACTCCTGCACTAGATGGCCTCACTATTTATATAGAAATAGCCGATGCTGCTGTAGCCGTATAGATCATCCGGGATATGCCCTCTATTGTCCGTTTGCGACTTACACATATCTTCGACTCGAACCTACTGTCCAATTTACTTGTGTCACGGACTAGCAGTGACCACCAATACATACCGTCACAAGAGATTGCAGAGTTGAGATGAGGTCTTGTATACATTTTATATGGTGAAGCTGCTTAGGAATGTGTGCGGTTTCGAGGAAGGTATCACGTGTACAGGATAAGTACATTGGTTTCCATGGAAAACGAGGATCTCAGGCCAGTGAAGTTTCATGATTATGCGTCCTCGAGCACATAATTCATTGCAAGATAATACTGCTGTATGACAACAATCGTCATTTGCGGAGTCCATAGATCCAATTTAAGAGGGGCTGGAGTAAACCGCTTCCACAGTCTGGCAATGAGGATGGCACATGCTGCTGTCTAGATGTCATAGAATAGCCTCGTGAATCGACATTATGGGCGTAATCCTGGACCCAACTATCAGCATACATTTGTCTCATTTTCTCGGCAATATTATTAAGCCATCTTGAACCGTCTGGCTTCCATGGTCTTTCTGGACAATAGGCAACGATGAGCTCCCGCACCAACTTCACCGATTGATTGTATTCCTCTTCAAACATGTGCTGGCCGTTCTCTGTGACTCTGCCTCTCCTCGTCGCAACGCAGGTATGCCCCGAAAAGTGCATTCCACGATGAGAGAAATCTTCGACATTATCAGTCCACCAATCCTCCATGTTGTCTTCATTCTCCAACCCTGTAACCACGATGACGATTGGTACGCGCCCGCCGCAGATGACCTCGTAGAACAGGTCATAGTTGATTTTGACAACGTCGCGAAAGCGTAAGCCTCGGATGCAATAGACAAGAAGGCTAACGCCGCCGTCTCTGAGGTTATGAACGAGTTCATGGAGGCTTTCCATGGCGCGACCCGCAGGTACCTTTCCCTTCTCGCCCTCATTGAGTCCCGCGGTATCCCACAGACGGTACTTGCGGCCGCCGAGTTCAACCTCGTAGGGAGTTGCCTTGAAGGTGCGCCCCATGATTCCACCCGATACAGCCGCGGATTCCGCTCCAGAAATCATATTGATAAGTGAACTTTTCCCAACACCGGTTTCTCCGAAGACTATAATGTTGGGAGTACTATCTGCAGTGTTGGGATACGAGGCGAGTTGTGCCTCCTCACTCGCAAGCCTCTGATAACCGGCAGATGGTGTTGTCCCAATTCCTGAAGAATCACTGAGTAGTCCTGGCGTCGCCAAAGCAATGTCGGAGAGTGGCGTCGTCCCTACGTTGGAATGAAGTCTTGCATAATCATAGGTTATGCTACTCGCAGGCTGCGATGATGTCGAGGTTCCCGCATGAAAATGTGACGGATCGGTTAAGGACATATGGTGGTTGGATGACCTAGAGTCCGAATATGCAGATGTCGTTTGCTCCTGTAACCTTTTGTCCCAGTAGGGAGTACTGAAACATATAGTTAGTCACTTACGTACGTTCTGTGTTTTCCTTCCGGCTGTCAAATAGTAAACGCGCCACTCTCTCGGGTTACCGCTATCAAGTTCGTTTCGCTGTGGAGAAGGCGCGGCGTGTCTGAACACGTGGAGGAAACGACTTACACTATCCCAACGATATGCGAATGGAAGCTCTAGTAAACAATCGTTGAGAACGTTGAGATTCCAGCTGTAGCTACTTACATCCAAGGAAAAGGGGCAGGGTATTCGTCTTAAGCATCGAATATGACATTCACATGGTCTGTCCAGACAGACAACTTCGCCTGGAATTCCTACAACGTTGTCTGCATGGGGAATGTCACCGCGTCACCAGTGGGCAGGCTTCAGGCCTTCTCAGAAGGGATGCTTAAAATAATAGTTCTGTCCATTTGCCCTTGGATGTAAGTGTATTTCCCGTAGCAATGACTGCAGCGCTCGAATCTCATCGCATCTATACAGCATCTGTGCTTCTGGATAGACATGTGCCGTGTTGCCATGAGTGCAAGATGGCATCTTCCATGATCAGACTGTGCCTTCTCCGCAGCAATTTTAACAAACTTTGTTTCACATCAACCGTCAAACAGAAGGGCTTCTGGCAAAAAAAATTGTGCGCACACAGGCGTTGCTGGTTTGTATTGTATCCGTAATATGATGCTGGTGGCGTTAAACGATTTTCAATGTCCTTGTTGGCATGGGCTTGATGGTTAGTAGACACTAAATCTGTTCCGTCCAAGAGCTGAGTATTACCCCTCAGACTTGTGGCCCATGGCAGCTATTCCGAATGTCGTAGTTTTCGGAGAGGTTGGGGTGGGCAAAAGCTCACTTGTCAACCTGATCGCGGGCAAGGATGTTGCCGAAGTCTCTAGCCGACTCAAAGGGTGCACGTTCCAAAGCAAGTGTTACGCAGTCGATATCGGTGAAATGCGTGTCAATCTATACGACACAGCTAGGATTGGAGGAAGGAAGTAAAGGAACGGTTGCCAAGCACGACGCAACTGTACAATTGTATTCACTGCTTCGCGAGCTGAAAACTGGGGTCGGTCTCCTCATCCTCTGCATTCGAGGCAATTTGAGAATGAGAGAGTCGTACATTAAAAACTGGCGATTATTTTGGGAAATCATCTGTCAAAAGTGTGTTCCTATTGTGCTGGCGGTCACAGGATTGGAGGATGAAGAACAGGGCATGGACAGCTGGTGGACACAGAATGAGGAAGACTTTATGGAATATGGGATGTATCCCAACGGTGTGGCATGTATCACGGCAACGAGAGGGAAGCGAAGGTCCGACGGGAGCTACAGGTTTGGAGAGGAGTATGCCGAATCTCAGGTGAAGATAAGGAAGGCGATACGCAGATTATACCTTCGCAGCCCGTGGCGGGTGCCCACAGCAGAATGGTTCAAAACCATCATCGAGACGACCTACAAAGAACGTCGCTTTAAGTCACCTGAAGAGATGAAGGATACTAGAAGAGTTTTAGGAAGCGCGACGCGAGAGTTGGTGGCACGCTGCGAAATGACGGAGGATGAGGCAAAGACGCTCGCGGAGCAGTTGAATGGTATATAATTTGCTTGACCATAGTGCAATAGACGGTACGAGTAGACTACTGATCAGTATGCCTTGGCGTACGTAGGATCCCATGCTGTGGCCAGAAACTTCTCTGATCAGATTTTTGTCACGCAAGCGAGAATCTACGTCAGCTTAATGATGCAGCCTTACCGAAGTCGTTCATCAGATCTTTGTTACATTTTCGGTGACGCTTTCTACGTATGAATTAAAGGAATTCCTGGGTTCCTTGGCCACATCTGTTCGACATGGGGGTACATATTATTATCCATGACTGATTTCTGGTACTTACAGCATCTTGATTGTATGTCTACGGCGCACGAATTATCAGAAGATTCAGGATGTCATCTGAAACTCGACACTGCAGCTCCATTCTCTTTCATCTTCTCTTTGCACCCATACGTCCTTGGAATTGGATTATCATTCCCCCTGGAAATGATAATTTAATGACGGATAATGTACGCGACACTGGTCACGGCGTTCGATGCAACTGGGTTTCATATCTGCTGCCTCTGGCTCGTGCAAGGGATCGTCTACCCCAGCTGGACGCCAATCAGTCCAGTGTCAACCTCCCAGCCTTACCAAGTTGCGTTGCTATCCTAGTTGGTTACCCTCAGTTTCTTGAAAGCTCCTGCACTAGAGGAACTCGCCACCATCAGCGATAAATCTGACGCGGCTGACAACGTATTGTCATTGGTCCATTGGTCCTCCTGAAACATCTCGTATCTTGGCATAGATGTAACTAACCAAAGCAACTATCGCCGTGGAGGTTATCCGACATACGACTTATGGTCATCTCCAACGCAGGTGTTGTCTTGGAACAGCTTACTAGGCTATCCCGACGGATCCCGCGAACTAGGAGCGTGGATGGCGACACACGCGGTTACAAGAGGTCGTAGAGGCTGGAATTATTTGGGTTCCATTCTAATAAGTCCATGGAAACCGTGAACGAGCTCATGCCTTTTGCTATGGCGTCCAACTGGTGGTCAAGCCAAGTATTGCGCGACAGCACCGTATGAGGTACACATTTAAAAGTTAACTCAGTTGAAGCCAACAGTATTGCGCATGCAAGGGGCAGCGGAACCATCGCGACTGCGGAAAGCGGGAGATTCAAGTGCGCAGCTCTGCAGTAGTGGTTATACATTCGTGATATCGACTCCGTGGCGGTCCAGACGATGGGTATTCATCGTGCGGCCAGCAACAAACTACGTAACCGGACGCTGGGGGTACGACCGCGTCGCTGCCCTGTCGCGTTATTTTTGCGAGTACACTCATGACCATCGCTTGAAATTCATCCTACAAGGTAAGTGTCCTGAACCTCTTCGTCGAATTCCGACAGACTTTCCTCAGCATCCGGATCATCAACAAGCTCGTAGTCTGCATCTGGACAGTAGTTTACTCCACCATCACTTGCGGTACGTTATATCTCTATGTAAATAACAAGTCGAAAGTCTATCTACCGAGTTCATCAAGTACAGAGCTCGTAACTGTAGCCGGATCATTAAGCGACAGTAATGGACGTATTGAGGAACTGTAACATTGGGTACATTGCATCCTAGGTAAAATCTGTTAGAAGGTCCTTGAGTCACGATGTGCAAGACGTACTGCTACGAGCTCAAGATTCAAGACGTTGATCTGTGCAGCTCCTTTGGGGAAGTCGGACGGGATCGTCAGGTAAAAGTCTTGGAATGGCGGCGGCGGGATGCCCTCGTGGAACTGTGGGTTGAATGTCCCGTTGTATAGGATTGTACCAGCAAAGGAGTACTGAGGATTTCCGCATGGGCAAGATGCGACTGAAATGGCTAGAAAAAGTTCTTCTGAACCCGTAATCGTGTCCTGCGGTTGGTGAGTATGTCTGAGCAAGCGACAGTCGAAAAGAAACACGTACGGGTTTTTGTATTTGGACAGTGAATGGGCGCCCAGCAGGAATTGTTGCACCTGGCTTGGGAACGCCAATCTGGACAGACTGGCTGAGAGAAACAGCCGCGAGCATGAAGAAAACGGCAACGCTGAGGAGCTTCATTTCGTTCGTTAATGGAGATTCGATAGTTGGATTGCTAGTGATTTTATACGCGAGGCGAGGGCCATATGATCATTACAAGGCCTTCAATCGCCGGCGGGGCATTGACTGCGATCTTGTTTGCGAAACTCGTGCATGATTATGGCAGTTGGCTGCTGTGTTATTGTACACAGCCACCAAAATAAAACGCCGGTGTACCTTGGCCGGGAATTCGGACGCGCTGCAGCGCTCATGTATTTTTGAATCAACGCTGGACTAGGTCTACAGATCTGGATCGTGGAAGGAGCATTAGACCGCAGATTTTAACAAGCCAGCGTACATCCCTGACATCCTTGAAACAATCTATCGCTTGCTTTCCTCCAACTGAGCACTCTCCTGCTCTCCATATTCTTAAAATCGACGCAGATCAGAGAAAATGCGAGGACTCAAGCAACGGGTCAGCTTCCGTTGCGGTTGTTGCGCCAACGCGTTTTATAACGTTTCAATTTTTGCGCTCGTGAGACGTTTTAGCCACAATCCAATATTCAGGTCTGTACAAATATTTGTTCGTGCAGAAACCTGAGCAAGTTCATTTTCCTTGGAAGGTTTATCAGCATACGAGGTCTTCATGTCATTTTCAGTGATGCCCATATAATTAACAGGTCGAAAGCCTATGTACTGTTGTCCATTATCTGCAAGTCCTAGGGTTCATAATTTAACCAAATCATCAAGCCACGGTAATGGACGTGTTGAGGAGTTGCAAAGATGGGTACAGTTCAGCCTGGGCACAATATGTTAGAAGATCCATGGATTACGATGATCGAGACGTACTCCTATGAGCTCAAAGTTCGCGACGTTGAGCTGTGCGGCTCCTGTGGGGAAGTCGGTTGGGACAGTCACATAAAAGTTTTGGAGTGGCGGCAAGGGGCTGTCCTGTTGGAACTTGTGGGTTGAATGATCCATTGTACAGCACGGTACCAAGGCCTTCCTGAGGTGTCAGGCAGGGGATAATCGGCGCAAGATGCGAGTGCGATGACTAGAGCAATCTCTGGTGAATTGGTGAGCGTGTCCTGCGAATGGTAAATGTGAACAGAGGAAACTACAATTGAAAAATAAACACGTACAGGTTTTTGAATTTGGACATTGAATGATTGTCCGACAGTCACCGTTGTGTCTGGCTGGGGAGCACCGATGACGATATTTTGGGCAATGGTAACGGCCGCGAGGACGAAAAAGACAACAGCGCTGATGAGTTTCATCGCGTTCGTGAAAGGAAGTTCGATTGGAGTGATGGACAAGCTGGGATACCAGTGTATATACTTATACTGGGGGAGGGCCATATTTCATTGCACCATTGCAAGGCTTCCAATCGCCGGAGCGCCTAGGGCATCGACCACCGTGTTGTTCGGCAAGCTCATGACTGCTGTGTCTCTGTTTTTATTTCCGCATAGCCCTCGGCGTACTCTGCGTAACAATGATTGACAAGGTGAATCCGTCTCCTAGCTCGACTCTTGCTCCTGGTGTCAATGTGTAAACAAATGCGATGCGATGACGTGAAACGCCTTAATCCAAGGAAGGAAAAATGTATCCCATATTCTTTACGGCGCGACTCGAGGGTTCATCCACCACACTCCAATTGATAGGGCACAATCTCTGCCTTCCGACGAATGTTGATAATATTCGTAAATCGGTGAGCTACGGTCGATCCCTCATCCGATATGCTGCATCCCAATGGCACCTTTTGTCGAATGGGTCAACAAGTTTACCTCCACAATTTTCTTATGGCTGGCTGTGTTGCCTATCGGAAAGGCCGTCTGTTCTCGCAGGACAAACAACTCTGCCATTTGATGCGGTTGGGGCCTTGTGGCGGGGTCATGGCCAAGCAATCACGTTCTCTTGCCGTGCTAGGGTAGGTGCAAAGGAAAGGATCGTAACTAAAAGGTCAGTCCGAGAACGAGGTGATTCACTATTGAAGAACCAAATCATGAGGTAGGAGTGGGGGCCGAATGATAAGGTGCAGTGCACTGCTATTACCTGATGCAATGGAGGTAAGCATATGTATGCCTAGCGAAGAGGTGCGAATCGAGTCCAATGCATTTGATGCAGATGTTAATGAAACGTCTCAGAATCTGATCGATGGAATATACCGCACAGGTTGGGGCGCGAAAATGTGATTAGTACATGTGAATTGCTGCTGCCACCTGTGCTGAAACTGTAAAACTTGGAATAGAAAGGGAACAATCGATGGTAACATAGCAGAATCTCTTCGGCAACCGCAAACTTTGTGGGAATGCCGTCAAATATTAAGGAGTTTACCCGGAGAGGACTCGAAGTGGCGGAGCTGTATTGGGAGAAGGACAGCCTGCTTGCAATGAAGGCAATGAGTGAACCTATGAATCATGCTTGCGCTTGTGCCATCTCCGGCATCGGCAAGTGGGATCCATTCGAGAAACGCGATTTCGGATGATGTAACATACAAGTGTCTATAATTAGAATACATATATAGAGCAAGTAATGACATTAATTAACAACTTGGTCGAAACAGCTGAAAGTTATCGTAACCGAAAATCAGTCAATATTCAAGGGCGTGTCAAGGAGCTGCGTAGATGGGTATGGACCAGCCTGGGCACAATTTGTTAGATGATCCGCGGTTATGTTGAGCAAGACATACCCCTATGAGCTTAAAATTCACGACGTTGAGCTGTGCAGCACCCTTGGGAAAGCCAGATGGGATGGTCACGTAAAGAACTTGGTTTGGCGGCAAAGTGCTGTTTCTGTGGAATTGCGGGTTGAACGGTCCATTGTACAGTATGTAACCGACGGCATCTTGTGGTTTTAAGCAAGGGGATTGGGCACAAGATGCAACTCCGATGACCAAGGCAGCCTCTTGCGAACCGGTAAGCGTGTCCTGCGATTGGTGAAATATAGAGGAAGCGACTCAAAAGAGGCACGTACGGGTTTTTGGATCAGGACAGGGAAAGCGAGTCCGGCATGGACCGTTTCCCCTGGCTTGGGAACACCGATGGCAATATTTTGGGCTATAGAAACAGTGGCGAGGAGGAAGAAAAAGGCAACGCAGAGGAGCTTCATTGCGTGGGTGAGAGGACTGAGTGATTATGTAGGGTTGTTTTGCATCTTGCCTCAAGGCGTTCTATAGCCGTGTGACGTAGTCTGAGACGCCCTGACTGCTGTGCTCTGGATATGGACAAGTTGGAGTCGTTATGCATCCGCGAACGCGGGTCCAACTGCAAACCTGATGACATAATCTTGTCATCGGTCCGGTATCCTCATCCATCACTTCAACTTGTCATCCCCCCTTCGACAAGTCTGGAAGCACCGGCGAAACGCGTTGACCGTGATTGCAATCGGCTTTTTGCCTATCCTACTCGGGCCAATGGAAAGAAGAAGCACAACCACCACCTTCGCTCGTGATTTCCATATCACCAAACTTTCAATGTATTATCTCATTCTTTTTGGACAGGCTCTTCGGCATGCGGTGTTGTCATGAAAACGTAATTTCAACGACGTACCATACCCACCAAGATAGATAGCAAGCAAACTTATACGTAAAGACTAAAGGGTCGAAAGCCTATATACCTAGGATTTCAACCGTAACCGAATCATCAACACACAGTAATGGTCGTGTTGAGGAGCTGCAAGTATGGGAAATAGTCGGCCTAGGCACAAGTTGTCAGAAGGTCCGTAAATTATGCTGAGCGAGACGTACTCCAACGAGCTTAAAGTTGGCGACGTTGAGCTGTGCAGGTCCTTTGGGGAAGTCACGCGGGATGGTCACAGAAAAGTTTTGGTATGGGTAGAAGGGACCACTCCGTTGGAACTGTGGGTCAAATGTTCCGTTGTATAGCACCGTACCGAGGGCATCCTGTGGTGACAGGCAATGGTGACCGATAAAATCGTAACAAGATGCGACCGCGATGACAAGAGCGATCTCCGGCGAATCAGTAAGCGTGTCCTGCGTTTAGCGAATGAGTCGGGGAAGCGGCAAGCGAAAAAAAAGCACATACGGGCTTCCCAATCAGGACATTGTGTCTGTGTCCAGCATGAATTTTTGCGCCTGGCTTGGGGGCCTCGATCAGAATGCTTTGGGCAAGAGAAACGGCCGCAAGGATAAAGACAACGACAACGCTCAGGAACTTCATCACGTTCGTGAAATGAGGTTCGACGGGGGATAGTGGGGGTTATATAGACAAGGCGAGAGTCAATTTGGTCTTTGAAGGCGTTCGATCGCCGGAGTGTCCTTTGTTTCTATTTCTGCATAGTTGGAGGGTCTGCGACAAAACGATAATGAGTCCGAATCCGGTGTTATAGGGTTGGGCTTATAGGTCCATGCAGAAGATGCGTAAGAGACTCAGATCAGCTCGGCCTTCCGCGTGATGGATCAATGGAGGTTGCAGCCTACACTTCACCAAACGCCCGGTTCGCATGCAAGTTTGGTAATATTTTGTGCCACAAATGAGCCTTAGGAGCTGGACATTCCCCCCTTCGGCAACGAGTTCGAGGCGCCGGAGAAACGTGTCGACCGTCATTGCTATTACGCCTCGGCAAGGCTGGTGATCGGCAACATTCTTCTGCACAAATCGGATCAAATTTGCTTGTCCAACTAACGCCAACACGTTCCCACTGAGATGTCTAGCAAAATATTGGCGCCAGCACTCTATATCTGCGCGCGCTCACGTTCAGGTTTGACTACCATATTGTTCGCGCAGATGTGTATCTTGGTAAACTTATTTTCCCTGGAAGGGTTCATCGGCACGCGTGGTCTCATGGAAGCGTAATTTCAGCGATGCGCATTACCATAACCGCGGTCCACGGTTCGTAATCCTAAGTGAATCATCAAACCGCCATATTGTTCGGCGCCTATGACTGCTGTGCTCCGTTTGCCTCCGTCACAAAAATAAATGTGAAACGCTTAAGTACGCGCACCTGCCATGTTCGCCATAAACCAGAAATCTTCCCCGTGAAACCAAGCGTCCCATTATTAGCAAGGCGAGTGCATATCCCCCGTTCGACTCTTGTTCCTGATGTCAGTGTGCGAAGAAAAAGCGACGCAACGCTCATGGAGAATCTTGATTGGACCGCGTAAAATATGGACATTCAATTGGTTTAGGAATCGGAGTCGTAGTAGGAAGGTTTGATTGGAGTAAGTCCTAGGAGTGGGTGCTGAAGCGCTGATACTTTACATGCGGGTGCAAGCGCCGAAAGTCCACCAAAAATGGAGCGCCCAAGTTCGCAGTCCGATTTGCCGGGCGAGAGCTCGGACTAGGCACACCTTCGACGTCTTGATGTTTCTGCTGCCTGTTAAGTGGTTCGAAAAGCAAGAGAAATATCCACAGTTGAATTCTGGAGCCGCATCGGGAGAGGAATGACATACGATCTGAACCTTACTCTTCAACTGTCGGGGGCTCGGAAGAGGCAACATATTGGGCGAGCTTGGTCTGGGTGATTGGTGTTTCTTTTACCAAAAAAAAGTCCGAAGGATGCTACAAGGGAATTGGCCGTTCGGGATGTCAGATAGCATGATGAAACTTTAACTCTGTAAGTTTAGCGAACCTCGCTGGCATGAGAAGGAGAAGCATGTACGGGGAAGCCGATCAGATGGGCTGCAATGAAGCAATGTGTGACGGTGCTTGGGTCAGGCTAATACATACCTTCTGAAGGCTATGGAAGAACTGGTAAATAATTACTCTCGAAATTATACCGTCAGTGCGACTACGTCAAGTCACTCGTGAGAAGATTCGTGTAAGACATATTGCTAAGAGCTCAAAATTCACATTGGGGAAGCCAGATGGGATGGTCACGTAAAAACCTTCGTATGGCGGCAAAGTTCGGTTTCCGTGACGCAGTGGCTCGTATGGTCCGTTGCACAGTACGTAACCGAGGGCATCTTGGGAGGGTAGTCGAGCTCCAATGACTAGAGCAACCAGCGCCGACGTGTTATATGAGAGCTTAGCTTTTGTTTACCTGCTTAATTACAGTCCTGTCAGGATAGATGACATCATTTCATCCGTTAAAGAAGATTCGATAAGAGATGATGGAGAAGTTGGAGTGCTAGTGGTCATTACGCGAGGCCAAGATCATCACATCGTTTGAAAGTCTTTAATCGCGGGAGAACTTCTGGCCACTGACCGCTACTGTTGTTCGGCACGGTTATGATGTCCATCCTCGGCGTACTCGTCATATCGATTATTGGCAAGGCAAATGCATCTCAAATGCACGCTCATGGAAAATCCTGATTTGCACACTCCAATGGTTTAGGAATCGGAATCGTGGTCGGGGGATCAGCTAAATTCTATGATCGAAGTACGTCAGTCTATTACGTGAGGGGCTTATCCTTGCCAGGGGATATGAGCACAATCGAGAACAAGTGAAGCGGTCGGATCCTCTAGCAAGCTCCTTCCAATGACCACAAACTTTGTGGGAAGGCCCTCAAAAGACAAGGACTTGAAAGAGTTTGAATGGGGAGATAAGTGACTGTGGAGGCGCATCAGTGGGAGAAGGTTGACATACGGTCTGGTTTTTCCCCGTGCATGGAAAAGGTCGGAAAAGTGCTGCGAGTGAATTGGATGTTGGGAATGTCAAACAGCATTGAGACTCTAACTCTGTAAGTTCAGTGAACTTCGAACTTCGCGGAGTGCTGACATGAGAAATGTGTACGGGAGTCCGGCTTCACGGAGCGCTGACGTGAGAAGGAGGACTATGTACGGGGAAGCCGATCAGACGGAGTGGCATACCGTGAAGCAAAATGTAGGTCATGATTCGGACTTCGCGGATCCGCGGTGAGATAAGTATGTACGGGAAGCCGATCAGACGGACGACCACACCAAGTATAGCTTTCGGGATTGAGCAAGAGTAATCAGCCCAAGATGCGGATGCGATAACTACAGCAACATCTTCCGAACAGGTAAGCGAATTCTGCGATTGGGTGTGCCGCGAGGATGAAGACAGGAGTGACGCTGAGGAGCTTCATTGCGTTTGTGCTACATCATTGCATGGCTTGAGTGCGCCGACACGGTTCCTACTCTATTTGCACTTGTTTCTTCACAGCCTAGCAACACGCGCCACTGCCACGCTCACTGGTCAGACCATGACTGCCATTACTCGAAATCTTCCCCCATTCGTCCGTGATCTCGGTGTATCAATTATCGGCCAGGTGAGTATATTGTCACCACTCAATTTTTGTGCTTGATGCTCATTGACAAAGAAATGCTACGCAACGCTCGTGGAAGATCTTGAATTGGACAACGTGAAATGCCTTAAGTATGCACTCTCCAAAGGTTTAGGAATTGGGATCGTAGTCGGAGGATCTATCATGAAAGTACCCCAGATTCTATTAAGTGAGTCGTAGCGAGGTGTCACCGTCCGTTTGCTAATTATGCTATTTCAAGTTCTCAAAGCACGGTCTGCTCGCGGAATATCCCTACCAGCGTACATCCTTGAAACGCTCTCTTACGCCATAACTCTCGCGTATTCATTCCGCAACGATTATCCGTTTTCTACATATGGCGAAAACCTCTTCCTCACCATTCAAAACATTGTCATACTATTTCTTATCGTATCATATGCACCGCGCATATCTAATAAGGCGCAAAACTTCGCTGCCATTTTCGTCAGCACTGTGGCCTCGCTGGCAGCTCTCTACGTTATTCCGGAGAGCTCTCTTGCTTTCCTCCAGATGAGCACTGTCCCGCTCTCCGTATTCTCCAAATTACCGCAGATCAGGCAAAATGCGAGGGCCCAATCAACGGGGCAGCTTTCCTCCTTTGCAGTTGTTGCCCAAATTGCAGGCTGCTTTGCCCGTCTGTTCACTACTGCCACTGAGGTCAACGACTGGATTGTGTCTGCAGGTTTTGCGGTCGCGCTGGTTCTCAACATCATCCTCGGCTTCCAGATGTACATATATTGGCCCACAGCCGAAAAGGCTACATACGAGATGCAACCCATCAATGGTCCATCAGCGCAGAAGGCTGAGCAGACCTATAGCGAGAAGGCTTCTTCCGCATATGAACCTACTTCGTCTACGTGGAGTCAGCCAGCGCAGCCACTACAACACCGTATTTCGACTCCACCACCGAGAGCACAAACACCAGGAAAGAAGTGGACAAGGAAGGTAGATTGATCTCCTCAATGTTGTTCTAATTATTTATTTCCATGTTTGGTAATCTATTATTGTGTACCAAATGAATCTCAAAAACTTTTCATCCCCTCTTCAGCAACAAGCACCGAGGCATCGCCGAAACGTGTCAGCCGTGGTTGCTAATATGGCTTGACAACTCCAGTCATCGTAAACTTCTGCTACTCCAACGGGATTCTGTCCGACTAGCTCTACGCCCTTCGTGACTTTAAATATGCTTCATCACGAGAACATATCATACGTCTATGCGAGCGTGTTAACTCTAATTACATTCGATATCTTGTTCTCAGATACCCGAGTAAACTTTTTGTTATCTTATTTTCGTTCGATAGTGCTTAGGCCATCGATAACTCTTTGCAGACGCTATGTCCACATGGTCAAGTTCATTCCTCGTATTCTCGACAGTCCCATGACGAACGCCTCAGGAACAAACTGTCGATTCAATGAAGCTGACATCTGCACGCTCGATTGTCGCAATGTCGACTTCATCAATGTATGACATGGAATACATGCTGCATGACGCATCCTTGAAACAAATGTGATCCGCTCAGGGCTCCCAATAAGAGTTGGTGATCTCAAAACGGTCGCGCAAGAGCACGCCATCCGAAACCCGTAACTGAATGGGGCAGCAAACAAAAGACCAGAGCTCAACGCGGATCAGCAACATGTTCGATACGTGCTGTATACAACGGGCGACCTCGCCTTTGCCAAAGCTGACATGTCCGGAGAAGTCTTAGGAACTTTCTTGGAAACCAAGGCAATTTGACTCTCATACCTGGTTGGTCTTCCTAAGAGACACATTCGTACCGGTTTCTCAATGATATCTCAAATGCCATGTTCACATATGCAGGAATGAATTCCAGCCTCTCCTGCGAGACAGATGCCGATCTATGGCTCTAGCATGTAAGTTCGGATAACCATTAATGGCTGCAATAATTAAAAATAGATAGACATCGTGCCACGAGGGTTACCCATTTCCGCTCTTCGCCAACTTGCGACTCATCTGCTCACTGACCAATGCTCCTATCTGATTCGTAAGTCTCGAGGCATCTATCAGGTCTTGAACCGGAATCTGGGAAATCCCATCTGTTTCCACCAAAGCTGTCAGAGCATGCCGAAGCACCGTTAAGCGATCCACTGCCGTTGGATTATCCGGCTCTAAATCCTCGATGATGGCAGGCAGTGATTGTGCACGTTGCGGGGTGACGGGGGCATTCAATAGCACTGTTACGCCATTATTCATTCTGCGTTTCAAGTGACTGGAAATATACATACAGTTATCAGGCTCCGGCGCAGCATTGGTTTTCGCATTGTCAGGTGTTAAAGCCACTGTTTGAAGGTGAGCAACGCGTTTACCGTGTGAGGAAAGCACAAACTTTGGTGTTTTTGCTCCCTATGGCGGGTCTCGGAGTTTGGTAGTTTCGACGGAGAGAACCCTTCGATCAATCGGTTTGAAATTTCCGGGAGGCTATCAAGCGCTAGACGACTACGAACGTTTCGTAGCCAGGGCATGTCGATATAGTCTGATAGTTTATGCTTTCTTGAGGGTTTCGGCTGAGATATTGAACGATTCTCGGTGACAAGCGATGAAGGTTGCTGAAGCGGAGGTTCAGACAAGGCCCGCTGAATAGACGGGATTGTATGCCGAGGAGGGCTGCTCCCCATAGGTAGACCTGGGGCTGGCTTCAAAACGCTGCCGTTTGCGTGCAAGCAATTCTTTAAGATCCTTCGATGGAACGACTCTTTTTCTGCCTTTGAACAGTTCAACCCTGTCGGCTTTCGCACCGGCAAGAGGCGTTGATGTCAAACTATTGTCAGATGACGTGGAGGCGAATTGGCTTAGACCGGCGCGGTTCGCGGGAGTCGTGTTGCTATGATCTCCTCTAGGACGTGGCGTAGATGGTTCCTGACGCTTTGCATTGTCAGTGGTTGCAAGGTTCGACGGTGAACATGGCGGTGCGGATGAATGCCGCTGTGGTGAGAGAAACGGATCAAATGGAGACGATAACGGCGTGAAAGCCTGAGCCGAAGTGCTCCTACTGTGGACGATAGCTTGGGAGTCGGGAATAAAAGTTTTGGACTACAGTACAGCTCATTAGAAATGAAAGCACGTTAAGCCCAGATGTAACCAACCTTTTGCGATACCGAAAAACTGCCTGCCACACTCTCGCCCCAAGCAAGAGAAAGACTTTCGAGGCACGTTTTTATCTCTTCTGGCCAAAGTGCCTTGAGCTCTTTCTTCTCGTGGTATGACATGCGCCAAAAATTTTCAAACGATGCAGGTCCCAACGCCGGCCCAGGTATATGCTTTGCTTTGAAAACGGAAACAAGGAAAGGAGCAATGTCGTGGAGCAACTTGGTTGTGGGCTCATTATAGCAAAGCCTATCCAACGCAGTACAGTACACAGCGTTGACCTCGTCTTGGTCAGTATAGTCACGCGAGCATAAAACGCAGGACATACGATGATGTTCTGTTCCGTCTCCAGCAAGACACGCTCTTCATCTTGTATCCAACAGCATAGACTCCCCTGTGTAATTTTGATAAGACCAGGCAACAGTATGTCTGGGCAGCTCGCAAACAGTTCACCAATGACACACAAGAGGTCAATGCAAGTGGCAAGGAATTCGGGCAGCGGGGGATAAAATTTGATTAGTACATCGTCGACCAACTCAAAGAGGTTGGTATCAAGCTTCTTGCAGTCAGATAGATCGAGCTGTCGAACGATGGAGTAGAAAGCTTGCGCATTTGCTTTAAACCTTGAATGGATTCAAGTTCTTGTCAACACCAGAGAAGGAGGGACATACGCTTCTCGTCTCTGGTCTCCTAATCGCTCGGCGAAAAGTCTGATAACCGCATTACTGGAAGCAGACGAACGTCCTGCCAGTTTAACGGTATTGTTCAATAAGCTCTCCCACATCCCAGCTTCTTCCGTGGACAATCTCCACGCCCTGCAGCACGATCAGTGTCCTAGACAAAAAGGCATACAATACAACCAACCCGAATGGCACCACAAGTAAGGTGACGAGATCATCCCATGTCGTCCTATGATCAATGGTCTGCCACGTTCTAATTAGCACCATCCATAGCTGCCTCAGCACCTCCACCTGCTCTCGTCGCTCGCTCTGAAAATAGATGACGTGCAAGAGAGTCGGAACGCCAACGGAGATAAGGTCGGCACAAAGATCGCTCCACACCTTCTTCACATTGTCGTCGCTCAGGGTAAACGTCCGCTTCAACACAGCCGCGAGGATGATTTCCGCGTTCGACGGTAACCAAGTGTCGTACAGCACACTCTTTGTCATGGACCACACTTTCTTGACGAATTGTAAATGTCGAATTTGCGCATCAGGTTCATCTGAAGCGTCAAGCAGCTGGCCAGCTAAGATGGCGACAGTGGTTGACAGGCCGGACGGGCTCGATGTGGGTGTAAGACCGTCACATCGCTGGACGAATATCTCGAGCAATGAGATCCAGACAGATAATACGAGGTCCTATAAAAGCATTAGGCCGATATTACTACGACGAAGTAGCAGCGTTGCTTACGGATAACTCCGATTCGGGTTCTTTAAGCGACACCAACGCTACAGCAGCCCAGACAGATATGACAGGTTTCCAACTGTTATAAATCTCTTCGTTCGTCAACCGGCGCACCGATTCCGGAGTAATAGTGGGGATTGACTGTATGACACCACTTTGGCGCTTGAAGTGGCCGTTGAGCAATGTGCCATCAAATAACGTTTGACAAGGCAGACGGTTTATTTGATGCTCCGGTAAACCGACATCTGGTTCATACCTTGACCCGAGTATTCTATTGAAGAGTGACACTCCGATGCGCTGAGTGTCACTATCCAAGCTTTGCAGCATATCCTGGACAATACTGAGCGCGTTTTCAACGGACTCATCCATTGGATCAACCAATGTCAGTGTTCTGCCAACCTGCAGCAAAGACGCAACAAATGCTGTACCGATATCAACCTTGGTTTCCTGCCTGAGCACTTTGAAAGAGCGTCTCTTTATGTCAGCAACCTCGACATCGCCTAGCTCATCCCTGTCAACAGCATCCGGAATCCGGAGGTACGCCCAAATGAGCAGCTTCCAGACATGCGAGTGCAAAGTGCGGACGATCGAGCGCTTGTGGTGAGCAGCTTGGAAAAGCGTCGAGAAACAAAACTTGACACAATGCGGACGAAAGAAGATGGTGTAATCCCAAAGAATGATCATGGATGATACGAGTGTGAGAGCCCAACCAGGTCCCTGCCCAAGGTGGGTTGGGTTACGACTTGATGCCGCTGCTTCGACGATTTTAGGCAAAGAAGCCGCGTCTGGCATCTTCCCGGGCTTCTCAAAGTGACGTTCAACGAATGCCCGAGTAGTTTGGCGTATGGAGCCACAAGTGTCACAGGGCTCGTTGCATGAATTGACAGCAAATGCGAAACCACTCAGTGCGCACACCGAACTGAGGCGGACGTCCAACGAGTCACTAACGATATGTTCAAGAACAAATGGTAACAATGTTACCAACGGACGCAGTAGGGTCACACCATGACGAAGGAGGAGGGTATGAACAGTCTTTGGTTGGAAGAATCAGCTCCAGTGACTGAGATACGGAAAGGTGCTACCTTGAGACCGTCCAGAACAGCTTGTGGGCCAAAGTATCCTTTGATCGCCCTCTTCAGTGTCAAAGCAATTTGATCTACCCTTGCCAGCAGGATCTCCGCGGGGAGCTGTTGCACCTGCAACATCCACACAATTATACAACACAGTTTCGAGCCGTTCAGCATAGCCAGCTCGGGAGCTACAGTGAACGCGAACACGTCGTCCAAGATGGATTGAAAATCACTAGCTGAGCACGCAATCGTTGGTGAGTCAGGATTCAAGGTGCATAGGCGGCCACAAAATGACGTACAGGGAAACAAAGAATACAGAGCCCTAAATATACAAATGTCGGATATCAGACAGAGCGCATATTGTGCCAGCCTGGCCGAATCTAGCGCGTATTGAGCATCGTCGTCCAGAGTGGGACTGTATGAATACATATTTAAAGAATCTTGCGAATGTGAAGGAGAAGCTGCGAGCGCACGGCGCAGGTCCCGCTTCAAGACCCGCGCCAGCTCAATTGTGCGTTCCCCGACGATCCTTAATGCCCCCTCAGTCCGGGCTGTTTCGACTTGCATGAGTGGCATTGATACAGAACGGATGCGATCGGAAAAACAGGCGTAAGCCTCCATAACGTCGTGAAGTGTTATTTGGTTACAATCGGGGTCCTGCATGGATTCGAGGAGCGTGTTCAGAGGGGAGGCGAAATAGAAAGGGATAGAGAGAAGCTTGGTTGGAGGATCAGACGTGTTATTGATATACATTGGTTTTGTCGACCGTGGCGTCCGTTGTATTGCGTGCTGCTACGCTCCGCGAAAAGTCCCAAGGGGTCGGGTGTCGTCTCATGCTCTCATCAATGTGGCAGGCGTCAATCGTGTGTTGACAACATTGTGGTCGCTCGGCACCGACCGGATATTGCCGGCAACTTTTTCATTGTTGGATGGACGCGGATTGCGCAACCCTTACACTGCACATGGGGAAACCAAATATGTCTAGTGTAAGGCACATAAGCTAATACCAAATACTTCTAGTGCGATGAATAGGAGCCAACTCCGCCGTCATAATTCCCTCGACTTTATCTTTCCCATCTTCAATTCGCTTCGCCAAATCCCACAAATAAAAGTCGATCAGAACGGAGCTGATCTCTTCCTCGCCGCTCTTTTCTCCTCTCTCAAGATTGTTATCACCTCTCCTGCCCCTCTTCCTGCGCTTGCCACGCTTTTCTTCTTCTTCTTTGTCCTTCCTCTGTATCCTCACCATCTCCTTCCTCACCCTCTCGACCGCAACAATACTCGCAGCCCGTAAGCTCACCTCCTCCTTTGCCCCATTCTCGAGCAATGTCCCTTGCATCAAAAGTTCAACCAAAGAGGGCGGATAAGAAATAATTCGTAGGTGATGCAGGATCTGCGGTACACGGTAGTCCGCGAACATGGTAAGCAAATGAATTTGTGGCCCTGGGCCGGGTGGAGAAGGGAAAATCGGGTGGGGTGCGGGGGGACTGCTAGTTGGAGGATAAAATGCCGCCCATATCTCTGCGACAAGGATTTGGGCCCGTTTCCAGAGGTATACTGTTGTCGCCGGTTGGAAGAGATAAAAAGGCAAGACAATCACGCACCTCTGTGCCCGTCAATCCATGACTCATCTCTAAACGAAGGGAAGGTTTCCACAACCATCTTGACTAAGTCAAGCGCTGTACCCTGACCATTGTGCCGCTCGTGGAAAGATTGGACGAAGTAGAGGAAGGAGCCGTTAAAGTCCTGCCCCAATGTCACCAGGAGAACATGGCGACAAAACAGAAAACACTGACGTCACACAAAATTTTGCCCACCTCCCGCATAATTGCAATTCGTTCCTTCAACAGTGCAATGGGCTCTCTGTACGGACTGGCGGGTCTGAACACATGTTCAATTAGCGAGTCAGGGCAACGCGTCTCATCAGAGTAGAAAGAAGGATCAGTAATGGGTAGCTTGTCATCTGCGATGGCTAAGAAAATCATCAGCGCCGGCGCCGCTCGAGATGAGACAGACCCACCCCTATCCAGTGCAGCGAGCAAAGTCCAAGTAACCCGTCCACACTTGTCTTTTCTCCTTTCCAGTCCCGCTCTCAGCCTCAACACAAGAACCCCACGCATCCCTCCATTCTACCCCAAACACATCCTCCTTTTTTTCCTTCTCTGACCAAAAGCTGAAATTGAGCGACGAAATGAGAAAAATCCAATCTAGCACGAGCTTATTCCGCGGATCGGAAAGACCAGCCCAGTCGACGGGACTTATATGTAGCGGATGCGTACGCCAGGTGCGAGGTGTGTATGAATCAGTCAGAAGCCGAGTTCTGATCTATTTTTGGATTAAGTCACAGTTTGAAAAGGGTGAGGTGGCAAGGAGCGTGAGTGGAAAAGGCGAACTGACGAACGTAGCGGGCAGCAATCTTTACACCCTCGTCATTGATTTGCACGAGATTTATGACCTGTTCAAATTGTTTTTCTTTTAGTTTTTTGTCTCAAACCCGAAACATACCTTGTGGGCGAACTCTGCACTCTCCAACACCGGATTGATTGTCCTGTCGCGCTTTATTGAAGCAGACAAAGACTTCCGACGAGTTGAAGGGCGAGTAGGTCGAGCATTGTATAAGGCGTTCGAGTGAGGCTGAAAAACAGGCATCAAAGAAAAGTGGGAGTCGTCGAGAATTGTTGTCTCAATTACATAACGTGATAAACATTTTATCAACCTATCAATTGACTCGACCCGGTCGACCCTGACTACCTGTCCTCTGCGAACGTCGTCTTGCCCTCCAAAATATCCTGCCCATGCTCCTTCAAACTGGGCTGCGTTACTTTGTCTCAGTCATTCTGTCCGCTAGGAAACAGCGTTACCTTGCGAAGAACCTAACGAAACGCGTCTCAATCGCCACTCTGAACAACGCAAATTTGTCACTTACGGTACCTCGCGCTTTCTGTGCGTATCCTGACCGAGTCGCAGGCCTGTTAGCATTATGTATGCGTCTGTGTCTCGACCAAATTACCTATAACTTGCTCCTTGAATGGGACCTTTTTGGAAGATGGCTGCGGCGCTGTCGAAGCTATGACCAATAAGCAGACCTGATCCCGCGATTGGTAGTACCTTGTTGCGGGGCTTCGTCAATGTCAGTCGGAGGCACTACGTCAGACGGCATGACGGTCAGAGGGGGGATGGTGACGGGCGTGGTGCACGACATGGTATGGAAAGGTGACACCACCGCAGAGATTTATAGCTGATACGGACTGCTACTGACGTCACTGCTCCTGCACGCAAATGCCCTAATCGGCGACCCATCCGCCTCCTCGCCCAGATACAGCGGCACAAAACTGGCAATCCACCCCTCGCTGACTTGTTTCCCCCCATCCAGCAGCTTGTCTACATTTGCCAAATTCTCCACAATCAGCCGTCCATTTCCCAACATCGTCTCATGCACTCCAAATCCTTCCTTCCCACTCACTCCTTCCGCGGGCGTCTCGTCCGGACTCGCCATATCAATCCCTAGGATCTTTACTCCCCGCGCTACGATACCCTCTGCCGCGTTCCCGCGTAAGATAGGGATGCGAGAAATACTCGGTCGTACACCACTTCTTTGACCATCCCGTATATAGCACCAATGCTCCCCCTTCTCTCATCCTGCCTTCATACTTTTCCAAATCAGCCCACGTAATCCTCTGTCTTGGGTTCAAACCGCTTGTAGTCGCTGCAGCTTTAGTAGCATTCAGCTGGGATAGATCAACCACCACAGTTGGAACCGCAACCAGTTCATCGATCGAGATCTGCCCAATATGCTTGCCGTCCACGAGGAAATGAGAGGGCGCATCGATGTGCGTCCCGGTATGCGTACTGAGGGAAAGCCTGTGCACGCTAACGCCTTCTTTAGGGATGGTACATGTTGGCGTACAGACAAACGGGCTGTCGCCTGGATAAACTTGCGTGCTCGATGTGAGAGGATGTGTGAGGTCGATGACGTGCATGATGTGATGGCGTCGGTTTGTCGCTGTCACGATGCCGCTCCAAGCAATTTTGAGGTAGTTAGTAAACAAGGCACTATTCAGGTATTATGATATTGTCAAATGGTTTTAACGTGCGTTTGGTCGACCACGAGGTCTAAGCCCAAGGCCCACGGCAAGGGAGCACGAGGAAGAGAGGCTAAACCGCCTCTCCACCTTCCCTGGGAACTATCTACTGGTATTGTAAAGGTATAGTAAGCAATCCAGAAGCAAAGAGAAAACGAAAAAGCATGGGTCAAGGAATCGTTGAGCGCCAGTCTGGCCTGGACTGACGCTCAACGACCCCTTCCCGTTCGGACGATAAGCCTGGCCAGGGCTCACGCCGAACAATTAGTGTCCTGGGGGTGTCCTGGGGGTGTCGTGCGACAGGGTAGGTTGGTTTGTCTTTGCGTATTGCGTCTCAATGGACCTTGAGAGAAAAGCATTAGCCGTAGCTCGTGCAAGAAAGAATAATTAGATGTGGAAATTATGTTTATCTCGCACGAACGCTTCAATCCACGTCTTCAGACGGGTCGTGCTCTCCACCTTCGTCGACGCAAAACGGTAGAAGCCTATCGAGCGTCAGTGAAGGGAAAAAGAAGATAACGCTAAGCTGAATCCCATACGCCTTCAATAACTGTTCTTAAAACTTCGTTTTTGGCATAAAGGCCTATCAACGAATATAGTGAAGGAAAAATGTTTGAGGAAAACAGCTGGTGTCACCGCCCGCCCCTTCGCGCCAACACGAAATCTGCAAGAATTAGTCACGTCACAGGTGGAGAACCCAAACAACAGTCCAAAAAAATAAGAAAACGCGCATATAGTCAAGTTCTTTTTTGCTAGTTTTCGTTGTTTTTTTTTCGAGTTTACGCATTTTTAACTTTTTTCTCGATTTTGGACTGGGAATAGAGGTATCTTGGGATTTATCCCGCCCCGAGCCCGGAAAAGAAAAGAAAATGAGAACAATGAATATGGAAAGAGGAATGGAAAAATACGCCAGCGCGCTCTATTTTATTTTCGTCCAAGGCTAATTTGACTATTAGGTCCTCTTCGAGGGCAGCGCCGGAAATTCACGCACCAATAGTTCTACTGATGAACGATAAAATGGATTTTATCTCAGCACTGCGATTGACAATTGCTTGACCTAGACCTCGCGCCAACAAGATCAAGTGGAGGAGCGGGAAATGAAAGAAAAAAAAGACGGATGGACTCACGATCTACGGTCGCCCATCGCCAGTGCCACAAAAGATCTGAAACTGATGAAGAGATATCAGAGCAGCACCAGAAGCCTCTAGTCAAAGACATGCGCATATAGCCCGTTTCCAGAAGTCCAGAAATGTTGACACAGCGAGAATACAGTAAAGAACAAGTCCAGAAGGTCCAGAGGTATAATCAGAAACGTCGCTAGAGCACCAAAGAGAGCCAGAAGAGAGATTCGCCAGCTGTCGGTGCCCAGAAAAGATCTAGAAATATTAGCAAAGAGAGACTCGGAGTTCGAGGAAGGGATGCGGAGGAGAAAGACAAAAAAAGTGAAACGGACCGAGAGAAAGGGATTTCTTGGCCACGGCGAGTGGAAACGCGTTGTGGAATGGCAAAATTGATCTGCCTAAAGCGACTGAGAAATTTAAATACGCTCGAAAGCACACATACCGTCGATTTGAATGAGATTGTCTGCGTCACCCACGGAAAAAGCACGGGCCGAGCCACAGCCTATGTCGTGCTCTACAACTGCACCGCTAGATCATCAGGGAGTTTTGGAGTCATGCCGTGCCAAGGTAATATCCTTTCCCGTCATGCAATCCGGCCTTGCAGGAAGTGCTCGTTGTCACCCAACGAGTTTTGGAACCAAGCTTTGCCAGAGCTTGACTTCTACGCTCGCGGTGTTCCGGGGTGACTCAGTTCCGGTTATCGATGAATTTGATTTGTGTCGCAGCTAGTATAGTCCCAGTGGAAAACGTCGTCGTCCCCTTCGTCTTCTAAATCCAACTCCGCGGCAACCATGCTCAACGTAGCCTTTTCATGCCATTCACGATCTTGGACGATCTGCGCTGGCTCACAAAATGTAAACGTGGCCTCTATCCCGTGAAGATTTTGAGTGTGGAAGACATCAATGAATGGAATTTTAATGTACGCTGGCTGGTGAATATGACATCCGTCAAGGTGTCATCGCCCTCATCCTCATCATCGTTATTAACTAAAACTGATATCAACATGCAATCTAAGTATCAATAAGAGTGCTTGGAAATCACCTTCGTCGACGAGAATCACATTTTCGAAAAAATCAGATCTGTCTTTTTCTATTCCATGCCGATTATTATCAAAGATAAAGTCTAAATTCGTTCTGCATGAGCCTGAAAATCATAAACACAAGAATTGAGCATACCATCGAGCGCTATATCGTCTTGCGAATACTCAAATATAGGTTCTATTGTACCGGTGCGTCGGGCTTAAGACGTGAAAAGCAAAGTTGGATAGGTACCTGTGCATGTAAACTCGTTTTCAAAAGCGCTAACTTCGCTGGCAGGGTTGACGCCTCCGACTTGCTTGGTTACTTTCACAGCCTCTTGCTCCTCGATTTGCTCAACTTCTTCTGCAATTTCGTCAGCCTCGACAATGGGGTGAAGACCTACCTCTTCAAAGCCGCCAACCCACCACGGCGTCGGCTTGCGATACCAGGGGGAGACAGGGGCAATGAGGATATCGGAGAGATCGTGTTCAGGGGTACGCGAAACGCGATTATTAGGATGGATGATGATGGTATTCATCGTGTCAAGTGGGTTGTGGTTATGGGATATCGCAGATATCACAGTGGGATGGTAGCAGTATTAGCTGAAGAGCAGAAGGGGGCTGGGCGCAAAACGTGTAGCGGTGGCTGACTATTGCAATCGGGGCTGACTTTTTTATGTGGGCTGTGTGTTAAGCTTATGACATGATGTGCATTGAATAGCCCAGATATTACTGGGACGATAGGATACAATTGTAGTATTGTACCAAGGTATACTGTGGCGAACAGTTGAAGGTTAGACCCAATGAGTGAAGAGGCTCTGAAGGTATTATGGATATGCACCTGTACTGTATCGTGAATTTTCGAATATCGATGCGCCGAGTTTGGTAAGCTCGAGTGAACTGTGAGATCCCCGAGTCCCGGCGCGAGTCGCGCTCCCTTCATATATGACGGTTTCTCAAATCACCGGCGCAGTCCTGATTGCACTGCTGGGCAGGGGGCGCGACATGGTGTCGAAAGGGCTTAGCGTCACCCGCTCCTTGATCTGTTACCACCACCACCCCAGGGTTTTCCCACGGTTGGAGGACACTAGATTTACTGACAACCTCGACACTACGAGCTACGATTGGATATCGGTTAGCAGAGTGGCCTCATACTAACACTTTTCCTTCCTCTGGAGCTCTTTTGGATCCCATCGTCACCCTGCAATCATGGTCAAACCTCGCAGTTTTGACCCTAAGCAGCCTGGCCCAAACTGGACAGCACGCACTGGTTCTAGGTATGATGCCCTCGCAGCCCCCTCACCAGGAGGCCCTTCTGGCTACCAGCCTCTCCCCGAGACTGGTGAAGCCTCTGTGCGAAGGCTTTTGGGGAAGTACTCTTCAAGGAGGACCCCAAACCCTGACAATGACCCCAGAATGTTGAAACGAACGTTGACGAATGTCTTTCGTATCGTGGGAAAACATCTCGGATCTATCTGATCTCAATCATTATCATATCTTATCAGTATTATCTAATAATCTATGATTATATAATGTTCATTGTATGTGTATCTAGACAGATATTATAGAGTTCAATGGGACAGAACTCTGAACAATAAAGCCGCCTCATGTATTCACATGGCGACTGTGCAAAGCTGTGCTTCACACAGCTTTCCACACAGCAATGACTGCGCATTGCTATGCTCAATACATTTGCTCAGTCATGCTATACAAATGCTCAGTCAGCGTATCATAATAGCGCTGACACAGACACAGTAGATAGACGTATAAATACTCTGTAGTTTCTCCGTCAATCTACATTCTCTTCTCTGCTATCAACCAGTTGAGCCACAGCTCCTGAGTGACCTACAGCTACCACAAGTAAGTTTTCACTTACTTAGCTCTACTATTCCGCTGTGCCTGTCGTCGTGCTACTTCGACACAGAATTGCACAGCAAGCAGCTGCACTATTAGCAAACCTAGATGACTGGCAGTCAGACACAGACTGTTCTCGGCCCATCTCACCCTCTGCCCAATCTCGACCCACCTTGGCCCCAACCTACAGGGCCCAGACTCCGCCGCCTGTGGCGGAGATTGAAATGGCTGTTCCTAGGCCTGTCTATGTAGACTTGCAAACGCAACATGAGGAGCCCGACAAAAGCCCCCTCCAATGTGTCGACACAATATTGCCCCATATCATGGTGGATGGCTTCATCCCACTAGAAACCTTCCAATCAATTTTCACCCTTTACTGGTCCAAGCTATGGGATATGGATAAGAAGAAAGTTCAGATAGCGCCCATCCTGCACATGGGCCCAGGATGCCCCCATACCAACACCCGTGTCTCGCCAAACCTGGGAGACAGTAAAGAATGTGCTCCCACCACTTTGTCAAGGAGCCCCCCTCGGACAATTTGAGGGACAAGGGCCAACACCGTCTTACTCAGGGTCCCACCAATGGCTGGCCCTTTCACTCAACCTGGACGTCGCCTCAATGGTCAGTCCCTACTGACCAAACTCACCAAAGTTGTCAACCACATTGGACATGACACATTCCAAAGCCCAGTGAACGTTATCACCAAAGCAGCCTGGAGCCAGCACGACAACGTCATCATAACATGTGCTAGCCTGATCATTCCCGAGCAACAGACTGTCCTCATGAACGCTGTGGGACGGGTCTTCAAACTCAATGATGGGGCACTCTCTGTAGTTAACCACCCCACTACCTCGCTCATCAAGTTCGTCAATGTCCCCTCAAGGGACACAGACAGATCGCTATATTCACTGGATAAAGTTACTGGTGACCTTCGTACCCATCCCAGATGGGAGCTCATCAAGCTTCACTGACCACCACTGTGGGTGAAGGCAAAGGAACAGATGAGTATAGGACCCCTAGGGGTTCTACTTGTTGAAATTATTGATACGAAGGCAGGTGCCAATGCCGATTGGGTCCTCGGTTCCCCAGTCTGCATTAATGGCAAGAATGTCAAGAGCTGACCATGGCATATCAAGAACACCACACCCCAATGTTCGCACTGCAGCCACTGGGGCCACACCAAGGACAGGTGTGCAGTGGCACAACCTATGTGTAGCAAGTGCGCCAGTCATCACGCAGGTCAATGACCACCGGTCGCACTGTCGCGATTGTACACAACAGGGTCCTATGTGGCATCGAAAGATGCATTAACTGCATTGGAATTACAAAGGTACCACCGCATGCAGCTAGCTCTAGCAGCTGCCCTTTCTTCAAAGCATGTTTCACGCCTGGACAAGATCAAGGACATGTACACATCCACGGTTGATGTTCGACATGCTGCCATTAGTGGCAGAAACTCTTTGTTTATCAGAATCCCCCCTTCTCGGGGTGCATCTACTTCAGCTGTGGCTCCCCAAAGCGAGGGAGCAGTATAGCTTTGCACTGCATCTGGTATGCATTTTCACGCTTATAGTTAAATCAAATCGATCTCTACACGTATAGTGGCCACTATTGGTGCCGCTGACTCATTGTCCCTCTTGAGTACTTTGTACATAGTAGAGGGCAGGCCTGTGGCCACCCCCTTCCTGAATAAGGAATATTATTTCTATCCAAAAAAAAAAAAAAAAGAAAGGGCTTAGTGTGGCTGTGGATGCGACGACCGCAATTTTTTTTTTTTTTTGGGATAGAAATGTATTGCCCTATTTGGGAGGGGGTGGCCGCAGGCTGCACCCTCTACTACGTACATAGTACATGAGAGGGATGATAAGAAGGTGCGCCAATAGTGGCCCCCATACATGTAGAGACCAATGTGGTTTAACTTTAACAATGAAAATGCATACTGGATGCAGCCAGTAACTATTCCACTCCCTTGCTTTGGGGAGCCACAGCCAAAGTAGAGTCACCCTGAAGAGGGGGGATTTGGAGAACCAAGGGGTTTCTGCCACTCATGGCAGCATGTCGAACTTCAACTGTGGACAAGTACATGTCCTTGATCTTGTCTGGCATGAAACGTGCAGTGAAGAAAGGGCAGCTGCTGGAGCTAGCTGCATGCAGTGGCACTCTGATGTTCCCAATGCAATTGATACATCTTTTGATGCCACAGAGAACATGTTGTGTACAGTTGCAATAGTGCGACCAGTGGTTGTTGACCTTGTGGTGACTGGTGCACTTGCTACACATGGGTTGGGCCACTGCACACCTGTCCTTGGTGTGGCCCCAGTGGCTGCATTGTGAACATTGGGGCGTGGCCATCTTAATATGCCATGGTTGGCTCTGGACGTTCTTGCCATTAATCTGGACTGGGGAACCAAGGACCCAGTCAGTGTTGGCGCCTGCTTTGGTATCTATAATTTCAACCAAAAGGACCCCTAGGGGTCCTATACTCACTTGATCCTTTGCCTTCACCCACTTTAGTGGTTGATGAAGCTTGAGAAGTTCCCATCTGGGATGGGTATGAAGGTCACTGATAACCTTGTCTGGCGGGTATAGTGATCCGTCCCTGTCCCTTGAGGGGACATTGACGAATTTGATGAGCAAGGTGGTGGGGCGGTTGATGATGGAGAGTGCCCCATCATCAAGTTTGAAGATCCATCCTACAGCATTCGTGAGGATGGTTCATTGCCCGGGAGTGATTGGGCTAGCGCAAGTAATGATGACGTTGTCACGCTGGCTCCAGGCTGCTTTGATAATCACGTTCACTGGGCTTTGAAAAGCATCATGGCCAATAAATTTGACTGTTTTGACGAGCTTGGTCAGGCGACGACCGCACTGCTGCCCGTCCAAATCAAATTTATCTACGCATGGGCAGCCGTCAACGCATTCTATATCAGAAAGTTGTTGTGAGAATCGAGATCATCGGTGTGGCGAGCACGATGAGGAGAATAAGGGAATTTCCATCACACGATTAGGGCTGGCGGCCGATGCGATTAAAAAGCACTATCGTACAAACTACATACACAGAGAGATAATGTTATACACGAGAGTTAGGGTCCCAAGCAATATCTAGCCATCTACGAAGGGGGAGGCTGCGTTTGCTGCGGCGGCTGCCGTCTTGGTACCACCGGCGGTTTAGCTGGTACATCTGCTGCAGGTCTGAGACGCTTAACAAGTGCGTCGTCTCCTGCCCCAGTTTGTTCCTCGCGAGGCCGTTTACTCGCTCCCACGATGTGTAGGGTCCCAGGCTGGCTGGCGATGGGAGCAGCAGCAGCGGCGCTAGCGCCAGCAATAGAGAGCCCGGTAACAACAGGCCGCGCTGGAGCGCCTCCGCGAGGAGGCAACCCACCCCCGCGGGGACCTCCGCGGGCTTGACCGCGGATGGAGGCTCCGCCTCTGCCAGCACCAGTTGTGGGCCCTGTGGGCGCCTGTGAAGGCCTCCGCACCGCGGCTGCAGGACCCGTGGGAGGAGCACTGGCGCTTCCGGCTTGCGGCGGTGGCTTGGCTACTGGCGGAACAGGGGCTGGAGCGGTTGCGGTGGTTGGCGTAATCGTCCCTTGCTCATCCGCTGGTATATATCCCGCATCCTTCCACTTTTGCACTTGCGTTTCAAGTTCTTTGACACGTTTTTGTACTCTGACCAGTTGAGCATCCTTTACTTTGCTCTTCATCGTCTGTTCCATTCTTCCTCTCTCCATAGCAGCCTCGATATCCTGTGCGTGCTTAGACTCCAGCGATTTCGTGTGCTCGGTGACAGCAGCGTCAATAGCCGCTTTTTGGTCTAGACCAGCTGCGGAATTAGCTTGCTCTTTGCGAGCGTTTTCAACAGCCAATTGCAGCTCTTCATGATGTTGCGCTTTGATTTTCTCTTCAAGGGCACGCAGTTCCTCAGCATGTCGTTTGGACTCCTCAGAATTGGTGTTCATTCCAGCCCTTTCAAATTCAGCTTTGGCCTTCTCCACCGCAGAAGCAACAGCCGCTTCACGATCAGAGTCGGCCACTGATTTAGCCTTTGTCATGTCCTGCAGTCTCTTCTGGAATTTTTCCTGCGCGACGAGGTCAGGCTGCGTCATTCGGATTTCTTTAGAGTTACACACATTCTGGAAGCGTATGCTCTTTACATCTTCTGCCGCCTTATGCGCTTCTTCCGTTGCAGCCTAACGAGAATCTGAGCACATTTTCTCGAGGTACAAATCAAAACACGACCTTTAGTTTGGTCAATGCGTCGTCGCGAGCCTGGAGTAATTCGGTCTTTTCTGTCTCCCACGAACGCTTGGCTTCTTCAATGTCGGTTCCTGCGATTATAGTAGCTGAAGCTCTGCTGGCCTCCAATGTTACCTTTTCTGCGAGGAGCTTGTCTCGCTCTACTTGCAGGGCAGCCTATCAAACGCAGATAAACAGGAAGGATTGTTATTGGTAAACGAACACATACGATGGTGGCACTTTGGTCTTGCGCTGGTTGAGGAGCATTGGCTTCCGACACCTTGCTTTGTGCCTCGTTCAGCTGTTGCTCAAGTGTGGTCACTTTCGTCTCGAGTGCACGCTTCTCTTCAAGTATCCTACCCTTTTCGTTATTGAGCTCGCCAATCTGCGTTCGGATTCGCTGATTAAGCCTGTTTTGATTTTCTCTGCTGTTACGGATAGTACTCTCCAACGATTCAACCTAGCGAACGTTAGAGAGAATCCTGCTGTTGCTTGATAACACGCACTCGACTTTCGACCTCTTTGCGAGAATTCTCGAGGTCTGCTTTCTGTTGTTCCATTTCAACCTTTTGGGCCTTTAGTGATTCAATTTCCTCTTTAAGAGATTGAATCTCGGCGGGATCAACGCGATCATACTATGGAAAGTTATTAACTGGTAAGACAAAGATGGAGCAAAAATAGTCACTTTGCTCAGAAGCTGGCTATTACGTTCCTGCCATCGACGATTCTCCTCCTCCAAGCGAAGTATGTGGGCTTTGGACGCCTCTAGCTCTGCCTGGGCAGTTCGGGACTGCTCTTTCGCGGGCTCGAGCTCTTGCGACGACTGTTTTAGCTTATTTTCCAGCTCCCTAACTCGCTTGGCATGATTCTCGGAGTCAGCACGAAGAGTGGCATTGCTCTCTCTAAGAATATTGAACTGATTGATTCTTTCAAGCAGTTCCGCGTGTTGTGAAGCAGAGGCCGCTGTCTCGAGAGCCCGTTCACGTTCCTTATACTAGTGAGCATCTATACGATAACATGCTAAGATTTTTTATACCTCTGACAACGTCGCTCGTGCCTCACCCAAGGCATGAGAGAGGTGGTCTACCTGACCCTTGAATCGAGCATTTTCTTGCTTGCAAAGTTCCAGTTGCAGATCAACAATCTCTTTCTCTTTTCGGAGATATTGCACAACTTGACGCAGTTCGACGAATTTAGAATCCGAATCTTCGGAGGTGTCGCCTTCCACTTGTGTAGAAGCAGAGGAATCGGCTGCTTGTCTGATACGTGCAGCCTGTGAGCTGACGGACTCGAGGTGTTGATGAAGAAGCTTGTTCTGGTCGGAGAGGTCTTTGCACCTAATTTAGATAAGTATAGCACATCCGACATGTAAGCGGAGATTCTTACCTAGCGTTGAGATCCGCGATTTCTTTGTCAAGAGCCTCTTTCTGTTGTTTCCAGCTGTTTTCAGATGAGCCAAGCTTAGTTTGAGCAGTTTCAACGGCACGGAGGCTATCTCTTGCAGTGGCATGAGTGGTGGTCAGTTCACGTTTCAAATTCTCAATAGACTTGATAGAATCGGCATGAGAAACAACTTCGTTGGAGTAACGTTCTTCAGCAGCCTGTATGTATCGTTCAGTTAGCTGTGCTGACTTGATGAGAGGCTCTGACCTTGGCTCGTTCTTCCATTTGACGAATCTCGTTCTCGCGAGAGGAGCGGTCTGTTTCCGCGTTCTTCTCAGAAGTGCTCAGGTCAACAATAGTGTCCTCCAACGTCTTCTTGTCACTGGCCCAGGCGGTGCGTTCAGTGTCAAAAGTCTTTTGAATTTCATCGTGTCTGCCCCTTAGTTGACTCAATTCTTCTTGTGCTTCCTTCAAACGTTCTTGCAGAGCTGCATATTCGGCCTGCGTGAAGCTATTGATTTAGGCCTCTTTACGCATGATGATTATTCTCACCTCCTGGCGAGTAATCTGAGCCTCTGTCGAGATCTTGTACTCATCATAGGTTGAGTTAAGGTTAGCCAAAGCTTCCTCGCTCGCTTGACTGATCTCCTTAAACTGCTGAACATGGCCCTTGGACGTGGCAAGATCCAATTCAGCCACCTTCAGAGCAGACCTAGATAATTTGGCTTTCAATGTCACGACTCAGATGAGTTGGACTTCGACGTTACCTGAGCTCCGCAACCTCAGACTCCAACTGTTGCTCACGATTGAGATCCTGGTCAACGTTCTGCGAGGCGCCATTGGCTGTGGTAGGCCGACGCTCGTACACAGCAAGTTTCTCTTCGTTGCCTTGTATTTGGCGATTGAGGTCCGCAACACGTTCTTCCAGATGCTTCTTGCTCGTCTCGGCACCGACAAGGCCCTCCCGCGTCTTTGACAATTCTTGGGTCTACATTAATATATATATAAGTATATTGAATCGCCCCGGAAACTGAAGGTTGCATACATTCTTATCAAGGCGGGTCTGAAGTTCCTTGAGCTCAATCTCCTTCTGAAGATTGATATGCCGTATAGTGTCCCTCTCTTGGACTAGTTGGGCACGCAGGTCTTGCCTGGTCGACGGTATGGATTTATGTATCGTTGTCCAAGCTAGGAAGAACCACTCACGTTTGGCTTTCAAGCATCTGCAGCTGACTCTCCAAGCGACGACGATCGTTCTCGCCAGAACGCTCGAGATCGCTATGCATCTTCTGTACGTTAGTCATGAGGTCCGACAGGTGAGCGCGCTCTAATGCAAGAGTTTTGTTCTCCTCAACGAGGCGGCTTTGTACACCCTAGGATGATTGATCAATACACAAAACCATGAAGTATGAGTGATAAGGATAGCGAACCTCCCAGATCTTCTTCTCGGCTCGCAGGTTTGCGCATTCATTGCGCAGCTGCTCAATCCTAGCATTTGCGATTTGCAGGTCCTCGGTTGCTCTGCTGCATTCGATATCAATCCTTGTCCACTGATCAAATAGTTTCTGGTTCCGCTTCGTTAAATCATCTATCTCCTTAGCATGGAGAGCAAACTGATCTTGATGCATGCGGTGACGATCTGGTTTTACTATGATTAATATCATCAGCGAGACACCGGCAAAACAGGACCTACCAGTCAGATACTCGATCTTCGCGTTGGCCTTGGCAAGAGCAGCTCCGAGCTGTGCAACTTCCCTCTGTGACCCGACAAGATCCTCCCTCAGACGAACCGAATCAATGCCCATCTCCATCCTATAGGCGTCGAACTGACTCTGTACCTCGGCCAGCTCCTTAACCGAATCATTGTGTCCCTCACCACTCACGGCGGCGGTGTTGCCATTGACACCAGCCAGTGAGCTACTTGATGCCTTCTCGGCTCTAGCTAACATAGCCTTGAGGGCATCCCGTTCTTTCACGTAGGCCTGAATGACATTTTCGCTATTTTTCTTTTGTCTCTCGAGTTGTGCTGCCAATTCTTGCATAGCTTCGTGAGCCTCCCTGATCGCCTCACTCTGCTCCCTCTCCATAGCTTCCTTGTATTCCCTTTCCTCTGTCTCCATCTTGCTTGAAAGCTCCCGTACGATTCTTAGAAGCTTCTGGTTCTGTTCTTGTAGACCTCTGATAGATTTGAAAAGAACAAGATTGTTGGTAATAAGCGTATCAGTGTCCTCCGCGGTCAGAGGCTGCACCTCTTCGTCCACCGTATTTATTAACGTCGGGTCATCGCGCCGGGCAATTTCATGGAGCAACGATTGCACTTGCCGACCAAGATCCTCTAGCTGTTTCTGCAGCAACTCATTCTCGCGAAGCGACTTGTTCAGCTTCTGCGTGTTGTCCTGGGCAAGATTACTTTGTGTTTCCCGTTCAGTGATGGCCTGTGCGAGTTGAGAAGCAAGTTCCGAGGCTTCAGACTTGAGTCTCTCGTATTCCGTGCGTTGCTGCGAGATAATGGGCGCCTGCAACTTGCTTCAAAACGCGAGTGAAAGTTTTTGCCGAAATAACTTACCCTTTCTTCAATCTGAGCAAGAACAGCTGTCAACGTGCGATCCATGTGATCGTATTCGGCGCATTTCTGAGCGTACTCATCTTGAAGTCGGACGTAATCCGCATATACTTCTGTGAACGTCTTGCCGCTCTTCTGTGTCTTGCTAGCCATAGCCACAGTAGGGCTAAGACCCATCATAGCTTCTGTCGCCGCATCTGATGTACGAGGTGTCCTAAGAGGTGTTGACGGCGTGCTTCTACCAGGAGGAGGCAGCTCTCCGCGTCCCATACGATCCAAGACGGTCTCCAGGTGATAAATCCTCTTCTCAGCATCTTCACGCGCCCTCCGTTCCCTTTCTATTTCGTCCTTCAGAATAGCCTCACGCTTCTCTGCCTTTTCGCCAACTCCGGCCCACTCCTTTTCAATGCTCTCCACAATCTCCTTTGCCTGTTGTTCCCTTTCCTCCATCATCGCTACCAACCGCCTTAACCCATTGGCTTCGCTAGCATACGTTGCCTCTTGTTCAGCCAACTGCCCGGTGAGGTCCTGCACCTTGGCAAGCGCCTGCGTCAACTGGTGGGACTGCGATGTATGAGAGGCCTGGAGTGCTTTCAACGACGCCTGAGCAGATTCGTGACTCTGCTTCAGGGAATCGTGCGAAGCTTGCAAGTTGGATAGCTCAGCGCTCTTGCTACGACGATATTTGGAATATTCTTCCGTCTTGGAACCAAGTTCATTAGCAGTACGATCGGCTTCGGTCTGCACCAGCTGTAGTTGTTGGTTCAGCGTTTCAACCTTGAACTATAACAGGAAGAGTTACTAAGTGTGGTACGTCATAACAAGCAATAACCGTTACCTTTGTTGATGCCTCCACGGAGCGAAGCTCGCGAATTTGGGCCTCTAGAGCCTGATGTTCCTGCCTAGCCTCTTTCAAATTAACACGCAAGGTTTGTATTTCCTCTGGAAAATCCTGTAGTATCAGAACAACCCACATATAAGTGACATTGTCCATACCTTCCCACTGCTCGCTTTCTTGTTTCAAGCGACTGATGACACCTACCAAGTCGCGTTTTTCACGCTCCACGTCGTCGACACGAGTGCGTAACGTATCCACTTCAACCGTAGAAGAAGTTTGTGAAGCTTGGAGAGTCGTAATTTGCGTCCGCAAGGTAGATTGTGCAGTGGCTTTGGAAAAGAAGCGAATTGAGTCACACGTTGCTCATGGAAAGGGATCAAGATACGCACCCAACTGATCCCTTTCTTGCTTGGACTTTTCTACGTCTGTCCTTGCAGACTCTAAGGCCTGCTCGAGATCTTTGGACATAGTTTCCCGGTCTTGCAAAGCCTGGTCAAGCTCAATATCCTTCTTTTCAGCCTCAGCACGCGCCTCATCCAATTCTCGTTGTGTAGCATTCAAGTCTGTGGCATGTTGAAGTAGCAAGCGGTAAACAGATAAAACGACATCAGAGTTGGGCGCAGAGAAGTCTGCGTCCGGTACGAGAGAAGCAAGGGCGTCGACGTCGACATCTTCGGGAATGACAATTGTGAACGGGTGAGGCTCCTCAACCTGTGAGGCCTCTGCACTCGCAGATGTCGCAGCTTTGCTCCTGCGACGTGTTTTCATCATGGCTAGGCTTGACGGATGCCGCACTCGTTTGTGACCAGCGAGTTATTGAGCTCAATAACGCGCCAAACTGGCCGTCTGTATATCTGCCACGTGGGATGACATAATATTCTTCCACGCTCTCAAACCTTAAATCGCGAATCGCCTTGGTATCAACACAACTGCGAACTTTGGGTGCGTATGGGTTGGGCTCTAGACACCCCTTTAAACCCTGATTTCCTGCTTTCAGTCACCTTCTGACTCGAGCAAAAATGAGTTACGTCGCCAAAGGAGAAAAAGAATACGATGCCACGGGCGCCCCTGTTCCCCCCGCCAAGATACACAAAATCAGGATCACCTTGACCAGCAGCAACGTCAGAAACTTGGAAAAGTGTCTGTGATACTCTAAGAAATTCTGCTTACCTCATTGTTAATCCTACATCTAGTCTCTGGCGACTTGATCAACCGTGCCAAGGACAAGCAGCTTCGTGTCAAGGGACCTGTCCGCCTCCCTACAAAGGTCTTGAAGATCACCACTCGTAAGACGGTGAGTCAACGATGGGGCGATTGACAATTTTTCTGATCGTTTTCTTTTCTAATGTAGCCTTGTGGTGAGGGTTCCAAGACCTGGGACCGTTACGAACTCAAAGTGCACAAACGCCTCATCGACTTGAACGCCTCTAGCGAGGTTGTCAAGCAGATCGTTCGTTTAATCTTCCTGCTCAGGTCAGGTTTTATAACTGACTTTATTCTAATAGACGAGCATCAGCTTGGAGCCCGGTGTTGAAGTCGAGGTCACCATTTCAGCTTAGGTTTTGGCATTGTAGATATACTTTGCAGTATCTTTGAACGACGTGTATGTACTTGATGTGATTGTTTGGAATGCTTGCCGCCTCCATTTGAAATGATGCTTGCGCCGGGCTACCTCTGATTGCGCGAAACCTCCGGCTTGCGCCGACTGACTCATACGATGGGTCGAAGTGCCAAACTGCACAAACGCATCGTATGTCTCATGAGTCCCTATATTATATTCACAATAGCTCATCTAACGCCGCCGCCGCCGCCGCCAGTCCAAAAAGCTCAAGTCTGCGTCCAGCACCACATCTGCACCATCGACCGTGACCACTACTATAGCTGTACAATCAAAAACTGAAAGCGCCAAGAAACGCGCGGATTTGAAGGCCAAGGCGGCAAAATCTAAGCCGTCCTTGACGTCGGCGGGACAGAAAGGAAGCCATGTACTTGGCGGTGCCGACTACGTTTCTCTGATGTTGGCTGGTAGGAGAAAGGCAAAGGATGAAGCGGAAAAGCTGCCTCGGGGTGACGATTAGGTGCTTCGTTCTCAGGACATGCTCATTTATTTCCAACTGAATTGGATAGCGCTGCATTGGTAATCCTCCAGTGTATAATGCAATTTGTTCTAAAAAAAGAGGAAAACAAAAGACGAAGCGTCAACATTGAAGCTCCTCAGCTAGTCATAGTGTGGCAGATATCAGGGACCAGGAAGCGGACCGACACCGGGTAAAATGGCAGTCAAAGAGAAATTTCTTCCTCGGCCTCGAGTCGAGAACACGACTATCGACTATGAGCTGCATCGATTCTGGCAGTCGCCATAAACCAGACTAAGGTTAGATTGCGAGGAAAAGAGTTTAAAGTCGTATCTTCAGATTGTTAGCTGCGGACCACTGATCTACGATGCTGACTTTATATTGTTCTTTGTAGCATATTAATTTCAGGTGAGAGACAAAGAGCCGCTCTTGCTCATATCCTCATAAAGAACAGGACCTACGTGAGGATTGGACAAAACTTAAAGTATTGTGATTGCTTCGATATCATTGATCTGATGCACATATTAATTGGCATGTCCTTCGTGATGCAGGTCAACATTCATCAGATTGGTTCATATCCTATGATGTAATACAACAAGTAGCACTTTTTCTGCTCCATCTTTAAATGGCATTCTCCTCCTCCTAATAAAGGAATTAGAAACACATCAAGGGAACACTATTACTTACTGTGTCTGAGCTTAGTACTTGCTTTATCCTATGCAAGATTTGTGTGAGGGTAAAGATGGTTGGATGCTGAGGATCTATAACTTGCTCCAACTGCTCAATAGCCAGAGAAAGTGAAGATGCTGCTATGTTGAGCTTTTCTTGTTTCCAGTAGTTCATTGCCAAAACTGCCATGATTTTAAGAGTGTCTGGATGGTCTTGTCCAACCAATTTCTTGTACACTTTCACCAATTTCACCAGTAGTTTCTCTGCATCCTCCCAGTTTTCTTTCTTAATGTATGTTGCTGTCAATCCAATCATACCTTCCAGAGTGTCAGGGTGCTCTGGTCCAAGCATTGCTTCCATAGCATGTACCCTCAGCTTCTCTACATCATCCCACCTCCCCTGCTTCACATATATTGCTCCCAGATGTCTCAGGCTGTCCATAGTGTCAGGGTGGTTTGGCCCAAGCATAACTTCCCAATGTTCCATGACATACAGTTGCAGTTTCTCTGCATCATCCCATTTCTCCTGAGAGCTATATAGTATTGCCTGGTTGTACATGATGGTGAGGGTGTCTGGGTGATCTGATCCAAGCTTTGCTTTCTGAGCCTCCAGAACATGCATTCCTAGCTTCTCTGCATCACTCCATCTTCCCTGATTTCTATATATTATTGCCTGATTGTGCATAGTGATAAGAGTAGCTGGGTGATCTGATCCAAGCTTTGCTTTCTGACTCTCCATGACATGCATTCCCAACCTCTCTGCATCATCCAATTTTCCCTGTGCCATATATACTATTGCCAAACTGGTCATGCTGGTAAGAGTGCTTGGGTGCTCTGGGCCAAGTTTTGCTTTCCTCCATTCAACAATATGTATTCCCAGCTTCTCTGCATTGTCCCATTTCCCCTGATTTACATATATTTCTACCAAGTTTACCAGGGAGGTAATAGTGGCTCTGTGGTCTGGTCCAAGATTTGCTTTATAAGCTTCAATAACATGCATGCTCAGCTTCTCTGCCTCATCCCACTTTTTCTGTTGTGTATATGTTATTGCTAGATCACCCATGACACTAAGAGTGTCCAGGTGATCTTGCCCAAGCTTTGCTTTCCTAGCTTCCATAACTTGCATTTCCAGCTTCTCTGCATCATCATATCTTCCCTTATATCTACATGTTATTGCCAGATTGCACATGCTGCTAAGAGTATCTGGGTGGTCTGGTTCAAGCTTCACTTTCAGAGCTTCCATAGCTTGTGTCAACAGTTTCTCTGCATCATCCAATTTCCCCTGATGCATATATATTGCTCCTAAACCTCCCATGCTGGCAAGAGTGTCTGGGTGGTCCTGTCCAAGTTTTTCTTCCAGCACTTTTATAATATGAATCATCAGTTTCTCTGCATCATCCCATTTCCCCTGATCTTGATATATTGATGCCAGAAGTTTCATGCTGGTAAGAGTGTTTGGATGGTATTGTCCAAGTTTTGCTTTACAAGCTTCCATAACATGTATCCCTAGCTTCTCTGCATCATCATAATCTCCTTTTTTCTTATATATTGTTACAAGATTGTTCATGTTGGCAAGAGTGTCTGGATGATCTGGTCCAAGCTTCATTTTTTGGACTTCCATAACATGCAATTCTAGTTTCTCTGCATCATCTAATTTCCCCAAATGTGAATATAACATTGCCAGATTAGCCATGCTAGCCAGAGTGTGGGGGTGGTCTGATCCAAGTGTTGCTTTCATACTTTCCACAATATGCATCCTCAGCTTCTCTGAATCATCCAATTTCCCCATATCCATATATATTGATGCCAAATTGTCCATAGTGGTGAGAGTCTCTGGGTGCTCTGGTCCAAACTTTGCTTTCCGAATTTCCAGAACATGCATCCCTAGCTGCTCTGCATCATGCCATCTTTCCTGACATCTATATGTTATTGCCAGATTGTGCATTGTAGTAAGTGTCTCTGGGTGGTCTGGTCCAAGCTTAGCTTTCCTAGCTTCCATGACATGCATTTCCAGCTTCTCTGCATCATCTGTTTTTCCCTGATCCAAATATATTGCTGCTAAATTTCCCATATTGATCAGAGTAGCTGGGTGATCTGGACCAAGCTTTGCTTTCTGAGTGTCAATTACATGTATCAGCAGTGTCTCTGCAGCATCCCACTTCCCCTGATATCTATATATTGCAGCCAGATTGCCCATAATAGTGAGGGTGTGGTGGTGGTCTGAGCCAAGCATCACTCTGTAAGTTTCCATGACATGTGTTCCCAATATCTCTGCATCACCATATTTTCCCTTCTCTACATATGTTGATGTCAAATTCCCCATGCTGGCAATAGTTTCTGGATGGTCTGGACCAAGCATTGCTTTCTGAGTTTCCATAACATCTACTCCCAGTTTTTCAGCATCATCTAATTTACCCTGTTTTTTGTATGTTATTGCTAGCTGACCCATGATAACAAGAGTGTCTGGATGGTTTTCTCCAAGCTTTGCATTCAGAGCTTCAATAACATGCTTGCCCATCATCTCAGCATCATACCATTTCCCCTGATTTGTGTATGCCAGTGCCAGATTACCCATGATGGCAAGAGTGTGAGGGTGGTCTGATCCCAGCTTTTGTTTGCTGGCATCCACAACTTTCACATATAATTTCTCTTCCTCCTCCCAATATCCAAGCCTGCCAAATACATGTGCAAACAAAATCCATTCATTCTCATAGTAAATGGTTTTCAATTTCAGTTCTGTGGCATGGTTATTGCTTGCCCTAACATGTGGTGCAATCACTGCACAAAGTGCATGATCTGGGACAATTGAGCATGCCAACACAGCTCTTGTCTTATGATAATGATCATGCTGCTCATGCTTTGACATCCTATTCCTGCTCCAAGAGTGTACAAGGGGATGAATAGAATATATATTGAACTTATTGGTCTTCTTGATGAGAGAAAATGACAGTAATATTTGAATACCTGATTGGAAATGGAATTGGTCCCACTCTCCCTCATCATCCAAGAACAATAGTTCAGCATCCAGTAGTCTAATTGATGATGGGAAACCAAATTGTTCCTGGGTTTCAACATCTATCTTTTTGTAACTTTCAGCTGCACTCCTGATCAGTTCTTCTGGTATGTTTTCATGATGAAAGAATGCAAATATTCTCTGAATGGCCATAGCACTTTGAGCTGCAATATCATTTATAGCTCTGGCATCAATTTCTTGCATGGAAAGTTCCCATGTACCATATGTAGAGGACCCATAGTCTGATGCACCAGTGAATCCAGTTTTTGACATCAGTAAACCTTGTTTCTTTTTGTAGAGTGCCAAATAATCATCAATGGTACAATTACAAGAGTGGATGTATGCTCCAGCTTGATCAATGGCAAGTGGAATGCCACCTAGTTTTGAAACAAGTTCTTGAACTGCAGCTTGGCCCCAATGTAGGTCACTGAGCATGGTTGACTTCAAAAGCAAATAAAGAGCCTCTTCACTTCCCATTTCAACAACTTCCATTGAGTTTGCCTTTGATGTGATCCTCATCAGCTCCTCATTTCTGCTAGTTATCAAAATATTTCCACTATTTCCAGGAGGGAGGAACTTTTCCACCACTTGCCAACCATCTGCATTGTCATACACAATAAGCCAGTTGATTTTGTTAGAAATCCATCTCAAAGCAGATGCAGCAGATGAAAAGGCATCAGGAGGGGCATTATCAGCCTGGACAATTTGTCTGAGCCTAAGATCAATATCTGAGGAAGCATCAATCCAGAATACATCAGAGAAGCTTGAGTCAATTCAATATCATCTTACACAACTGACATAGTTAATCCACTCACATGTTTGCATAAACTTCTGTGAACTTGAGGCAGATTTGGGTCTTTCCAATACCACCCATGCCAAACACCAGAAAATATTTCCTTTTTTCATTGGAATGGGAACCAAAGAAATCCTTTAACCTTTGCAAGTACTGCTCACGGCCTGTGAAAAGATGACTAGACTGCCTCGGGGGAGGTAAAGGAGGCAGAACCGGGGCAGAGGATGAATTATTAATGATCTGGAGTTGTTCAATGTCGTCAGTGCCTTGCAACAGCCAATATCAACATACATAATCGCCCTGTACATCGATGAAAGTTCCCATCGCAACAAAATGATGGGCGCCAGCGAAAGCTCCAGGGGCAAGGCGAGCCGTCGTCGGGAGTTGAAGTACGTGATTTTCGAAGGAGGAATCACTTGTCATGATGAAAATTTGAGCACGCTGGGAACCGGAGTAAGGGATACTAGGAACGCGTCGTGAGATATGAATGTGCGTACACGGTGGTTCAAAAGAAATAGCGGTGGTAACACATGTCACATCTGGACGTGACGAAAATATGCCACTTGCGACGCCATATATATAACATGCAACGTCGCCTCTCCAAGCGAACAAATTAAGATCAACGTCAATACTACCAATTTACGGACTCTGATTTGTCCTTTGATAGTATATCATGAAGTTACTGATCCGATTGCACCTCAGCTTTTGACAAATGAGTACGATCCTGGACGATACTTTTCTCCCTTCCTGAGGTTCTTCAATCTCAGAGGATACACATATAATAATGTGGCCCGCGCACTTTAATACAGATTCCTCACTAATATACATGTGAAAAGATGCCAGCTTTACGATTACAAATTCTTCCGACCATACATCTGTGGTTAGCATTGGCAAACCAAACTACTTTCTAGGTCGCCCCTCAGCACGTAGCGAGCTGGGCGGTCTATCGTCGAGGTCTTCGAATGGCAATGATGTCAGATTCAAAATTCGACTGGAAAAACTCGAACGGGGGACAGAACCGGAATTGAAAGATTGCCGGACGGGCGTTAGGTCCTTCGGCACATCCAGAGGTGAATGTCGACGGAGTGGAGGGAGAGTAAATGGCGGTCTGTACCACCGCGCTGCAGTTGGTGACACGGTACCTTCGCCCGAGTCTAGCTCGGTAAGAGACAGAAACGAGGATTGGGGGTTCATTTCCGGGTCATCATGGTTCTGGTAAGGTCTTGAAACGGAGGCGAAGTCGGTGGAGGCGCGGTCGAGCATTCGTTCGATATCTAGAGACCCGGCTTGGAGTGACGTATGTTGTGCACCTAGGTTGGACTGATTCCAAGAACCGAACGTGCTAACGTCCTGCGTCGGCGCGGTGACATATGTTGGATTTGGAATGGGTGGTGTATGTGCGGAAGTAGAGTCGACGGGCAATTGCGGTAGGGGCTTATCCCGAAAGGGCTCGTTTATTAGAAACGCAGACATTGCATTATTGGTCCGTCGTCGTTCTTGGACGACGAAGGCGGTCATGGAAATCCCGATCAGAACAATGACCGCAGTACTGATAGACACTCCAATAGCGATTCGAACACTGAAGGAGGGTTGAGGGGAAAACATCATTTAAAGAAGCCGTGGAGGTCACCTTGTACTTTTTGTAGAACGCGACGTCGATGCTACAAAGCCAGAAAATGAGCCAAAAGGGAACAAGAACGACCAAATTCGTACCACCGCTCTGAACCGCTGAAGTTTGCTGCAGGGTGCTATTTGCTTCAACAGAGAGTATGAATTTACCAGATATAGCTGGTAGTATATAGGTCGCATTTCCTGCGACAGAGCAATTTGCTGCTATAGGCGTCGAGATTCGATCGGGTTGATACAGTCGTACGGTCGGAGCACCCCGCACAAGAGAGCTGTTGTAGGATATCGAGAATGGCTGGGAGGAGGGTAGGTTCTGGGCGAAATGGAAGATGTCAGGAGGCGAAGTGGCGGTTGGTAAGCAGGAAGTGTCATTGGAGGGACCAACGGTCAGAAATTCTGAGACGGGAGCAACAGAGGTAGCACTGCGATCTAGGGAGACAAGGAACGTGGTATTTTCGGGAAGAGGAAAAAAGCTGACACCAAGTCCGTTGGAAACATTTATCTGGGGTGGAATGTCGATACGCAGAACCTGTGCGTTGGATGGGATGAGAGAAATGGTGGTGGGGATGACGTTGGTGTCTAGGGAACCCGAGAATGAGAATGAGACGGGTGCGCACTGGGCGACTGGAGAAAGGGAGAAAGAAATGGGAAAGCCCGACGCGCGGACCTGCGGCGCGAGGACGAGCAGGCAGAGTGCGAGCAGCATCGACAGCGACGTTGGGTGGCCGAGTGTGCGAGCTGCAGCCATCGCAACACGGCGCAACTGCCGATCTCGTCTTTCAACGTCGATCTCGCCGTGACGTCACGCTCTCATGATCCGAACCTCCGTACATCGTCTCCTCAAGCACTCCAGGCGGCTCCAGACTGCCTCGCCTCCCTTCCATGCTACATCAGAGCTCAAGTTTTTCAACTCCATCAATGAAGGACAGGCGCCCATCCCTGCCTTCCGCATTCTCGATGGCGTTGGCCAGCCCATCGAGGGCGCCCAAGTCCCAGATGCTCGTCTCTCCTCGTTGCACACCACTTGTCCTGACAGTCCTGTAGATAGACAAGACGCTTGCACGGAAGCTCTACGAGCACATGCTACTCCTCCCAACCGTCGACAACATCTTGTATAACGTCCAGCGACAAGGCAAAATATCCTTTTATGTCAGTTCGCCATAACTATGATATTATTTGAATACTAACCATTCGGCTTAGATGACTGCCGTAAGTCATCGTGTAATTGCGACTGGATCGATTTACACAAAGTTTAGTATGGGGAGGAAGCTGCAATCATTGGCTCGGCTGCAGGGCTTGCGAACGATGACGAGTGAGTTTCTCTACTGTTCACTCGTCGGCTTGATAACTGGTACAGGGTATTGGGTCAGTATAGCGTATTATGCCATCTCGGAGAGGAATTGACTCGTCACTCCAGGTCAATACCGGGAGATGGGTGTACTCTTATGGCGCGGTTTCGGAATTGACAACGTCATGGCCCAGTGTTTCGGAAACGAAGAAGATGCGTCCGGTAAAGGGAGACAAATGCCAGTCGTAAGTGCTATTCCGCCAGGCGCGTCGAGCGCGTCTCATACGATATAATAGCACTTGGGCTCGCCAGCACACCACTTTGTGACTATCTCCTCGCCCCTGGCAACTCAGATACCCCAAGCAGCCGGTGTCGGGTATGCATTGCGCCGGACACCCGGTAGACGTGACCGTTCCATTGCAGCTTGCTACTTTGGCGAAGGGGCTGCATCCGAAGGAGGTCAGCCAGTCAATGATCCCGTCCTCGCACCTAACTCTGCTCTAGATTTCCATGCAGGTCTCCTCTTGGCGTCGACAATCCCATCTCCAACATTGTTCATTGTCCGTAATAATGGCTTTGCGATCAGCACTCCGAGCACGGAACAGTATCATGGAGATGGTATAGCGGCCCGTGGTCCTGGTTATGGTATAGACACCATTCGCGTCGATGGAAACGATGTATTGGCCGTTCTCAGCGCAACCAGGGAGGCCAGGAAACGGTGCCTAGAACAAGGACGAGCCGTTCTCATGGAAGCTATGACATATCGGTATGACTGGCCGTAACGTGTAGCTCACTCGCTCTCACGCTTCTGTATAGAGTGGGACACCATTCGACCTCTGACGACTCCTTTGCGTATCGTCCACGTTCCGAAGTCGAAGACCGCAAGCGGATAGATAATCCTATCACACGCTTCCGACTCTTCATGGAATCTCGTGGCTGGTGGAATGCCGAAGAGGAGGAGCAGCTCAAGTCGCGACTCCGCGGAGATGTCATGAAGTCATTCAAGCGCGCAGAATCTCTCAAGTGCTGCGAACTCAAGGAGCTATTCACTGATGTATACGGTGGCGAGGAGCCATGGAATATCGTAAGTTATTGGCCTGTTTGACAGTGAAATATCATAATATTTTCTCGTTTGGTTCAGAGGGAACAGAGGGAAGAACTAGCAAACCTGCTCAGAAAGTATGGTAAGGACTGGGAACCCTGGAAGCGAGAGCTCGCCAGATTTAGGAACAATGGGCAAGAATTGATCCAGCAGTGATACCATATCTTGTGCATATACCATCTCATATAATAGAAGATGGACATGTGATATACTCATTTGACAACATGAGTGAGGGCCACTGCTATCACCATAGCATTGTTTTATCCTATGCACAGCTCCTTACACCATTACTCTCAAAACCCAACTATCAATTAATAAGCTGTACTTGCTTATGTGGCAAATCCAAGGATGAGGTCCATCATGCTCAATGATGTAGATGGCAGCAACAGCAAGCCAGCTCCTACATGGGATTTATGACACAAGGTCAACAGACCAAGGTACACTACCAGAAGAAATACAAAAGGAAAAAGAAAGAAACTCTGTTGCTCTGTCTGTGACAGTGACAATCAAGAGCCTGGGGCTCTACATGCTCCTACACTACCTACAGTGACTTCCAAAAAGTTTCCAATGTTTGGTGAGTTTGTGTTGAGTGGCTTTTAGAATGGGAAATAAAATATATCAAAATGTGGGAAAATCAGGATACATAGTTTAATATGTATAGAATTAGGTAATAGAACATCATTATGTAAGCATTGCTTTTGGGAAAGATAAAAAATATTTAAGGCAGCTTGGTCATTGGAAACCTTTTGTTGCCAACAGCTTTTGGTGCATGAATGACTCCAATCACATGATGTTGTTGACTAAATTTACACAGTCATGTGACTATGTTGATTTTGAGTCACTTTCAACATTCCTATTAACTTACATTGCCACCATTACCATCATGCACTCTCTGACTCCTACTCAGCACAGCACATCATCTCCCTCCTCAATGATGGTCACTCTGCCAAGCACATTGCATCCATTACTGGTTTTGGCATTTCAACCATCTCTAGACTTTATTCTAAGCAGTGTAATAACCTTCCAAGATGCTCTGGAGGCCATCCAAAGAAGCTTTCCCCTGCAAACATCCATCATGTCACCCACTTCATCACCTCCAGGAAGGCTGGGACTGTAATGGATGCAGTCAAGGACCTTCAGAACATCACCAACCAACCTCTTTTAGTACAGACAGTTTGCAGATGCCTGAGGGAGGGGGGTATGAAGGCAGTGGTGAAGAAGAAGAAACATCTTTTATCAGCAAGGCACCATCTTGACTTTGCCCTGGCTACTATGGATGATTGGAGGAGGGTGGTATGGTCTGATGAGTCCAAAATAAATTGCCTTGGGTCAGATGGAAGGAAATGGGCTTGGAAGAAGGCAGGGGAGAGCTTGAATGACAGGCTGGTTCAGGGGACAGTGACATTTTGGGGAGGATCTGTGATGATATGGGGTTGCATGATGTGGGATGGGTTAGATATGCTACCAGAATTGAAGGAAAGTTGGACGGTGACCTCTACAGGTGCATTTTGGAAGAGGAACTGCAGAACAGCATCAGGTATTATGGGTTGTCTCCTGATCACATCATCTTTCAGCAGGACAATGATCCCAAAAATACTTGCAAGAAGGCCAAGGAGTGGTTTAAAGAACATGATATGAATGTCCTCAAGTGGCCTGCACACTCTCCAGATCTCAATCCTATTGAGCACCTATGGTATTATTTGAAGAGAAAGCTTGGGGAGTATGATACTGCACCAGGAGGGATTCTGGAGTTGTGGGAGAGGATTGAGAAGGAGTGGGAGGCCATACCAGCTGCTGAGTGTCAGAAGTTGATTAAAAGTATGCCTAGAAGAGTTGAAGGTGTGATAAGAGCAAAAGGAGGGTATTGGCAACAAAAGGTTTCCAATGACCAAGCTGCCTTAAGCATTTTTTATCTTTCCCAAAAGCGCTGCTATTTTATTTCCCATGCTATAAGCCACTCAACACAAAATCACCAAACATTGGAAACCTGTTGGAAGTCACTGTATCTTTCAGCAGGACAATGACCCCAAACATACCAGCAAGAAGGTCCAGGGATTGGTTTGATGAGCATGGTATGAATGTTCTCAAGTGGCCTGCACAGTCTCCAGACCTCAATCCCTATTGAGCATCTCTGGGACCACTTGAAGAGGAAGCTGGGGGGGTTTTGGAGTTGTTGGAGAGGATTGAGAGGGTGTGGGAATCAATCCCAGCTTCTGAGTGTTAGAAGTTAATTGAAAGCATGCCTAGAAGGGTTGAGGAAGTGATAAAGGCAAAGGGAGGGTATACAAAGTATTAGAAGAGGGTATCTTGTTGTCCAGGATTGTCAGCAGCAAAAGGTTTCCAATGAGCAATGAGGTTTAATCTATTTTTATCTTCTCCAATAACAATGATGACATAATGGTACTGTATGACTGAATACTAGACATGTTAAACTATGTACTCTGAATTTTCAGCATTTTTATATAATTTATTTCTCATGCTATAAGCCATTCAATGCAGTTTCACCAAGCATTGGAAACCTTTTGCTGGTCACTGTATACTCACCAACAGTGTGTGCAACAGTTGCAGTGGCTATATCACATGTCATCATCAGTCTAGGATGCAGTACCAGAGAAGGGACCAATGTACAGGTCATGATGGATACAGTGAGAGACATGCAAGGCTTATTTGAAGAGTAAGATCTCATCAAGAGATCTTATTTTATCTTATCACTTATCACATCTGGATGGGATTCCTTACTGGGGTTATCAAGGATCTTATTATAGATAAGATAAGCAGGACATGAGGCCAAGCATGAGGATACAGTATGGCAAAGGCACAGTAGGCACAGTCAGACATGAGGGAAGAGTAAGGAGGCTGGGTAGTAGTATATAAGGAGGACTGTAGGTAGTGGTATTTCTAAGACTCAAGATAGTTTGTCTTGCTCAGGCAACTTAGCTTTTCAAACCCATTCTCTTATTTCTTGTTCTTCTCTTCACTTGCTTGCAGCAAGCTTGAGTGTTGTGTTGGTCTGAGCATAGCTCCTAACATAATTTCAAGTCTTTCCTACACTCACCCTTGACATTCCACAAGGCATTTGACAACACTTGCTCAGTGTTATCAACATTGCCAACAACAACAATCCTTTTTGACTACAACTTGCATGACTTGCTTGTTGACATCAAAACTTTTTCAAATCTTGCCAGTCACCATCACATGTAGCTGCTCCCTTTTTTTTCTCACAGGTTCCCTACTGGACTAGGCAACCTTCAAGTTCTCATGATACAATCTCATACTCCTCATGATACAATCTCATACTCCTCAAGGCATTGCACATGAGTTTGCAACCAACTTTGACAAATGGCTGTGAGTGTACTCTGTGGCTCTAGGTGGAGTGCCAGTACAACCCACAGCATGGTGATTAGAAGTCCAGGATCCTAGGCAACATTTGCTGGGGCTTTGCAACAACTGCTCATACATGAGCATACACAGTGGCTGTAGAGGCAGCAACCATACAGTGTAAGGGAGCATCTGAGCATTACAACACACAAAGACAGCATGCTTGCTGAATACCTATCAAGGGTGTCCAAAGACCTGTTTTGATCATTGTGATCATAGGGTGAAGTCCTGGGGGTACCAGAAGTGAGCACATCAGTTGGTGGAGTCAAATCAAAGATTCATATTGGGGTGCATTATTGACCCAAGTGATTGGAGGATTCCAGACAAGGCAACATACTCTCTACTTGAGAGTGTCATCCTTTGGTTTCCAAGAAGGGATTACTGTCTGTAGTGCCAAAAGACAGAAGTAATCAAAGCATAGGATTCAGATATATATAAATGCTGTGCCACTTGGATGTTAATCATCCACATATCATACACCACACATCTACCATACCACACATAATTGAATCAGCAATGGATTGCAGGTTCAATTATATTCTACCACATTCCAACATTACCCTGATTGAGGCAGAATGGGTGCAGGAATGCACAAACAAAACTCTGATGGAGGTCACCAGAGTGGTTGAGGACCACAGACAAAGAGATGCTCATGTCAGAGCATATGAATGGTGGCTCAAGGAGCAAAGGAAGCAGAAGCACAAGGAACAGTGCAAAGCAGCTGTAGTCAGGAGACAGACAGTCCCTGTCCAACACAACATGCATGTGTTGAGATGGGTGAAGCATGTGGCAGAGGAGTGCCAACAGGCTCAAGAGAAGATTCTCCAGCAAAGACAGCTAGAGGAGATGATGCACCAGCAGGAGTCAGCATATGAGACACTGATAGAAGTGCTCAAGAAGTTTGAGCTGGAAACAGTCATTCAAGAAGCATCATTTGACATTGCCATCAAATGTGCAACTGTTATTAATGGGTTGGGATATCATAACCCTTCACCATAATGGATTGGTCTTGTCAGCCAAAGAAATAAATTGACTAATGCATGTGCTCAATGGCAATGGGACAAATGGTTGCCAAGGCCAGATAGGGCCACCAAGGAGAAAACCTAACAAAAGTATGAAACAGTACATCAGCAGGTTGACACCAGAGCAGAAGGCTGGATTGGCCCATGCATGGAAAGAGAAAGAGGAGGAAGAGCAAAAATGGACACTGGAAAACATGTGTTCCATTGATAAGCCTACTCCGGCACTGCAAGAGCACAGGCCAAATGAGTAGGGGGCTGGGGCAGGTCCTGGAATATTCCCGACACCTCCAGTGGGTGCGGCAAAGCGTTCGGTGGGCGCTGTGTGATGCTGTGATGCTGTGACGATAGCTGGATGCCTGTGACATAGTACAAAAGTCCAACTGAGACAAAAAGACAACCAGGAAGGCCAAAACGAAGGGGATTATCGGGGGAGGAGTAGGGTATTCATTCCTATGGTGACTACATGTGACAATGTAACTATCAACCAGCTGACTAAGCAGTGGCTATGCTATCTCCATCCAATGCTGAGCCAAAGCTCATCATCCCCATCCAACTTAAAGATTTGACCATCCTTGATCAACAACATGCCAAATACCACAGATTGGTGAAGTTTGGTGACAATTGAACTTGGGCAGACAGCTGCTGAGATGTCATAAACTGGGCACGAAGAAACGTCAATAATTCTGATGTACATGTGCAGACTTGACGAAGGGCGGTTATCTGGCCACGGTGGCGGATAAGCGCTGAGATGTCGAAAAGTGGGCACCGGTGGAAAAACGTGGAAAAAATGGTTGCGCAGACTTTACAAAGGGCAGCTGGCTGCAAACTGGTGGCAGCAGTCATAAACGAAGCAGCATTGATGGCTGCATGATGTTGAAAAGGTGGGACAGGCAAACGAAGGGCCATGGTGTCAAGATGTGGGTGCAGGTGTACTGAACAAGTCACAGTTGGCCTGTAGTCGATAGCAGAATACTCAGAGGTAGGTCATAGGGGTCATAAACGAAGGTGGATTTGGTGATTGCAGGTGTCGGAAATGGCAGCGTCAGTGAAACGAATGTGATCGGGGGGCATAGCTGTTGGAAAGTGGGCACTTCGTGGTGTATGATGGGTGCTCATCACAAGACTGGTCCTATAAGTCATAATAATGGTGTGGCGAATGTCGGATGGGTGCCAAACAAAGGTAGACATGGGCTGTTGGCATCAGAAACAGCAGCGTCGGTGAAACGAATGTGATTGGAGGGCACCAGCATCGGAAACTGGGCGCGTCACGGTGTATAGTGGGCGTTTGTCACAAGACTTGTCGTAAAAGTCATAAAACAGGTGCGGCGAACGTCGGAGGGGCACAGGTAGGCATCAGAACAGCAGCGCCAGCGAAACGAACACAATTGGGGTGGCACAGGTGTCGGAAAGTGGGCGCATCATGGTTTAAAGTGGGTGTTCATCACAGGACAGGTCGTAGAAGTCGTCGTAAAGGTGTGGCAAACGTCGGGTGGGCGCAGATATCCAAAACGAATCCAAACGAGGCTAGGAAGGGCTCGTCAAGCAAGGGTGTCGGCGTAATTTTCCTATTTTGAAGCCCCTGCAGTGGTCACCATTATGATAAGCCTACTCCGGCACTGCAAGAGCACAGGCCAAATGAGTAGGGGGCTGGGGCAGGTCCTGGAATATTCCCGACACCTCCAGTGGGTGCGGCGAAGCGTTCGGTGGGTGCTGTGTGATGCTGTGATGCTGTGACGATAGCTGGATGCCTGTGATGTAGTACGAAAGTCCAACCGAGACAAAAAGACAACCAGGAAGGCCAAAACGAAGGGGATTATCAGGGGAGGAGTAGGGTATTCATTCCTATGGTGACTACATGTGACAATGTAACTATCAACCAGCTGACTAAGCAGTGGCTATGCTATCTCCATCCAATGCTGAGCCAAAGCTCATCACCATTCCAAATTGGGGAAAAAGAGGGACACAAGGAAATGGGTCATCCATTCCAAATTCAGGAGAGTGATCCAAGAGATGCTGGTCAGACAAAGAATGACAGGAGAGGATTGAAAGGATAAAGAAATTATCTCCAAAACAGAAGGAGATACTTGGGAAAGCATTGGGCTTTATGAGGGAGGTACCCAGAGGGAAACAAGTGGTGCCAGAAAGAACAGAAAGGCCACCCTGTCAGAAGGATATGACAGGAAGAGAGGACTATGTAGACTCTACTTTATGTCTACCAGAAATGTTGTACAAAGTTAAAGAACAGTGTCATTACATACAAAATGTACCTGTTAGTGCAACAAGAGGAAAATTACAAACTTGGTCAACTAAATGGATGGTGCAATGAGTTTGGGAGCAGAAACAGGAGACTGCCATGAGGGATCTCAAGCAATGTGTACACAAATTGCACAGAGATGAGATCTACCCTGAATTAGTGGAAGACCTCAATAAGGCAACAGAGGCAGATGCAGAGTGGTTCTTAACTCTGTTGAAACAAAGGCAATTTGTGAAGACAACTGGGAAAAATCAGATGGACATTGATTGTGTTGTTACCACCATGGATATCAGGACACCCTTGACATGACGTCTTAGGGCCCCACTATAGAACTGAGAGGAGAGAGAGGAGTTGTGTTACAAATCAACCCCTAAGTTCGATGCTTTGATGCATTCAATGCCTTATCCAACATCTCACTTATCTTCTGGAAGGTCAAGGGGATGGGTACATGGAACAAGGTCAGGAACAGGATGTGCAAAAAACTGCAAGAATGCAACCAGGATAACTCAGAGTTCACAAGGACACGAACCTTGAAGGGGGGGTAATGTTACAAATCAACCCCTAAGTTCAACGCTTTGATGCATTTGATGCCTTATCCAATGTCTCACTTATCTAAGAGAGCACTATCTATTTACAATGCAAGGCGTAAGGCGTATACTCACCAATGGGGCCCAGTCAACTACGTGCTACATGGAAGCCTTACTACAGGCAACAGTAACAGTAATGAGACAAGGCCATAGAAGGTGCAACAGTCGTGGAGGCTATATCACATGTCATCATCAGTCTAGGATGCAGTACCAGAGATGGGACCAACGTACAGGTCATGATGGATACATCAGATGACTCGCAAAGCTTATTGGAAGGATAAGATCTTATCAAGTGATCTTATCTTATCTTATCACTTATCACATCAGGATGGGATTCCTTATCAGTGTTATCAAGGATCTTATCATAGATAAGATAAGGAGGACATGAGGCTTAGCATGAGGATGCAGTATGGCAGAGGCACAGTAGGCACAGTTGGACATGAGGGAAGGGCAAGGAGGTTAGGTAGGGGTATATAAGGACTACTGTAGGTAGAGGTTACTCTAAGACTCGAGATAGTTTGTCTTGCTCAGGCAACTACCTAGTTTTCATCCAAATTCACTCTCTTTTCTTGTTCTTCTCTTTGCTCGCTAATGAGTCCATTCCCAGCACTGCAGGAGCGCAGGCCAGAGGGGAATGTTGTTGGCAGGTCCTGGGATTTGCCCTGACATCAGTGGGCATGGAGTCGGCGTCGGTGGGCATTGGTGACAGTGATGGTGATGTGGCTGCATATGACTAAGCCATAGTGGAAGTGAAAGAAAACGAGCGAGGGAGCTGGAAATGAATGTGAAACAAAGGATTAATCCATTCGTTGGGGGTAAAATCGAAGTACCAGACTTGCTTACAAATCCTACTACTGACTACGTTAAGTCCTGCTTACCAAATCCTGTCCCAAAGTCATGGATGCAGCATTGGCTCCAGCCAATGCTCATCATATCCCCCCCACTTAAAATTTTGACCGTCCTCAGTCAACTCCCATTCCGAATGGTCCATAAAAGTCCCAGAGACATCTAGCCCATGTTGGAAAAAAATTTGTTGGTGTCGAAAAAAACCTGGTTGGCATCGAGAGGTGGTGGGCAAAGTGCAGGGGCGGTCATCAGGCTACTGACAAGTTGGGGCTGTCACAAACATGGCGAATGGCAGGGTATGGATGTCAGTACACATAGTTGTCGAGGTAACAAAAAGAAACTTGTAAAAAAAACAATATGTCGGTATGTCGGTGCTGTCAAAAACGGTAGTTGAAAATGGTGGGTGTTACAGATCGACAGAAGATGTGTTGGCAGCCATAGTCGTCATAAATGCCAAGCAAGTGGTGGCTTTTGCGAGTCAGTAGTGGTGATGGAGGCCCAAGCATTGATGCACGCACTGTGTATCTGAGATGGGGTGATGGGCAAATTGTTGGGGCGGCTGGAAAACAAACCCGGGGGGGGGCTAGGGGATGTCTTTGCCTTGTGAACGGTGGGCGCTGTTATGATGATCAAGTCATCTGTCAATCTACCCGATGACGTAATGCCACAAGGATCGTCCGAGACGATGGTGATGAAGTAAGCCTGGCAAACACGAGTGGGTAAACAGCGCTGAGCCTATAAGGCGAGACTCAGGTTTGAGAAGAGGGTTATAGGCAAGAGCGCATGAACTATGACTTGAGATCTCACCACAACCTTGTTAAGGTTGCCAGAGATTAACTTGTTCTTACTTACAAGCTTTGCAGCGAGTAATAAGGTTTATACAAGCTAAGTCGAACTTAAGGTTCGACCTACGACAAACTCTGCTATTTATACATGAACCTACTGTCTGTAAAAGGTAAGGAATGTCATAGGTATGATGTAACGATAGTAGACGTCATAACGCGTCATGAGTGAGGTCATAGCGATGTCAGTATGACCGAACAAAGGTAGGCATATGGCATAGGTAAGAATAGAGTCACAACAGACATTGTGTGACATTGCATAAGCATATGGAAATAGAAGAGATTGCATAAGCACCGAAAGAGGCAGGTGCTGACATAAGAAAAATAAAAGTGCGCATAACTGTAACACTAGCTCTTCGCTAGATTACTTGTCCACAAGTAATACTATACACTAATAAACAAAAAGTACAATGAGCACTCACTCACGTTGTTGTGCTCGGTTTCGGTCCACCAGTCGGGTTTTCCGAGGCAGAATTCGTCATCTTCATCGTCAGGGCAATGTCGTCCTGCTAACCAGGCACGATGTTCCTCTTCATTGTCGAAGGTGATGGTTCCGGGGTGGGTTCCCTGCTGGAATCCTTGGCGTGTGCAACGAAGGGGACAAGGGCGCGTCGAAGGAGGGCGTTGAGATCGGTTTGATGGGCGTGGTGATGCACCAGGGGTGGACCCTGCATTCTCGATGCATCTAGGAACTGGTTTCAGTAACGCGAGATGATGGTTAGGGTTGTGTTGTGATGTGATGTGTCCTCGGGAATTACAGATGAGACAATGAGGGCGTCGAGGTTGTTTTCGGGGCATCTGAGGAGTGGCAGGTGTCGTTGCCTTGCCCTTTCCTTTCTGTCTGGGTGGTGTCTCTGGGTTGGCTGTCGAAAATGCGACAGGGGGGTTTGAAGGTATTGTCGTCGAGGGTCGCATTGATGGCTGAGGATTCATCAATGCTGAAATCGGTATAGACTTTCCTTTTGGAGCAGTCTGTTTGGCTGCTGAGGCCGACCCTTCAGGTTGTCTCGTGACAAGGGGCATTGTTGTCATCAGGGGTGTGGCCGAGTCTAATTCGGCGAGGGTGTGAATAACGACTTGGACTTCGTCTCCATTAAGGATAATGCGGGGCGATTTAGAAGGTCGAGGGGGGAACATGTCGTTGACGTAAATGTGTGTCTCGTTGACGGATTTGATTGCCTTTTCGACATGGGCGAGTATTCCTTCGATCTTATCGTGAATTTTGTCTGCTGCATCGAGGATTTCAAAGCAGTTTGGGACAACGTAAATGGGGTTAAACCAGGAGTTGATCTTGATCAGATTCCTGACATCATTCTGCTGTATGTAGATGTGTAGCTGTCCATTGCATACTAGTTTGATGGCATCAATGATGTATCGTTCGACGTCGGCGATCAGGAGTTGGCAAAGAAGATCCAGGGCGAGCTGGTTCAGGTTTATTTGAATAGAGTTGGTTAGTTCCCAGGCTAGATTAGTGACGTTGATAAACGTCTTGATGAGGTTAGTGCAGTCAAAGTTGGCGTTTTCTATCGCAATCTGTCTGATGGTGAGGGAGTGTGGTTGACTGGAAAGTATTCTCCAGACTTGTGCAAGACGAACAGGGATTGCTTGATCCAGTTCGATCTGGGCGAAAGCGATGGTTCTCCTAATCCGATTAAGTATTTGTGGATAGGTAGCACTAGCATTAAATGCTCCTGAATATCCAGTAGTTCCGTGAGCTGGAATGGTTCGTGGTTCTCCAGTCTTCTCTGAATATAGCATATGCGCTCCGCTACTGGGGGTAGCTTGGGAGCTATCTGTAATACCGTCTCTGGCGATTGTTTCGGTATCCATCGGAGCGTCCAATGAAAGGTGTCCCTGATTACTCTCAGGTACCACATGACGAGGGTATAGTCCCAAAGATCCTGCTGATATTTCTCCTCGGGAGGGGGTGGAGCGGTTTTGGGAGGTGGCGGTTTCGACGGTTTGTGATGTAAGGGGACCCTGAGGGTCATTGGTCAGTGCGTGATGTGGCTCAGGCACAATGTCATTAGGGTCAAAGTCCGAGGGTGTATCATCTCAAGGGTATACAAGCGCGGGGTGTTCAGGGGTGCACTCAATGAGGCGAGGGTCAGTGGGTCATCCTGACTTATCAACTGAAAAGTATGCGGAGTAGACATGAGGGGGAACAGGGGAGGTAGATTTGGAAGACATAGACTGTGGTTAGATAGTGATGCAAGGATTGCTAGTCTTCAGCTGAGTTTTCTCCTGTTTTTATATCTGTCTAGGACTTCTTCCGCATTAGTCAAGTTGCGTTCGGGTTCCCAGGTGTTGTATGATGTATCATATCCTTTCCATTTGACGAGGTATTGGTATGAGTTCCCTTTCTTGCAATGTGCTATTATCGCTTCAACTTCATACTCTTCCTGGCCTTCTATTAGATCAGGGGGAGGTCTCGTGTCATTTGGTCCATGTATATCCGTTTCCTTGTATGGTGTAAGGAGGGCTGCATGGAATACTGGATGAATGCGCCATTGGGCTGGCAACTTTAGTTTGTATGTTACTGGTCCTAGGACTTTCTCAATTTGGAATGGTCCTTCCCTTTTTGGTGCCAGTTTATGTGTTTCATATGGTATGTGAAGGTTCTTCGACTCTAACCATACTTTGTCTCCTTCCTTAAAGGGTTTAGAGTGATGGATGGTGCGTTTCATCATTTTTAGACGTGCTAACTCATGTGCTGCAAGCGCTTCTTCTCTTGCTTTGTGAAGTTGCTTTAAATGTGCGTCTGCTGCAGGTGCATCCATTCTGCTAACTACTTCTGGTAGTGCCACAGGGTCTGTTCCATACATGAGATGAAAAGGCGATTGTTTCAGCTCCTGATGAGTGCGTTGATTGTGTGCAAACTCGGCAATCGGTAAGACTCTGTTCCAGTTGGCTACATCATAAGCACAGAATATCTGGAGATAGATCTCTAGTTCCTGATTTAGATGTTCTGATTGTCCATCAGTTTGCGGTGATATGTCTACTCCCCGTCTAATGGAGATGTTAGACGCAAGTGGGAGTGGCTTGTGGCAGGTCCTGAAGATTCCCATCCAACCCAATAAACTCCGGAGGTGGCTGCAATAAGTCTGGGCACACTAACTGTAGTCCGAGTGTGTGAAGGAACTCCGGGGCGCATTTAACAAAGTCCGGAGCTGTGCAGGAAAGTCCGGAGCGGTGCAGGAAAGTCCGGAGTGGTTGAAACAAAGTCCGGAGCAGTGCAGTAAAGTCCAGAGTTGCGCAGGAAAGTCCGGAGCGGTGTGGGAAAGTCCGGAGTTGTGCGGGAAAGTCCGGAGTTGCGAAGGAAAGTCTGGAGTTGCGAAGGAAAGTCCAGAGTGGTTTAAACAAAGTCCGGAACGGTGCGGTAAAGTCCGGAGTTGCGTGGTAAAGTCCGGAGCGGTGCGGTAAAGTCTGGAGCGGTGCAGTAAAGTCCGGAGTTATGCGGGAAAGTCCGGAGTTGTAAAAGAAAGTCCGGAGTGGTTCAAACAAAGTCCGGAGCGGTGTGGGAAAGTCCGGAGGTGTGCGGGAAAGTCCGGAGTTGCGAAGGAAAGTCCGGAGCGGTTCAAACAAAGTCCGGAGTTGCAAAGGAAAAGGCTGGAGCGGTTCAAACAAAGTCCGGAGTTGCAAAGGAAAGGCTGGAGTGTGTTAAATGAAGCCCGGAGTTGCGCGGGAAAGTCCGGAGTTGCTGGTCCAATGTCGGCAAATGAGAGGGAATTGGATCACGTTGAAGAGAATGTATTAACAAGAGTGATAGAACACGGTGAAAACAAACGGCACTATAATGGTATCTGTGGGTAACGGTATCCTCCTTCTACTAAGTCCAAAACTCCTTTTTATACCTTCCCGCTACTCGAGTAGTCTCTTGGACGACTTTCAACATGTTTGGCGATCCTTTCCATATATGGCAACTTGAACTGAAAGGCCACCCTGCCTCGGCTAGTTGTCGATCAACTAGTGCGCATGCCATTAGTGATTGAATTGCCGCCCGTCCTTGTTCCATAGCTGGTTGGTACAATTCCTCGGCATTCTACCATAGTTCCCGAATGGTTGTCACCTGGAGTTTGCATCAGTAAGCATTCCGCTCCGGAATATCTCGGAAATGCATCGGAGTTTTGCTGTTTTGCTCGGAAATGCGTCGGTAATGCTCGGAAAATGCTCGGAAAATGTTGGAAATGTCCGGAAATGCTCGGCAATGCACGGAAAATGCTCGGAAAACCTTGGAGATGCCTGGAAATGCTCCGGAGTTTTGCTGTCTGTTCCGGAATACCTCAGAAATGTCTTGGAGTTGCTGGATTACACTGATAGCCACGGAGCGTGCTCATCAGCGGATGAAAGGCGGTGCTCATTCGATGTTTTATATTTAGCACGGTGGTTATCTCCTTAAAGACTTTTGCTGCGAACTGTGGTCCTCGATCTGAGATCATGATATCAGGAAGTCCAAAGCGTTTGAATACTTCTTTGATATAGAGCGTCGCTGTTTGTTCGGCGGTGATTGTTTTGTGACAAGGCGATAGAATTACCCCCTTTGTAAGGCCTTGGTCGACCACGACAAGAATAGAATCATAACCATCGGAGATCGGTAGATCGGTGATGAAATCCATTGTTATCTGTTGAAATGGTTGTTGGGCATGCGAAATGATCAGCGTTAGGGGTGCGGCAGTGGGATGAGTATTTGGTTTCATCTGTTGGCAAGTTCCACAGCCATCTATGTATTTCTTTAGCAAGACAGTCATTCCTGGCCACCAATAACAAGTCTTGAGCAGAGCGAGCGTTTTGAAGAATCCAGGGTGTCCTGCACTTGGCGATTCATGGTATTCTTTGATGATATCACGGCGTAGATCTAGATCATCAGGAACATAGGGTGTTCCTTTGTATAATAATAGTCCATTGTCCAGCTTCCAGTCGGAGATGGTGCTTCAAAATGGAAGTGGGGTATTTTTGTTGAGGCAGTGTCTGACTTTTTCAACAAATGCGTCAGTGGCGCTGCTATTAATAATCCTTTCGCGAAGGTCTAAAGATAGTGATTGGATAAATATAGAATGTGGGAGCATAGTGACTGTTTCGTCGTCTTCTTCTCCTTCGGCGTGGTCAGGGCGGCAGTGATGAGCACGCTCCGCGGCTATCAGTGTAATCCTGCAACTCCGAGACATTTCCGAGGTATTCCGGAACAGATAGCAAAACTCCGGAGCATTTCCAGGCATCTCCAAGGTTTTCCGAGCATTTTCCGTGCATTGCCGAGCATTTCCAGACATTCCCAACATATTCCGACCATTACCAACGCATTTCCGAGCAAAACGGCAGAACTCCAACGCATTTCCGAGATATTCTGGAGCGGAATGATTACCGATGCAAACTCCGGGCTCCAACCATTCGGGAACTATGGTAGAATGCCGAGGAATTGTACCAACCAGCTATGGAACAAGGACGGGCGGCAATTCAATCACTAACGGCATGCGCACTAGTTGATCGACAACTAGCCGAGGCAGGGTGGCCTTTCAGTTCAAGTTGCCATATACGGAAAGGATCGCCAAACATGTTGAAAGTCATCCAAGAGACTACTCAAGTAGCGGGAAGGTATAAAAAGGAGTTTTGGACTTAGTAGAAGAAGGATACCGTTACCCACAGTTACCGTTATAGTGCCGTTTGTTTTCACCGTGTTCTATCACTCTCGTTAATACATTCTCTTCAACGTGATCCAATTCCCTCTCATTTGCCGACATTGGACCAGCAACTCCAGGCTTCATTTAACACACTCCAGCCTTTCCTTTGCAGCTCCGGACTTTGTTTGAACCGCTCCGGACTTTCCTTTGCAACTCCGGACTTTCCCGCACACCTCCGGACTTTCCCACACCGCTCCGGACTTTGTTTGAACCACTCCGGACTTTCTTTTACAACTCCGGACTTTCCCGCATAACTCCGGACTTTACTGCACCGCTCCGGACTTTACCACGCAACTCCGGACTTTACTGCACTGTTCCGGACTTTGTTTAAACCACTCCGGACTTTCCTTCGCAACTCCGGACTTTCCCGCACAACTCCGGACTTTCCCACACCGCTCCGGACTTTCCCGCGCAACTCCGGACTTTACTGCACCACTCCGGACTTTGTTTCAACCACTCTGGACTTTCCTTCGCAACTCCGGACTTTCCCGCACAACTCCGGACTTTGTTTAAACCGCTCTGGACTTTCCTGCACTGCTCCGGACTTTCCCGCGCAGCTCCGGACTTTGTTAAACGCGCCCCGGAGTTCCTTCACACACTCGGACTTTTGCTAGCGCACTCGGACTTATTGCAGCCACCTCCAGAGTTTATTGGGTTGGACGGGAATCTTCAGGACCTGCCACAAACCACTCCCACTTGTGTCTAACATCTCCATTAGACAGGGAGTAAACATATCAGCGGGAAAGAGCGTTGGCTTGAGTCAGTTTAGCTCCAGGGGTGTGCACTAGTTGTAAATTATATCTGGATAGATTATTCCACCAGTGGGCTTGGCATGTGGTCAAGTGCTGAGGTGCACGATAATAGGTTAAGTTTTTATGATCGCATCGAACAGTGATGGTGTGAGGTGCTCCTAAGAGCAGGTATCTCCATTCTTTGAGTGCGCGAATTATAGCATAGAGCTCCCTGTCATATATTTGCCAATTTCGTTCAGTAGGGGTTAAGGCGTGGGAGAGGTATCTGCATGGATGCAGCTGGCCATTGCTGTCCACTTGGAGTATGGTCGCTCCTACAGCCCATTTGGATGCGTCACTTTCTAGAATGAAGGGTTTAGTCACATCAGGCATGGCTAATACAGGGGTGGTCATGAATTGTTCTTTTAGAAGATCAAAAGAGACTTGGCATTCTGGTGACCAGTCCCAAATTTTGTTCTTCTTTGTCAGATCATGAAGGGGTTTTGCAAGGTGTGCAAAATGCACAATAAAGCGGCGGTAGTAATTTCCGAATCCTAAAAACGAGCGTACTTGTTTGACTGTAGTTGGTACAGGCCAGTCCCTAATTCCAGCTAGTTTGATAGCGTCCATTTTGATCGTATTGTGGGAAATGATCATGCCAAGGAATTCCACTTCTTCCTTGGTGAATTTGCATTTCTCTAATTTTAAATATAGGTCGATGATGAGCACGCTCCGCAGGTAATAGCGCAACGAGTACCAAACGCTGGTCTTAGCACCATGCCGACGGTCTCTTGGCTGTACCATGGGCTAACAACGTGCCCTGACCTCCGCGCTTATTAATCCGACAGAACTCCAGTAAGAATAGCGATCTCCGGCACAGCGGACATGTAGACAGGAACTCCGGCGGACTCCGACACGGACTTGGGAACGGACAGTGTAATGAAACAGCGGAACCCCGGACTTAGCGACGGCATTCACGAGTTTAGCCAAGCGCACAGCGTCGGCATTCCAGCAAGTCACTGGGACCACATCACGCCAACCGCATCGTATGAGAAGCAGTATCATGCCACTTTACACAAGCGATATGCCTGCGCGTTTAGCACACACGGACACACCAGTCTATCTGCGGAACAAGGTGACGAATATACAAGGGAATGTCAAAGCGGAGAGCTATAGAGAACCACTTTCGACGCTCACCACTGACTTTGCCCCTAGCGGACAACCCTAAAATGCTGGCTATCAGTATTCAGTTGCGCACTAGTCACATAATGGCACAAAGACAATACTCAGTTCGCGTATTCGCCGCCGCGCTAGTCCTTTCCGGTTATTACCCAATAGCGTACCCTCCTCAGGGACATCAAGACTTTAGCTTGCCGTCCACGCTGTTTCAAATTGCCGTTTCCGGCGCAAGTTCGTCACACCTGTCAAAACACGTCGTCTCATCCAAAGTCCACTCGTATAGTAGAGAAAAGGAGAGGTATATAAAGGGTTTCGGACATTGGTAGGAGTAGCATAGTATTGCCCACGTAGTCTCAGTCTTTGTTTCCGTCTCTGTCTCCATATCTCCGTCTCTTCTCGGCCAATATAACACTCGTTTTACCGTCCCTATCCCGTCCCTTGGCTTCGCCTAGTGCTTAGTCGCCTCCGCCATCTTCCCCCGTTATGCCCTTTTCGCCCGGACTTTCCGTCTTTCCGCCCGGACTTTCCGTCTTTCGCCCGGACTTTCGCCAGACGCACTGGACTTTCCCATTTCCACCTGGACTGTCCATCTTTCACCCGGACTTTCCGTCTGTCGCCCGGACTTTTGCCAGACACACCAGACTTTCCCATTTCCACCTGGACTTCCCTCGCACGACCCGGACTTTCATCGTGAAGACGGGAATTCTCAAGAACCTGCCGAGTACCTTCCATTAGCCCAAACTCCATTGGGCTGGAAGTAGACATATCATCATGATGTCATAAGCGTTCCAGAATGTGTTTAGTTCGTGACTCAAGTTCTTGTTTTGTTTGTGCACATATCAAGATGTCATCCATATAAATGACGATCCATCCTTCATCGATCATATCCCTAAAATAGTCATCCATCATGGCTTGAAACGTCGCAGGTGAATTCCGGAGTCCGAAGAACATGACTGTTGGTTCGAATAATCCTCTGTTGGTGACAAAAGCAGCCTTCCATTCATTGCCTTCTTTGATCCTTACATTATTATATCCCCATCTGAGATCTAGCTTCGTAAAGTAGTGTGCTCCTTTAAGTTTGATCATCAGGTCAGAGATTAAGGGTAAGGGGTACAAATTTGGCTTAGTCCATTCATTAAGATAGTGGTAGTCCTGACAGGGTCTCAGGGCGTTACTATCCTTCTTTGGAACAAAGAAGAAGGGCGATGCTTGAGGTGATTTTGATTGTCGGATATATCCTTTTGTTAGTTGTTCCTTGATCCATTCGTCTAGTGAGTTTTGTTCTAATGGTGATAGGTTATAGATCTTTGATTTACGAGGGATGAACTCGTCTCGTAATTCAATGGCGTGATCCCAGGGTCTTGACTCAGGGAAACGCTCCGAGGCTTCTTTTTCGAATACTGAGTTCCACTCCATATACTCGGAAGGTACCTCTAGTCCTTCAGTAGATCCAGGTTCTACCTGACCTCTATAGCGATGCTCCATCTGTTGTGATGCAGTGATTTTCTGAATCACTACTTCTGGTATCGAGTCCTCATCCACATACAGCGAGCTGACCTCTGCCTGGGCAACAATCCCACTGTGTGACATCGTGTATTGTTTGGCTAGAGCGTCGTCATATTCTGTCACATCTTCTAGATCCGCCTGGATCCAAAGATTCCATATGTGTGCACAGATATCTTCTTTTTTGGAATTACGGAATTCCAGAGTCTTTTCTTGCCAGTCTATTATTGGGTTATGCTCCTCGAGCCAAGGCAGCCCCAAAATAAAGTTCTGATCGCCTAATGACGTCACCCAGAACCAGTGTGTCATAGTTTTGCCATTTATGTTAAAGGTGATCAGACACCTTTCTAAGATCTCTCCTGCTTTGTTCTCTGATCCATCAACATTCTTGACTTTGATGGGTCGGATCAAGGGTATTCGCTTCCAGTTTGAGGCAATGGATGTGTCTATGAACAGGCCTTCTGCTCCACAGTCGACTAGAGCAGTTTCAGCAGGTTTATTGGATTCGATGGAAATGGGGATGGAAATCTTTTTATTGGTTAAAGATTTTACTGTTACACTGCAAATATAGATAGAATCCGATGTTTGAGGATCAGCATCCACTGATGTGTGATCCCTGTCTAAAAATCCTGTTCAGCAAGCAGACTGAGATGATCTTCTGAAGACAAGTGCGCCATCAAAGCCCTGATGGCCATCATACTTGTATTCTCACTAGCGTTTTCTGACTCTTCTTCATCATATCCCTCAACCTCGTCACCTTCCATAGATGTGGAAGTTGCTCTGATGTGACGGTGGGGTCGTGACTCCTTTACTCCCTTCCCAAAACGCTTCTTCTTGTTTCCACTGCTTGGTTTCCTCATGGGGCATCTCGGTGATTGATGACCCCCTTTGTGACATATGAAACACAGTCCTTCTTTGACATGTCGCTCTCTTTCGTCTTTAGATAACGCATTGATGATGACCGCATCAATATCCATTGCATCGGGATCTCTGTATCTCGGCAATGGTCTTCCTCCTCCTCCAGCATGTGATAGTCCTGCTAAAATGCCTAGTCTGCTTTTGGCATTTGCATATCTTTGTGCAGCGTCGTACCAACCCTGTAGATCGGCTGGGTTCTGCATAAGGATCTGGTGGACGCTTTCAGGGGGGAGTCCTTCCAAAAATAGAGGAATGATGGCGGCTTCTTCCTTGATCTTGGACTTTTTAATCAGTTCCTTGAACTTGTCCATATATAGTAGGATTGGCATCTTCTTTCGTTGTCACACTATTTTGTATAGCTCTGTCATGGCCCTTCCAGGGCTGTCCACCTGTTTCCAGTTACTCTCAAATGACTCTTTAAATGCAGCCCAAGTTCCCCATGCTGCTGCGTCGTTTAGGTCACTTAATTTAGCTAGCTTCCATTGGCCTGCATTTCCGCCAATGTGCATGAGTGTGAAGATGATCTTCTTTTTATTGGTATTATAACCGGTATTGATCTTGAAGAACATCTTGCAGTCATTCATAAATAGCTCAGCTAGTTTGTGGTTCCCTTCGAATTTAGTGGGCATGGGACCCTTGATGCGTTGATCGGCATTTGCGTCAGCCATTTTGATATCAGGGTCGTTGTCTGGTGGTGGTGGTGGTGGAGTAGGTGTTCTGGGAGGCGGTGGAGTAGGGGTTCTTAATGGAGGTATAGGCAATTCAGAAGTTGGTTCTTCTTCTGGCTGTTTGTCTGAAGATGGTCCACTAGTTTGTGCAAGATCTAAAGATAAAAGCGGTCTTGGTGTGTTTCCTAATGTGGAAGTGAACTGTAAGGGGCTAGGTCGTGCTGTTCCTAGCTCTTGAAATGCTTTGAATGGGGCAGTCTCAAATAGGTCACTAGATTCAATCATATTCTCCTCTCGGGAAGAATCGGAATCTGAGTCACTAGGTATGCGGAATTTGCCCTTTCCGCTAGAAGATTCTCCGGTTACTTCAGGTGATCTAAGGTGCTCAGGGACATTGTTGATCCCTCCAGGAACGTAGTATGGTCCTTGAAAAGCTTCGTCTTCTACACAATGTACTTCGTTGTTTTGATAGTAAGTCCAGCGAGATTTACTGGTGTCAAAGATAACTTCTACTCCTGCGAGATAGTATAATCCTTGGAATCTAACTGCTCCGTTGGGTGGGCAGTTATTGTACTGTGGTATCCAAAAATGGTATGGCTCAACAGGGGTATCAGAGTGTCTGTATTTCCAGATCTGATCTTGGCTATCTTTGTAGATTACTTCTCCTTGAAGCGTATATGTGTTTCGAAGTCCTCTGGTTGCTTTGTTCAGTGGGGGAGCTCCTTGTGTAAAGATTCCGGAAATCTTGATCAGGCACCAGTAACCTACTGGCCAGCTCTCGGGAAGTTCGATGGTCTGTGCGCTAACAAGCTAATACTTGAGCTGTTTAGGTAAGTTCGACTTAAATTGTTATGATGATCGAGTCGTCTGTCAATCTACCCGATGATGTAATGCCACGAGGATTGTCCGAGACGATGGCGATGAAGTAAGCCTGGCGAACACGAGTGGGTAAACAGCGCTGAGCCTATAAGGCGAGACTCAGGTTTGAGAAGAGGGTTATAGGCGAGAGCGCATGAACTACGACTTGAGATCTCACCACAACCTTGTTAAGGTTGCCAGAGATTAACTTGTTCTTACTTACAAGCTTTGCAGCGAGTAATAAGGTTTATACAAGCTAAGTCGAACTTAAGGTTCGACCTACGACAAACTCTGCTATTTATACATGAACCTACTGTCTGTAAAAGGTAAGGAATGTCATAGGTATGATGTAACGATAGTAGACGTCATAACGCGTCATGAGTGAGGTCATAGCGACATCAGTATGACCGAACGAAGGTAGGCATATGGCATAGGTAAGAATAGAGTCACAACAGACATTGTGTGACATTGCATAAGCATATGGAAATAGAAGAGATTGCATAAGCACCAAAAGAGGCAGGTGCTGACATAAGAAAAATAAAAGTGCGCATAACTGTAACAGGCGCTGGGTGAATTGATGAGGGTGGTGGTCAGAAAATGGACCTGGGGGGGGGCTAGGGGTTGGTTTCACCTTGTGAACGGTGGGCGGCAGGCGAATCGTTGGGGCGGCCATCAGAAAACGAACCTGGGGGGGCCTAGGGGTTGGTTTCGCCTTGCAAACGGTGGGCGGTGGTCGGAAAACGAACCTGGGGGAGGTAGGGCATGACTTTGCCTTGCAAACGGCGGGCACTGGGCGAAACAACGAGGGCGGCAGTCGGAAAACCATTTGTTTCGTTCGTAAACGAATCCGGCGGGGTGCTAGGGGACAGAATGCATCTTGTGAAAGGCAGGCGCTGGGCAAAATGGGTCATTGGCGAGGGCGGCGGTCGGAAAGTCATTCGTTTCATTCATAAACAAATGCGGCGGGGTGATAGGGGACGGATTCGTCCTGCGAAATGCGGGCACCAGGCAAAATGACAAGGGCGGCGGTCAGTCTATTCATTTTGTTTGTAAGCAAATGCGGCGGGGTGGGATGGGTGAGGAATGTGGTTGAAACATCCAAATTTGCAGAGCACCGGGCTCCTTGATTCGGCGAGGGATTGTCGAAGCCAGTAGGACATGGTCCGTGGCGAAAAATGGCGGCGCGAGTAAGTAAGACCTGTAAAATGAAAATAATAATAAAATTTGACCAGGGTTGCCAGCGGAAATGGGCACGTCATGCAGGAAAACCAGTGCCAGTTCCATAAACAGTTGTAGAGTCCTAAATGAGAGTGTTGTGTGAGGGGCTGGAGTTGTGAAAACAGATGTGGTGTTGAAACGGATGTGTTGCTGCTACCAGAAAATTTTCTGGTCAGTGTCGAGTTGGGTGCGCTGCCCAAATAAATGGTGCTGTACAAAGGATTGTCTGCAAACGTTGAAACGAATGTGGTGGTGGCCGTTTGATGGCATTAAAACAATATTAACAAAAAAGCTACTTGAGGTGAAGTCGTTGGCTGGCAATGTCGGCGGTCGATGTCCCGAAAAGAGGCCCCTGCAGTGGTCACCATTTAATGAGTCCATTCCCGGCACTGCAGGAGCACAGGCCAGAGGGGAATGTTGTTGGCAGGTCCTGGGATTTGCCCTGACATCAGTGGGCACGGAGTCAGCGTTGGTGGGCATTGGTGATGGTGATGGTGACATGGCTGCGTACGACTAAGCCATAGTGGAAGTGAAAGAAAACAAGCAAGGGAGCCAGAAATGAATGTGAAACGAAGGATTAATCCATTCGTTGGGGGTAAAATCAAAGTACCAGACTTGCTTACAAATCCTACTACTGACTATGTTAAGTCCTGCTTACCAAATCCTGTCCCAAAGTCATGGATGCAGCATTGGCTCCAGCCAATGCTCATCATTGCTTGCAGTGAGCTTGAGTGTTGTGTTGTTTGAGCGAAGCTCTTAACAAGTTGAAAGAGTTGACAAGGGGAAACCCCAAGAGAACTCAAATGGAGTCTCTGGGTGTTTGTTGCACAGTATATATACCTAAGTACATGGTCTGTGTGCTAAACCTCATAACCCTAAAGGCTGTGGAGTTACCTAGGGTAACCCTATCTATAAATAGCATAGAATGTTCTGGAAGGATAACATAATGCGGATCAGTGATCCAAGTGAGTCAAAGGAAAAGCATAAGCAAGGCCACGCATCCGTAATCTAATCTAATCTAATCGTAATCTAATATTTGTGCTGATTAGATGATCGTTATCTTATCTCTTATGTTTGGTTGCGACCTTAGATAAAAACAAAGAAAATGAATATAAATGTCTTAGAAACAAAACGAAGAAAAGTTGAAAAGGAGTGGTCCATGACAATGGATACAATGGAACAGATGAATGTCAAAGCACTGCTAGACTCAGGATGCACAGGTTCATGCATAAGTGAAGAGTTTGTAGAAAAGTACAAACTCAATAAGCAATGCTTACCCAGGCCACTAGCAGTGTACAATGCAGATGGAACACCAAATGCAACTGGAAATCTGGAGTATATGGTACAACTGAAGGTCAAAATTGATGACCATGAAGAAGTGATGGAGTTTGGAGTCACCCAGCTAGGAAAGACAGACATGTTTTTGGGATTTGACTGGTTGAAATACCACAACCCAATCATTGATTGGCAAAAAGGAGAAATATGATTCTCCAGATGCACAGGAACATGTTGGAACTCATCAGCAGTGAAAGAACCAGAGGAAGAGGTTAACCCAATGGAATGACTTGAAGAAGGAGAAAAGCTGTTGGTGGTTCACATAGGTGAACCAGAACTACATTTAAGAGCTTTCACATCAAAAGCTATTGAAGTCATGGCTGAAGGGAAGAAAGTGGAGCAGACATTAGAAGAAACAGTACCAGCTCACTACCTCCAGTACCACACCTAACGATGGCTGGATAGTGCTATCTCCAATTGATCAAACCAGAGTTATGGTCCAAGTACACATGGCCAACATTCCCGACAGTACAGGATCTCTGGGACTTTGATGAACAACTGCATGATCACAACACATGAGTTAACCTCTGATCACCAAGAGATGGAACACAAGTATGGCATGTGGAGAATCAAGGACATATCCATGGGTGGAAACACATCTGCCTAATGATCCAAAAAGGCTATGGTCACCACTGGGTTGGAGCAAGTGCCTTCCGAACTATGGTTGATATGATTACTCATATCACACAAGCACTCATTGGGTATCAGAGTTTCCAAGAGGAAACATATCAACCAATGACTGATACAGAAGGAACCCAGTGCAAAGAGTGAACAGAGAGGACCAGATCTATTGCCAGGGACAATGTCAAACCGAAGCAGCTGCAGCAATGGCTCAGTCCATTTCAGACATCATCAATGAGTACTGTCAAGCCAACCCAATAGTGCAAACCCCAACAACAAAATTAGAACTCCCAGATCATTATGAGGGAGATCTGCAAATGGTGGATGCATGGGTGCACCAAATGGAGATGTACTTCACACTGGCATGAGAAACAGCATTGGATCAAAAGATCTCAATCTGCCTTTACCACATTCAAAAAGGAAAAGACAACTGAGTCAGAGATTGGGCCAGTGTAAAACTCCAAGCTGTACAGGATGCCCAGTGGTAATATGAGGAAAAACAAACTGAGGAAGGATGGTCTCGAAATATTGCCTGGAAAGATCTGAATGAAGGACAACTCAGCAATGACATGAACTGGCTATGGGAACCATTGACAAAGAAATTTCCCTTTGCACCATGGCAAGACTTCAAAGAACAGATGCATGAGTTCTTTATCTCCACTGAGACTAAACAAAAGGCAATTGACTCCCTCATTGCATGGAAACAGTCAATTGAGGACTATTGTATCCAGTTCAATGCACTATCACCTTTGGTAGAATGGAATGATGCCATGCTGACAGCACAATTCTTGGCTCATATAAATCTGGCACTTGGATGCAACTTGATCAGGCATGGGAACTTAGCAGAAGACACTACCTAGTCCAAATCCAGGAATGTGCAATCCAACTTGCACAAGCCTATCACCAAGCACAGGAAACCTATGGATCTGATCGACAGGCAGACAACTACAAAGAAAAGGTGCCAAAAGATACTAAGCCAACACAGTATCAGTTCATTGCACTGCCAACTGCTTCAAATTTGACCAGGGATCCAAATGCAATGGATGTTAATAAGACCAGAAAACCATGGGGCAGTTGTTATAACTGTGGAAAGCCAGGACACTTTGCATGAGAGTGTCTGGAACCATGAAAACCTTCTGGGAAATGCAAAGGAAGACAGATCCAAGAGATTTGGATGGAAGACATAACAGAGGACCAGTGGAAAGAGTATGGCAGAGAGAAGGGTTTTGGAAAAAGCCAGTAGATGAGTGCTCAGCTCTACTGGCCTGTAACAGTATCAAGGACAACATGAGAAAGGACATTGAACTGTACATCTCAGGATGTGAAACATGTCAACATGCAAAACCAGATTGTCAGGCCAGAGCAGCACCACTAGTGCCTAATGAAGTACCCAATGCACCATGGGAAGTGGCATCAGTAGATCTGATGGGACCATTACCAGTGATGAGCATGCTCCACGGCTATCAGTGTAATCTGGCAACTCCAAGACATTTCCGAGGTATTCCAGAACAGACAGCAAAACTCCGGAGCATTTCCAGGCATCTCCAAGGTTTTCTGAGCATTTTCCGTGCATTGCCGAGCATTTCCGGACATTTCCAACATATTCTGAGCATTTTCCGAGCATTACTGACGCATTTCCGAGCAAAACAGCAAAACTCCAATGCATTTCCGAGATATTCCGGAGTGGAATGCTTACCGATGCAAACTCCAGGTGACAACCATTCGGGAACTATGGTAGAATGCCGAGGAATTGTACCAACCAGCTATGGAACAAGGACAGGCGGCAATTCAATCACTAACGGCATGTGCACTAGTTGATCGACAACTAGCCGAGGCAGGGTGGCCTTTCAGTTCAAGTTGCCATATACGGAAAGGATCGCCAAACATGTTGAAAGTCGTCCAAGAGACTACTCGAGTAGCGGGAAGGTATAAAAAGGAGTTTTGGACTTAGTAGAAGGAGGATACCGTTACCCACAGTTACCATTATAGTGCTGTTTGATTTCACCATGTTCTATCACTCTCGTTAATACACTCTCTTTGACGTGATCAAATTCCCTCTCATTTGCCGACATTGGACAAGCAACTCCAGACTTTCCCGTGCAACTCTGGACTTTATTTAACACGCTCCAGCCTTTCCTTTGCAACTCCGGACTTGTTTAACCTGCTCCAGACTTGTTTAACCCACTCTGGACTTTGTTTAAAATGCTCCGGACTTTCCCGCACATCTCCGGACTTTTCCACACTGCTCTGGACTTTGTTTAAACTGTTCCGGACTTTCCTCCACAACTCCGGACTTTCCCACATAACTCCGGACTTTACTGCACCACTCCGGACTTTCCTGCACCGCTCCGGACTTTCCCGCACAACTCCAGACTTTCCTGCACTGCTCCGGACTTTGTTTAAACCACTCCAGACTTTCCTTCACAACTCCAGACTTTCCTGCACAACTCCGGACTTTGTTTAAACCACTCCGGAATTCCCTGCACAGCTCCGGAATTTGTTAAACATGCCCCGGAGTTCCCTCACACACTCGGACTTCAGTTAGTGCACCCAGACTTATTGCAGCCACCTCTGGAGTTTATTGGGTTGGACGGGAATCTTCAGGACCTGCCACAAGCCACTCCCACTTGCGTCTAACATCTCCATTAGATGGGGAGTAGACATATCACCAGAATCCAAGGGTAATGAGATGATCACAGTCATAGTGGATTGGTTCACCAAAAAATCCTACTTCCTACCAACCACATCATCAATCATGTCACAAGGAGTTGTAGTGTTATTCAGAGACAACATATTCAGGAAACATGGCTTACCAAAGAAGGTCATTAGCAATAGAGGACCCCAGTTCACATCCAAGTTCATGGATGACTTATACAGAACGCTTGGCATCCAATCAAACTGGTCAACAGTGTACCACCCTCAGACAGATGGACAGATGGAAAGGGTCAACCAGGAAGTCAAAGAATTCCTGACAATGTTTGTCAACCACAGACAGAACAACTGGAGCAACTGGCTGGCAGTAGCACAATTCTGCCACAATGATTGAACACACTTGGTGACAGGGTTCTCACCCTTCTTCATGAACTATGGACATCACCCCAACAAAGGACTCAACCCAACACACCAGCCAAAGGTGGTAGCAGTGGAAGAACTAGCAAAGCAGGTGGAAGACATCCATGAGAAGGCAAAAGCTGCATTAGAAAAAGCTGCCTCCACTATGAAGAAGTGCTGGGATCTGAACAAGCAGCCAGCACAAGAGTACAAACCTGGTGACAAAGTCTATCTGAGTATTGAACATCTACCAACCATCCAATCAACTAAGAAGTTGGATGGGAAGTTTGTGGGCCCATTGAAAGTCATGGAAAAAATGGATGAATCTGCATACAAGCTAAAGATCCCCATGTCCTGGAAGGTGTACAACATCTTCAACAAAGTGCTCCTCAAACCATATAAGGAACCAGTGTTCCCTTGTCAAAAGGAAAAAGCTGCCAATCATATGTAAAGAGGCACAAATGATGGAGGAGTCCCAGGATGACAAGTATGAAGTTGAAGAAGTCATGGACAGTCATGTCAGTGGATGAGGCAGTGGTTGCCTTGAATATCTTGTGAAATGGAAAAACTACCCAGTAGAGGAGTCAACATGGGAACCTGTGGAGAACTTGTCCAACACACAGGATGAGATTAAGAAATTTCACAAGCACAATCCCAGAGCACCTCAAAAGGCCAGGGGCATGATTTATTGCCCTTATGAAAATTTCACACAGACAATGGCACCAAAACACTTGTTCAGTTGGGAGGATGGACACTTTGAGTGTGATTACCTGGAACAGTTGGAGAGGAATTGGTCACAGTGGAAAGGAAACCACAAGGAGGCAAATGCTGAAGATGACAATATGGATGGGGTGTTCTTGAGAGATCCTGAGCATGGTGGGCCAGTCATACCCATGCTTGATTCCCCAAAGAAAGTTCTGAACACTGGTGTTAAAGAAATTTTCCCCATAGCTTTGACTTCTAGGGATATAACAATGTAAGGATCAAAGAATGTGATGAATGGAAAGCCACTTTTGTCACCAACAGAGGATTATTTGAACCAACAGTTATGTTCTTTGGACTCTGGAATTCACCTGTGACATTTCAAGCCATGATGGATGACTATTTTAGGGACATGATCAATGAAGGATGGATCATCATTTATATGGATGACATCCTGATATGTGCACAAACAAAACAACAACTTGAGTCACAAACTAAATGCATTCTGGAATGCTTACAACATCACAACCTATATTTAAAATTCGATAAATGCAAATTGCCAAGGAAGAAGTGGAATTCCTACAGTTAAACAAGTACACACATTTTTAGGATTTGGAAACTATTACCACCACTTTATCACACATTTTGCACATCTTGCAAAACCCCTTCATGATTTGACAAAGAAGAACAAAATTTGGGACTGGTCACTGGAATGCCAGGTCTCTTTTGATCTTCTAAAGGAACAATTCATGACCACCCCTGTATTAGCCATGCCTGATGTGACTAAACCCTTTATTCTAGAAAGTGACACATCCAAATGGGCTGTAGGTGCAACTACAATATACTCCAAGCAGACAGCAATGGCCAGCTGCATCCATGTGGATACCTTTCTCATGCCTTAACCCCTACCAAATGCAATTGGCAAATATATGACAGGGAACTCTATGCTATAATTTGTGCACTCAAAGAATGGAGATACCTGCTCTTAGGAGCACCTCACACCATCACCATTTGATGCAATCATAAAAACTTAACCTATTATTGCGCACCTCAGTGCTTGACTGCACACCAAGCCCACTGGTGGAATAATTTATCCAGATATAATCTAGAACTAGTGCACACCCCTGGAGCTAAACTGACACAAGCTGATGCTCTTTCCCACTGCCCCAACCACACTGAAGGAGAAGAAGATGACAAAACTGTCACTATGTGCCCACACTCTATGTTCATCCAATCACTATCATTAGATCTTCATGAAAGGATTATTAATAGCAGCACCACTGACACATTTGTTGAAAGAGTCAGACACTGCCTCAACAAAAATACCCCGCTTCCATTCAGAAGCACTATCTCTGACTGGAAACTAGACAGCGGACTATTATTATACAAAGGGACACCCTATGTTCCTGATGATCTGGATCTATGCCATGATATCATCAAGGAATACCATGAATCACCAAGTGCAGGACACCCTGGATTCTTCAAAACACTCACTTTGCTCAAAACTTGTTATTGGTGGCCAGGAATGACTTTCTTACTAAAGAAATATATAGATGGCTGTGGAACCTGTCAACAGATGAAGCCAAACACTCATCCCACTGCTGCACCCCTAACACCAATCATTTTGCATGCCCAACAACCATTTCAACAGATAACTATGGATTTCATCACCAATCTACCAATCTCTGATGGTTTTGATTTTATTCTTGTTGTGGTCAACCAAGGACTTACAAAGGGGGTAATTCTATCACCTTGCCATAAAACAATCACCACCAAACAAACAGTGATGCTCTATATCAAAGAAGTATTCAAATGCTTTGGACTCCCTGACATCTTGATCTCAGATTGAGGACCACAGTTTGCAGCAAAAGTCTTCAAGGAGATAACCACTGTGCTAAAAATAAAACATCAAATGAGCACTGCCTTTCATCCACAAACTGATGGACAATCAGAACATCTAAATCAGGAACTAGAGATCTATCTCTGGATATTCTGTGCTTATGATGTAGCCAACTGGAGCAGAGTCTTACCCATCACTGAGTTTGCACACAATCAATGCACTCATCAAGAGCTGAAACAATTGCCTTTTCACCTCATGTATGGAACAGACCTTGTGGCACTACCAGAAGTAGTTAGCAGAACCAGTGCACCTGCAGCAGATGCACATTTAAAGCAACTCCACAAAGCAAGAGAGAAAGTGCTTGCAGCACACAAGTTAGCACATCTAAAAATGATGAAATGCACTATCCATCACTCTAAACTCTTTAAGGAAGGAGACAAAGTATGGTTAGAGTCAAAGTGTTACAGTTATGCGCACTTTTATTTTTCTTATGTCAGCACCTGCCTCTTTCGGTGCTTATGCAATCTCTTCTATTTTCATATGCTTATGCAATGTCACACAACATCTGTTGTGACTCTATTCTTACCTATGCTATATGCCTACCTTTGTTCAGTCATACTGACGTCGCCATGACCTCACTCATGACGCGTTATGACGTCTACTATCATTACATCATACCTATGACGTTCCTTACCTTTTACAGACAGTAGATTCACGTATAAATAGCAGAGTTTGTCATAGGTCGAACCTTAAGTTCGACTTAGCTTGTATAAACCTTATAACTCGCTGCAAAGCTTGTTAGTAAGCACAAGTTAGTCTCTGGCAACCTTAATCAGTTGTGGTGAGATTTCAAGTCGTAGTTCATGCGCTCTTGCCTATAACCCTCTTCTCAAACCTGAGTCTCGCCTTATAGGCTCAGCGCTGTTTACCCACTCGTGTTCACCAGGCTCATCTCATCGCCATCGTCTCGGACGATCCTCGTGGCATTACGTCATCGGGTAGATTGACAGACGACTTGATCATCATAACAATTTAAGTCGAACTTACCTAAACAGCTCAAGTATTAGCTCGTTAGTGCACAGACCATCGAACTTCCTGAGAGCCAGCTGGTAGGTTACCGGTGCCTGATCAAGATTTCCGGAATCTTCACAAGAGGAGCTCCCCCACCGAACAAAGCAACCAGAGGACTTCGAAACACATACACACTTCACGGAGAAGTAATCTACAAAGATAGCCGAGATCAGATCTGGAAATACAGACACTCTGATACCCCTGTCGAGCCATACCATTTTTGGATACCACAGTACAACAACCACCCACCCAACAGAGCAGTTAAATTCCAAGGATTATACTATCTCACAGGAGTAGAAGTTATCTTTGACACCAGTAAATCTCGCTGGACTTACTATCAAAACAACGAAGTACGTTGTGTAGAAGATGAAGCTTTTCAAGGACCATACTACGTTCCTGGAGGGATCAATAATGTCCCTGAGCACCTTAGATCACCTGAAGTAACCGGAGAATCTTCTAGCGGAAAGGGCAAATTCTGCGCACCTAGTGACTCAGATTCCAATTCTTCCCGAGAGGAGAATATGATTGAATCTAGTGACCTATTTGAGACTGCCCCATTCAAAGCATTTCAAGAGCTAGGAACAGCACGACCTAGCCCCTTACAGTTCACTTCCACATTAGGAAACACACCAAGACCGCTTTTATCTTTAGATCTTGCACAGACTAGTGGACCATCTTCGGACAAACAACCAGAAGAAGAACCAACTTCTGAATTGCCTATACCTCCATTAAGAACCCCTACTCCACCGCCTCCCAGAACACCTACTCCACCACCACCACCACCAGACAACGACCCTGATATCAAAATGGCTGACGCAAATGCCGATCAACGCATCAAGGGTCCCATGCCCACTAAATTTGAAGGGAACTGCAAATTAGCCGAGCTATTTATGAATGACTGCGAGATGTTCTTCGAGATCAATACCAGTTATAATACCGATAAGAAGAAGATCATCTTCGCACTCATGCACATTGGTGGAAATGCAGGCCAATGGAAGCTAGCTAAATTAAGCGACCTAAACGACGCAGCAGCATGGGGAACTTGGGCCGCATTTAAAGAGTCATTTGAGAGTAACTGGAAACAGGTGGACAGCCCTGGAAGGGCCATGACGGAGCTATACAAAATAGTGCGACAATGCAAGAAGATGCCGATCCTACTATATATGGACAAGTTCAAGGAACTAATCAAAAAGTCCAAGATCAAGGAAGAAGCCGCCATCATTCCTCTATTTTCAGAGGGACTTCCCCCTGAAAGCATCCACCAGATCCTTATGCAGAACCCAGCCAATCTACAGGGTTGGTACGACGCTGCACAAAGATATGCAAACGCCAAAAGCAGACTAGGCGTTTTAGCAGGACTATCACACACTGGAGGAAGAGGGAGACCATCACCAAGATACAGAGATCCCGATGCAATGGATATTGATGCGGTCATCATCAATGCATTATCTAAAGACGAGAGAGAGCGACATGTCAAGGAAGGATTGTGTTTCATATGTCACAAAGGGGGTCATCAATCACCGAGATGCCCCATGAGGAAACCAAGCAGTGGAAACAAGAAGAAGCATTTTGGGAAGGAGTAAAGGAGTCACAACCCCACCGTCACATCAGAGCGACTTCCACATCTATGGAAGGTGATGAGGTTGAGGGATATGATGAAGAAGAGTCAGAAAACGCTAGTGAGAATACAAGTATGATGGCCATCAGGGCTTTGATGGCGCACTTGTCTTCAGAAGATTGTCTCAGTCTGCTTGCTGAACAGGATTTTTAAACAGGGATTGCACATCAGTGGATGCTGATCCTCAAGCACCGGATTCTATCTATATTTGCGGTGTAACAGTAAAATCTTTAACCAATAAAAAGATTTCCATCCCCATTTCCATCGAATCCAATAAACCCGCTGAAACTGCTCTAATCAACTGTGGAGCAGAAGGCCTGTTCATAGATGCATCCATTGCCTCAAACTGGAAACGAATACCCTTGATCCGACCCATCAAAGTCAAGAATGTTGATGGATCAGAGAACAAAGCAGGAGAGATCTTAGAAAGGTGTCTGATCACCTTTAACATAAATGGCAAAACTATGACGCACTGGTTCTGGGTGACGTCATTAGGCGATCAGAACTTTATTTTGGGGCTGCCTTGGCTCGAGGAGCATAACCCAATAATAGACTGGCAAGAAAAGACTCTGGAATTCTGTAATTCCGAAAAAGAAGATATCTGTGCACGCATACGGAATCTTTGGATCCAGGCGGATCTAGAAGATGTGACAGAATATGACGACGCTCTAGCCAAACAATACACAATGTCACACAGTGGGATTGTCGCCCAGGCAGAGGTCAGCTCGCTGTATGTGGATGAGGACTCGATACTGGAAGTAGCGATTCAGAAAATCACCGCATCACAACAGATGGAGCATCGCTATAGAGGTCAGGTAGAACCTGGATCTACTGAAGGACTAGAGGTACCTTCCAAGTATATGGAGTGGAACTCAGTATTCGAAAAAGAAGCCTCGGAGCGTTTCCCTGAGTCAAGACCCTGGGATCACGCCATCGAATTACGAGACGAGTTCATCCCTCATAAATCAAAGATCTATAACCTATCTCCATTAGAACAAAACTCGCTAGACGAATGGATCAAGGAACAACTGACAAAAGGATATATCCGACAATCAAAATCACCTCAAGCATCACCTTTCTTCTTTGTTCCAAAGAAGGATAGTAATGCCCTGAGACCCTGTCAGGACTACCGCTACCTTAACGAATGGACTAAACCGAATTCGTACCCCTTACCCTTAATCTCCGACCTGATGATCAAACTTAAAGGAGCACGCTACTTTACAAAGCTAGATCTCAGATGGGGATATAACAATGTAAGGATCAAAGAAGGCAATGAATGGAAGGCTGCTTTTGTCACCAACAGAGGATTATTCGAACCAACAGTCATGTTCTTCGGACTCCGGAATTCACCTGTGACGTTTCAAGCCATGATGGACGACTATTTTAGGGACATGATCGATGAAGGATGGATCGTCATTTATATGGATGACATCCTGATATGTGCACAAACAAAACAAGAACTCGAGTCACGAACTAAACGCGTTCTGGAACGCTTACGACATCATGATCTATATTTAAAATTAGAGAAATGCAAATTCGCCAAGGAAGAAGTGGAATTCCTCGGCATGATCATTTCCCACAATACAATGAAAATGGACCCTATCAAACTAGCCGGAATTAGGGACTGGCCTGTACCAACTACAGTCAAACAAGTACGCTCATTTTTAGGATTCGGAAACTATTACCGCCACTTTATTGCACATTTTGCACATCTTGCAAAACCCCTTCATGATTTAACAAAAAAGAGCAAAATCTGGGACTGGTCACCGGAATGCCAAGTCTCTTTTGATCTTCTGAAAGAACAATTCATGACCGCCCCTGTATTAGCCATGCCTGATGTGACCAAACCCTTTATTCTAGAAAGTGATGCATCCAAATGGGCTGTAGGAGCAACTATACTCCAAGTGGACAGCAATGGCCAGCTGCATCCATGTGGATACCTCTCCCATGCCTTAACCCCTACCGAACGAAATTGGCAAATATATGACAGGGAGCTTTATGCTATAATTCGCGCACTCAAAGAATGGAGATACCTGCTCTTAGGAGCACCTCACACCATCACCGTTTGATGCGATCATAAAAACTTAACCTATTATCGCGCACCTCAGCGCTTGACTGCACGCCAAGCCCGCTGGTGGAATAATCTATCCAGATATAATTTACAACTAGTGCACACCCCTGGAGCTAAACTGACTCAAGCCGACGCTCTTTCCCGCCGCCCTGACCATGCTAAAGGAGAAGAAGATGACGAAACAGTCACTATGCTCCCACACTCTATATTTATCCAATCACTATCATTAGACCTTCGTGAAAGGATTATTAATAGCAGCACCACTGACGCATTTGTTGAAAAAGTCAGACACTGCCTCGATAAAAATACCCCGCTTCCATTTAGAAGCACCATCTCCGACTGGACACTGGACAATGGACTATTATTATACAAAGGAACACCCTATGTTCCTGATGATCTAGATCTACGCCGTGATATCATCAAAGAATACCATGAATCACCAAGCGCAGGACACCCTGGATTCTTCAAAACGCTCGCTTTGCTCAAGACTCATTATTGGTGGCCAGGAATGACTATCTTACTAAAGAAATACATAGATGGCTGTGGAACTTGCCAACAGATGAAACCAAATACTCATCCCACTGCCGCACCCCTAACACCGATCATTTCGCATGCCCAGCGACCATTTCAACAGATAACAATGGATTTCATCACCGATCTACCGATCTCTGATGGTTATGATTCTATTCTTGTCGTGGTCGACCAAGGCCTTACAAAGGGGGTAATCCTATCGCCTTGTCACAAAACAATCACCGCCGAACAAACAGCGATGCTCTATATCAAAGAAGTATTCAAACGCTTTGGACTTCCTGATATCATGATCTCAGATCGAGGACCACAGTTCGCAGCAAAAGTCTTCAAGGAGATAACCACCGCGCTAAATATAAAACATCAAATGAGCACTGCCTTTCATCCACAAACTGATGGACAATCAGAACGTCTAAATCAGGAACTAGAGATCTATCTCCGGATATTCTGTGCTTATGATGTAGCCAACTGGAGCAGAGTCTTACCCATCACCGAGTTTGCACACAATCAACGCACTCATCAAGAGCTGAAACAATCGCCTTTTCATCTCATGTATGGAACAGACCCTGTGGCACTACCAGAAGTAGTTAGCAGAACGGATGCACCTGCAGCAGACGCACATTTAAAGCAACTCCACAAAGCAAGAGAAGAAGTGCTTGCAGCACACGAGTTAGCACGTCTAAAAATGATGAAACACACCATCCGTCACTCTAAACCCTTTAAGGAAGGAGACAAAGTATGGTTAGAGTCGAAGAACCTTCGCATACCATATGAAACACGTAAACTGGCACCTAAAAGGGAAGGACCATTCCAAATCGAGAAAGTCCTAGGACCAGTAACATACAAACTAAAGTTGCCAGCCCAATGGCGCATTCATCCAGTATTCCATGCAGCCCTCCTTACACCATACAAGGAAACAGATATACATGGACCAAATGACACGAGACCTCCCCCTGATCTGATAGAAGGCCAGGAAGAGTATGAAGTTGAAGCAATAATAGCGCATCGCAAAAAAGGCAATTCATACCAATACCTCATCAAATGGAAAGGATATGATACGTCATACAACACCTGGGAACCCGAACACAACTTGACTAATGCGGAAGAAGTCCTAGACAGATATAAAAACAGGAGAAAACTCAACTGAAGACTAGCAATCCTTGCATCGCTATCTAACCACAGTCTATGTCTTCCAAGTCTACCTCCCCTGTTCCCCCTCATGTCTACTCCGCATACTTTTCAGTTGATAAGTCAGGACGACCCACTGACCCTCGCCTCATTGAGCGCACCCCTGAACGCCCTGCGCTTGTATACCCTCGAGATGATACACCCTCGGACTTCGACCCTAACGACATCGTGCCTGAGCCACATCACGCATCAACCAATGACCCTCAGGGTCCCCTTATGTCACAAACCGTAGAAACGGCCACCTCCCAAGACCGCTCCACCCCCTTCAGAGGAGAAATATCAGCAGGACCTTCGGGACCACACCCTAGTCATGTGGTATCTATGAGTAATCAGGGATACCTTTCATCGGACACTCCGATGGATACCCAAACAAACCCCAGAGACAGTATTGCAAATAGCACCCAAGCTACCCCCAGTAGCGGAACGAATATGTTATATTCAGAGAAAACTGGAGAGCCACGAACGATTCCAACTTCAGGAACTCTTGGATATTCAGGAGCATTTAACGCTAGTGCTACCTATCCACAGATACTTAATTGGGTTAGGAGAACCATCGCTTTCGCCCGGATCGAACTGGATCAAGCAATCCCTGTTTGTCTTGCACAAGTCTGGAGAATACTTTCCAGTCAACCACACTCCCTCGCCATCAGACAGATTGCGATAGAAAACGCCAACTTCGACTGCACCAACCTCATCGAGACATTTATTAACGCCACTAATCTAGCCTGGGAACTAACAGATTCTATTCAATTGAACCTGGACCAACTTGCCCTGGACCTTCTTCGCCAACTCCTGATCGCCGACGTCGAACGATACATCATTGATGCCATCAAATTAGTACGCGATGGACAACTGCGCATCTATGTGCAGAAGAATGACATCAGGAATCTGATCAAGATCAACTCCTGGTTTAACCCCATCTATGTTGTCCCAAACCGCTATGAGATCCTTGATGCAGCAGACCAGATCCACGATAAGATTGAAGGAATACTCGCCCATGTCGAGAAGGCAATCAAATCCGTCAATGAGACGCACATCTATGTCAACGACATGTTCCCACCTCGACCTTCGAAATCACCTCGCATAGTCCTCAATGGAGACGAAGTCCAAGTAGTCATTCGCACCCTCGCCGAATTAGACTCGGCCACACCCCTGATGACAACAACGCCCCTTGTCACGAGACAACCTGAAGGGTCAGCCTCAGCAGCCAAACAGACAGCCCCGAAAGGAAAGTCTATACCGATTTCAGCACTGATGAACCCTCAGCCATCAACGCGACCCTCGACAACAATACCTTCGAATCCCCCTGTCGCGTTTTCGACAGTCAATCCAGAGACACCACCCAGACAGAAAGGAAAGGGCAAGGCAACGACACCTGCCACTCCTCAGGCGCCCCGAAAACAACCTCGACACCCCCATTGTCTCATTTGTAACTCCTGAGGACATCACGTCACAACATGACCCTAATCATCATCTCGCGCTACCGAAATCAGTTCCTAGATGCACCGAGAATGCAGGGTCTACCCCTGGTGCATCGCCACGCCCAGCGAACCGCTCACAACGCCCTCCTTCAATGCGCCCTTGCCCTCTTTGTCACACCCGCCAAGGATTCCAGCAGGGAACCCACCCTGGGACCGTTACCTTCGATAACGAGGAAGAACATCATGCCTGGTTAGCAGGACGACACTGCCCTGATGATGAAGATGACAAATTCCGCCTCGGAAAACCCAATTGGTGGACCGAAACCGAGCACAACAACGTTGAGTGAGTGCTCATTGTACTTTTTGTTTATTAGTGTATAGTATTACTTGTGGACAAGTAATCTAGCGAAGAGCTAGTGTTACAGTTATGCGCACTTTTATTTTTCTTATGTCAGCACCTGCCTCTTTTGGTGCTTATGCAATCTCTTCTATTTTCATATGCTTATGCAATGTCACACAACGTCTGTTGTGACTCTATTCTTACCTATGCTATATGCCTACCTTCATTCTGTCATACTGACGTCGCTATGACCTCACTCATGACGCGTTATGACGTCTACTATCATTACATCATACCTATGACGTTCCTTACCTTTTACAGACAGTAGATTCACGTATAAATAGCAGAGTTTGTCGTAGGTCGAACCTTAAGTTCGACTTAGCTTGTATAAACCTTATAACTCGCTGCAAAGCTTGTTAGTAAGCACAAGTTAGTCTCTGGCAACCTTAATCAGTTGTGGTGAGATTTCAAGTCGTAGTTCACGTGCTCTCGCCTATAACCCTCTTCTCAAACCTGAGTCTCGCCTTATAGGCTCAGCGCTGTTTACCCACTCGTGTTCGCCAGGCTCATCTCATCGCCATCGTCTCGGACGATCCTCGTGGCATTACATCATCGGGTAGATTGACAGACGACTTGATCATCATAACACAAAGAACCTTCACATACCATATGAAACACGTAAACTGGCACCTAAAAGGGAAGGACCATTCCAAATCAAGAAAGTCCTAGGACCAGTAACATACAGACTAAAATTACCACCCCAATGGTACATTCACCCAGTGTTTCATGCAGCACTCCTTACACCATACAAGGAAACCAATATACATGGACCAAATGACATGAGATGACCCCCTGACCTAATAGAAGGACAAAAAGAGTATGAAGTTGAAGCAATAATAGCACATCACAAAAAAGGCAACTCATACCAGTATCTTGTCAAATGGAAAGGATATGATATGTCATACAACACCTAGGAACCCAAATGCACCTTGACTAATGCAGAAGAAGTCCTAGACAGATATAAAAACAGGAGAAAACTCAACTGAAGACTAGCAAGCTTCACATCGCTATCTAACCACAGTCTATGTCTTCCAAGTCTACCTCCCCTGTTCCTCCTCATGTCTACTCTGCATACTTTTCAGTCGATAAGTCAGGATGACCCACTGACCCTCACCTCATTGAGCACACCCCTGAATGCCCTGTGCTTGTATACCCTTGCAATGACACACCCTCTGACTTCAACCCTAACAACATCATGCCTGAGCCACATCACACACCAACCCATGACCCTCAGGGTCCCATTACATCACAAACTGTTGAAGCCACCACCTCCCAAAGCCATTCCACCCCCTCCTGAGGAGAAATGCCAACAGGACCTCCAGGATTACACCCTGGTTATGTGGTACCTGAGAGTAATCAGGGACACCTTCCATTGGAGCATCTGATGGATACCCAAACAGTCACTAGAGACAGTTTTACAGATAGTACCCAAGCTACCTCCAGTAGCCAAATGCATATGCTATATTCAGAGAAGGCTGGAGAACCACAAATGATTCCAACTCACAGAACTACTGGATATTCAGGAGCATTTAACACTGGTGCTACCTATCCACAAATACTTAATCAGGTTAGGAGAACCATCGCTTTTACCTGGATCAAACTGGATCAAGCAATCCCTGTTCATCTTGCACAAGTCTGGAGAGTACTTTCTAGTCAACCACACTCCCTTGCCATCAGACAGATTGCGATAGAGCATGCCAACTTTGACTGCAACAACCTCATTGAGACATTTATCAACGTGACTAATCTAGCATGGGAACTGACCAACTCCATTCAGTTGAACCTAGATCAACTCACCCTGGATCTTCTTCACTGACTCCTGATTGCTGACATCAAACAATACATCATTGATGCCATCAAATTAGTATGCAATGGACAGCTGCACATCTATGTGCAGAAGAATGACATCAGGAATCTGATAAAGATCAACTCCTGGTTCAACCCTATTTACATTGTCCCTAACTGCTATGAGATCCTCAATGCTGCAGACAAAATTCATGACAAGATTGAAGGAATCCTCACCCATGTTGAAAAAGCCATCAAGTCCATCAATGAGACACACATCTATGTTGATGACATGTTCCCTCCTCAACCTTCCAGCATGCCTCGCACTGTTCTCAATGGAGAAGAAGTACAAGTTGTTATTTTCACCCTCACTGAATTAGACTTGACCACACTTCTGATGACAACAGTGCCCCTCATCACACAACAACCTGAAGGATCGGTTTCAGCAGCTAAACTGAATACTCCAAAAGGAAAGTCAATACCCCTTTCAGTGCTGATGAACCCTCAGCCATCAGCACAACCCTCGACAACAATCCCCTCAAATCCACCCATCACATTTTTGACAGTCAACCCTATGACCCCACACAAACAGAAAGGCAAAGGCAAAGCTACAACACCTGCTACACCCCAGGCACCCCAACAGCAACCTCGATGCCCTAACTGTCTTATCTGTAACTCTTGAGGACACATCATGTCACAACATGACCCTAATCATCACCTCACATTACCAAAGTTGGTTCCTAGATGCACTGAGAATGTGGGGTCTACCCCTGGTGCATCACCATGCCCATCAAACCATTTACAATGCCCTCCTTTGATGCACCCTCAACCCCTTCATCACACTCACCAAGGATTCCAACAGGGAACCTGCCCCAGGACTATTACCTTCAACAACAAAGAAGAACATTGTGCCTGGTTAGCAGGATGACACTGCCCTGATGACAAAGATGATGAATTCTGCCTCGGAAAACCCAACTGGTGGACTGAAACTGAGCACAACAACATTGAGTGAGTGTTCACTGTACTTTTTGTTTTATTAGTGTATAGTATTACTTGTGGACAAGTAATCTAGCAAAGAGCTAGTGTTACAATTATGCACGTTTCATTTCTCTTATGTCAGCACCTGCCTCTGTTGGTGCTTATGCAATCTCTTCTATTCCCATATGCTTATGCACTGTCACACAATGTTTGCTGTGACTCTATTTTTACCTATGCAATATGCCTACCTTTGTTCTGTCATACTGACATTGCTATGACCTCACTCATGATGCATTATGATGTCTACTATCATTACATCATACCTATGACATTCCTTACCTTTTACAGACAGTAGGTTCACATATAAATAGTAGAGTTTGTCATAGGTCAAACCTTAAGTTTGACTTAGCTTGTATAAACCTTATAACTTGCTGCAAAGCTTGTTAGTAAGCACAAGTTAGTCTCTGGCAACCTTAACCAGTTGTGGTGAGATTTCAAGTCATATTTCATGTGCTCTCACCTATAACCCTCTTCTCAAACCTGAGTCTTGCCTTATAGACTCAGCACTGTTTACCCACTTGTGTTTGCCGGGCTTACTTCATCACCATCATCTCAGACAATCCTTGTGGCATTACATCATCAGGTAGATTGACAAATGACTCAATCATCATAACACTATGGTGTGACAACTGACAACATTATATTCCAGCAGGATAATGACCCAAAACATACCTGCACAGGAAAGCCAAAGAGTGGTTCCAAGACCATGATATGCAGGTACTCCCATGGCCTGCACAATCCCCAGACATGAATCCCATTGAACATCTGTGGAGTCACCTCAAGAGGAAGCTGGGGGAGTATGAGGAGCCACCAAGGGGAATCAATGAATTGTGGGAGAGGATACAAGTTGAATGGGACAGAATACCAGCACAGGAGTCCAAAGGTTGATTGAAAGCATGCCCAGAAGGATTGAAGCAGTTTTGAGGGCAAAGGGAGGTTATACTAAGTACTAGAGTCACTGGCAAAAAACCTGTTCAATGACATGTCAACCAAACTATTTTTATCTCATCCATAAACAGTGATTATGTAATATGTGATTTATTACATAATTGTAACATGGTATAGAACCTACCCTGAGTTTCCTATATTTGTCCAAACTTTACTTGATGAGTTAAAAATCATTCTTTCTCAAAGCTGACAACATTGAAAGGTTTTTTTGAGTCACTGTAATTACAAACAATGTCAGATATATCAAATAATTCCCATTGATTGTGACAGGTATTCTTGAGATGCAAATAATTAGTAGAACAAAACAATGAATAGACAAGATAAAAAACCAGGGGTAAGGACATAGCAAAGGTCAATGGTATAGAAATGTGGGGGAATCACAATGGTCAGCAAAATAAAAGGGATTAAATTGAGTGCATACCAGTCAGATCTTAGTCTGATTATATAGATATGCCATCAAGTCTGCATCATCAGATGGCATAGATGAAGCAGTAATCTGAGTTTTGAGTTTCTCCATATAATCCTGTTTCATGGACTGGTCAAGAGCATTTGTCAAAGCTGTCCAGGCATGTTCTCTTTCCCAAAATGCTTGCTTAGCAATGGTGACAATTGCTTTAAATTGTCAACATAAATCAGTTTTGTAACTGCAAGAATAATTTACCAACTAAGGCTTGACAATGTGATGGCTTATAAGAGTAAAGTCAATACATTCTTTGAGAAAAGATGAATTCAAACCTTCTGGAATGCAACTTTTTCATGTTGTTCTACTCCACATTCATGGATCATGGAGAACTAATGATAGTTATCATGACAGTTTGAATTTGATGTAAGTGACAAGCATACCAACTGAAGGTGAATTAACATACTTGGAAAGAACATGAGCAATATCACTCACATTCTGTTGGTCATGGGATCAGATGTTAGGAGAGTCCCTGGCATACAATGAGCACTGTCACTGACTAACTGTTGGTCATGGGATCAGATGTCAGGAGAGTCCCTGGCAGGGCCCTATCACTCACATTCTGTTGGCCATAAGATCAGATGTAAGGAGAGTCCCTGGCATAAAATGGGCACTGTCACTCACAAACTGTTGGTCATGGGATCAGATGTCAGGAGAGCTAGCATAAAATGGGCACTGTCACTCACATACTGTTGGTCATGGTAACAGATGTCAAGAGAGTCCCTGGCATAAAATAGGGACTGTCACTCACAAACTGTTGGTCATGGTGTCAGATGTCAGGAGAGTCCCTGGCATGTATCACTCACTTCCTGTTGATGGGATCAGATGTCAGGAGAGTCCCTGGCATAGAATGGATGTTGTCACTCACTTCCTATTGATCATGGGATCAGATGTCAGGAGAGTCCCTGGCATGAAATGGACACTGTCACTCACTCCCTGTTGGTCATAGGATCAGATTTCAGGAGAATCCCTAGCATGAATGGGCACTGTCACTCACATACTGTTGGTCATGGGATCAGATGTCAGGAGAGTCCCTGGCATAAAATGGGCACTGTCACTCACTCCCTGTTGTTTGGGGGATCAAATTTCAGGAGAGTAGCATAAAATGGGCACTTTCACTCACATACTGTTGGTTGTGGAATCAGATGTCAGGAGATCCCTGGCATAAAATGGGCACTGTCACTCACTCCCTGTTGGTCATAGGATCAGATGTCAGGACAGTCCCTGGCATCAAATGGGCACTGTCACTTACATACTGTTGGTCATGGGATCAGATGTCAAGAGCCTGAGTCCCTAGCATAAAGTGGGCACTGTCACTCACTAACTGTTGGTCATGGATCAGATGTCAGCAGAGTACCTAGCATAAAATGGGCACTGTCACTCACTTTCTGTTGGTCATGGGATCAGATGTCAAGAGGGTCCCTGGCATAAAATTAACACTATCACTCACTCCCTATTAATGGGATCAGATGTCAGGAGAGTCCCTGGCATAGAATGGATGCTGTCACTCACTAACTGTTGGAAATGAGATCAGATGTCAAGAGAGTCCCTGGCATAAAATGGGCACTGTCACTCACTCCCTATTGGTCATAGGATCAGATGTCAGGAGAGTCCCTGGCATGAAATGGGCACTGCCACTCACTTCCTGTTGGTCATAGATGTCAAGAGAGTCCCTGGCATAAAATGAGCACTGCCACTCACTTTCTGTTGGTCATAGGATCAGATATCAGGAGAGTCCCTGGCATAGAATGGATACTGTCACTCACTTCCTGTTGGTCACGGGATCATCAGGAGATTCCCTGGCATGACATGGGCACCATCACTTACTCTCTGTTGGTCCCCATTTAATGAGGCTCATCATTAAGTGTTACCCATGGTACTCACAGACTGTTGATCAAGCAAGTTGATTGAAGCTCTTTTGTGTAGTACAACTTACTTCCTATCCTTGGATCAGCCAATGGAAAGGCTAAGTGTACAGCCACTCACTTTCTGTTGCATTCATCAGACCACTTATCAAAATGGATTTCAGCATCATTTACCCACTATTGTCATATTGTCAAACTTGAATGGCAAAAAGTGTATATTATCACCCACATTTTTCAAATTCTATTGAAAGACAACAAGACAGCATGCCTTGTAAACTTCACCATCTGCCATGTGAAGATACTCACATCCTATATGAAATGCATGAGATATACATACATGACATGAAAAACATCCAGGTATAGTCACATTATGTCCCTCCTTCCCAATGTACTGTTATTGCTGTTCATTCAGTGTAAAAATGGCATACCTCCATGTGAAAGTGATTCTCAGACTGATCATACTATATAATCTTCCTGACATAAGGTAGAATATCCTTTACCTACCCAAAAATATGGGAAATGTGAAAACACAGTTCTAGGAACTGCTCTCCATCCAAGTTCCCTGCTCAAAATATCTCTGTAATGTATTAAGTTGTGTCCTGATCTTAATTGTAGAAGATCTCACTGAAGAGCACTCTTAACACAGAGATCCAGGTTGTTTGCCTGAGTTGAGACAAAGAGATGATGCAAACCAGCATCATCAATTGTTTGAGCTGTTTTCTCTGTCAGTTCAGGACAATCCTTTTCAGGCTTGTGCATCTCTGGCAACATGGGCTCATTTATAACAGAATTAAATAGATCTTATTGCTCACCTTCCAACTTCACAAATGCTTTTGGAGGGTGATCTGTATTCATCACTCTAGGCAAGTAAACTTCCTGGAAGGTTTTTTCAGCATTTTCTCTAGCCCTTTCCAACTTGGCCTTTCCATGTTTCATGTCAGTAAGTTTACCCCATTCTTGTATGATTTGGCCATCAAACTTGGTGAAAACCAGCACCAAAGGAACTATATTTTTATTAATCAACTATAGTTAGAATGACTGCTGACTTACCTCCAGTCCCCTTGTTAAAGAACTGAAGCTCTGCAGGTGGCAAGGGGCGAGGACTATCCATGGGTATACAGTACCTATGACAACATACATCAGATGAAACATAAAGAAAAGTGCAAATGTACCAAATTGCATGTAATTGATCTTTGAGATCAATTGCTGTAGATTTTTTCTCAATAAATTCCCAAACATCCTCCATCTCTTCCTTAGAACCAGCCTCAAAGCCCCGTGAGTCATGGAAGATGAAGTTGCTGTCAGGATATGTAATCTGGTGCTCAATATCATGTATACCCCGCTGAAAGGTGGCTATGAAGTCAATAGCAGTCAAAGTGCACATGCCAACCCACCTCTATTGATGGTTTCAAATGAGTACCAGACTCCTTTCTCTGAAACAATTGCTTCAAACGTGCTAGCCCTTTGGGCTTCATATCAAGTAGGATTCCATCTTGATCATATATAATGGGTTTTGTCCCTTGTGCCACACCACAAACTTTCTCAAGAATAGTTGTCTTTCCAGCATTAGCCCTTCCAATGACAAGGATGCGGAAGTGAGGGCATGCATATTGGCTCTTGAGCATATCCATCATTTCTAGGTCTTTAATTATTGTAATCATATCTGTAGTTGCTAATCCTAACATTATAACTCACCCACTGCATGTGCATCTTGAGGATGTGCAGTCTCATACATGACTGAGTTGTACTGCCAGTAGGAGCAATAGTGGAATGGTACGCGAAACGGTATCTGGCCCGGGAGCAAGTTGAGAAGGTGAGAGGCTGAGAGCTGTATAAGGACACTGCAGGTGTCACTCGTAATCACAGTAAGTCAAACAACGCAATGGCGAGCTCGAGGTAGAGCCAAGTCCTTGGTATCAGAATGATGTGCGAAGCAACAAGCGTCTGGGACTAGGGCGGTGTGACAAGAATGCCAAAAGCTGTGCCGCGATCTTGAAAGGTTCTGATAATGCGTCGGGTTACGCAGGCAGGACGGGAGGAGGTGCAAAGGCAAGTGAGCAAGGCTGCACGAGTCACGGTGTCAGATACGTGGCGATGTGCATGTGATCGATGATCAGTTCTTTTTTTTTTTTTTTTTTTTTTTTGGATAGAAATATGTCTATTGAAGGTGGCCGCAGGCCGCCTTCCCTACACGAAACGAAAACAGTGTACGTAGTGGGAAGGAGTGGTAGAACGGCGGAGCGTTGAGCGCCCGCATACGTGTAGAGCCCATTGGGTTAGCTGGATACGTTGACTGTCCCGTTTTGCTGATACGAGCGCGTACATAGTAAAAGAGAGAGAAGAGGAAAAAATTATCCTATACCCTCCGCATCGCCGAATGTGACGGCGGAGGGGTTGCGTTTGAGAAATTTAATGATGCGCAGGTAATTGTTGCGCATGTTGCATACCTTATACATAGAAGGAAAAAGGAATTGGTATCGAACGCACCTGCACATGATATGGGCGCGGGTAAGGGGAGTACAGCCAGGTCGGCAGAATTGGCATCCTTGATCCTCTTCGTGGAAGAACCTCTCTCTGTATTCACCCGACGGCATATGGTTCGTGGCGAGGCGCACGAACCGCGAGAAAAGATTGATGTTGTTCGCGTGTTTGACAAAGCGGTACCGTTGCCGTCCCGTCGACGGTACGAGCGCTCCCTTCGAGTCGTTGAGCCGCAGGGTTTGCTTCCCCGTGGCTCTGTTCCGCCACAATCCCTGCCACTTTCGTCCCGCCTGGGCGCGAATGTTCTGGTTAATTCGCGCCCTCGTTCGATTTTCCGGCAAACCTTCCCCCTCGTGCGCGCCCGCAAGCCTGTCCGCCTCTTCATTCTCTCGTATACCGCTGTGGCTCGGACACCATGAGATGGTGATGCGCCGCTGCTCCCCCCCATCCAGCCACGTCCTGAGAGCCACCATTGCTCTTATCGCCGTAAACTGTCCGTCTTTAACGTCCGTTGCGAAGATGGCCTTCGCCGCGCTTTCGTTATCGCACAATATCGTGACGTGACCCTCCACGTTCTCTGTAGCACAATGACGCCACAGGTCCTCCAGCGCCTTCGATGATCAGTTCGACCAGCATTATCATTACTTCGGCCCGATTTCTCAGCCCACACATCATCGTTTTCAGCTCAATCCTTGAGTTGTTGGAGTTACTGGTCGCAGTGATGATTGGTTGAGATTGTGCTATGCGTCTACGCTCCGCAGGACGCTTGTTAACGCACTACAGTTTATTTAGACAGAGACGAAGTAACTCTCGTTCCCCAAGGCCACTTCAGCATCTCCTCAGGATGGTCCGATTCGGCCTCGAGAATGCGTCATTCAGATGGAACGAGTTCGAGGAGTGAGACGATCAAAACAGGAAAGCAGTTACCGTCACCAACCCACCTCATCTGATCGATGACTAGTGACTGTCGATACTACATCGGTCAACGAACAGGATTATCATTCCCCGGTATTACACATTGATTCGACAACGCAGATACTTGTCACTCACCATGATCTTGGAATCAATCATTGCTGATGGATTGGGCAGATTCAAACTCCACTGCGACGACGAGAAAAACTCATACGGGACAAGTAGAGAGACGGTTGCGGTGAAGTGGTCTGTGTTCAGAAGTTATCTCAAAGCTTCGTGACCATATTCCACGGAATGACAAACTCGACAACCGTGACCGTCTGCGCCTAGTAGGAAGAGATCGAGGTTTTACTCCTTTTGAAGTTGAAATGATGAGCGACTCGTTTCATCGGACGCTCGTCTCCAAGATCGTCTGTTCTATTTACGCAAATCAATGATGGAAAATACAATCAACTAATACATAGGTGATTATACACATATAGAATGGCATTCTACCCAATGGTGCTAGAGTCCCAGGCGGCTAAATAGAGTGTCCCAAGTGAAACACCCACCCCACTGCATGAATACTACATGCACCAGAACATTGTACTCAAGGTGTAACTCTGCAATAATTTCTGTGGCTTGTTCTAGGTTGTCGGCTGACACTTTTGCCGCCAACGGCAGCTGAGGTTCAAGAACAAAGGGCAAGAGTTGAGGAAGCAGTGGTACCATATCTGATGCAATCTTGCGTCAACACCATCTAATCACACAGGCAATGATATCATCATGTTCAGCATGCTACTTTCACGCCTGTGGCTTGTGTATTCATTATAAGTGCAATAATCAGCCTGAACGTGTGATATCAGACTGGGTGTAGATATGGCATTTGAACGGTGGCGTACCCATAGAGCCCCAGCACCTCCGCAAAGATCAATATAAGCACCATCGTCACAAAGACTTTTGATTCTTGTACATATGCTCGTACACACTGCCGTTTGGTCAGAATCGTTGTCGTTGCTCGAAACAAGAGGCACCACCTACCGAGTCCCCGACATATCCTATTGCGTAGCCCGCAGCGAGACCTGTGAGACCACATGAGAGTCCCGCGCTGAGATGAACCACTCCAGCAAATAGAGAGTAGTCCGTCGGTGTTACTGTCTCGTAATGTTCATGTTCGGAACCGTGGCAAAGGTGAATTAGACGTACTCGACCCTGCAATAAGGACAGACACCACGAGACCGTAAACGGCGATGATACCAGACATTACGACGGGGATCAATGACTAGATGTTTACAAGTTCGTATGTCGCGGGTTGCGTATATGTACAGCGACAGACACACGCACCTTCATAATGAGTTCAGGGCGAAACTGTCCCATGCCTGCGATCCCTATCCCGGATTTCAACGTCCCAAAAGCTGCACCTGCGGCTGTTTGAGCAGCCAAAATGGAAAGGTTAGAAACCACGAGGACTAGGATAGAGTGTGACGCACTGCTGAATATCATCTATGCACGCGCGTGGATCACTCAAACCGAGAAAACAATCACGAGATAACTCACGGCAGACGCAACGCCCGCAAAGCCGAAGAACGGCGAGTAGGGCGGACAGGTGGACATTGCTTGTGGGCGACCAGAGTGGGCAGAGGACAAGGTGTGACACAGAGCGTGACAGCTAATTTGGCGGAGAGAAATGTTCGCACTCCTGTGCCGCACGAGGCTTCTAAGACTAGCCTCGCACAAGCTAACGCGTACGAGGCCAAGTGATCTGAACGGTTCGACATGCTGTCGCTGTTGCTCCTCATGTCGGCCTTGCTGGCCGTCACGGCCTACTCAACAGGGATGGTGCCACTGATGTTTTCGTCGTCGAGTGAGCGCTGTCGATTTCGCGTTACTATGCTCAAGTATGTTTACGACGTCCCCCAGGAAATACACTCGACCAGTTTTCGTTGTTAGGCGCGGGTTTACTCGTGGGTACGGCTCTCGGAGTGATTTTACCAGAGTAAGCGACGGTTCTTCCATTCCCCATACCTTCAGTGGTTAAATGCGTCTTTGTAGAGGCATCGAAACGTTAATTAGAACCAGAAAAGACGGGGATCATGATCTTGCCTCAACTATTGCATTACCCCTTCTTTTTGGATTCTCGCTCATGTTTCTTATGGATCAACTCATCGCGCCACACGCGCATTCCGCCGGTGCTCAAACCAAGCTTTCTGCTAATCTGCTGCGTAGCGCGCAGACTGACACCGCCGTAGACTTTGATGCCGAGCTAACCGAGCTGGAACGGCAAGAGTCCGGTAGTGCTGTCGTTAGAGGAGAAAACAGTCGCCGGACGTCTCCTGGCGCTGCTGTTGGAATTGGCAGCGATGTCGCGTCGGCTAGAAAACAGGCGATGTCTATCACCTTCGGTCTTGCAGTACACTCGCTCGCCGACGGCATGGCGCTGGGGGTATCATCTGTGACGGATTCAGTTTCGACATCATTGTCGATGGTGGTCTTCCTAGCCCTTGTCATTCACAAAGGTACGACATGATTACATTTTGGTCGTGTGCTATTAAGCCCCACCTTAGCACCGGCATCCCTCGCTCTCGCCTCTTCCCTGCTCGCGGCCGGCGTGCCACGAGGGGAATGTAAGAAGTACATCTTCATTTTTTCATTGGGGACGCCTGTTGGGGCACTTGCATCATTCTTTCTATTTTCCTTCCTAGGTAACGACAAAACCAATTGGCCAGCTATCGCTTTACTTGGATCTGTAAGCTTTGAGTTCGATTACGAATAACGAACTGACAACCATTGTTGGTTCTTGTAGGGAGGAACATTCATTTACGTCGCAACCGTCTTACAGTCGCCTTCGTATCAGGCTGCTTCGGCGGAACCTACGCGATTGGGACGTGTATTCTATGTTATTGCAGGCATTCTGTTACCTTTTGTGTTTGGTACTTTGTTGGGACATCACCATTAAATTCCCTATAATTAGATTAAGATGTCAATTCTAGGGGCGCTTCCATCAACACATGTTGCTACAATATGTAAAAACTGACAGCGATAAAGTCCTATAGCTGCCCCTTTCGTCTCCCTACTTGCACTGCATGCGCCATGTTCAGCCATGTCGGCGACGGGCTGTGGTTCGCCATAAAGATCATTGTATCCTCTACGCTGTTCGTCCTCATATTTTCTCACCTTGGAAACCCAAGTCCTCCACAAGTGGCTACGAAGGTACGGCCGCCAGCCTACCTGGCAAAATACAAGGCAGTTCGTGCTCTCAGGGAGGAAAAGCGTCGCATACGCCAAATGATCGAACCGTTTCCCTTTGGAAACCTTCCGGCAGAACTCCGCTCTGCCGTGTTATCATACTCTGATAACCAAATCCTCATATCCCTCTCCTTGGTTTGCAAGGAAATCAGATATGACGCGTTTCGCGAATGTCTGCCGCGAGTTGCTATAATGCTGACAACGAGACGACGACTGTTGTCATTCGATCGCTTCTGCTTTGATAATCCCGAGCTTGCGCGGTTCGTTCGACATCTATGGATTTCACCTTCAGAGGCAGAAGATCGATTTCCATCCCAAAGGGTCATCGAACGTTGTGTCAACATCAGGTCACTCGCATGTGACGCTTGGCTGGTAGTTTATGGGCTGGGAGGAGAAATTGCCAAGCACAGGGATTGCCGGAATCTGACCCTGTTAAGGAGCCAGAGCATCCGGACGGCACCCTCTGCCAGGACAACCGCATGCACCAATCTTTGGGCGGCTAACGCATATGCGAGTAGTTGGGGACATTGCGTTACCCAAAAGCTGTCTGTACAGCAACCTGAAGCACCTTTCGTTTGTGTGTGAAACCGGCAAGGAGGCGCAATGCGCAAAGACACTCGAAATTTTAATCAAGAGGAAGGAGGAAGGATACCCTCAGCTCAGTATGGTGGTTGTCACTAAGCAAAGGCAGGATGGACGTGCGGAGTTGGTTCCGCAGGATCAAAAAATCCGGGTGGTTGTGTATTATACAACTGAGGAGGAGGTGGATATCTGGAGAGACGGGGTTTTGGGCAAGTCGGTGTGGGACAAGGCTGAGGGTGTTAACAACTAGTATTTTGCGTCGTATTCTTGCATGAACGCGTGATGCGATCGAGCATCAGTCCTCTTTCGGCAAAAACCGGAAGAGGTCCGCTATCTCAATTAACGACCCAGCCCGCATCCCAATCGCCGCACAAATCCCCCACAAAGAACAGTGACGACCCTCACAACAATAGCGCTCGACACCGGAAAGAGCAGGTCCCTGACGGCGGCGACACGCGAGCCCCAAAGGTATGGCAGCGCGCCGGCGCAAATGGACCGCTAACAGTATGATCGGCAAGTCGCTCTACTCACCATTGTCATCCTACTGCTGAACATACGTCTAGCTGGTGCAGGGGGTGGACTTGTCTCTAGTGTCGCTACCTGCCCTCTTGATGTTATCAAGACAAAGTTGCAGGCACAACGAGCAGTGGTAGGACAACCGGGTTACCTCGGGATTGGCGGTAGGTTCTTCGAAACGTGGCTGCTCGAAAGCCAAGTTATATTCAAAACCTATAGACACCGTACGCAAAGTTTTCCGAGAAGACGGCGTTCGCGGTTTTTACAGAGGCCTCGGGCCTACCATCCTTGGCTACCTTCCCACATGGGCAATCTACTTTGCAGTCTACGATGGTATTAAAACCTACTTTGGACAAGTGCCTCTCGGAGTGTCCCCGTCCTATTCGGAATCAGATACCCCCGACAGATTATATCCAGCTGCACAAGTAAAAGGCTATCAACCCGTCATCCGTGAACATCCATGGTCGCTACACATCTTATCAGCTATGGCTGCCGGCGCAACAAGCACGATATGCACGACACCTTTGTGGTTTATTAAAACTCGTTTCATGGTGAGTTTGTCGATCTCTTACCCCTCTGTTGCCATCTCTATGCCCTCTTTACCATTTTCCGACGCGTTCCCTTCATAGACTCAGTCCCGCGACGAAGTCAGATACCGCCACACGCTAGACGCCGCGATTAGAATTTTCCGCGCGGAAGGGCTTGGCGCGTTTTATCGCGGACTGCTGCCTAGCCTTTTGGGCATCCTGCATGTCGCCGTTCAATTCCCGATGTACGAGCAACTCAAGGTCATGGCGCGTAAGTGTCCATCCATCAGGCATTTCCCACACACACACACAAGTTGACACCGCAAAAGAACGGGACTCGAACAAACCGCTCTCAAGTGACAAAATTCTCATGTGTTCGGCTATTTCGAAGATGACGGCCTCGATCGCAACATATCCGCACGAAGTGATACGTACCCGACTGCAAACGGAAAGACGGCCGCTGTCGGACGTGTCGTCGGATGGGATGATCAAGCCCTGGGGCGGGGTCATACATAGCACACGTAAACTGATAAGAAAGGAGGGTTGGACGGGGCTTTACAAAGGTCTATCCGTCAACCTTTTACGGACGGTGCCCAACAGCGCCGTGACAATGCTGACGTGAGCGGGTCTCCTAAAAACTTCTTTGTTCAGCACAACAAGACTAACTCTCTTTTTCTTTTTTTTTTGCCTTTTTTTCTTCTTTTTGGGGGGTGCTTTTCTTGGTTTCGTTCCTGGATCCCACGTGGGCAGTTATGAACTGTTGATGAGACAGTTATCGTACTACCGGCGTTGACGTTTTATTCGGTGACTCGGTCCCATGTCGGGCACCGCGTACGTACACACGCACGCGTGTGTGTATACAACGTAACGCTGTGTTTCTTCTTTTTTTCTTTTTTCTTTTCTTTTTTCGTCTAGACTACTGAGCAACCGAGAGTGGGATCCAACGTGTTGCGAGCGTAGAGCGGCCGTGACATGCGCAAACAAGAAGCACCGTGCCTTTAATCTATTTATGTCACTGTGACCTTGGGACCTATATATATATATATATATGGCTCTTGTCATCGCACACACACAAGCGTTATAATACTTATGGAGAACTCTGGCCGCAGGCTGGCGTTCTGGCATATTCTTCGGAGCGTATGACCGCGCCCCCACTTTTTACCCGCCTTTTGAAAAAAATTTATTGTCATAGAATTGACGACTCAGCACGATATGTATTTATCATTTTCAAGCGTTTATGGAGAATCCATATATCCAAGACAGCCACGCATGATATGGCGATGTTTTGCCTGATGTATGAGTTCCAAGTTACGGTATCAACGGAGAAAGCTTGTTACATGTGCTGCACTGAATAGCGCGGGGAACGCGGAACGGAATGTTCCGCACACCCCGGATGGCCTCGTGCAGTACCCATGTCAAGCTTTTATATTAAATAGGATAGCGATATGTACCGCGGACATAGCAGCTAACCCACTCAAGACCGTTATAGAGTAGACAAAAGGACAAAAAAAAAAAAAATAAGGTTAAAACATCAGTCCAAGAATCACTGTACAAGCAGACTACTGTCTCTTATCTGTATCTGCGGAAATGAAACAATGTATCCTTCAGTCACCATCAACGCCCAACGTTTGATCTATAGAGATTGAGTAAAAACAAAAAGTGGCATAATACGTATTTAAGTACTGAGAAAGGACAGGACGGAACAGAATGGCATGTTTTACTGTGACCAATGGTAAAGGAGCGGACGGGCTAGCACGTGCAGCACCTAACAGTACGGAGTAGTTAGCGTCGGATCCACCACGGGACGACGTGATAGGAATGATCAAGAAGTATAAACACCAGGGGAGAAGAAAAAATTCCGAAAAAGTAACAGGAAGATGAACCGCAAGCCCAAGTAACAAACATTAGAAAACGCACCATAAAAGTATGTAAATGCTCTGGAAAGGTAAGACCCTGAAGGGTAAAGGGGCAGACAGAAATCCGCCACAAGCTACTAATTGCGGGATTGACGCGGCGCGGCATGGATCTAAGAAGATATGGCACTTGAGGGTCCGAAAAGGGGAGGATGACGACAATGACAACTTGCGACGGCACAGGTGGGACCAGCACCAAGCACCAGGTCAGGTCATCTACGCTCGCACGTTACTTGCGCAGGCAAAGCACCGCCTTCGAAAGCTCATAGCTTGAAATGCACATGAAAATGCTAAAAAGTGGGGTGGTCAAAAAGGTATACAACGAAACAAGGGGTAAACAAGGGGGGATCGTATGGTGAGTATACCAAAGAAAAAGTGTAAAACGTCTCGATTCATTTTGGATTCCAGTTAAGAATAGGAACGGATGGAGCGTCGGTGTGCCTGCAAGGTATGAAATCCAAGGAGGTTGAATGAAGATATAAAAAGGATAAAGGAGTCCATATTAAGCGTGATGTAAAGCTTGATTGCGAGCGTGGGTGGTTGGAGGATGCATGTGATGCGATGGGGTTGGAACTGGCAAGGGACAATGGCAGGGTGGGTCTGGCAGATTGGCGTCAATCTTGACAGCGACGTTGATTCAGGGTGTGAATGATCGATTAGATTGCTGACCCAAGACCAAAAGTTTAATAGTCAAAGAAAAAGCAAAAGGATACAATGCACCAGTGAAGCCGACGAACGCAAGGGGCTTGAAAGGACACCAAGAGTGAAGCACATTTTATCCGACGACGGTTAATGGGGAAAGGAAGGCAGGCAATGCAAGGACGACGACAGTTGGATGGGGAAGTTGACCGGATGGCAAGATGACTGGACGTACGGCGGCGCCGAGGGTCACGGATGAGGTAAAGGCGGTGGCAGTAACGTAGAGGTGACAGGTGGGGGGCAGCATTATTGGGTCATTGACAACGTCACAAGGGTATCCGTTGATGGGGGAAAAGAGGAGGGGGAAAAAAGGTATAAGCTACAAGTTCCAGCAAGAGAGAAGAAACGTAGCGGGACACGGCAAAGGAAGTCTGTCGATGCAAAATAATAACGTGGATAGCGAACAACAACGACAAGACAACAAGAAGGGTGCGAGCAGCAATTTTGGGGTACAATGGCATGGTGTGCGCAAGCGTTCGGCCTGTGCAGGCGTGTCCCCAGGAACGCAAACGAATCACACTCACCAAAAAGAAAATATACACACACAACCAAGTGAGAAATAGTGAGAGAACCTCTCTTATTCTCTTTGACGTGGACGGTCTTGGGTGTTGTCCCCATTGTCGCTCAGAGTCTCCACTCTGACCCCTCTTGATGAGCTGACGCTCCGAATGTCCCTTCCCTCCTCGGCCAACTCCCGCGTGATCAAGTCTTCCTTCACTTCTGGCTCGTGTATATCTTCCTCCACTGGTCCTGTAAAGTCGGGCTTTCGCAGCATCTTTCTAAATGCATCAGCCATAATTGCCGCATCCGCGCCGCTGAATGGGCCGGCGTCGGCAGCACTGCCTGGGCGTGAAATTGTCGATGCGCCGTCGTGAAGAACACTAGGGGGGACGCCAGCTTGATGTCCAATAGAACTATGGGCCTGCGCTGAAAGTGGAGCTGCAGCTACGACCGGAGATTGTTGCTGGACATTTGCCATCATTGGAGAGGCAGAACCCATGGAATTTCTATTGGAATCCATTTGTTGCCGCCTACGTATTCGTCGAAGGACAAGGAAGATGAGGAGGCAAATTGCAGCGATAGCCAAAAAGCCCAATACAACGATGACGGCGATGGCCCAGCTATGAAATCCAGAGCCGCCGTTGGCGTTCTGCAAGTGACCGGAAGGATGGGTGGTGGTAGCGGCTGTCAGAGTAGCTGTGAGTGACGATAGCGACGCGAGAGATGCTGATGCATGGGAGGCAGATGCAACGGATGCTGACGCACGTGAGGCAGATGCGGCGGACGCAGACGACGACGCGGCGGCGGCAGATGAAGAGGATTCTATAGAGGCGAGGACTGAATCGGCGTAGGTTGTTTCTAGATGGGGACAGTCAGAGAACGGACGATGATGTCAGCGCTCGATCACATACGGGCTGCAGAAAAAATAGTCTGCGGTTGTTGACTGCCGTTGAGCGGCTCATTGTTTGGTGAGATGAGCCAAAAGAAGGGATATGTGATGTTTGTGCCATTCCACTTGGCTCCATCGTCGCCCCACCAGGAATCGTCCACCTGCGCCCTGGTAAAGCCAGCCTGGCCAAATGGATTTGTGACGTTTGTTTTGTTGAGCACTTGGCGGAGGGAATCTGCGCGGAAGAGGTATATGTTAACCAGGCCGGTGTACTGATAGGCGGGCAGCCGGGAATTCCCTGGACACGGGGTGAGGTGAAAAAGGCAAGGATGGGGTGGAAAAGACACACAAACGAAGGTGGCCCACTGGTGCTGGGGTATGATGGTATCGTTTGTGGGAAAGCAGGAGATGATGTTGTTTCCGGAGAGCAGCTCGCACCTTGTCTCTGCGCTTGCTGTCGAGAGCGGATAAGAACGGTCGGGGCGATGGAAGAAAAGAAAGGCAACGGACCGACTTGGTCCTGATCAGTGACAACCTGGCGGGCGCGCTTTGAGGTGGGTGCACTTGGTTGAAAAGCGGGAGCTGGGGCGGGAAGGCGTATTTTGCGCCGCTGGCGGGGCAGAGGAGGTGGGTGTGTCTGGAGCGGATTATGGGGCGAATGGGCCGGCATAGCGTAGGATGAATTAGCGGCGGGCAACAGAGGGCATGGAGGGCGATGAGGGAGCGTGGCGACCAAACAGCGATTTTTCTCACAGCATCACGCCCCCTGCCACCGCCGGCGTTAGGCCGACCATCATGATTCATGATCCTGGAACGTGTAAGCGATGCACATATTACACAAACCCCACCCGTCGCCCATCCCATCCTGCCATGCCTGCCCTCCAGCTCTTCTGCAACCTGCTCACCCACCCGCTGCCCACCAAACCGCGCCACCCGCGGCCTCCACGCCGATGCCAAACATCGCCAAATATTCCGCCCACTCCAGGACGCCGCAGAACGCCGCGCAGCGACGAGCTCATCCCACCATGTCGCTGCCGCCGGAAATATGTGCGCTCATATGCCACCAGCTGTCGCTCAACAGAAAAGACTTGCGCACTCTATGCTCCGTCTCCTTTGCTTTCCGTGCCGAAGCCGAGCGTCTCCTCTACACCCACGTCTGTCTGCGCACCCTCCGCCACATTCGTTCCTGGTGCGTATCGCTTGCAACCCGTCCTCACCTCGCTGCCCGCGTCCTCTTTCTCTCTCTCTCTATGCCTCCCAACGTTGACCTCGCCGCCGCCGATTATTCCCTCCTTCTCTATGCTCTGGGAGCTTGCATCAACCTCAAGGAGCTTCAATTCCTGAGCGACGGCCGCTCGCCAGAGGGCGACGCGAGTCAGACCCTTTTCTTGGAAGGCCACCCATGGCAACTCTTGAAATTTACAAATTCATATTTTAATCCCGCATTGCTGCGTTTCTTCTTCGAGTCCCAGCCGAACATGCAAACTCTCATCATACGAGCACGGGAACACGAATCCCCCAAACCTGTCTATCTTCCGCACAATCTAACAACCTTGGACACCTCCGCGGCCGTCCTTAGGTCCGTCGCAAATGCCTCTGGGCTCAGGGTCAGGCGATTGCAGTACCATATGGCCCATACCCGTGGCATGGATGAGCTTCCTACCTTTGTGGCGCTCGCAAGGTTGAGCCACTCCCTCACAACTCTGAGTATCGTGCGTCATGGGATCGATGAGGGAATGGACGTCGCAGTCGTCGCAGCTTGCATAGCTGCCCAGTTGCCTCAATTGCGTTACTTTAGGTTGATGGATAACACCATCAGGGTACGTCAGCTCCCTCGTTCGTACCCTTCATTTGAATCACTCACTCCTGTCCTTTTAAAGTCCCAGGACTCCCTCGTCCCTCTTCTCCCTTTCACGATCAATTTTGAACACATAGAAACCTTCATCATCAGACCAGCCACCAGGTTGCATGATGATAATGACATCCTTCGCTGCATTTACCGCGAGCTTGACACGGACCATGGGAGGTCAAATGCCGCCATGCGCATCATGCAAAACCTCCCAACTCTCAATTTCCTCTCTTTCGTCTTGGACCAGGACTATGGGTTCGAAAGAATCGACGGAGATGTGATCATCAACCTCGGCGTCATCCACATGGATTCAAACGACTGGATGGAGGCCTGAAAACGTTAAAAGCTTTTTTCTTCAACTTTTTTTCCCCTGATCATCCTCATACCCCATATGCATATGCTCTGCTCTTTTCTTTTTTTGTATGCTAGTCCCGAAAGTACAGTACCCGCCTGTTAGTGATTAATTTATGTCTTCCGTCGCTTACGCCTCCCCCTCCCTTCTTCAATTTCCGTCTCCCTCTTAGCTTTCTGCCCAATAATTCTCATTACCTCTTTCTTCCTTTCCTTTTCTTTCTCACCCTTCTTCTGTTCTTCCCTTTCCATCTTTTTGGCCTTTTCAGCTGCTTTTTCCGCCTTTTTTTCTTTCCTACGGACGACCTTATCTTTCCGCAGTGCCCTCATTTGTTGTAGCAGCGCTATAGCCTTCCTTTCCTCGGGTTCCATCACGACCGCTCGTTTCTGAAGATATGTCTTCTTCGCTTGTGGCCTCATAAGTTTTGGTTTTGACGCATAGGGCAACGCCGCCTGCAGCTTCTTGGGTATTACGAGTGGGTTGAAATTACGCGCTGGCCGCTCAATTTTCTTGTATACCGAATTTATATTCGTGGGGGGGTTTAGCCCTTCCGCGTGCCTGACTTCGCCTGTAAGACGCATCCCCGTCCAATGTGCTTTGTCCGAGAGGAGGAGCGATGTGACGGGGTTGTAGAATTTGCGTGGGGTGATGGAATACCATGCTCGAAGGAATATGACATCTGTTACATGATTCCGTCAGTGGGTCCCTTTGGAATCTCGGCTCGGCATACGCACCGCTCATAAGCACTTTATCCTCAAACGTCGCCCTGAACGCTCCATCCGGTTTCGACAACGCCTTCTTGACCTGGCCTCGGATTCCAGACACGGTCCGGATATTAGCACCCTCAAATTTGGCAACCTCTAGAGCGCTGGAAAACATATTCTTAACAAACGCCGTGTTTTTGAAAATCTTGAACGGGTCCCCAGTCAGCTTGATTTTTTTCACAATCTTCACTGATCGATCAATATCTAAAACCACGCCCGTCGCGCTTATCCGGAATCCAGGTATCTCCCCATTAAGCGAGTTAAACGCGCAGAAGCCTGTATTAGGAATAGCGGCCGGTCCATAAAAGGTGGCATAACAATGCATGTGTTCAGGTGTGTACTTTAGCATCCGCATTCGAATGGAGTGATCGTCCAGCGAATATATGGGCATTGTTTGGAATCTCCTCCACCCAAGGGAAAAGATCAGAGGATCATTTGTCTTGAGCGTCCTTGCAAACCATCGATGTCTCTTGATACGAACTTGCACATACCCCATCCTCTCTTCCGCAGTCAATAGACCACCAACTATCACAGGATATCGTGCATCAAAGTGATTCATGAATTCGCATGGTACGTTTGAAACTTCGATCCGCACATATTGACCAGGTCGATACCCCTCCACAAGGGCACGTGCTGTCTTATCAGTGATAGACTCAAATTCAGAGCGATTGAGGGACAGCTGGCGGGCAATCTCCTCTTTCTTTTCGGTATAGAAATCTGTATTGGGACCAGAATCTGGATCATCGTATTGCTCATCAAACTTGCGTTTGAGGGCTTCCTTTTTGGCAGCTAGAGCGGCCGCGCGCGCTTCAGGAGTGTCCTCAGTGCTATCCTTGGCTCCTTCGTCCCCACCATCGATAGATTGGGAATCCTCGCCGGCATCGCCTCCATCTTCAGGAAAAGGCGAACCTTCTTCCCCAGTTGGATCTCCACCAGTAATGAAGAGGTGTCGAATAGATTCGAGCATTTCTTCGTCTTCCCACTTGCTTAATTCATCTTTATCCAGTGGCTCCTTACTCATGTCCAACTCCTCTTCTTCGGCTTGAGATTTAGATTTCCTCAGGGTGAAGAAATCATCACCCTCGTCTATCCGCTTATCATCCACAGCGGAACTCTGGTCGACAGAGTCGCCGAGAATCTGCTCGGGCGTCAGATCCGAGTTATAAATCAGATTTATCCAGTCCTTCCGCTTCGTATGCCGGGAAGACAGAGTGGCTTGAGCTTTAGCGGCCAGATTAGCCTTCCACCGCGGAGCATTGTCCTGATCGTCGCCTTCCATATCTAGCTCGCCATCCCCATCACTAGGGACATCCACATCCTCTCCATTAAAATGGACGCGTTTGTTCTCACTATATTGTTCATCTTCGCCAAGATCAGAGTCAGACTCGGCATACTCGACGGCATCCCGTGCCTTTGACGAAAGAAAAGGCAAAGTGCGTGTTGGTATTCGCCGTGATGTACGGCCGGTATTCTGAAAATTGGAAGAGGGTGAGATGTCTTGATTTTCGTCCTCTTCCTCTTCTGAGGAGCCAATCCCAGGCTCCTCTTCTTCTTCATCCGCATCGGAGCCGCTCGCTTCCATATCCAGATCCTCATCTTCCGAGCCGCTTCCATCTTCTTTATCTGGTTCAAGAGCTTGAGGAGGTCCGACAGTCAAGTAATGAGAAGAGGAGCCCAGGAGGCGGATCTGACTCTTCGCAACGGCATCCTCAAGTGTAGCGCCTGCATCCTGCAGGTCCATCACCATCTGTTCACCTTCACCTTGTGGAGCTGCGGAGCATGGTTAAAGGGTCAAGGATGGATACATAACACGTGCTGCGCACCATCGGCGTTTCCTCTTGTGAAACTGCCAGGAACATTAATCCACACGGCGTCCTTGTCGTACACGATGCCGCCCACGTCGCTCATAGGAGCATGAATTAACAGCTTCTGCTTCTCACTCAGCTTGCGGCGCTTCTCGCTGTCAGCGTCTGGGAGAGGACAAGGGTCTCCAAGAATCTCGACAGAATTCATGTCTACGTCTCCGACACCTGGTACGTGAATTTTGGTCCCAATACGGAGATTGGTACCCCGGAGGTAGCCATAGAGCGTCACTGTTCGGTCGCATTTCCCTTCGGAGAGACGGATATCCTCACGTGGTGTGAGATCCTCCACGCGGTCGGCAAGAAGGTATGGATGGGAATTGCGGAAGATAAGGGGCCGAAATTTCATGACGGAAATAAAACGGGAGAGGTTGAGGATCTCGGTATCCGGATATCGGCCATTGAGAACGCCGGAGAGATAAAAGAGTTTGGCACCCTGGTAAATTTCTGCCCAGAATCGCTTTTTTAAAGCCTTTTTAGTAGCTCGGACGACAGAAGCTTTCTTAATGAGGTCGAGGTGGGTGAGGACACCAATGACTTTTGGAAAGCCGTGGGCTTGGAGGACATTGAGGAATTCGAATGTCTCCTGTTATATTTAAGTGTACTTCAACATGCTATCCATGTATCATCGCACCATTTCGAAACCAAAGGAACCGTCGACCATAAGTAGGACAAGGTCAGCGATTTTGCCAATGTCGATCATGCTGTTAATGTCGTTATTACATTCGATGAATGTGAGACGACGTTTCTTGCCGCTGACAACGGTGATGGGCCCCTTGGCATCGGTCAAGGTTTGTTTGGTATATCGACGGACGAGACTCTTCAGTAGTGTTGTTTTGCCGACACCGGGAGGGCCAACGATGGC